>JAZKJV010006302.1:0-600000 GCA_037367405.1 Ottelia alismoides | reverse complement strand
GGAACAATCAATATCTGAAACTTGATCAAATTATGAGTTAATGAATTAAATCAGGGTTTATTTTGGCATTGAATACAACTAAGATACATTGAAAAGCATCAAGATCAAGTTATATTAATAAACACGATTCTTCTATTTATAATTTAGAAATCATAGAGGATGTCACAGATCTATACCAAATTAAGGAGCATGAAGAGAGCATTAAAATGAGACAAATTTTGCTTATTTTGGATTAATGGTGTTCAAGTTATTAAAAGATCAACTCATGGTATTTTATGCAATCAAAATATATAAAATAAATACAAAAAATAATCACATTTAAGTCCAAAATGATTTAAAATACAATAAGGAAAATTCACTAGGGGCCTTATCTGCAAAATAACATCGTGTGGGGGTGTCTCCGTGAATATTGGAAGCGAGTGGAATGTAGGCGCAAAAGATGCAAGCAATGCATGCACTGCGTGTAGGGATGAAAACAGTGTGATACATGATATGAATGTATGTATAATCGTATCCTTAGCCATTTTAAAATATGAATACGAATGCAAATACAACTATTGATGGATATGAAAAATATTCTACCATATCCTTAGAAATGAATATGATTGTAAAAGGAATATGAATTGGATATGAATAATAACAAAAATATTTTGATTGATTAACAAAAATATACATGTTTATGATGATTTACACATAAAATAAATATATCGGACATATTCTTTTCATAACAATTATATCAACAACAATGAATGCAATCATAAAATGTTGTTACGTACAGTTATAAATAAATATATTACTATATTTATGTATGAAAACAGATATGTGAATATGAATGTGAATATTAGTGAATGTCAAAGTGATGTCCATATTAGTATCCTTTTTAAAACGAATATGAATGTCAATATATATATATATATAACGAATACAATAGAGGATCGAATATGAATATATTCATATCCATTTTCACCCTAGATATGCGTGACCTCTAGACTGAGATGTGAATTGAAGAAGCTATGGGGGCTCGGCTACAAATCTCCAGGGAAGCACATGTGATCTGCATGTGGTGCAGGTTCGGTCTGAGGCTCGTGACTCGGGCCACATGGGACACCTTTGATGCTTTGTCTCTAGTTCAGGTATCCAATGATTCAGGTCCATATCCAAGATCACATGTGGATTATAGGTATTTAAGGATTTAATGGTATATGTATTATTCGATGATGGAATCTCCTCTTTGCCCGATGGATCCAAGGATGTGCTCTAGTGATGTTGTGGTCCTCCTCCTTTCTCCTTTGAATTTGTTGAAGGTCGAAGGAGTTTCACGATGACATAGAGGAGATGAGGGAGGCTCGAGAAAGATCTTTGGACCTCTTGTGGATCGACTCGAGGTCATGTTATCGTAGGAGGAGGAGATGATCAGAGGTTCTTGAAATTTCCGATCATTCAAGTGCTCGGGTACCTACACTTGTTAATCACATAATCAAAGCTTGTGGGGAGGATATGGAGTGCTGAGGAAGTGAATGGAAGGGCTATCATGAGTGGAGGAAAGAAGTCTGAATTGGGTTATCATCTTGTGCAAAGAGGAGAACATGGTAGAGGCGGAAGGGATGATGTAGAATAGGAGAAGTTGATCATGGTCTCACACGTAGATGGCTAATGTGCGGTGAAAGTGAGTGATTGATCAGAACATCGAGAACGTATGCGAAGAAGTGTATAAAATCTAAGAAGATGCATAGACATGAATTCTAGGATTATTAGAAGTGTGTAGACGAACGAAAAATGTAGGAATTTACCTAGGATTGAAGCTACAATAGCTTCAAGACTTCACTTCGCAAGCCTGGCTTGGCTTGAATCTCCAGCAGCGCTGTTAGTTAGGTTGTAACATGATCAATCATGTTGTGGATCACGTCGGAGGTCAGTCTCCTTCATCGCTCATTTTCTCTCTTACTCATTGTCACTACGAAGAAGTGGCTCGAAGGGATCTCTCGTAAAGGGCAGATAACTGTGACAGGAGGTGGAGGTAGGGGTTTTGTTCATGATCAAATGGTTAAACAAGGTAGTTTCAACCATTTATTGTGAAGGCACATGAGGATGATGATGAAATTAAAGGACATGATGTGAAATAGGAATGAGAGAGATCTCGTTAGGCACTGGATTCATGGATGGAAGCCATATGGAGCAACCGACGAAAATTGGAAAAGTTACTCCGATGAACATACCCAACCTTTAGAGGATGGAGGTTGAAGATGGACCTTGGTCTTTGATCTTGTGATCAGACAACGGAGGATGAGGTGCGATTAGGAATACGTGGGCCACTTGATCAAACAATTAGTTGGTCTCAAATGAGGCAAAGATGATTAAACATGCATAGTCTCATCTTAAGATTAGATGACTGAGATCAGGTGTGGGGGAATGCAAAAGGTAGGGCATGTGGCTCCACTAGAAGGATCCATGTGACCCAATCAAAAAATCAGAAATTTATAAACTTTTGTAAATTGGATAAAAAATAATTAAAAGTTTCAAAATAAATAATGTTCGACATGTAAGTTGTGTATCTTTTCAAGAACTACAACTTTCATGAATTTGAAGTCAAAATACATCCTATTCACATAGTATTTTTATAAATATTTTTAAAGAATAAAAATACTTCATTTATTTCTTTTATTATTGTATCATATTTTTGGATAATGAATAATATGCAATATATTATATACATTATTATTCTATTTTCTTAAGGATTCTGAATATTGAACAACACATATAATAAATGGAATCTTAAACAAATATATACAATATTTAACATTTTATTTATATAGACTAATTAGTCTTAATTATGTAAAAAGTATTAAAAGTTACTTTTAGTTAATTAATTCTTATGCTAATTGATTTATTTAAGATAGAAGGATAAATTAAAATAATGTGATGAATCTTAGATTTATTATCCCCTATACTTAAACTTTGCTCGTCCTCGAGCAAGTAAAGAATGAATAAGTTAACTGAATCACTAATTATGCATATGAGGTAGAAGACTAGACATTCAGGATACGAGTTTTATGTGACTTTTACAACCTAATTTAACCACCTCTCATTAAAAAGGAACCCAACTTCCCTAATTATCAGACTCTATGTATACATATAAGGAATATGACGGTTAATGTGGACGACATATTCAAGTGTAGAGTCAAAACTTCACCCGAGATTCCAGTCTAAAAGATTTTCCTTAGAACCAACTCACAATTTTACATAATAAAAAGAGTCTCGCTTTATTCCACCATCTCTTTAGTTGTCAGATTGAAAAGTGTGAGATGGAATGATCAAGTATGTATGATATAGGTTTGTGTCATTTCTTTTCTCCCCACATAGGAACAAGGATCTCTCGAGTGCCTTATTAACACACACATGTATTTTTTATGTCAACCAGTATGTCCGTCGAGAATTCTGAGTCGTATGAACTTGTTTTTTCTAGGATACACCGGGGTGTGTCTCTTTTAAGTATCTACCATACATTCAACACCCAGACTTGTATCGCTAACAATGCTGAGTCCTTTAATCATGCTCAACCAACTCATAAGGCCTAATAGAGTTAAGCTATGTGGACTTTTGTAAGGGTCGAGAGTGTTCACTATTGACATAAGCTCTTTGAATTTTTATTGGAATGTATGAGATTTCATTTCAATATTTTTTCTTTTGTCTTTTATTTTTGGCTTGATCTACTACTTTTACCAAGTTGGCACATACCGATCAATATTTTAATGGTTTTAACACACACTGACACTTAGGTTTTTAATTAATATAGTATAAGAACCTTGTTCTCATACTGGCTAAACTGCTGACACTTAGGTTTCATGAAGCAATCCTTAATATTATCCCATCCTCGAGCATCATTAGATCATGTCCAAACTCAAATCTCTCATCCTAGTTCATCACGTGAAACATTTATTCATCACAATGACTATGTAATCGTGCAAGTATATTGCTGGTCATATTCTTTGGAGAACAGAGATTATACATGCAACATAGCATGCATATCTTTCAAACTAGGGAGTTTAAGTTATTAAGTCCTAAGACTCTAATGATCAACAATGGTTAAACTCTGAGCCAAGTGTCACTCTAAATCAAGTATCTTGAACTACACAAATTTTGTATGATGTGAAACTGTCAGGGATAAAATGACTTATTAGTCGGTTTTTTTTAGAATTCTCCATTTTAGGTTATTTTTCAAATAATTTGTAAGTATATACAAAACAATGGATCAAAAATCATTTGTACCCTTTTCAAACTATATGTAAAATATTTGTACAAAACCATGGCACATATGTACAAATATTTTTTTGGCAAATCATTTTTTCTTGTAAAAAGAAATTTCAAATCCCCCACACCCATAGATTATGATACTATGAAAATATTTTAAAGTACGATCTATGGATAAAGTATATATGAATATATATGCACACCCTCCTATATCTAGCTTATGCTACGTCCTCACATTATAAAGTGAAATGGAGAACATAGCTTATACTAAGAAGAAATAAGAAAACTGTGTGAGAATTGAAACATGTATAACCCTCTATACTTAGTATTTAAATTGCCTAAGTGTAGGAATGAAGTGCAAAAGAAGAGGGTATCAAAGAATAGAAGAATAATGAATAATATGCAGCTAGGAGCTCAACCCCCCATGTACTGACTAAAAGTAGCCTATATGTAAAGAAGGAATTGAAAGGAGAATGGACCAAGAGAGTGACTGAAGAAACAAAGGGAATATAAGCAACATGATCTCAACTCCCCCCATACTTAGGCTTTAAATAGCATATGTACGGAGTAAAGATCTAAAGAAGAGGGAACCGAAACGCATGGAAATAATAAAAAAAATCAAGTGAAGAAGCTAGTGTTAGAAAGAAAAGATGTGTGAATCTTCAAAGATGTTGAATTTGCTCTGATCTGAATCTTTCTATTGTGGCTTTATATAGAGTGGTTTGAAATGCCATCATGATAATCACCCTGCTAGAAGTCAATCTGCTCAACTTGGACTAGTCATTCATTTGATTCAAAAAAGTGCTTCAACAGTTGTTCGTTCACTAAGAAAGAACATGCACCATCTATGAGATCAGGTATCTCTACACTCTCATTGATGTGCACTTCTTTCACTATATAGGGATCCGTCCATTTGGATTTAAGTCCTTGTGAAAGCTTTAACTTTGCGTTGAACAACCATACCTTTTGTCCCAAGATAAATCTCTTGCATCTATTGTGCTCATCATGTCACTTCTTAATTTTGTCCTTATAAATCACAATTTTTCATATGCTTGGTTTCTTATCTTAATGAGTTCGTTCAGATTAAAGTCTCTATAAAGCTTCCTAAGTCACAACTACAATTTACCTTTTTGATTACCCATCAAGATTTATGCACTAATTCGACGGACAAATGGCATGGCTTGCCATATATCATTATGAACGGGGAATTACTGAGTGGTGTCTTGTAGGTTATCATGTAGGCCCACAGAACTTGGTCATATGACTGAGACCAATTCTTCCTATCAAGATACATTAGCTTTTGAAGTCTATTCTTCACTTCCCTGTTTGAAACCTCTGCCATTGATGAATCTCGTATTCATCATGCTAAAAACTCTCTATTAAAACCCATGTCTTAATTAATCCGATAAAATCACCTTTAATTCTTTGATTTTATCTTGTACTATATTGTGTATAATTAACCTATAATTTATTGTATTTAATTTCCCTTATTTTTCAGTATCTATTTTATCACTCAAAAACCCCTAAAAATTTGGTAAATAACTTGTCTGTAAATCACTGACCCTTAAAAAGATAAAAAATACAAAAAATCTCAAAACCACAAACTTGGTGTTTTTATCCCCTTAAAATACCCCCAAAAAATAGCTTTTGTACAGATGACCTCTTTTGACTTTTTGACCAACATGAAAGTTGTAGATCTCGTCGAGACAAGCAACTTTTATGTTTTGACTTTTTCCTAATTCGGCCTCTAACTATTTCTTTTATATTTTTCTTTATATTTATGTTTGAATTATTCTGATTGGGCCACGTGGCACCCTCTGGGCCGCCCACGTGGCCCGCTCCCCTTGCTGACACCCGGCGCCCCTCCTGGGCCGTCGGATCCTCTTCTTCTCACCGCATCTGAGCCCTCCGCCCCCATCGAAATTCTCAGCCCTTGATCTGACTCCCAGATCAAGATCATGGCCGCCCACTAGCGACTGATCCTTAGCCGCTCGATCGATCCCTCATCCTACGCCTCTTGTGCAGCCACGTCACCCCTTTAATCTCAACCGCCCGATCTTCTTCCCATCTGAAGGCTCTCCAACTACCACGTCATCTCCTCACCTACCACCGTTGGATTCCCACCATCTTCATCTGAACCACTCATCACCGCCTCAACGCCACCCGTCGATCAGATCCTATGATCTGGTCATGACCCTCCGTGTGCGCTCTACTCCCGGTTGTTGGATCGTTAGATCCAACGGTTCTCAACCATCTTCAACCTCCGTAACCCCCCCTCTCCCCCAGCCGTTTCATCCTCGTCGACCCATCCCCCTTCCTTTTTTGGCCAGCGCTCCAGCCACTCCGACGCCACCTAACGGCCGCCCCACATAGCTCTATCCCCCGTCTTTCTCGCGCCTACTTCAATTCGCCTCGCCATTACTCCATCACCCTGAAAACCTCCTTCAAAACTGTCCCCATCACCACCTGCACGCCTCCACCTCCGCCTTTAAATAGTCACCCTCCGCCTCCATCAGCCCTCATCCACCAATCTTGGGGCTTCGGCCCAGTCTCCGGCCCTCCGGTGACAGCGGAGGAGTCCCTTGAATGGAGGCGAAGTCGGCCGAAGCCTCGGTGAGATCCGTGGCCTCTGGCCACATAGCGGTCACCATCTGGCACCGCCGAGCACCTCGCATTGGCTGAGCGAGTCGTGCGACGACCGGAGCCCCTCCAAGGCGCTCAGCCCAAGCCTCTCCTCCACCGGTCCCCCTCTCCGACGAGGTCCCTCCTTCCTTCTTCTTTTCTTAGAATTTTCCTGCATTCTCTTGTCATCTCCACCTTCATTCGACCATCCAATTACCTTCACCACACAACCACCATCCACGCCAACCACCCTACTTTTCTCCAGAACCTCCTCTTCTACAAACCCCTTCTCCTCCGCTTCGTCGGAGAAGAAGCATCAGACCACCACCTCTCGACGCCTCCATGGTCTCCAGTCACCTCACTTCACTCACTATACACCGCACGCTTCGGCTATCTAACGTGTGCAGGACCATTCTCTTCAATAGCCGGAGCTCACACTTCCCCGTCGATCTCGAGCTTCTCCTCCGATAACCATGCTTTGACGGGGAGCTCCAGGCCTCCACGGAGCTTCGCAATGGTCCCAGGACCTTCGCCAGGCTCCACGCAGTCTTCACTAATCGTCAGGCGAGCAGCAAATCCACGATGGAGCTTTCAAGGTCTCGTCGGAGACCCGCCTTCTCCGGTGAGCCAAGGCGGAGGATGATGGTACAGTTGTCGTCCGATCGATCCGATCAGACGGATATGATAACGACACGTGGATTACCCGAGCCTCGCCCCCAATGTACAGGCTCGGGTCACCCGAGCCTCCAGACAGACCTCCAGAAGATGCCACGTGTCCCGAAGCGGCGGCTGTGACCCGAGCCTAGCCCTCACGTGCAGCGCACATAAGGAGCTGGGTAATTTGCAAGAACGACCCAGAAGTTTTGAAGAATTACAATTTGGTCCTCCAGGCGCGTGCTCCACGTGCGCATCTGGGGTATTTTACCGGGAAGCCCCTTAACTTTTTCAAAATTACAAAAATACGCCTGCGCGCAAATGGAAAAATTGCAGAAAGGCCCAGGCGGTTTTCTTTATTTGCATTTAGGTCCCTCCAGGGACCTAAATGCAATATTTATCCCTTTATTTTATTGCATTTTTATTACAATTATGCCCTTGCACTGTTTTTAACATAACTTGAGCATTGTAGGTCCAAATTGCATGATTTTAGTGTCGTTTTGATCCTTGTTTTGTCCTCTACATTTTACCATACTTATTTGTCTCATTTGGCACTCTTTTAATTAAAGTGAATTTTTATGTGGAAATGGGACCTTGCTCTACTTGTTTTGCTTTGATCTGATGACTGATTTTTATTGATGTGTTCAAATTGACTCTAATTTCATTCTATATTGCGTTGCTCACATTTAGGGTATAATTGTAGGTTTTTATTTGGCATACTTGTTCTTTTGCATATTTGTTCATGCATCATCTCCTTAACTTGCATAAAAATATCTAAAAAATGCATACATCCTAGCATCGCTTTGCATTGCCTTATAAATTGCATATGGACCTGAAGTTGAGATTAAATCACTCTGTGCCTCATGAATCAAAATTCAATACTCAGATTAGGCAGCCGTGTCCCTGTGTTCGACCTTGGTACACTTGCCAAGTATAAATATTCCACAGCATTCAAAGACTGTGGTTTTTGCTGAACCGAATTCATCTCCTGTACTACGACGTAATTCTACATTTTTATAGAAGCGAATTCGACGTTCATCAAATGATGTCGTTGCCGGGGATACGGCTTTGCTTAATTTTTGAATTTTGATTTTTTTTTAAATTATTTCAAAAACAAATAGGTCCTCATCTCATGCATCAATTCTTTGCATAATATTTGCTGATTTAATTTCTCTGAGTTTCTAACTTTTCTCTTTTGTGGCAGGGCCCATGAAAATCGGGGACGCCTGATCGTCATGGAGGCGCGAAGTCGGGAGCTTCCGCTGAAGAGGCCGCAAAAGAAGCCGTGAAGAACTTCTAGGATTTTTATCAGTCAAATTGCATTGCATGTTGTTAAGAAAAACATTGCATCTGCATATTTATTTTCAGTCTTGCATATTGTACTCAAAAAAAATTCCTCGCCTCCCACACACACCTACACTACACATGCACATACTCACCCCCACCCTCCCCCTGTATATTTCATTCTCTCTCTCTATCTATCTCTATCTCTCGCTCTGTGTATCTATTTCTCACGAACCCCCTCTCCCTCACCCTTGTATCATAGACCACCCTCCCCCCTAATTCAGACCTTACTTAGGCTAATTGTAGCCTAAGTATAGAGGGGACATGCCTGCTCATCCCTCCCTCGTTCTGTCTTCTTGTGCTTAGGCCAATTTTGGCCTAAGTATAGGGGGGCCCTCCTCCTCAGTTCCGCTATATCACCCTATACTTGAACCGAGCCTTGGCTTCATGGCACTTGTGCTATGAGGACATAGCAAATTTTAAGTATAGGGGGGTATACAGTATATTATTGTATATTCACTTTAGCCTTTGCTCGCGTTTTTAAAAAAACTTTTTAAAATTTTTATTTTCGGGCTGGGCTTTGGTAAACTTGGGAACTGAGTAAAAACCTGTAAAAATTAAAATTCGAGGGATTAGTTTTTGTAAATATTCCTGTATAAAAAAATAATAAAATAATAATAAAATAAAAAATAAAAAATTTTAAACCCATAAAAATTTGCAAAAGATAAAAAAATCACACAAAAATTCACTAACCTAAGGAGTTGGGGTATTCCTGACACATTCACATTCACATTCACTCAAGACTTGAGGATTTTGAGGACACTGGATTTCTGAGATCTTGAGAGTCTGAGTTAACATGCCATAGTCATTAGGGTTTTTAAAACTTAAATATCCACACTTCCCTGGTTTGAAAGATTTTAGTATTATATTGCACTCTTCATCTCTACCTTCAAGAAAATATGATCAGCACAGTCACTTCCACAACTGCATGATTGATGAGCTGAGTTGAGATATCACCTGAGGAACTAGGACCAGAGATTTGAGTTTAGACCCGATCTTATGATATTCGAGGATGGGATAAAGTTAATGAAGGCTTCAGAAAACCTGAGTGTCAGCAAAACCCTAGCCTGTATGTGAACAAGATTCATATGCTATCTCTTTGATATTTACCTAAAAGTGCCAGGGTGTGATGAAACTTAAAGGAATTTGTTGATCAGTGTGCGCCAATCTTTTGGTAAAAGCAGTGGAGCTAGCCAACAAAAATGAAATGTCAAAGAAGAGCTCTAAATCCAAAGTCAAATTCCAAATAAGCTTCCACCAATGGCGAGCGCTCCCAAACATTTTCAAAGTGTCCACTTGGACCAAGCGCTAATTAGGACCAGGAGTTGGGTTGACACCGAAAAAGGGCTCTGCATCGTAAATGCTACAAGTCTGGGTGTCGAAGATACTCAAAAGAGACACACCCCGGTGTATTCCCAGAAAAACAAGTGCAGACGACTCCAACTCTCTTGACGGACACATTGATCAACAAAATAATAATATGCATGTGTTGAGTAAAAAGGCACTCGAGAGGCCCCTAGTTCCAATGTGAGTGTGAGAAAAATAGACACAATCCCATGTCCCTCCATCATCTGGCCGTCCATCTACACTTTCAAGTCTGACAAACTATAGAGATGGTTGACTAAAGCAAGAATAGACTTATTCCCTAGTATTGAGGATTAGGTCTAGAGGAGAGTCTTTGGGACTGGAACTTTGAGTGATGCATCGACTCGGCTCTCATGAAATGCAGTACACTAAATGTCATATCCTTATATTATATGTACAAAAAGAGAGTCTGATAATCAGAGAAGTTGGATTCCTTCTGACTAAGGCTTGGATAAACCTAGAATTTTAGGATCACCTAGGTCAAGAGTCTTTGAAAGAGCAAGCCTTGAAAATTTCACGTGCACTGTCAGGAATTAATCCGACTCCATCATTCTTTAGATGCTTGAGGACGAGCATAGTTTAAGTATAGGGGTATGCTGAATCTCGTATTCATCATGCTAAAAAATCTCTATTAAAACCCCTGTCTTAATTAATCCAATAAAATCACCTTTAATTCTTTGATTTTATCTTGTACTATATTGTGTATAATTAACCTATAATTTATTGTATTTAATTTCCCTTATTTTTCGGTATCTATTTTATCACTCAAAAACCCTAAAAATTAGGTAGATAACTTGTCTGTAAATCACTGACCCTTAAAAAGATAAAAAATACAAAAAAATCTCAAAACCACAAACTTGGTGTTTTTATCCCCTTAAAATACCCCCAAAAAAATAGCTTTTGTACAGATGACCTCTTTTGACTTTTTGACCAACATGAAATTGTATCTCGTCGAGACGAGCAACGAGCAACATTTATGTTTTGACTTTTTCCTAATTCGGCCTCTAACTATTTCTTTTATATTTTTCTTTATATTTATGTTTGGATTATTCTGATTGGGCCACGTGGCGCCCTCTGGGCCGCCCACATGGCCTGCTCCCCTTGCTGACACCCGACGCCCCTCCTGGGCCGTCGGATCCTCTTCTTCTCACCGCATCTGAGCCCTCCGCCCCCGTCGAAATTCTCAGCCCTTGATCTGACTCCCAGATCAAGATCATGGCCGCCGACTAGCGACTGATCCTTAGCCGCTCGATCGATCCCTCATCCTACGCCCCCTGTGCAGCCACGTCACCCCTTTAATCTCAACCGCCCGATCTTCTTCCCATCTGAAGGCTCTCCAACTGCCACGTCATCTCCTCACCTACCACCGTTGGATTCCCACCATCTTCATCTAAACCCACTCATCACCGCCTCAACGCCACCCATCGATCAGATCCTATGATCTGATCATGACCCTCCGTGCACGCTCTACTCCTGGCCGTTGGATCGTTAGATCCAACGGTTCTCCACCATCTTCAACCTCCGTAACCCCCCCTCTCCCCCAGTCGTTTCATCCTCGCCGACCCATCCCCCTTCCTTTTTTGTCCAGCACTCCAGCCACTCCGATGCCACCTAACGACCGCCCCACGTAGCTCTATCCCCCGTCTTTCTCGCGCCTACTTCAACTCGCCTCGCCATTACTGCATCACCCTGAAAACCTCCTTCGAAACCGTCCCCATCACCACCTGCACGCCTCCACCTCCGCCTTTAAATAGTCGCCCTCCGCCTCCATCAGCCCTCATCCACCAATCTTGGGGCTTCAGCCCAGTCTCCGGCCCTCCGGTGACAGCGGAGGAGCCCCTTGAATGGAGGCGAATTCGGCCGAAGCCTCGATGAGATCCGTGGCCTCTGGCCACGTAGCGGTCACCATCTGGCACCGCCGAGCACCTTGCATTGGTTGAGCGAGTCGTGCGACGATCGGAGCCCCTCCAAGGCGCTCAGCCCAAGCCTCGCCTCCACCGGTCCCCCTCTCCGACGAGGTCCCTCCTTCCTTCTTCTTTTCTTAGAATTTTCCTGCATTCTCTTGTCATCTCCACCTTCATTCGACCATCCAATTACCTTCGCCACACAACCACCATCCACGCCAACCACCCTACTTTTCTCCAGAACCTCCTCCGCTACAAACCCCTTCTCCTCCGCTTCGCCGGAGAAGAAGCATCAGACCACCACCTCTCGACGCCTCCACGGTCTCCACTCACCTCACTTCACTCACTATACACCGCACGCTTCGGCTATCTAACGTGTGCAGGACCATTCTCTTCAATAGTCGGAGCTCGCACTTCCCCGCCGATCTCGAGCTTCTCCTCCGACAACCATGCTTCGACGGGGAGCTCCAAGCCTCCACGGAGCTTCGCAATGGCCCCAGGACCTTCGCCAGGCCCCACGCAGTCTTCACCAATCATCAGGCGAGCAACAAATCCATGGTGGAGGTTTCAAGGTCTCACCGGAGACCCGCCTTCTCCGGTGAGCCAAGGCGGAGGATGATGATACAGTTGCCGTCCGATCGATCCGATCGGACGAATATGATAACGACACGTGGATTACCCGAGCCTCGCCCCCGATGTACAGGCTCGGGTCACCCGAGCCTCCAGACAGACCTCTAGAAGATGCCACGTGTCCCGAAGCGGCTGTGACACGAGCCTAGCCCTCACGTGCAAGGAGCTGGGTAAATTGCAAGAACGACCCAGAAGTTTTGAAGAATTACAATTTGGTCCTCCAGGCGCGTGCTCTACGGGGTATTTTACAGGGAAGCCCCGCAACTTTTTCAAAATTACAAAAATGCCCCTGTGCGCAAATGGAAAAATTGCTGAAGGGCCCAGGCGGTTTTCTTTATTTGCATTTAGGTCCCTTTAGGGACCTAAATGCAATATTTATCCCTTTATTTTATTGCATTTTTATTACAATTATGCCCTTGCACTGTTTTTAACATAACTTGAGCATCGTAGATCCAAATTGCATGATTTTAGTGTCGTTTTGATCTTTATTTTGTCCTCTACATTTTACCATACTTATTTGTCTCATTTGACACTCTTTTAATTAAAATGAATTTTTATGTGGAAATGGGACCTTGCTCTACTTGTTTTGCTTTGATCTGATGACCGATTTTTATTGATGTGTTCAAATTGACTCGAATTTCATTCTATATTGCGTTGCTCATATTTTAGGGTATAATTGTAGGTTTTTATTTGGCATACTTGTTCTTTTGCATATTTGTTCATGCATCATCTCCTTAACTTGCATAAAAATATCTAAAAAATGCATACAGCCTAGCATCGCTCGGCATTGCCTTATAAATTGCATATGGACCTGAAATTGAGATTAAATCACTCTGTGCCTCATGAATCAAAATTCAATACTCAGATTAGGCAGTCGTGTCCCTGTGTTCGACCTTGGTACACTTGCCAAGTATAAATATTCCACAGCATTCAAAGACTGTGGTTTTTGCTGAACCGAATTCGTCTTCTGTACTACGACGTAATTCTACTTTTTTATAGAGGCGAATTCGACGTTCATCAGCCATGTCGTTAGATTGTGGATGGTGAGGACTATTCACTATATGATCAAATCAGTAGTTCTTAGCTAAAATTTTCATTTCATATTTCATGAAATGTCTAACCCTATCTGAGATAAATACCTATGGAAGAGGTGTCATATGATGAATTGATGAATCTATGGCTTTTATGCAATCAAAACATATAAAATGAATACAAAAACATTTACATAAGTCCACAATCGATGAAAATACAATAAGGAAAACCCGGTAGGGCCTTATCTGCAAAATAACCCTGAGCGGGGGTATATCCGTAAATAATGGAAGCCGATGGGGTGTGGGTGTAAAAGATCTAGGTGCTAAACATGTTGTGTGTGACCTCTAGATTGAGAAGTGAATTGAAGAAGATGTGGGGGCTCTGATGAATCCTCACTTCATCACCTTTATTCTTTCATTTTTAGCCTTAAATCCCTATCTAAATACACATATATGTCATTAATTTACTAAAGTAAACATTATGTGATTTGTACAAAATATTGCATAAAATATTGCATTATTTATGTATTTAATTCCAAAATTAAAGAAAAATAAAAGAAAAATAGTGAATTATCAAAGGAATTGAGTGATCCTAAACCTCAAGACCTAGTCATCATGATGATTTGGTCGAGAAGGAATAAACTAGGAGAAGATAGGGCAGAAGAACTGTACAGAAATACACAGGAAACCACACACAATATCCTAATCTAATTGCCCAAATATTGCCTTTTGGGAGTATTTTATTATTTTTTCACTTGAAATAATAATAATCTCAACATAAATTATGTAGATAAAAATACAAAGAAAAATACAAAATTAATTTCACGTAAAAATATTGTACATTGTGCCGGGACACACAAAATAAAAAGCTGCAAAGAAAACATTGTGCACTTGTATCTTCTCCCTACTGTATAAAAAATGAAAAAAAACTTTAATTGTGTATAACTTTTAATAAGCTATTTAATGAAGGTGGTTTCATCACATTTGAAATTAAGAAGTAAAAGTTAGGTTTTGTGCCTCATTGCGCAATATACATGTATATTATATTCAATATATTCATTCTTTATGTTTTAAATTTAATTTATTTTTATTAAATTGTAAATATTATTGAAATACATTTCCATAATTAAAATAAATTTAAACTATTAAAATAAAATTAAAATAAATCAATTGATCTTATACATAGATGAAATATACATATATATACATATAAAGAATATATACACAATTATTTAAATGCATAAATAAACTCATAAAATTATAACAAAAATACCTAAATATGTAATTAAATAAATTAATATATATATATATAATGAGGATGGGGAGTATGCACCCTGGTACATGTAATTTTTCATGCACCGGGGCCTATATCTCCTATATGTTTTTTATTTTTGTGGAAAATATCACGTGTATATTTACCTATATATCCTTCCAATATACCATTCGAATTTCGTAAAAACGGAGACCCCTATGCCCTCCATCTAGAACAAGTCGATTACATCAATTCTAAGACCGTTAAAATTATCTGTTTTAGATGGAGGGTATAGGAGTCTTTGTTTCTGATGAAATTCAAATGGCATATTGGAGGGATATATAGATGAATATATACTATGATATTTTCCAAAAAAGTAAAAAATGTGGGAGATATAGGACCCAGTGATGTAAAATTACATGCACCAGGGAGCATACTCCCCATCCTCATATATAATACTTGTATATATTAATAAAATACACAACATAAATGAAAAATAAATTACCCAAAATACATGTATTTTTACCTATACTTAGACATGTAAAAAGTAACTTATAATAAATGATATCGAAAAATAAATAAAAATATGTATAAAATCTACATAAAATTATCAATATTTTTATTTTATGACAACAATTTAATTAATTCATCTTAAATTTTTTATTGAATTTACGAGCCTTTTCTGTTTATCTTTTTCCTCGTTGGTCCACGTGAACCAACCAAGATCCTTCAAACGTTGGTCGCTGGTCAAATGTCATGTCTAACCCGCAACCATTGTTAGAAACCTCATGGTCACCCTCTCTTCTCCCATTTTTCATGCATCATCCATGCACATCCTCGCCCACGAGCTCTGCCCTCTCTGATCCGCACATGGATTTCACCCTCGCCGACCATCCCCTGCCCACCCACTCCTTCTCTCGTTCAAGCAATCGACTCTTGAACTTTGCCCGTCACCATCCTTAAATCCGTGCTCTTTACAATCGCTGATCATCCCCTGCCCACCCAATCCTTTTTGTGATTTGATCCATTCATGGCCTATCTTAGCCCCTTAGATCTTCCACACACAACCCCTCAGTTACAACAAGACAGAGATTAGCCCTACAACGAGGAGGAGCAGCCGAGCGAGATGATCCAAGTCTAACGTCAGAGCATCACTGACAGGTCTAGCCTTCGTGGTCTTCTGGTAAGGAGAGGGCCCTTTCTTTACTTTATAGGTAATTTTAGATTTTAGGAGTAGTTTCCTTCTTTTAATTTTTGGTTTTATGCAGTAGAATAGGTTAATTAGTTAATTCCTAATTTGACCTAAAGCTTGAGCTCCAGCATAAATTACATTGTTTACGATCAGCTGAATTATTTTTTGTGTTTGATTTTATATTTTTTATAAATAGTAATCGTGCTCAAAAATCAAGAAAATTAAGTCCCTAATTTTATTTATTTTAGAATATAAAAAAACCTAAAAATTTGCAAAAATATATGAAAAATCAAAAAAATATGAGAAAAATATAAAAACATAAAACATTTTATTTTGTAGATTTTGATTATTTATATTTATAATACCCTATATTTGATTATACCCTTATATATAGTTATACATAATTAGTATTATTATAACTTTTTTATAAATACCTTTCAAATATTTTTAGATCTATTAAAAATAAGAAGAATTGTTCTTTCTTGAATTTTCTGATTTTTGTAAGTTTATTATATATATTGTATTATATATCTACATTACACACATTACATATTGTACATATATATAGTGTTATATATCCATTTATTATATTTGATAAAAAAGAAATTAAAGATAAGAAAATATAAAAATAAAACAAAAATTAAAAAACAAAAAAATTAATTAATATTATTTAAAAATAAAAAACCCACATAGACATTAAGTAAATGAGTGAATAGTGTAAAAATATAAATTATTATTTATTCATTTATAAATAATAATCATCGCTAATCGACACCCTACTCTGAATGTTAGTATACACATTTTGTTTTGGGGTTATAATAATCTTTGATCCACATACACCTTGATTTCATTGCTTGTTGATTATATTATTGTGTTAGTTAATTATTATATGATTCATTGAGCTTCGTGACGGTCGCGTCAACAAATGTGGGACCAACTTGTGTGGACCAACAACCACTCCACTTGTCTCAATGGCTCAACAAACTCAGCTTCAAATCTTCAGGGAAGCACACATGATCTGCATGAGGTTCAGGTTCGGTTTGAGGCTTATAACTCGAGCCACATGGGACACCTATGATGTTTCATCGTTGGTTCGGGTCTGTAAGGCTTCAAGTCCGGATCCAAATCTTGGATAAAATGTGGACATTTGGATCTGAAGGATCCAACAGTACCTGAATTCTTTGATGGTGGAATCTCCTCCTTGCCGTGGAGCTAAGGCTATGTTTTAATGATGCTATGGCACTCCTCCTTGATCCTGTAAAGTTGATGAAGGTCAGAGGAGCTTCATGATGATGGTGGAGATGTGGGAGTCTTGAGGAAGAGATTAGGTTGTCTTGTGGATTGAGTTGAGGTCAGGTTGTTGGAGGAGGAGGAGATGATTAGAGGCTCTTGAAAATTCCGATCATTCAAGTGTTTGGTTACATGCACATGTACTTGTTAATAATAGTCGACGATCTTGGGGAGGATATGAAATGCTGATGAGGTGAATCGAAGGGCTATTATGAGTGGAGGAATGAAGCCCTAATTGGATTATCCTCTTGTGCAAAGAGGAGACCATGGTAGAGGTGGAGGGGATAATGGAGAAGGGGAGAAGATGATTGGAGTATCATACGTAGATGGCTTATGTGTGATGATTCAAAAATCACACATATTTTATATGGTCGTATTATCATGGTATAGGAGGCGGAAATTTATTCGTTAAAAAACATAAATCTTGAATATCATGGAGCATTTTTTACTTGGTTAGTGTACCAAGGTCGAATAAAGGGAACATTGTATTTTAAGTTGCATCATTTTCAATTAACTTGAATAATTAATTAACTGCTAGCTTAATCTGTATGTCAGAAAATAGATTAAAAATATAGGAAATGCAATCAGGAAGATGCAATGCAATGTGAACAAAATAAACAGAGAGGAAAATGAAGCACCGGATCTATGATTATATAATTTCAATTATTAATTCAAATAATCAATTAATCCTTAAAATAAATTCATAGATATAAAGAGATAACTTCAAGAAAGATTTATCAAAGAGTATCCAAGCTGCAATCTAAATGATATATACTTATTAATCTATTAGGCTCAGAGATCAATGGAATATTCCCTAGATATTTTAACATGAATTCCCTATAATTTATTCCTTAAATAAATAATCTTGAATGACAATAATTATTAGGTAAATAACTCCTTAATTATCTTTCTTGAAGTCCCTACACAAGAGAGTGAATATGTCTGTAAAATATCGCACAAAATGTGCCAGAAGAGATCCTACATAGTTCTAGAGGTTCATCAAATAAAAATCATCAACCAATATCCTCTTGTGTGTTTCAAATACTAGAATGGAAGAGCATACAACAAGCTTTACAATGTAATACTGTGCCCAAAAAATTGAATTCAAATGAGAAGGAAATGATAAATTGAAATTCTAAGGTCTAAAATACAATAAAAGTAAAGTTTTTTCTTCCAAAAGGTCCCTAGAATACTTATCTACAACTAATAGAACTCGGTGGGGGTCTCCCTACAATTTGCCCATGCACACGCGGGGGCACATGATTCCTTTGGGTAGGGACCTCCTTGCAATTTCTAGAACTAACGAGGGTGCCGGTGTAATTTCCCCCTAACACACATGTATCGTACACGCCACTCGGGGATCAGGAGTGGAGGTTGAGGTGTGGACTCAAGTCTCCATGTGGTGCATTAGGAATGGTTCGGATCACCCGAATCTCTTAGCAGGGGCACATGCTCGGGGTTACACGTAGTAATAGAGTGACCATTGGATCGAGGCAGTATGCATGTTCCAACGGCAGCGATGGCTTTGACAAACAATGAGGGCGGCAGTGCTGGACGGGAGGCGCAATCAGAGATCGGTCGACACACAGATAAGCGAATGGAGGGCAAGCCGAAGGTG
This sequence comes from Ottelia alismoides, assembly GCA_037367405.1. Classification (NCBI taxonomy): domain Eukaryota; kingdom Viridiplantae; phylum Streptophyta; class Magnoliopsida; order Alismatales; family Hydrocharitaceae; genus Ottelia; species Ottelia alismoides. The sequence continues at coordinate 580,850 of JAZKJV010006302.1, read as the reverse complement.
AAGTAGATGGTGAGTGGACGAACCTATGTGACCTCAACACACGATCGGAAGAGGTAGAGCTGACCAAGGTGAGGGGAGGCGTACCTATTGGTAGTGCAGAGGCTAGTGGTTCGTGAAGCAAGGAAGGAGGATCGACGAAAGGCGATGCGACGAGGAGCATCTATGATGAATGACGAGTTGGCGGTGGTGAAGCGCTAAAACCAAGGGGAGTCATCTCAGGTTGATGGAGTGGAAGAGCATACGATGGAGCATAGATGATATGGTGGACAGATAATAGGAGAGATAAAAGCAAGAAGAAGTAGGGGAAAAGGGGAGAGGAGGAGGAGAACAAGGAAGAGAAAAAAAGTATACCTGGGACTGATCTCCTTGAGAAGGGGGTTCTTGGAGTAGCACCTCATGTCGTTGCTTGATGTCGCGGCAGGGGCAGAGCTTGGCGTGCTTGAAGAACTTGCGACGGTGAAGGTTTTGCCCTATGTTGGATCTCGCTTACAGGCCACTATCCTCGCTTGACCTGGTTGAATGCATGTTGTCACTGAGCAGGAAGTGGAAAGCTCGAGGTTCCCTTCGTAATGGTGGTTGCCATGGACAGAGGGGGATGGCTTTCTTTACAGGGGGAGCAGGTGACGGTGGTTACACGGAAGGAGGGGCTGCGTAAGGGCAAAGGCGAAGGGCGACACAACAACCATGGAAGGAGTCAATAACGGTGTCGGTCGTTGCAGGAAGGATGAGGGGAGGGGACAGGTCATGTGCAAGGCACACGGCCTAGAGAGAGAGAGATGAAGGATGGTGGTCACGTGCAAAGCTTGTGACCTGGAGAGAGAAGGGAGAGGGCCTGAGTCACATGCAAAGCATGCGACTGAGAGAGATGAAGGATGGGGGTCAAGTGCAAAGCATGTGATTTGGAGAGAGAAGGGAGAGGGGTCAGGTCATGTGTAGAGCACATGATCTTGGTGGGAGAGAGAGTAGGGAGGAGAGAGCAGAGAAGAAAAGAGAGAGGAAGAGAGAGAAAAGACAAGGAAAATGGAATATATGTGAAATAAATATAAAAACTCAAAAATAAAATAAATAAATTTAAATTTAAATTTAAATAAAATAATAATTATTAAAAATAAAATAAAAAGGGTTAAATAAATAATAAAATAAAAAGGAAAATAAAAAAGAAATAGTACATGAAGTCAAATGAAAGAGTTGTCAACATGAAAGTTGCTCGTCTTGACGAGATCTACAACTTTCTTGAAGGATCAAAAACAACATAGGTCAATTATAGAAAAAGTTTTTTGGAGGTTCTCTACAGATAATAATATACCACATTATGATTTTTTGTATTAGTGAATTAGTTTATATACAATATATATAATTATCTAATTTTTATAGATTTTTAATAGGTTAAAAACTATAAAAAATTGATAAAGATAAAATATAAAAAATATATAATGTCAGATTTTCTCATTTTCTCTTGATTTTTCTGATTTTTATGGATTTTAATTCTTGATGCCAGGTTAATTAACAAATTAAATATTATAATAGAAAGGAAATTAGGTAAAAGTAAGTGATTTTTGTACATAAAATAATAAGCTCAATCAATGTCAAAAATACATATTATTTAATTACATATTTAACCCTAATTTTAGCACAATTCGTGAATGTTAATAAATAAATTTTAGGAGATTTAATTGGTGATTTATTAAGGGTATTTACTAAGATGTCCATATAAAGGAGATGAATCATGTATTCATCACACCTTTATACTTAGATCTTTGCTTGTCCCCAAGCAATTTTGAAGGAGTTAAAAGGTTGAATCCTTGATTGTGCATGTGCGAACTGAAGACTTGTCTCATCAAGAAACCTCGATTTTAATGGTCCTAAAATCCTAAGTTGAACCAAGCTCTAGTAAAAAAGAATCCAACTTCTTTATTCACAAATCTCTCTATTATACATATTGCATAAGAGATATTAAATTTAGTGTGTAGTGCAATCATGAGAGTCGAGTCCAAACATCACTCTAAGTCTTGATCCAGGAGACTCTCCTCAAGAATCATTTCTCAACACTAGGGAATAAATCAGTTCCTGAATTCACTCTACCATCTTAGTAGTTTGTCGGACTTGAAAAGGTATATGACATGACAGATGATGGAGGGCATAGGTTTGTGTATTTTCATCTCCCTCTCATTGGAACACGGATCCTCTCGAGTGCCTTATTAATCAACACATGTATTTTTTTATTGTTGATCAGTGTGCCCGTCAAGAGTTTTTGAGTCATATGTACTTGTTTTCCTGGGAGTACACCAGGGTGTGTCTTCTTTAAGTATCTAACATGCTTACACCAAGACTAGTAACGCTTACGATGCATAACCCTTTTGAGGTAATAGCCCGACTCATTGGTCCTAATTAGCTTTGGTCAAGTGGATACTTTGAAACGGTTGTGAGTGCTCGCCTTTGATTGAAGCTTTTTGAGATTGACTTTGAATTTGAGAAGTTTTTTTATTCATATTTCTGTCTTTTTTTCATTTCTTTCTTTTGACTAGCTCCACTGCTTTTACCAAGTAGGCATGCATTGATAAACAATTTCAGAGCTCTTTCTTTCTTTTCATTACTTAGTTTCATCACACCCTGGCACATAAGTTAGTATCAAAAGATAACATGTGAACTTGTTCACATACTCTCTACGGTTTGCTAACACTTAGATTTCATGAAGCCATCATCAATTTTATCCCATCTTTGAGTATCATTGAATTAGTTCTAGATTGAAGTCTCCAGTCTCAGTAACTCAAGTGAAATCTCTACTCATATCATCAATCATGTAGTTGTGTATGTGATGTGCTGATCATATTCTGAAAAGGTAAAGATTGAGAGTGCAATATAGCGCCCATTCTTTCAAATAGGGAAGTGTGGATTATTAAGTCTCAAAGACTAAGGCTGGTTAACTATGAATTACATGACATTAAAAACCCAAGTTTCTTTCATTCCACAATTCTTGAGTGGCAGTAAAAAATGCTAGGGATAAAACATTAAGTTAGTTTTATTTTTTTAAGAGGGTTTTAATTGGTTTTTTATTTTTTTTTTCATTTTTTCATTGATTGTTATACCCCCTAATTTTTGTAAAAAAGTTTTGAAAACATGGATTGTATACATAAAAATTTATATAGTATTCATAATATACACTATTTATACCCATACCCAATTTTTGAAATGAAAACAATTAAAGTTCAAGCCATGAATAAAGTATATAGAATATATACACGCCCCTATACTCAGCTCGTGCTATGTCCTCATGGCACAAAGTGAAATGTAGACATAGCTCATATCAAGCATAGTTGAGTGAAAAAAAATAGGAAGTCGGCTATACTTAGGCTATTGAGGGACTAAGCATAGTGAAAGAAGCAGAAATGAGGTGACCGAGGGTAAGAATAAAGAATAGAAGTAATGTATAAACAATGATGTTGGTCTGTCTGTACTAAGGCTCAAGTCAAACTAAGTATGAAAGAGCAATCACATGCGAAAGACCAAGTAGATAAAGGGTGGATATACAAGTGATCATCTGAATCTTCTTGGTGCACTGATGAAGATGGTTTCATTTATCAAGGTTTCATATGGGCCAAGGGAGTCTTCCATCTGATTCTACACTCTGTGTGAAGGAAGTCTGCTCAACCTGAACTAACTGCTTATTTGATTTGTTGTCCATTTACTAGCAAAGTGTCTGCATTGTCGGTTGCCTCATAAATCTCAACATTTACATTGTTGTGTATTTTCCCTAAGGGTGAAACGTCTCATCCATTTCAATTTCAGCTTGCCTTGAAAAATCTTTAACGTTGCATTAAACTATCGTACGTTCTACCATGGGACGAAGTTCTTTGTTCTATTGTACTTATCATGCCATTTTATTACCCTGTCCTTATATATTGTGCTATTTCATATGCATGATTTCTGATATCTGAGAGCTCATTTAAATCCATATCTATGTTCTTCTTTTCTTGGTGACAATTCCAGTTGATCTTTTTTATTGCCATTCTAATTTGTGCACAAATTCTGCAGGCTAATATGGTTTTCCAAATACCATTCTAAACGGGGAGGTGTTCAATGGGGTCTTATACGTCGTCCTGTAAGCCCATAGAACTTGATCCAGGATTTGGAACTGGTTCTTCCTGTCAGGGAGGACCAACTTCTGTAAAATTTCTTTGACCTCCATGTTTAACACCCTTGCCATGCCATTAGATTATGGGTGGTAAGGACTATCGATACGGTGCTCGATGCCATAGTACTTAGTCAACTTCTTCACCTCCTCGTTGACAAAGTGTCTATTCCCATTAGATATCGGAACCTTGGGGATCTCGAACCTCAAAATAATATGATCTCTTAGAAATTTACAGACGGTTCTCCTGTCTGCAGCTCGAGTAGGGATAGCCTCCACCCACTTGAAAGATAATTCACCACAAGAAGAATATATTCAAATCCATGGTTTCTAGGAAATGGGCCCATAAAGTCAATGTGACATGTGTTAAATACATCACATATGATTACAGGTTGCATGGATATGGCATATTTGGGATCGATGGTCCCGCTCATTCTCTGACAGACCGTGCACGGACTGAAAATTTGTTGGCATCCTTAAACAAGGTCGGCCAATAAAATCCACATTGTAATATCTTCTTAGAGGTCCTCTTCTCAAGTGGTGTCCACCAGCCTCTAAAGTGTAGCATAGAGTGTACTTTGGTATTCTTCCTGAGGTACATCTTCTCCGTATGCAATCCAGTCCTTTTGAAGAAAAGAAATGGATCCTCCCAATGGTAATATCTGAATTCCGACTTTAGTCGGTCAATTCTATTATTGGGCCAACCCCGAGGAAATTTCTTAGAGATAAGATAGTTAACAAATGAATCCAAGATTCACATCTTTTATTCATTTATTTTAACCAAATTCCCTATACAAAATATATTATATATATCAAATCTAATAAATTAGCATTATGCATGCTTTTATTAATAATTTGCATTTAACATTCTTTTTAACCAAACAAAAGAATAAAGGAGAAAAAAGAAAGAAAGAAAATAAAATAAGGATGTATTTATATAATAAGTACAAACTGAACCGAATCCCGCGAGAAGGTCAAGTATTAACTTGATCGACAACGAATAAAGTAGGGAGAGACAGGGTATTTATTTATCCAAAAATTAACTTGTATATATATATATTATTCATTCGGTATTTATTCATCACTACTCATCTTATGTGTGTATATATATCATTCACCTATTTTTATTTCTAAATAAAAAGGTCTCATAAATAATTTATTCCCTTAATAAAACTTGAAAAATAAAAATGTGTTTTAAATAATAAGAATTTGCAAATTGAATACAGTGTACCATACCTATATTTTTATTTATGAATTTTGTGAATAAATTGTAAATATTATTTTTAATACTTGTAAATATTCCTCATAATTGAATAAAATTAAAATAAAATTCATAAAGTACAAAGTAAAATAAAAACAAAATCAACTCTTCATTGTATAATAGCACCAATATTGTATAAATTATACAGAATACTAATTTACTAACACTTTAAAATATTATGTAAATAAAAAAATATTTATTTTTGAAAAATGCACTAAAATAAAAAGACATGTATGTAATAAATAGGTATATTATACACGTACATAATAGTATATATTGTATATACAATAATATACTTATTATTAAAAAGTATTAAAAATCATAAAAAATTGCTTATAAAATAACTAACTTTACATTTTTAAGTTTTTATTTTAAATCATTTTTATTTTTAAATAATTTTTTTATTTTATTTTGTAATTCCTATTTTCTGATTGGTAAACCCGCGTCTTTTGACCTAGGTGCACCTCCCATCTTCCAGATCCAACCCGAACATTCATTCACCAGAAATGTTTTCTTTGCATTCTCCCACCCGACTCCCACCACCGTTCACCTTGGATTGCGTACATGCATCATCTCTAAAGATTTGTGACATTTGCGAATATTTTTAAGGATCCAAATCCACCTCAGATTGTGTGAACTCTCCCGATCTTTCTAGGCATCTGAGGTTCCTTATAAATTCTTTCATCCTCCTCCGTCGTGCTGTAGCTCGCTCCATGTCGCATTCTTCTTCCACCATAGCCTCTAGGGTAGTGACAAACCCTCATTGGTATAATTGGGAGACCATATAGCAGTCTTTCGAGTTGAAGCTCACTTCATGTTGGATTTCTCCGCAGCGAGTAGCATCTTCCACCTTCCGTAGTGGAATTGAGGCCACAACCTTGCCATCGCCTCCACTTCACTTCCCCTTCCATTTCAGCACACTTAGTTACCCTCTATCATCTTCATTTAATTGTATGTTATGATTCATTAATCTTCGCCATCGTCCATGTCCTTGCCTCTGACCACCAGGTCTGAGGCTCATCTCGACCATCTACCCACATCGATCGATACGCCCTATCACCCTCCACTTTCCCTCATGACCTGATCATCATAAATCTCGCTCATCAGAGGGAGATTAGGCATGAACTTCCCTTTTCCATGTACGCCAGAGGTCAACTCCGCCTCCCCAACACTTCTTTCCTTATTTTAGCCAAATAACCTGAGCCGAGGTGTCACCCTCGAGCTCTGATTTCCCTTACAGTTACAGGTTCCCGTGTGGAGTACGAATCGAGTTCTAGACAACTAGGTGGAGTAGCTTTAGTAACAACCACATCCAAATCATCATAGCATGGAGCTCCGACCCATCGGAGGGTCTCATTAGATACGCACCACTTCCAGCTACGTGTTGGACCTTTCAGCCACCAGGTTCGAGAATCCCATCACAAGACATCAAAGAATGAAGCTCTAACGAAAGGACCTTATTCATGTTCTTCCAACATTGTCTTCCATCATCTGATGAAGCATCCGCTGTCCAGATTTGATCTAAGTCACACATTAGCACCGAATCTAGGTGCTCAGATTAAATCTAGGGTAAATCTACGCCACACGTAAATGTTCGCTTTCCAGACCGTTGGATCCGTACCTAATAGATCATATATGAACCGCAAGTCCATGACATTCCCCTGGACTGTCAGGTCATTTCCAAAGCACTGAGTCATACGCCTACATCATGCTCCAGACCGTTAGATCATTTTAGAGCCACATGTCGCACACACCTGCTATGGGCATCTTTCCCTTTTACCCATGTCCTTTTTGTTATTTCATTTCAATACAATAAATGCAATAATTACTTAAGAACAATTGCAGTTATGACCTCATGTTTTCTTTATTGCATTTTAGTCCAGCTGAATCATACTAATGTGCACGTTCACGTGTTTTCTGGGATAGTTGCAAACTCTACTGTATGATTTTAATTGGTTAATGAAATAAAATACATTTTTAGAATTTGCATTTATACACATGTCATTCTAAAACACGTGTAGCACATGTTTTACTGGATTCATTGCACTAGGGCCCCTAGAATTTATTGTGTATTATTTGGCCCTAAAACTTGAAATAATTGCATTTAGATCCTCAATTTTCAACATTTTATAAGTGTAATAAATATCAAACTTCATCGAAAAATCACATAAAAATTAGGATATGCACCTACGACCATTTTCTATAAGCAGTGATTTTTTTGTGTAGTTTTTTTATTATTTAATATTATTAAAAATTAAAAAATAGTATAAAAATCCATGTTTGCATCATTAAAAAATTATAAAAAATGCCTTTAAAATTCATAAAAATTAGGGTAGGGTTGTTTCGATTTATTTTATTTTCTATACCATTTCCAATTCATTTTCTTTTATAAAACTCTAAAAATTTGCAAAACCTTAAAAATACCATAATAATTATATAAAATCTTCGATAAATATAAAAAATTGTGATTTCACTTTCTATTTGTAGATATTCAAATGATCTTTTTAGTCAAATTAGCTTCCAATAACTTTGAGCAAATTTGATATTTTTAGTTTGAAAATTACTCTTAGTTGTGCATTGTTTGTGTTTTCTTAGTTTTATTTTTATAAATCAAAAAAAATCATAATAACATAAAAATTAACAAAAATAGTACAAAATATATAAAATAAAAAAACATTTTTACTTGATTTTTTTGGGTATTTTTATCCTATTTCAATAATACAAAAATAATGCGTGTGTATGTGTCCTTTCTTTCTTTGTATTGATTTTCCTTATTTTCAAAATTTAAAAATTTGTAAAATTAAAATCCACTAAAAATAATAAAAAGAACATAAAAATTCTTGGATTCTCTAGTATTGACTGTCTAATTTATCATAGTGCTCCTTGTGTTCGACCCTAGTCGCTATAACAAGTTAATAAAAGCAGCTTTGACCCATGTTTTACTTGCTTGATTTGTTTGTGGTTGAATAATTTTCTTAATTTCGACTCGGTTAGGTTGGGTGACAATGACAACTTAATTTATCAACTTAACTCTAGTTAGTCGAGCTCGCTTTCAGAATGGCAATGTTGTTGAGGAGCACGACTAGGAAGTTAGGATTCTGTTTTCTTGTTTGTTTGTTTCTGTGCTTATTTTCTCTTTATTTTCTTTCATTTTGTTTACTTATATTTCTCAAAATAGTTATTTGATGTATTTTTGTTTAACCTTTATTGTAAGGGTATGCAGATCAAGAGAGGCTATCTTAGGAGAGCTGACACACCCGAGCGAGGCAGAGACCGGGTGTTCTACACCAACCGACATGAGAGAGAGGCTTAGGAGGAGAAGGAGTATAAGACCATCTTTCTTTTTCAGTCATTTTCATTTTTTAATTAATTTATAACTATTATTGGCACTTGCTCTTTTTATAATTTTCTAGGCCCCTATAAACCTTTTTCTGAGGGGTCTGTTTCGCCAAGTACCTGTACACTTGGGGGACCTCATCGGATTTTGATTTTCTTCACCTTTATTTTTATTTGTTTTTTACTTTATTTTATTTTAGCCCCTAGATTTAGATTTTTATTTGGTTGAGCTAAGTAGGTATTAGGTCCATATTCTAATAGAATATCTATTCCTATAGAATTCGATTGGACTTAATCAAAATAAAGTGGTTCTTCATGTAATAGAAGCTTCTTTAGGATGGTTCTCGCCTTCGCATCATACAGTTAGTTTTAATTATGCACAAACCATATTGCATGTAGACTGTGGAGAAAGGTACGCCTTCTATCTCATGTATGCGTTCATTGTTTCTCATGCATAGGCTTTTCCATCTTCCTCCCCCTGTTTTCTTGGACTTAGGAATAAAAGGAAATATGAAAATTCATTTGTTGTCTTTTTATTCAAAAATACCAAAAAAAGTGATAACCCAATAAAATCGAGACTGTTAAACAAACTCAACCCTAAAAGAAACGTAAGGATTATCATTGTTTTGGGGAGAGTAACCCCCTCCTTGTTTGCAAGTACTTACCTCTAAATAGAGTGGATGAGGACATAGCCGCTAAGGATTAGGGCCCAAATCCCTAGACTTGGGCCCTATGCTATTTTACATTACTCATTGATGTATGATTGAGATGTAAGAACTTGCCTTCGACTCTAACTAGAAGTAGTCTTGTCCAAGTTGGGTGTACACCGCCGGCTTGTCAGGTTCTACCCTAGGTGACCTCACCCGTGAGTCTGGTTAAGTAATTGTATTCTCACTAAACTCAAAAATAGAAAAGATTAATGATCGAGCATTCACGATTTTCATTGCATTGAGTTAGTAAATTGGGGGTTCATTTTCTCATCATTATTTTCAATCTAGATCGACTCTTCCCTACTCCTCACATCACGACGATGGATAAATGATCTCTTAGGCTTTGGTGACAACGCCCCATAGCACACCTTTCCATTCATCTAAAGTGATTTCTGAGAGCTCAGACCCACTCTCGGAACCTGAGTATTCTACCTCTTTCTTCTTTGACCTTACCAACCCATCACCTCGGGTACATCATCAACAGTCAGAGCATATTTTTGTTGACTTGGTGACGCATGAGGTCTGCTCTTTTTTCTTTTTCAGAGTCTAATGAGATGGCCTAAGAGCGAAGAGAGGATGCGTAGCTAGATCTTCATGACATGTTTGACCAGTATACGATCAACAACACCCTCCTGGAATCCCTAGAGGCGATGTAGAGACATATTAGGGACCAATGGTTGCTCGTGATAGAAGTGAGGCGGGAGTTGACATAGATGTGAGATGGGAGAGCATATGATAGAGTTGAGAGACCTGATGGTGGAGGAGAGATACTTGAGGATAAAGTACATCCTAAATATAAACATATAGATATGGCAAAAGATCTGGGGCACAGAAGACATACAGAAGAAAGAAGGAACAGAATACACAACATATATATACAAGTAAAGAATGTGAAGTACAGGATGATATCTGGCACGTGAATATTGTGCTCTCGTCATCATCTCCCGATGAGAAAGAGGATGCAGTCAGAAAGTGAAAAGGCACCTGGGTATGCAATCAGGAGGATGTCAGCTGCAGGGGACAAGAGATCGAAAACTAAACTAGGGATCGGTAGCGAAAGTAGAATATCGGCTCATAAGGAAGGAATAAAAGATCATATCTGATATCGTACGACATGGAGGAAGAGTAGCAGTACAGACTCCTCTAAATCAATCATGGTATCAGAATAGTATAAAAGGTAAAGAGCAGGAGACTCTCAGTGTAACGTGATATTCGGTGGTCATACGGTCTGAAAGTCGCAAGAATACACCAAACAATACAATTCATAGCTCAACCTTGCGAGGGTCCTTAAGGTGAGCAGACTCAGATGAGTCAAATATCCTAGAATAATAAGAAGACTCGGCTCCGTGATCCAACAGAAAGGAGACACAATCAGAGAGGAGGCCGAGTACACAAAATGGTGTATTCTCCCGCAGATAACCCTCGAGGAGTAATACATGCTAGTCAATGAATAATAAGAATAGAAGATCACCCTTACGAGGGACGTCAAGGTGAGCTGACTCAAAGGAGTCAGAGATCCATAAGATAGATCATTAGAAGTGGGCTCGGTAGGCGACAGGACGGCTACCGGAAGAAGAGATCGAAAGATCTAGAAAATGTGGTAGTGTCCCACGGACAACCCTCGAGGAGCACACTGCCAACTAAGCATCAAATAATCAGAATAGGATGGCTCCTCCTTGAGAGGATCTCCAAGGAGAGCAAACTCAAAGGAGTCTGGTCAGATGGGTCCCTAGATCCGATAGCTCGGATACAACAAGAAGGCAGTGGGGACCAGAAATACATTAGACGACTCGGTTCTATGCTCCAACAGATCAGAGACACAGTCAGTAAGGGGAACCGAGTGTAAGGAAAATGTTGCATTTTCCCACAGATAGTCCTCGGGGAACAATGCAAACTAAGCAGTGAATAGCATACCAGATCTCGTCTTGTGAGGGTCATCAAGGAGAGAGGGCTCGCAGGAGCCGAATCCATCAGATGGATACTCAGAGGTGGGCTCGGTAGGTGACAAATCGGATACCATCAGAAGAGACCGACAACTCAGGACAAATGTCATAGTCTCTCGCAGATAACCCTCAAAGAGCACTACGAACTAGACAATGCATGATCATGAAAGTGACACTCATCCTTACGAGGACCGTCAAGGAGAGAAGACTCGAAGGAGTCAATGGAATTGACCTTGTGAACCTACAGATCGGGCACACACTCAATAGGGAGGCCAAACAGTCAAATCTGATGATGCGGTTTCGCTCCGACAAGGTGGAGGCACGATCAGTGAATGAAACCGATCGTAGAGAATGTGTTGCATCCTCTCGCAGATAGTCCTCGGGGAGGTATGCAAGCTAGATCAATCAAAATATGGGATTACTGGAAGCACATCTCAGGTCCTCGAAAGCAATCAATCAATCCTCAGGAGGACATAAGATCATGTGAGGGAAGGCAAATAATCAGGTCAATCACAGTGTGTCCTTTGAGTCCATCCAATCAGCTGAGATGGCGTGAAATATAAGCAAAAATCATCAGTAAGCCACAAGTGGATGAAATAATTAGGGGATCGAGGATGGGTTAATCAAGAAGATGAGAGAGATCATGTGGGTTCCATTCACCGTTGCATGGAAGTCCAAATGAATATAGTCAATCAAACCTCTAAATAAATATAGGTGAAACCTCAAAATAGATCGATCAACCATAGCTCATGATATCATCATCAAATCATCAAAATATATCACATCTTCAATCATGTTTGTGTGATCAAAAATCCTCAATAAAGTATCATACCTAGTGATCGTGCAAACAACTAGGAGATGAATGACTACGCACGAGAGTAGCACGTGCTTGATGGGAGAGGATGGTCACGTGTGAGGCATGTGACCTGAGATGAGAGAGGAGGGTAGGTCAGTAGAGAGAGGGGTTGCCACATGGCACGCCAAGGGACTGCCACATGGCACCCAAAAATTTCAAAATTAGAGGACTAAGAAAATAGAAAAGAAATAAAAGGAGACCTTGAATCGAAGAATTTTCTTCACGAAAGTTGTTCTTCTCGATAAAATCTACAACTTTCATGGAGAAATCGGGATAAAAAGAGGTCATCTGTAAAAACTGGTATTTGTGGTGGTCTTCATATGTATAGAAAACTGGCCATTTGGGATTCTATAATTTTTTGGTGGTTTAAAATAGGATAAAATTATAGAAAAAATACGATAAAATACAAGAAAATTAATTACACACTAATCTAATTTTTTGGATTTTTAATAAGTAATAAAACAGGGAAATAAAATAGAAGTACGAAATACGAGATTTTTGTACAGACACACAGAGGATACTCGGACTCAATCGGTTTCTTTGATTCAGTACTAATATGGAATTGGATTTTATGTCGCTTAAAAAAATTTTCATCAAAGAACACAAATGAAAAAGAAATAAAATTAAAAAGGTTAATTATATGCATCAAAACTCGGGTCAAAAATAGCAAAAATATAAAATGCGCAAAAGATACCCAAAACCCAACTTTCACATATGAGCTCCGAATTTTATGAAATTGATCTTATTTTGAAGGTATTTGAAAATAGTGTTCTTTAAAAGTGAGTATATCAAAATCGGACACTATATGAAAGAGATATGTGTATTTTAGCATATGTGAAATTAGGACTTAGGTTATTTGACACTTATTTGAGTTAGAAATTTTTTTTAGATTTTTCTTTTGTTCTTGTTAGTAGCATCCACACAATGAAGTGGTTTTAGGTCAATTGGAGTTAAGATGAATTAATGAAAAATATGGGAAGTTAATAGCATAATAGTCAATTTACACATTATGCAATCGTGCATGATGAAATACGAATATTATTTACACATGTATAAATGTTAATTATGCTATATTAATTATTAAATGCACATGGATTTTGGAGAACATAGCCTAATTGATCAATTTTAGCATGAGGGTCTGAGATTCATCATCCCCCTATACTTATACCATGCTCGTCCCCAAGCATCAATGAATGAATGACTTAGTTGGATGAATCCCTGACTATGTATGTAAATTTTCAAGGCTCAATTCATTGAAGACCCTTAGTTTGTGTGATCTTAAAATTCTTGGCTCAACCATGCTTTAATCAAATGGAATATAACTTCTCTATTTTTAGACTCTCTATTTATTTGTATAATATAAAGATATGACTTTCAGTGTACTGCAATCATGAGAACCAAGTCAAGATGTCACCCAAAGTTCCAGTCCATGAGACTCTCCTCTAGACCTAATCCTCAATTCTAGAGAGTAAATCGGTTCTTGCATTCAATTCACCGTCTCATTAGTTTGTAAGACTTGAAAGTGTATATGGGTGACCAGATGATGGAGGGCATATGATTGTGTCGATTTTTCTCTCCCTTACAATGGAACAAGGGTGTCTCGAGTTCCTTATTGATCAACACGTATATTTTTGTTTTGTTGATCAATCTGTCCGTCAAGAGAATTTGGAGTCATCTGCACTTGTTTTTCTGCAATTACATCGGGGTATGTCTCTTTTGAGTATCTAAGATACCTTCGGCACCCAGACTTATATCATTATATGATGTAGATCCCTTTTATGGTTCTAGCCCGATTCCTTGGTGCTAATAGCGTTCGGTCCAAGTGGACACTTAGAAAATGGTTGGGAGCGCTCGCCATTGTGGAATCTCTTTTGACTTTGACTTTGTAATGATAGAGCTTTTTCTTGATATATCTCTTTCCTCTCTTTTCTTTTCTTTTGGGCTAGATCCATGCTTTTACCAAAGTTGGCATACACTGATAAACAATTAATTATGTTTCATCACACCGTGGCACGTAGGTAAATATCAAAGATAGGATGCAAAATTTTTCACATACTGGCTAGGGTTTTGCTGACACTCAGGTTTCTTGAAGCCTTCATTAACTTTATCTCATCCTCGAGCATCAATATATCAGGTCTAGACTCAAATCTCCAATCCCAATTCCTCAAGTGATAACCCAACTCATATCATCTATCATGTCGTTGTGAAAGTGATGTGTTGATCATATTATTTAGAAGGTAGAGAAGAAGAGTGCAAACAATGCTAAAATCTTTCAAAATAGGGAAGTGTGGATTATAAAGTTTCAAAAACGCTAATGACTAAGGATGGTTATCTCAATCTTCTAAGATCTCAGAAATCCACTGTCTTCAAATCATTAAGCCTTGAGTGATAGTAAATGTGTCAGGAATATACCAACCAAGGAATGTATGGATGTATGAGATGATTAATGAAATGCAAGACCTTGATCATTTTTATGCAAAAAGTATTTTTTTATTATTTTTTGTGTTTTTTGTTTTTTGAAAAAGTATTATTTACAAAAAGAATTTAGTATAATATACATAACTTGTACTCATCCCAGATTTTAGATGAAAAACCATTAAAGTATGAGCTATGGATAAAGTATGTAGAAAACACCCCCCTATACATATCTTGTACTATGTCCTCATGTAACAAAGTCGAATGGAGACATAGCACTTACTAAGTATAAATGAGTCAAAAAGAATAGAAATCAACATGCCCCCATACGTAGACTTTTGAGGGACTAAGCATAGCAGAAAAACATGAAATGAGGCAGTCGAGGGTCAGTTGAAAGAATAGAAGTGATGTATATACAATGGTACCGGTCCCCCTATACTTAGGCTCAGGTCCACCTAAGTATGAGAAGTAATCACAGGTGGGAGACCAAGTAGATTTACGGATGCACAAGGTCAAGGAGGTTTCGACAGACCTTCTTGCGGAAGTGTGGCGGGAGATAGTATGGAGATGTGGAGGGTGGTGAAGAGGGGAGAGGGTGAAGGGGACCAACCATTATCAGAGTCATCTTCAGAATAATAGTAGTCATACGTAGAGGATCTCCAACTATTGTTAAATAGAGGTACTTATTGCACTTACCTGATGAACCGCTTCAGGATCGGACGAGGACTCTTCAGAAATCACATGGTCTCTAAGGTCAAAGTTGACTTTCTAAGTTGGTTTGTTTCCTCGAGAAGTATTGGGAGGAAAATGGACAATCTTTATCTCCCTATATTGAATAAACGGTATGGCATTATGAGTTATTCGTTGGATGAATCCCCGTAAAAGCTGACTAACTCTTGTAGGGTCATATGCTAGTTCGGACGAGGGAGCATGTTCCTGGTGACTTTGTGATTGTTGGTTGGTGTTGTTGATGCCACCTCCTGATAATCGTGAAATTTTGTGGCATCAGAGGTTTCCTCTGTCGGTTCCGTGTATGATTCAAGTATCTCGTGAATTACTGCTGACAGAAATATTGAATACTTAAATAATCGTGACGATCCTCAAAAATATGGTCCAATTCTTCATAAGATCCAAAATAATGTTTCCTCCTAGGAGCACTTTCAGAGTGGAAGGTGAGGTGAGAATCAGAGATTTGCCCAACAGTCGGTCTCATGGGTGTCTCTCTTAAGGTATATGTCGGTATTTTGTGACGATAGGTCTGATCATGTGAAGAATTTGTCTCCTGGTCACAACTGTCGGTTTCAAGTCAGTTTTCCTCAGAGCAGGCTGTGTCATTGAGGCTTTGTGCATTGTGGTTAAAGTTCGGAAACTTGATTTCATGAGTCTCACAATCGACAATTGCCTTAGCAAATGATGAGAACGCCTTTCCTAAAATTATAGGAGACTCGGAGAATGTTCTTGGGTGCTCAAAGTCAAGGACAATAAAGTCCACTTTATGAATGTCACCTTGGAAATTTACGATGATTAAAATGATCCTCCACAGTCTTTTGGTAGATCATTCAGGCAGTTGAACAATAACCCTTATCTTTTTGAGTTGTCCGAGTTTGAGTCGATCAAATTTGGACTTGGGGAGGATGTTGAGCGTAGAGTCATCGTCTAATCGAATATGAATAAATATGGTATCCTCAACTTCACATGTAATCCGAGTCAACCGCTTGACTTTACAGCTTTTGATTTTGTGATTCATCACCAAAGATTTGGCCATAGATATGACATGATGTTCAGTCCTTGATCGTTTCTTGCCCGTCTTTTTAGGGTTTAGTCGACTCTTCACAAATTTCTTAAGATCGGGCACAAATTCTATGACCTTAATCAATGGAAGCTCTAAGATCAGACTCTTGCAAAATGCTTCCATTTCAGAATTGTTCACGTTTTGAATTTTCTATTTTTTTTCCATTTTTTTGGTATTTTTTATGATATGGTTAGTAGGGAGGTCAGTGGTGGTTGTGCCTGATTGTGAGTCACATGATGATGTAGTGGTTCGCTTGGTGGTGGCATCATTTCTTCTGGATTCTGCATAGACTGGATGAGATCATATATTTTCTTAGTCAAAGAATTTTCTCTAAGATTGATTCGAGCAATCTCATCCTCAAACATCTCATGACTAGTGATTGAATAATCATTTGCCATATGTCATGATTTTGGCATGTAACCTCGCGTAGAGTTATTCATAGTCGTTACGATCTAATCCTGAGTCATATTTCCTTGACTCTGGTTTTCTCGTGAATTGGGGATGTAAAATTGGCCCTACTCAGTGATGAATCCTCGATTCTCACTCTTTGTTTCTTTATTTTATCTATCTATCTCGGCAAATCAGCATGTAAATAGGTGTAAATATAATAACATAGCAATCAACATGCATGCGTTATAATTGCATAATTATCATGTATTTGTAAAAAAATAAAAGAATAAAAGAAATGAAAAAGGAAGGAGGTATTTAGAATAAATATAGAGTGACCCGAATCCCAAGAGAAGGTCAAGCCTTGACCTGATCGCCAAGTAAAATAAGTAGAGAGAGATAGGGCCTACTTTGTATTGTAATGTGAACTATATTTGTAAATAACTATTTTTGACCAAAATAAAAATAAATTATTATTTTACATCCTTGTACATATTTCTAATGATAATATAAAAATAAAATAAAAATTTGAAAAATTAAAGAAAAACAAGAAGAAAATTCTCCTTTCATTATTCAAAATACATGTATATACACAACATGCCCTATTTATTCTATACTTGTAAATAATTTGTAAAAATAAAATAAAAACTATTTTGTACCTTTAAAAATATGCTATAAATAAATAAAATATAAAATTGGGGTATTTATGTAAAAATAACAAAATAAAAATACTTGTACATAATACATAGGTATACTATACCTGTATATAATACTATATAAGGTATATATCCTAATTTCTTTTTCATAAAAATGATTAAAAATAAAAAATAGTTTAAAAAATAATAAACATTTTTATATTCTTTTTTATATTGAATTAATTTACTATTTTTATTCAATTTATAGATATTTTGTAAATTCCAATTATCTGATTGGTCCAGATGTTTGTTGACCACCGGTCAACGGTGTCTCCTAGTCGGGTCAGATCCAGATAACTCTCACTGGACCTACTTCTCCCCCTTTTCCAACCCATTTCCTACTTCCTCTCACCCTGATTTCTCGCCTGTCGCTCCTCCTAGGATCTGTGATCCTCATAGATCCCTAGGAAGGTGCAGATCTTCTTAGGGTTGCACGCTCTCACTCGAACATTCTAGCCTCATGGTAAGCCTATAAAGCATGCCTCTGCATCTCAGTATCTCGTTCCTCACTCTCATTTCGATCTTTAGACACCTACAGCTGAGTGACAGCTGCTCGGAGCGTCCTTTTTAGCTTGGTTTGGTGTAGCGACGACGCAACTCAACCTTCGTGGCCAGAACTCCGCTGCAAGCAGCCTCCCCGTCTGCCACAACGTGGTTAAGGCCATTACCCCGATGACCATCCGCGCCTGAAGCTTAGGAGCCCTTCTGACATTTCAGTTATCATTTATATCCCCCGCACTTTCATCTTGGATCCAATATTTCCCTCCTGCTCTGCCGCACGCCCCCTAGCTCCTACCTCCTTGTTGGACTTCACCATCTGTACCTAGCCGCACCGATCAATTGCTCGACTCATGCTACACCTCGCCTTGCAATCTGATCATCCCAGACCTCGTTCCCCAGAGCGAGATAGGTCTTGGTCTCTTTCCCCCACGTACACCGGAGACCCAAATATTGTCCATCGATGCTTCCCCTATCCTTTGAAGCAATAACCTGGATCGAAGCGTGGCCCTGATCCCCTCTCCCTTTTGCAGGACTACTCGCAAATGGAGGAGTGGTATATAGTCCCCGTTGCTCAGGCGTAGCAACTCCAGGAGGAGTTCACCAACGGCCCCCATCCGACCGTCATCACTTCCATCAGGGCCATCCAATGGGAGAGGAACTTCCTTGAGACACTCCAGGACCCTTGGGGGACTTGATCGCAGCAATGGATCACCACCATTGGACGATTGAAGTTCATCTAGGGACTCTTCTTCCAGATCTTCCGCTTGCCGTTGGATGCTCTCACTGTTGCCAGATTCCATCATGCCCTTTCAGCAACAACAATAGCCTTCCCATTGTTGGATCAACTTCTCTTGAGCCATTTGACACGCACGTAGCCGACCTGATCAGAGGCGTCAAATTGTCTGCAGAGAACGATCAGAACCGCGTGATAGCGACCCTTCCCACGCACGCCATGTGTCTATGCAGAGGTAGATTTCTGTTTTACCCTTCCCTATTTTTCATTTACTTTTTAGTCCTGTAAATATATGTTGTAATTCATTTTATTTTGGATAATTTGCAGTTTGGACCTTCAGTTTTCTTGTCTTTGCATTTTAGTCCCTCTGATGTTGTGGCACGTGTAGTCCCACGTGACATGTTGAGGTATTTGCATGGCCAGTCCTAAACTCTCTGTTGTTATTAATTGAATTATATGTTTTGATATTTGCACTTATTCCCTTGTGAGCCAGGTTCACGTGTACTAGGCGTGTTTATTTGGTTAATTTGCAATTTAGGCCCTTTGCTTTAAGTGTGTTATTATTCGACCTGAAACTTTACTCTAATTGCAATAAGGTACTTTTGAATTGTCTACTTTGTGTTTGATCAAATAAATACCTAATTAACTATAAAAATTCCATCAAAATTACTGTTAGCTCCTGCTAACATGTAATATTTATGGAAATCTTTGTGAATTAATTTTATGTTATTTGATATTTTTAAAAAATAAAAACACATAAAAATTATTATGTCTATTTTATAAAACACATAAAAATTTTAAAAATTACTTTAAAATTATAAAAAATTAGTGTTTGCTTGCCTTTGTGTGTTTTACCTCCAGTAGCATTTTTATTACAAAAAACTCGTATAAAAATCCTAAAAATTACAAAACCTTAAAGTTTTATAAAAATCATTAAAAATTAAACATTAAAAATTAAAACTCCAGTGCCTTCTCTTTTGGGGTAAACATAAAAATTTTAAAAATTAAAAATTAACAAAAATATGCATTTTCTAGCTTGATTACCCACTACTTCGTACATTTCCGTGCTCCTTGTGTTCGACCCTGATCGCTATACCAGATTAAAATAAAATAGTGGAGACCGCTAACATTTGTATTGATATATTTATCTGAGTGGTTTCTTATTCTTCTTGTTGAGCTTCGGCCAATTGACTGGGGTCACAATGACCTGTGCTTATTTGCCATACTTGACCCTAGTTGATAGGCTGCTCAACACTCAGGATAATAATCAACTTGAGTAAGGGATGGTTCAAGAGGTTAGGAGTCCATTGTAATTGGAAATCATTCTTCTCTATCAATATTGTTTACTTTATTTTCCATCCTTAATTCTGATTGCTCTCTCGTGTCCATAAGATTGCCAGAATGTGAGAGAGGTCTCATCCACAAAGAAGTGTGAGGGGGATCGGGTTTGTAGAGAAGATTCCCCTGGAATGAGTGAGAAGAACGATATAGAGACATGGTCGTGGAGACCTGGTATGAAGACCCGTGTGCCGACATCTACTCAAAAGAGGGATGGAATGATTCACAAACCACGATCTGCATGCAAATGCAAGGTCTTTGATGCATACAAGTCAGACACAAAACAAATATGTAGATTCACCCACTCGAAACTTGTGAAGGCACGTCAAGGTTTGGTCGCTTATCTTTTCTATTTTACTTTTTGTGATAAAACAATCTTAAAAATTAAGTGGAGCTATTAGGTGTCGAAATATTTCACAAAAACTATCTCGAGTTCATACAACTAGTTGTGTCTACTTTCAGCCAGTATGGGTGTAAGTACGCACTGTTAGATGGCTACCCGTATTACTTGAGAATAGAGCCTTTCACGGTGTCCTCTAAACCGCCCACTCTGCTAAGGTAGTCGGACCGTAAAATGACTTTCTGATATCCTCACTGAGAAGTAGCTAATTGTTTTTAAAAAATAATAGTTTGAATGAAAATTTTCGAATTTTGTCTCTACCCTAAGTGTGCGATCTTGACCTTACAAGCAATGAGTGCATTATTCTCCACCAGACATGAGGGTTAATTTTATGTCAATTACATTTACAATCACCTTGATTAACAGTCCGATTTTAGATTAGGGTTATCACTGAGGTTTTAGATGTGCACACAAATTCATGGTTTACGAGTGATCCCAATTCCTTTAACTCCTAAGTTGTAAACACTAAGGAGGGAGAATCGAAAAAGCCAATGCAAGTGTAAATCAATGATGCATGCTTAAGAAGAAGACTTACAGTATTTTCTCGTATTCATCATGTAGGATGCAATACAAGGAATTTTCGAAATTTACACTAAATGATATACACAGATGAAATCGCCCCAAGCAGATAGTTCTATTAGCGGGAAAGAATTGATTAAAAAATTGGCTAAGTTGAACGGTCTACCAGAGAGTATAGTTAGTGAAAGTGTGGCCTAAGAACTACAAGCACAATCAAGAATAAATAAGAAAGCGTATATGTGCCTAATTCCTATGCCACTCAAGTCGGGTCCCAACCACACAGAAGGGGTTGAAATATACCAGATACACCACAAAGAAGTCTAGTCCTTAATTATTACAAATTAACAGGATTCAAAGAGAGAGGGACCTTGTGAATAATGTAGAAAATAAAATCGAAACTAACTCTCTCTCAAAAATATTTGAAATTCAGTCTTCTTCGCAGGCCCCTTGAGTTATATCCAAAAATTTGCTCCTACTGATCTATGAAGAGAGAAATCACGGTTAGTATCAGAAGTGAGAGAGAAATGCAAAATGAAATGCAGAAAATAAAATGTAAATAAAGGGGAAAATGACACAAAAATTTATTTCACAAAAATTAATTACAAAAAATTAAAATCCTAAAAATTCGTCGTTCCCTGACAATGACGCCATTTAATGCATCTGACATATTGATTGATACATATTTCTAGATTTAATATCTTTTGATCTATGAACATATTTCTAATTTGATATCTTCTGATCTATGATTTAGTTTCGAGGATATTGATTATTATTTGGAGTAAAATCGTAATCTCAGATCAGGTGCTGAATTATTCTCTCTAATAATTTTCGCATCGCATCATCATATTTTCCATTTTATTTTTGACATAAAATTAACTTAGCATTTTAATTAATTATTTAACTTAATTTAAAACCACACAAGTAGAAATCATCGTTCCCTATGTTCGACCTTGGTAGACTGGCCAAGTATAAATATTCCACAACATTCTAAAATTGTGTTTTTGCTGAATCGAAAATTGCCTCTTTAATAGTCAAGAATTGTAATATAGAAGACAATCTTCAATTCAGCAAAAACCACAATCTTTGAATATTACGGAATATTTATACTTGGCAAGTATACCAAGGTCATACATAGGGAACAATTACTTCTAGTTGTGTGATTTTAAATTAAGTTAAATAATTAATTAAATTGCTAAGTTAATTTCTGTGTTGAAAATAAAATGGAATATAAGATGATGCGACGCAAAAAATATCAGAGAGAATAATTCAGCACATGATTTGAGATTAAGATTTTTACTCCTAATAATAATCAATATCCTTGAAATTAAATCCCACATCAAAAGATATAAAATTCAGAAAAATGTACCAATCAATATTTCAGATGTAGGCCAAAAAGATCAATGTATCAAAGCTATATCCTACAAGAATTTCTCAAGACACTCTGGCCCCTTATTCCCCTGCAAATCACTCCTAAGAAATAACAGCCTTTAATCATATCAAATTCCAGGGGAATCATGAGTCTCAACAACAGATCGAAATTGCTTGATAATAATATTCGACAGTAAGTAGATTAATCAACTCAAGAATCCTCAAATAAATTATCAAGGAAATGGATAATTTTACCTCCACGTGTATATCCCTGCAAAAGATTAATTCATTTATTAAAAAGATATATAAAGTAGCATGCACATATCACTAATCAAGATTGCACCAATTAAGAGGTTAAAATAATATTAATTATCAGTAATCAACACTTGTCCACAAGATATATAATATTAAAGAACTTGGAATAAGCTCCGAAACGACACATTATGCGTTAAAAACTTAGTTTGCATGAGAAAGTTATACTCAAATGAAGTTGCAGAGGCTAAAATGTAAATAAAATATGGGTTTTCCTTTTAAATTGGCCCCTGGAGGGACTTATCTGTAAAAGAAGAAGTCAGAGGGACCTTTTTTGTAAAATACCCACAGTGAGGGTATATATGCAATTAATTAAATATTGGAGATCCTGCTTACAAAATTCTCGAAGTGTCACGTCAAAACACGTGGTAATGATGTCAGCGATGGGGAGCTTCTTGCGATTTGTTGAAAATCGGAGGGCTTGGCTGCAAATAGCCCTCCTGCATATGTATTGCACGATTGACCCAAGGCATAGGCTCGATCGACCCGAGCCTATGTGGTAGATGGAGGGAGCGATGGAGGCTCGGTCGACCCTAGCCTCGAGATTGGGGTCAAGGCTTGGGGAGGGGATACGTGGCATGCGAGGGACCGTAGGATCAAGGGCTTGGGCCCAATACTACGGTAGATGGAGGAGGGTCGGGCGACGCATCAGGCGGAGGAGATGGAGGTGTCGCATGACAGAGTGCGGCAACGAGGTCTCGACTGACACGCGGCCGAGCAGCTGGAGCGGGGCAGTGGCGGTGGATGATCGACGAGTGGCGGTGGACGGTTGGTGTGCCCAGAATGGTTGAGGTGACCGAGCACGGAGAGGCGGACAGAGCAGATGGAGGTCGATGGCGAAGGCGAGTGGCGCGAGGTGGCTGGAAATTGCAAAGAGGAAAACAAAGAGCAAGGTGAAAATCTTTTAGTACTGGAGGAGATTGAGGTTCATCAAGAGGAGGTTGAGGTTTGTTCGTCATTTTGAGTTCAAAGTTGAGAAGAGCCCGACTAGTTATTGCCTCAAAGAGCCTCGACGGAGTGACTCTGAGGCTTTGCAGCACACCAGATTTGGAGCTGCTACAAGGAGAGGACCTCCTTGGATCTCACCTGAGAGATCATATGCATCGCTCAAAGGCATCGTACCTCTATCACAGGTGGTATAGCCAGAGCTCTCCCTCTCTAATAGGCAGATATGGAGTTATGCATATGATACCTATATAGGGCATGTCAAAAATCATTAAGCTGGGGAGGAATGTGCGATGGCCGTAACGACCGAGGTCAAGTCGGGGTCGGTCACGAGAAGAGCGGCGGCAACGACAATTACAACGACTGGGAGAGGAAGAAGGACTATGCACGCGCGTGCACAATATGTGCTTGATGGGATATGATGGTCAGGTGCAGGGCATGTGACCAGAGCTGAGAAAGGAGGGTGGGTCAGCAGAGAGAGGGGGTGCCACATGGCATGACCTGGGGATACCACGTGGCACCCAAAAAATTTTCAAAATTAGAGGAAAAAGAAAATAGAAAAGAAATTAAGAAGACCTCGGATCGAAAAATTTCCTTCATAAAAGTTTTTTGTCTCAACAAGATCTACAACCTTCATGAAGGAAGTAGGAGCAAAAAAGGTCATCTGTACAAAGTGGTATTTTTGGTGGTCTCCATGTGTATAGAAAACATGCTTTTGGGATCTTGTAATTTTTTACAATTTTAAAAGAGGATAAAAATCATAGAAAAAATACGATAAAATAAAAAAAATTAGTTACACAGTAATATAATTTTTTGGATCTTTAATAAATAAAATAGGAAACTAAAATAGAAGTACGAAACACGAGATTTTTGTATAGACTCACAGAGGACACTCGGACTTAGTCAGTTTCTTTGATTTTAGTCTTATTATGTATTTGGATTTTTATGCCGCTTAATAAAATTTTCATCAAATAACACAAATAAAGAAGTTATAAAATATAAAAGGTTAATTATATATGTAAAAACTCAAGATAAAAATAGCAAAAAGATAAAATGTGCAAAAGAGGCCCAAAACCCAGCTTTCACATATGAGCTCTAAATTTTATGAAATTAGTCTTTTTAAATGCATTTGAAAATGGAGTACTTTAAAAGTGAGTAGACCAAAATCGGACACAGTATGAGGAAGATATACGCATTTTAGTTTATCAGATGTGAAATTAGGACAGGTTTATTTGACACTTATTTGAGTTAGCAATTTTTTTCGTATTCTTCTTTTGTTCTTATTAGTAATATCTATATAATGAAGTGGTTTCAGTTCAATTGGAGTTAGGACGAATTAATGAATAATATGGGAATTTATCAGCTTATTAGGTCAATTTAAACATTATGCAATTATGCATGATGAAATGTGAATATCATTTACACATGTATGAATGCTAATGATGTTATATTAATTATTAAATGCACTTGAATTTTGGGGAATAGAGCTTAATTGACCAAATTTAGCATGACGAGTCTGAGATTCATCAGGATTCGTCTACTTGTGCAACGGTGAGAGAAGGGACGCCAATATCTAATCACTTTGATAGGCCACCATCTATGTGTCTAATGAAGGTGATGGTGGCAACTTGTACTGCGGGGGGAACTGAACATGATCCTCCTGAATATGGTGAACCTGTCTGTATGAGGCAGATGGCTATGAAGATCTTCTCCTATGATCAGCATGTGACCTAGACTGTGGCAAAAAAGCCATTTGGCCTTTTGAAGGTACGTGATTGATGAATCTCCACTTCATCTCCTTTATTCTATCATTTTGGCATTAAAAACTCTAGCTAATGCATGTAAATAGCATCAATTTGTACATAATAGCATTCATTATTTATTATATCATTTGTATATAAAAAAAGGTTTTTAATGCCAAAATTATAAAATAAAGAGAAGAAAAGAAAAGGATTAAAATATTGAAGATATTTTATTACCCTAAACTCCGAGACCGAATCAAGAATTGAGTTGGTCGACAAGGGATGAAGCAGGGGGAGAGAAGGGCCAAAAATATAATAAAAATATCATTATTTTTTTAGTTTTGCATTTTTGACACCTATTTTGTTATTTATTATTTATTCATCAAATGAAGATATTTTGTAATGAAAATTGTAGATAATAATGTAAATAAAATACAAAATTAAGTTCGTACAAAAATAATATACAGTGTGCATTTTATACACAAAATAAAAAGCCAAAAACCCAACTTAATAAACCCATATCTTTCAAATAAAAACACAAAACATATAAAAATCACCTCTGATTGTATATAACTTTTCACAAGCTATTTAATGGTGGTATTTTTATTATTTTTTTGGAGTTACTGTGTGAAAGTTAGGTTTTTGACCCCTATTGTACATTATACCGATTAAAATAATCAATTTATTCATTCTTGATTATTTTTACAAATTTATATTTTCATAATTTTGTGAATATCATTTATAACATATGTACATATTAAAACTAAAATAAAGCTAAAAAGAAAATGTAAAGTAAATTAAGTCTATAAAAGCATAGATAAAACACATATGTTATACATGTATATAAATAAAAGTGGATCATATTCATTTATTCTTTATTCTTTTTTATTTTTATAATATTGTAAATATTATCTATATTATATTAAAAATAGAAAACCAAAATAAAACCTAATAAAATAAATTAAAATAAAAAGGTGTATATAAAATATAGGTAAAATACCTATAAATATACCTATAAGATACACATATCTATTTATTTAAGTGTATAAATAACATCATAAAAATAGAATAAAAATATATTTGTACTCATAAAAATAAGTTCTAAATATCTAAAATAAAAGTATAAAATAATAAAATTAAATATACAAAATAAAAATAAAAATGTACAAAACATAGATGAATATACCTATAAATAAACTATTAAAAATTAACGACTAATAAACAAAGATTAAAAAATAAATAAAATCATATCAAAATACTATGTAAAATAATAAACATTTTTTATTTAATACTCAAAAAATAATAAAATCATTTACTATATTAAAAAAATAAAATACGAATAATATTGATATTTTATCTTGTAGAAGACCTATCTGGACCAATCGGAGGACAGGGATTGTTGACCTCCGGTCAAATCCCCCTACACCTCTGACTGGCATCAGAACAGTCCCATCCCGTGATTTCTTACATTTTTCGCAACCGCCACATCCATCTTTCTCCCTCACTCCCTTCACAAGATTTTCTCGCGATTCATCCGATATCCACACCAGACCTAGAGATCTCCTATACATAGCTCGATTCTCATGATTTTTTCCGGTTAATAAGGGTGCTCCCCATTGTCTATAAATAAAACCTCCATCTCCTCCTCGCATTTTTGGTAATCTTAATCCCCTTAAACCCCGTGCCTCGGCCAAAGCGAGGACTCCATGTGACAGGTGGAGCTTCCCCTGAGCTCGCAGCGGTCAACGGAGGGCGGAGGTGCACCCAGGAAGCAAGCTTCGACGGTCGTCCTTCTCCTTGGCTCTAGCCAGGTATGAGCTGCGCAATCATCTCATTCTAGTTAGATTTTTATTATTGCATTTTAATTACGTCATTAGTGTAGTGATTAGACTAGTGTTTTAGCGTTAAAACCCAAAATCGTAGTTCGCTAAAGCTCCGCTCTGACAAACCCTTTCCATCGTGTTCTATGTGTCTTCAATCCCCCTAACCACCCTCATTTCGTTTCCTAGCCATTTCTCCACCCACCTTTATCAAACCGGAACCCCTCGGGTTCTGCGAATCAAAGCCAATCCACCCCCCCTCGCTAGAGCTTCTTTGCCCACCTCACTGTCTATGCATTTCAGCTTCACTTCCGGTCGAGGAGCATCCCCTCGAGTCGTGCTCTGTTGCCGTGCAGGTCACGGAGCCAACAGAGCCCAGGTGGGCTCAAATCAACTCGACTTGCAGGTTCTTCGAGGCCCTTCTTTCCCGGAGTTCACCTGACCTCATCGTGAGGGCCTGGAGCCTCTTTCAACCCCCATAAGCTATGGAAGACCTCCTCGGAGGTGTGAACACCATCTCCATCGAAGGAGACCTCTGGGAGGAGGAGGATTCGTCGATCGAAGGTCAGGGAAGACTTTGTTCCTCCCTGTTCTTCGTAAGGCGAAGCCACCATCCGATCTAGGGAGGCGCCCCAGACGAAAGGCTAGTCGTTTGATCGTCATCCACTCCGACCGTCGATGTAGTCCGCACGATCTGACCTTGGCCGTTGGAACCGAAATGTCATCGCATGATGTGGAGCGGTCACTGTCAAGTGAATCTTCATCGGACGTCCGATCTGCGCAATAAAGGTGTAAATTGCATATCCAACCCTTGACTTTTTGTATTTGTTATTTAATTCTGTAAATAAAATATAGTGTTTAAAAATAATTGGATATTTTGTAAAATGGCTCCTGAGGGGCTTTCTTTATTCACATTTGGGTCTAGTCCATGTCACCTTACATGTCGTCCCACGTTAGATGGTGAAATTGCAGGTACACCCATGCAAGTTTTTGAATTTATATTTAGTCTAATAAATTATGGATAACATTGTATATATTTGTGAAATTTGTTGGAAGACCCCTGGACTTTTGCATATTTATACTTTGGTCCTTCTCAGGCTCAATCACGTGTAGTCCCAATGGGCATTTTGCATGTATATTCCTGGCATTTTTGTAGTTATGAAAAAGTGCAATAAAATGTAATTAATGTTGTTTATTTTTGGCATATTTGCACTGTGACCCTGGGAGTTTATTTTTATTGCAAAAATGCCCCTACCAGGACTTTGATTTTTGTGTGTTTTATCTATTTATTAAATGTAGTTAATGTGCTCCTAAAAATTCAAAAAACTAGGGTTAAATGCTTCACGTTTTGTACATTCATGTCCATATTGTTATTTAGCATTTTTTACATTTAATCTATTTATTAAAAATGAAAAGAGCCTATATATTCCCTGTTTAACTTAGAAAATACCAAAAAATATAAAAACATCTCTAAAAATTCCAAGTATATAATATATTCGAACTTATTATAATTACAGACCAAAAATCACTAAAAATTGAAAAATAAAAATCCTAAAAATCTAAAAATCCCAAAATCTTTTATAAAAACCTAAAAAATCCTTTAAAATTTAAAAATATGTTTTTCTATTTTATAGTTTTTTCATACAAATATTTATATATTAAAATTGATTTGGGTAATTTTGGGACCTATTTACTATTTTTAATATCCAAATAAATTTACGGTAATTTATTAATCCCTTATTTGGGACATTTTTTACTTTTAAAATACATAAAAATTAGAATACAATTCCAGAAAAATAACAAAAAATAGAAAAATATTAAAATCATAAAAATATTGTATTTTAACTATTTTTACATATTTCTATATATAGAGTATCTATATATCTTATATTGTATTTATACATATACTTATATGTATATATACATATATATATACACATTATATTAAAATGTAAGAGAAATATAAAAATTGAAAAATATAAAAAGAAAATACAAAATTGTAAAACCAAAAATGAAATAAAAATATAAAGATTAAAACCCCACAAAAACAATAAATTGGACAAGAGATGAAAGACAAAGTTTTGAGCATTTTATTTTCCTCCTTCTACTGTTTGCTCCCAACGTTCGACCTCTACACGTACTTACACCTATACACATTGTTGTAGAGTTATAATAAATTTTAACTCCATATTTTTATATTCATTGCTCCATTCTTATAGTGGGTTAATTGTTGATTAATCGAGGGATTCCGTCCGAGGTCACATCAGTGATTGTCCTTCCACCATATGGATTGACACGACTTCGGTCGATTCTTCTCATTTATCAAATGGCATCGTTGCCGCGGAGCAACGTCGCTTAGTTCGAGATTAATTCATTTTGTCTTATATCTCTTGATTCATTTATTTATCTTACATTTATTTATTTATTTATTTTTCACTATTATTTGATATTAATTGTGAATTGTCTGACACTCCTCCATGTTTGAATTTGTTGCGAGGAACCTAGAAGTGACGGGGGATCTCTTAGAAGGACCTATGCACCCAAGCAAGGTGAAGTTGGCCTTCTGACTGAGCCGGTAGGAGAGAGAAATTAATCCAGACTTGGAGGAATTTTTGAGACAGTTTCTGAGCTTCATATTATTATGCATTTTTCTTTAAAATGTGTAAATTCATGTGAGAGAGAGACACTTGGCATGTAATAATTCGGACTCTTTATACTTTGACTTCCCGAGGTCCAGTGCCCGAGGGATTGTTCCCTTGGGGGCCTCGATGGTTTTGACGCTTTTTCGCTTTTTATTTTATTATTTTGTGTGAATGAGCCCTAGCTTAGGAGTTGCTTGCTCGATAGATTAAGGTCCAAAGCCCCTAATATATTTGCATGTACCTATAGATTCGCTTCTAGACTTAGTTAAATAATAATCATTGATTATTTAGATTCGAACCAGCGCATCATGAGAGACATCATACAATGCTAGCGGGACCCGTTGTGGAGGGCATCGAGATGTCTCCAAGATTGGATCTTAGGGTTTGTCTTTGAATAATTAACATATGGTGCTTCACGATAATAACAATTTCTCACCTAGGGAAATTTCATCTGCTTGCATCTCATATAGCATAAGTTTTCAGTTTCGTTTATGCATCCTGCAGGGAGAGAGATGGGAAGCACTGTAAGTCTTCTAACTTTGCATGCATCATTGATTTCTGACTTGCATGGCTTTTCCGATCTTCTCCCTCTGATTTTCCCACTTAGGATGATAATGGAATTGGAAAACTGTCAGGCACGTGCATTGAAAAATAACAAAAAAAAGTGATAACCAAAATAAAAACGGGACTACTAACTCTATTTGATCTCTAAAATAAAATGTAATGGATTCCTTGTATTAGGGAGAGAAACCCCTCCTTGTATGCATATTTTATTTTTACCTACATGCTAAGGATTAATGCCCAAATCCCAAGCCTATCTTCGGTGTGTACAACTTTTTGATGATCACCTAACTCTAAAATCGAAAAGATAAAAGACCCCATCTTGGTTTTCATTGTGTTGAGTAGGTGAACCAGAGGTTTGTTTTGTGTACATGATTGTGACTTCGAGTCCATTTGCATTTTCATCTCTTTGAGTTTTGCGGTCCCATCTGTGTGAGTCATTATTTTTCATCATTGAGTCTCTCTACCTCTCTTATACACATATTTCCTCATCTGCATTTGATTCGTGGTATTGGGTCTTGAGCTTCACCTTCGTAGCTAGATTTTGCGGCTTCTCTCCTTGTCAATATCACCCACTTCTAGTCTGCTTCGAGGAGACCCTCTCCTTGAATCACAATTTTGATTGTGTCCACCTTCATCTTGCCCATCCTCCTCGTGTCCCCCGTATCATCTCTTCTATTAACCGGGATTGTTGTGTTGGTAGATATAGCATGCATCAATGATTTTGACTTATATTGATTATTAGAGTAAGTCAGACATGTTTTGAGGACGCTGCTATTTTCTGATTGGTCTACCCAGGTCTGTTGACCCGGGTCCACCTACCCTCTTCCAAGTCTGACTAGGACATTCATTCGCTTGGACCCATTTTCTCCGCATTCTCCCACCCGACTCTAACCACCGTTCACCTTGGATTGTAGACCCACATCTACCTCAAGATCCATGACCCTTGCAGATACCTTGAAGGATCTGAATCCACCTCTGATTGCGTGAACTCTCCCGATCTTTCCAGATGTCCGATGTTCCCAATAAATTCTTTCATCCGCCTCCTTCGTGACCTAGATAGCTCTGTGTCGCGTTCTTCTTCCACCATAGCCTCCAGAGTAGTGATAGCCCCTCGTTGGTATAGCTGGGAGCCTAGATAGTACTCATTTGAGTCGGAGCACACTTCATGGATGGAGCCTCCACCGCGAGTAGCCTCTTCCACCTTCCATAGTGGAATTGAGGCAACAACCCCTCCGTCACCTATGCTTTACTTCACCTTCCATTTCAACACACTCAGTAACCTCTATCGTCTTCATTTCATTGTCCTTTTTTATTCATTCATCTTCACCATCGTCTGCATCCTCACCTACGACTGCCAAGTCTGAGGCTCATCTTGACCATCTACCCGCATTAATCGGCACACGTTATCACCCTACACATTCCCTCTTGACCTAATCATCCTAAATCTCGCTCATCAGAATGAGATTAGGTCTGGACTTCCCTCTTCCATGTATGCTGGAGGTCGACTCCATCTCCCTGACACTTCTTTCATCGCTTCAGCTAAATAACCCGAGCTGAGGTGTCGCCCTCAAGCTGTGATTGCCCTCGTAGGTACAAGTTTCTCATGTGGAGTACAAATCAAGTTCCAGACAACTAGGTGGAGTAGCTCTAGGAACAATCAGCTCCAGATCATCATAGCCTAGAGCTCCAATCCATTGGAGGGTCTCATTAGATGCGCATTCCAGCTACGTGATGGACCTTTAAGCTGCCTAGTCTGAGCATCCCAACACGAGATATCATAGATTGAAGCTCGCCCGAAAGGACCTTCTTCATGTTCTTCCAACATTGTTTTCCACCATCTGATGAGGCATTCCCCACCCAGATTTGATTTGAGTTGTACGTTAGCGCCCAAATCTAAGTGCTCAGATTAAATCTAGGTTAAATCCACACCACACATCAGCATTCACTTTCCAAACAGATGGATTCGTACTTGACAGATCAGATCTGAGCCACACATCCCTGACATTGCCCTGGACCGTCAGATCCTTTTCTGGAGCATCAAAGCTGTATGTCTGCACCATGCTCCAGACCTTCAGATCTTTTCAAAGTCACATTTCGTACGCACCTATTATCGGTATATTTCCCTTTTACCCATGTCCTGTATGTTATGTTGTTTCGGTACAATAAATGTAATAATTAGTTAAGAACATTTGCACATAGGACATTGTGTTTTCTTTATTTGCATTTTATTACAACAAAGCCTCACTCACGTGCGTGTTCACGTGTTTTATGGGATAATTGCAAACTCTACCCTGTGCTTATAGTTAGTTAATGAAACAAAAGATGTTTTTTTTAATTTTCATTTATACCCATGTGATTCTGATGTATGTGTAACGCACGTTTTACTACATTAATCGCACTGGGGCCTTTAGATTTTATTATCTGTTATAATTTGGTCCTAAAACCTTAAATAATTTCCATTCGATCCTCAATTTCAAACATTTTATTTTTATCTCTTTAGTTACAATAAATAGCAAACTTTATCTAAATATCACATAAAAATTAGGATAAGCATATGATACCATTCTCTTTAAGTAGTAATAGTTGTATATGATTTTTCTTTTATTTATTGTTATTAAAATTTAAAAATAGTATAAAAAGTCCATGTTTGCATTAGAAAATTTACAAAAATTCGAAAAAATATCTTTAAAATTCTAAAAATTAGGGTAGCCTTGTTTGATTTATTTGATTTTCTGTACAATAATCATTTCATTACTTTTATAAAAATCTTAAAAATTGTAAAAAAACAAAAAATACCATAAAATTCATATAAAATACTTGATAAATCCAAAAATTGTGATTTAGTTTTTGTTTATAAATATTCAAATACTTGTTTTGTTAAAATTGGTTTCCAGGAACTTTGTGTATATTTGTCATTTTTAACTCGAAAAGTACTTCTCGTTGTGCACTGTTTTTTTAGTTTTTTATTTTTTTAAAATTAAGAAAATTTTCAAAAATCACACAAAAATATAAAAAAATAGTATAAATAATATAAAACATAAAAAATATTTTTATTTGATTTTTCTGGTATTTTTTATCCTATTTTAAAAATAGAAAAATAATGTGTATGGGAAGGATTTATGGATAGACTGAATTAGTGATTTTATCTTATTTGATACGGGATAGATGGTCAACCACCACATTCTTCACTCCAAGTGTATCTTTAATCTCTAAATTAAATTCTTGGAGTATAAGTATCCATCTGAGAAGACGTGTCATTGCATCTTTCTTTTCCATTAAGTATGGGATGGATGAATGATTTGTATGAACTGTCACCTTAGATCCCATAAGTAGATATCTAAATTTTTCTAAGTCAAAAACTATAACAAAAAGCATTACCTTTTCTGTCCAGTATAATTTTTCTAAGCTGGATCCAAAACTTTGCTTGCGTATTGAATAACATAAGTAGTTTCTATTAATTGTGTTAATTGTGTTTAGGTCCCGGTCAAGCTGTATATAACTTCATTGCATATTTTCTTGATTTAAACAGTTCCTGTTACCTAAAAAGTCTATAAAAATTAGGATATTATCTAACAACCTCATTTAATTCTGATAATTAAAGTTTTGAAAATGAACTTTGTTTTCCATTTTTTAAAAATAAAAAACACATCACATGTCGTTGTTCTGACTTTAAAAATACATAAAATTTTGAATATTATTTGAAAATTCCAAAAATATTTCTGTATCTTATTTTTACTACATTATAATACTTCTACAAAAATCAAACTAGGAATACATAAAAAATTTTAAAAATTTGAATATTCTCAAAACGTATAAAAATCATATAAAAGTGCTGAAAACTGTAAAAATACATTTTGGTCTTATTTTAAATCTGAATATAAACTCTTTTTATAATAAAAAAATTTACATAAAGTTTTAGTTGATTTTATATTTTAAAAATAAAAAAACAATAGTTTATTTTTCATTTGTAATTGTTTTCAACTTTAATCCAGTAAAAATTCATAAGAATATAAAAATATGAAAAAATAATAAAAAATAGTAGAACAATCTAAAAAACAAAAATATTTATTTATTATTTTTATTTCATCTATTTTAAAATCTAAAATATTTAATTTTTGTATATATCCTATTCATAAATTGATTTAAAAAATAAAATACATAAAACTTTGCAAAACTAAAATCGATTAAAAATTAAAAATTAGAAAATATAAATTATTTAACATTTAAAAATAATTTAAAATTATAAAATTCATTAAAAATCATTAACAATATAAAAATCAAGGAAAGGAAAGAAATGAAAAAACTTTATTAATTAGCAATAACTAATATCCCTTGTTTATTTGTAGCCTCACTGAGTTCGATCCTTGATGCTATATCAGGTTAAATAAAAATGTAAATCACTTGGACAACTTTTTTATTGAAACAGTTTTAGGTTGCAATGACATGTTTCTACACTCATCCACTATCTTTTTAAATAAATAAAAATCTCATTGAAACTATTGATTAAGTCAACTCTCTTTGCAAGAATTAGACATGAGATCTTGTCAAGTTGACAAAGGGGAGGAAGGTTGTTGGATGTAAATGGGTGGTAAAGGCAATAGATACAACACCTAGTTGTGAAGGGTTATAGTCAAAACGAAGGTGCGGATTACAATGAGATATTCTTTCCCATTGTAAGACATACATCTATCATGGTGCTACTAACTCTTCTAGCACGTGGATACATCAAGGTGCTACTAGCTCTTGTAGTACATGGAGACTTGGAGCAGTTAGATGTGATGACAACTTTCTATTGGTGAACTCAAAGAAGACATTCACATGAGCCAGCTAGAGGGATTCACATTTCAAGGGAAAGAATATCATGTGTGCAGACTGAAGAAGTCCTTGTATTGGCTTTAGCAGTCCCTCAAGCAGTGATACAATAAGTATGATAGCTTCATAACTGTACACGATTCAACATGAGCTCATACAATTGTTGTGTTTACCACAAAATGTGGGGAATAGCTCCTTCATCTATCTATTATTGTATGTCTATGACATGTTGATTGTTGCCAAGAAATAGAGTACCATATATGGTATGAAGAAGCTCCTTAGTTTCGATGTTGACATGAAGGATCTTGGTGCAATGAATAAGATTTTACTGATGGAGATCATTAGAGATTGTGCATGAGGGAAGCTTTTCTTATCTCAGAAGAACTACATTGAGAAATTTCTAATAAGATTTGGAATGTCTACAACCATATCAATGTATTCCATCCACTGTGAATATTCATCTCGTAATTATTTTCATACCTCAGTCATGCACAGAGAATGAACACATGTCATGTGTTCCCCTTGCCAGCGCGGTTGGAAGTCTCATGTATGCCATGGTATGCACAAGACTAGGTATCTCTCATTCTATGAACAATGTTAGCATATTCATGGCAATCCAGGGAAGGAGCATTAGTCGGTAGTCAAGTAGTTTTTTCGCTATCTAAGAGGAACATCAAACATTTGTCTCACCTACAAAATGATTCATAGTGTTTAGTTGCTAGATATTTAGATTCAGATTATATTGCAAATGTTATTGGGAGGGGAGATCAATAACATGCTACTTTTTCACTTTGCGTAGTTCTATCATCAGTGGAAAGACTACCTTAAAACCGTTAGTTACTTTGTCTACTACAAAGGCAGAGTACATGGCTTTGATAGAAGCTGCAAAGGAAGACATATGGATGAACATTTTAGTTGGAGATCTTGATCTACAACAGAATCGAGCTATAGTATATTGTGACGGTCTCAATGCGATATGCTTGGCCAAGGATCAAGAGCATCACGAAATGACCAAGTACATAGATATCAGATATCACTTCATTCGATCTAAGAAGAGGATCAAGATGAAGACTCGGTATAATAGACAATCCAACTGATACGTTCACAAAGGCGTTTCCCAGAGTAAGTTCAAATATTATTTGGAATTGCTCAATGTCGACAGTTAGCACTAACCCTCAAGGGGGGGCTGGCAGCGACACGACAAAGCTTGGCAAAGCTTCTCAGAGGATTCAATTCGAGAAAGAGAATGTTGATATGCCTTAAATCCTAACCATCTGACCCAGGTTGAGGAATCATCGTATGCATCTTCTCATGTCATACCATACTCCAACAAGATGGGGATCTCGGTGACGTAGTATATAAACTTCTCTAGGGTCAAGGGTCTATGTATGCTCTGTATTTTCTTCTCCACATAGTGAAAATTAATAGCCATCACTCAAGGACGTAGCCTAATTATGGTGAACCTTGTAAATCCGTATGTCTTTGTGCTTGTGTGATTGATCATGTTTGTTTGTGGTTCCGCAATTCTCAAACATGCTTCATCACCGTAGTGTCTGTGCAGGGATCCTTCTTTTGTTGGGTTTGTAACTCAACTCTGTTTGACTAGTGGGATACTCCATGGGCTGCCTTTCTCTATCAGTGATGATTGAACTTTGTCGTTTCAACAAAAAAAAAAGAATGAAAGAAACCTTATTCTAAAATTTCTCATTTCGAGATATTATCTCTTGTTTCAAGATAAGACTACCTTACCTCTCATTGGAAGATATAACCTAGAGATATCAATCTCAAGCTTGGATCTCGTTCGTTTGCAGGTGACAATGACCGTACATGTGATTAAGAAGCCTTCTTTCGGCTGAAATGACGCTACGATTACAGATGTAATGATAGAGATTTCCCGATGGAGCACACATGGGATGACGATTAATGAATATCAAAGAATTGAGATTGAAGTCCGCATCAATTACACGGGACCCATAACAACCAATCAACCAATATGGCTCAGTCGGCTGCCAACCCATTGACATGACCGTTCCTTTCCCAGCTATTGCTCCTAATCAGGCATTATTATCGAAGCAGGACCATCTGGTGGAACACTTATACAGTATGCATGCAGGGTCCCCTTATTAAATGCGGATTTCGGAGAGCTCCGTGCCCATCTCTTGTCCACGAGCGTTGAGGTCCCACCTATCCACTTCCTTATTTCCATTCACGTTGGCATTATTGCATATACAACACTCACGT
Organism: Ottelia alismoides; assembly: GCA_037367405.1. NCBI lineage: Eukaryota > Viridiplantae > Streptophyta > Magnoliopsida > Alismatales > Hydrocharitaceae > Ottelia > Ottelia alismoides. The sequence goes on along the minus strand of JAZKJV010006302.1, from coordinate 543,389 downwards.
CTATCTATCTAACTTTATGGCTACATTAGACGAGCTTGCTAAATATGTCAAACACCTACCTCCTGTCTGCCCCTTCATTCGCTATGTTTGGAACGATCTTTCTATGACCGAGCTGTCACCACCTATTTTACATCTAAATGTATGATGCCTAACGAACGTGCGACTTATATCACGTTACCATCGAAGATACGTATCCCGCACAGGTGGATTAATCATATAAACGAAATCACGTGATACGAAGATTGGGTATAATTCCCAAAATAGGGACACCTTAGCAAAAAAATTTTCAAACGAAAGCGACTTCGAAAATAATTTCCAGAATAAGTATATATATCGACAAATCATTTGCCGCTCCGTATTCTACGTGTAGCTCCCTCGTTCGGTGGACGGCCACTTTATCCTAGTTGATCACTGCATTGACAACCTCCAGCTCAGCACACTGCGGAGCTCTGAAGGCACCTTTTCCAGTTGACCCTTGCTCGCACTCGTGTGGGCCACTGATTTTGTATATCCCCCCTCCCCCAGTTTCAGAAGTGTTTGCATTTAGGTCCCTAGCAGCGCTCCATCCTTTAAATACATCTTCAACCTTCTGGCATCTCCTCAGTCCCTCTCCTACCACTCAAATACAAGGAACACGACACAATGACCGTCGGATTCCGCCGATCCTCCAGTCACGTGCGATCCAACAGCCAGCCTTGCCTCTTTCACCCTCTCCTGTCCGACCTCCACTCCACGAGAAATTTCTCATGGAGGGGACGAAGAGGAAAATAATTCCTCAAATAGGCATGCATTGAAAATATTGCCCAGATAAGGTATGTATCGGCAAATCCTTTGCCGTGTTACGGCAAATGGTTTGCCGTAGCCGGCATGGGCACCGTCCGACGCCTCGTCTCTCCTCCTTGACTTCTGCTGCTCGCCCTCCGCCTCCTCCTCTCATCCGACCACCCCTCCCGACTCGTCCTCTCTATTTTGTTGCACCTTGAGGCGGCGGGCCTCACGTTGCATCCCGACGACGATGGGTTCGACGGGTTTGTGGGGATGGGAGGCGCCAGGCGTGGATGACACAATGGCATGCATCGTGGGCGGGGAGGGGGGAGTCGAACTGCAGGAGGAGGGAGAGGAAGCGGTAGCGGCAGCCGCAGCGGGTGGTGGAGGGAGGGGAGGTGGAGGGTGCGGTAGGGATTGAGAGAGGTGGACGAAGCGGAGGACAAACGGCACGGGTGAACAGGGAGAAGGGAGACCGTGTTTGGGCGGTGCACTTGACCTACGGCAAACCATTTGCCGCAGCGGCAAATGGTTTACCGATACATACCCAAAGTGAGGAATATGATCACTGCATGCCTATTTGGGGAATTATTTCCCCCCTCATCCCCTTCACGGGAAATGGCTCCCACTCCGCCATCCAAACCCTCTACGCGTGCCAGCATCAATACTCGCCCTCTTACACGTGGCTTAGTAACACGCTGACCCATCTTGAGCTCCTTCTCGCCAATCTTGATGACGTTCTCTACCTTCCGGAGGCTCAACAATGCTTCCGCCGTCGCCGTGCATCCGCGTGGGCAGACACAATCCTCAACAATTTCCTACTCCTTGCAGATACCTACGCCCAACTCCGCGATGCCGTGGTCTCCCTACACCAGCTCCTGTCCGACGTTCGGGTGGCCTCGCGGAGAAAAGATGAAAAGGGGCTTAGTGTTGCCACCAGGGAGAGGAAGAAGCTGGAGAAGGACGTAAGCAAGCTCCTCTCGTCGCTCCGTGAATTGGGCAAGGCACAAGATCCGATCGCGGCGATTGTTGAAGGAATCGACATTCAGATAGTGGGTACGCTGAGGGAGGCTAGAGTTGCTTTCTACTCTGTTTCGGCTGCCGTCTTTGTGTGTATAATTGGATTGTCGAGTTCGTCTTTCAGTGCGACGACGACGGTCTCCTTCTCCTCTTGGTCAGTGGTTAGAAAACTGGTCACCGTCCCGAGCATCGGTGAGGAGGAGAAGTGGAAGGAGATGGATGGGTGCATGATTGACATGGAGAGCGGGATCGAGAAGGTGTTGAGGCGTCTGTTGAACACCAGAGTTCTGCTTCTCAATGTTTTGGAGCCAATGTGACATTAAGACAGGAGTCGCTGCTGTTGCCTGTGAAGAAGGGAAAAAGCGCACACATTTGGGATAGTTGCAAATTTTTTTCCGCCCCCTTCACTTTTCTAATATTTTGGGCAGATAATTCTGCCATTTGTAAATTCCTGAAGCGACCTTTGTCAAGACGAAGTTCTGAGAATACAACATATATTTACAACATTGAAATAAATCTTTTTTTTCTACGTTTAGAGTTGAAGGATTGCACACTGACGGGTCACAATCAGTTTACATCAGTCTCAACTGTAACTGTGGACATTTCAACAAGCAGATCTTGCAGAGTCTGCCCTAAAATCGTAGATCACACAAGCTGCTCGGTCTTAATCGAGTGATTTGCACGAATTTAATATTTTGGTGGACTCATATCGTGGAAATTCGTGTGAATTGCTCGATCAAAATCGAGCGATCCGTGATTTCACAACAGACTCAGCAAACTGCAGAGGATCTGCGATAGACTTTTCACTTTCATGATTATAGAGACGCTCCATGCATATATCTATTTAAAATCATGTATGTGTGAACCAAAAAAAATGAAATGTCTCAACGCAAAAAGTTCAAGAATGGAACGCAAAAGTTCAAGAATGGAATCAAACTTCAACCATGGCTGAAGACTACAAAGTCAAGTTACCTCATCCATTTCATCGTTGACCTATCTTAACCCATCGTCATCAATTCGAGGGTCAACTTGTCTCGTTCCAATGGGTACCTACCTCTGATCGGTACGCAGTTCATTTCAGTAGATAATGAGTACTCATGGTTCTCTTGGGAATATCACATATACGAAAAGGACGTTGATTATACAGTAGATAAAGGACTAGAAAAAGCACAAAATAAATAGTTGTGATTTTTCATATAAATTTCGTTAATCATTCATGAAATTCATTATCTTATGAACGATGAGTCATGGCATATTGGTATATGATCTCGCATTTTCAAATGGATATCTCTAAATTTAAGGTCAAAAATCTGGATACCCATTGATCCGCGTATTTTGGATGCATCCAATAGTTCGAGACAAATAATTAATTTCCTAATAGAAGGATTTCCCATATAGGTCTTTTCTTTTTTAAGGCACTCCATGTATTTCTTTATTAGTCATTAATTATGGTCTCCTTTGATATTGTGTTAGGAAACTCATATTTGTTTTTTTTCAAAAACTTATAGTTGGAGAATTTGCAAAAAATGTGAGATTTTTTAAATTTATTGTTTTGAAATTTTAGTTAAACGTTAGCTTAAATGTAATGTTTAAAAGTATATTTATATTTGTAATTCTGAACTTTACCAATAAAGTGAGTGTCCATGTTTATTTCATGATCACAAGGCATTTACTACAAAACACCCATAAACACTTGTACCCTTTTTATTAAGAACAACGAGTCGAACCCTTATATATAATAGAAAAAACTATAATAAGAAATATTTTTCGTTGGAGTGAAGGGGTAATGTTGATGATGGAGGAAGAAGATGGCAAGATGGGTAAAAAAGAAGTTGCACATAGTAGAAATGTAGAGCAAATCATTTAGATAGATACCCAAGCAAGCAATAAATATAATACAATATTTACAAGGTTCATTAGTGACAAGGCTATGTCCTTGATGACGGCAATGGTTCTGTCTCAATATGGTAGAAGAATTATAATACAAAGGATGATTCCAAGTACTAATCTTATAAGAGTTTATATAACCATCTGCAACCCCTCGTTCATCCCATCCCCCGACCCATATACCTAATCAGAAAATACAGATCCAAATCCCAATATAAATAGAATATGAGTCATAGTACAAATAGGACATGTTAGGATTCAAATCATTTTAACCATTGTCGACGCTTATTGAAATATCTAATAGGAGAAAAGTGATTGCAAGATTCCACAATTGTTTCACCCGGTAGGACTAATGCTCACAGTAAATATTGAGCTAGGCAATGTTTGACTCTCAGAAATTGCTTTTATGAACATATATGTTAGTCTGTCTATTATGCCAACCTATTTCACATTTATCTCCTTCTAAGGACAGATAAAGTGAAACATGATACCAATATGGTTTGGTCTTCTTACAATACACATGACTTTTGGCTAGGCATATTACGTTGAGACTGTTATAATATGCAATATCCTGTTCATCTTATAGATCGAGATCTCCAATCAAGCCATTGAACAACATGCCTTACTTTGTAGATTTTATTAAGGTAGATGAATTAGCTGAAAATTATAAGGTAGGCTTACAACTAATGACAGAACTCTGCAAAGTAAAAACAGAACATGTCATCAATGTCCCCCCATCAGCATCTGCAACATAGTATGGATATGAATATAAAGGAGTCAAACATTGTAAATCACATCCATAGAGCTTGAACTCCTTTGAGCTTGAGTTCCTTGATCTTGAACTCATTCTCTTCTCTAAGATTTGAGCTCCTTATGATTGAGCATCTTCTTAGTCTTTTAGCTTCCTTGATTTTGACCTAACTCCAAGTTAAATAAATAAGTTTTTATTATCATCAAAAAAATGCCTACTTGTGTAGGACCTAGCTTGCTTGGGATACAAGTTTTGACATTCTTCTCAATTTTTGATGACAACAAATTATTTTACATTTGAAAAAAAACGTATGTGCATGAAAATATTTTAAAAACACTTCTTTTTTCTCACCAATAAAAATACTTTGTAAACATTTTCTCTCCCCTTTTTTGACATTAACAAAAGTGAAGTTAACTAGGATATTTTCTCCTTCTTTTTCGAAAATATCTTTATTAAATAGAGCTTGCCATAAGTTAGAGGCTCCCCTTAATATTTGCTTAAAGATAAGAGATGAGATTTCTTATCTAACGCATTATGCTATGCATGATCAAATGGATAAAAAAGTTAGATGTCATATATAAATTTTTGAGGTGAACATTTCCAATCTTGATACCGTCTCCATGTAAGTGACATCCATTCTTGATTCTACATCTAATAAGCCTTTGTCTTTGTAAGGTCCATCCTAGATTGAATGTTGATACAACTTTCTTTATTTATTATTTATTTTCCCTTGATTTTCTATATCTACAAGATTTTCTTCTGATACCCGTTCTTTGTCGAGACTATCAAGGCACCAAATTCTCAATATCACACGATGTGGTAAATGAGCCCACCATGTAGGAAAACTTTAAACGTGTCATTAAAGGATTAATAAACGAAATAATGATTCACAAGTTACCTCCTTCCATCGCACATCAGTAAATCATCGTGATGGAGATTATGAAGAAAAACAGTGGCAATTATTTCTTCCTTTAGGTTCTCCTTCCCTTGATCCCAAAATTTAAGACTCTCTCGGATGGTGGAGAGTTTTGATAGTGGCTCTCTTGATTCGGTGATTTGCATAATGAGCCATCATGTCTCTTTTATAGAGATAGAGTTGGAGGGTTCAACAAGATAACAAACACTATCGTAACTGACTCCTGACAATCCACTAACCATCAAACTGGATCAAGATAATGCGGTTATATTTTATCCATTGACTCGGTAAAATACAATATTTATTATCTCATAAATATTTTATATGGACTACATATGAGATAAATTCCACTTGGTCCATATGATCTTTAATTATGCGATAACAACCTTAAGTGTGCATTTTCATGGATTTTTTGTAATGTCAGTGAATCATATACTTTAATTGAATAAATTAATATGATCATGGAAATCACACATCATATAAGTTGACACGATTCCTTCCATGTATTATGGTAGTCACATATCATATAACTTGACACGATCCTTTCAGTATATCAATATCAATTCAATCCAATCACCTGTAATTTAGAAGAATAACATCTCCTACTTTAATTCTATTTCGACGGTTATATTATATATTTACAAACATACAAGCATAATATAATAATGAAATGATTCAGAAACATAAAATAAATAAAATTGTCATAATCATAATGACCACCAAACAAAATGTACTAGTTAACCTTTCATAACAAGGACTTCTTTAGAACACTCATTCTTACAACTTGCTCAGAAAAAATCTTAGGTGTTAACCCTTTAGTTAGTGAATCTGTAATCATCAAATTAGTATTGATGTGTTCAATGGATACTATTTGTCTCTGAACCTCCTCTTTTACTGAGAAATACTTCAATTACATGTGCGTTGCACCCTTAAAGTACTTATCATTCTTTGAGAAAAAGACTATTGTGGAATTATCACAATAAAGGTTCAGTGGTTTGGTAATGTTGTCGACTATTTCAAGTTCTGAAATAAAATTCCGCAGTCACAATCCTTGAACTGTAGCCTCTAAGCACACTACAAATTCAGCCTTCATAGTGGAAGCAGTAATGAAAGACTGCTTCACATTTTTCCACGACACAGCTCCTCCAATGAGTAGAAATACATAGCCAAAGGTTGACTTTCTTGTGTCGATGCATTCCGTAAAATATGAATCTGAATATCTCATAATCTCAAGATTATCAGATCGTATGTACATGAGCATATGATCTTTGGTGTCTAGTAAATACCTATGAACTTTATTTGCAGCTTTCCAGTGGTCCATACCAGGACTACTTTGATATCGATCCAACATGTTAGTGGCAAAACTAATATCAGGTCAAGTACATGTCTGAGCATACATGATATTCCCAACTACCGATGCATAAGGAATTCCTTTCATTTCATTGTGTTCCAATTCATTATTTGGATATTGATACAAACTGAATCTGTCCCCTTTCTGATCGGAACAACCCTTCTAGAGCACTTGCCCATCTTTAATCTTTCCAAGACCTTCTCAATATATGTTTTCTAAGATAATCCTAACGATCCTTGTGATCTATCATGGAATATTTCTATTCCAATCACATAGAATGATTAACCCATACCTTACATTTCAAAGTTCTTGGTGTTAGACATGTGAGCTCCGGGCGAACCATTCTTACAATAAATGTTATTGTGTATATATATATATATGTGTGTGTGTGTGTGTGTGTGTGTGTGTGTGTGTATGTGTGTGTGTTTATCAATAAAAGTTATTGATGTTTCATTCCCTTTCTGAAATTAAATGAATGAATGCACTATAAGGTCCCTCTGTACAATTAGGGTTATGTACCATGGCCATCTTGATGATCATATAGCTGTCGATTCATTAAATAAATCATAGAGGTTGGTGTTTGGATGAATATCTAAAGAGTTAGATAGAGGACTCATCAACACCGTCAAATGATCATTAAGAGATGATCTCCAGCCTGAGTAGGAGATGGCAATCCATTTCTCACATAGGTTGATATCTGACCAACCTCTTGATGCATGTCCTCTGCATAGGAATAGTGATTCGAAGGTGTCACATTAGTTAGGTCAATGGGTTGACTTAACGAGATCAAGATAACCTAAGTCCTATGTTGAATGTTGTCACAGCATAGGCACACAACCTCTGACCGGAGACAGATGTGTTACTATATGTCTGAGTGTGTACATTTGGCAGACCAATAGGTTGATGATCTAACCAAGGTCTATACACCGGCGCGCTGGTGTGCATGTAAGGGCATATGAGTAATACGATCTCTCAAAGGGATCATACATGTTCACTTATGAACCGGAAGACATGAGCTCACTCATGAGGTATTGGGATCGATCAAATTCCATGCATGGTCGTCATGCTTTATAAGCATGACATGAATTTGAAGGTATGATATATGCTTTGGGAAAGCATATGATGAATACCGATTCTTAATGACCAAGATTGAGAAACTCGGTGATCAAACCCTGAAGAAGACATCGTAAAATTGATCTTGATCTTCAGGTTGATCATAGGTCTTCCAGTATGCAGGATGTACAGATATTGGGAATATCTGAGGGTGATGTGATCATAAACGATTGTATAACCATGACGCTTCCATTCCGAGGGAATGATGAAACAGATCTGGATTTTAGTGACTCCTCTCAGTAGAGAAGCAATCTGATCTTGGTCCAAGTGTTGGACATTGGTCTGAATGAGATTCAGATTCAATGAGAAGATTAGATTTGCAGTCTTGATTTAATCAAGCATCTGTGGTAGGTTCGTAAGATCTGGGTATGAGATGAGATCTCAACATCCAAGTCACTATACGCATAACAATACAATCGCCCTGTCCTTATCTCCAAGTATATGCGGAGAAAGCACATTATTCTTGAAGGGGTTCAAGAATAATTCATCTGATGAATTATGTATCCAAGCAACAAGAAGATGATAATTAAATGAGATTTAATTATCAAGAATGATATGAATAAGATTCATATTATGAGAATGATTATCCAAGATAATTAAATGGGATTTGATTATCAAGGATTACATATTATGGATAGTGCTATCCATAATATCTGTGTATATTATAAATGTGATTTATAATATATTAGAGAGAGAGAAGCATTGTAAATAATATTTGTTAATTATTAATGTGAATTGGATTCACATTAAGTAATTAATTGGAAATGTAATTTACAAATTAGTTTGGGTTGTGAATATGATTCACATATCTTTCAATGGCACGATTGAAATATTCACAAATTAATTTGGAATTAATTTGGTGGATATTTTTGCAATAATAATTATTGTAATTTATTAAGGAATAATAGGATAAAATAAAGAGGAAATAATCATCACAAAGAATAGGTGACGTCACCTATAGGTGACACCCCTTATTTTTTGGGGGGTGATTAATTATCCTCTTATTTGTTATCTTGTTATCTCTTGATAATTGATTTATGTTAAATTAAATTGTGTTGATGATAATACAATATATATTTGATTTGATGTAAATTAATGTTGTTGGTTTTAACTAACAACAATCATGGCCCTTGATTGATGCATGGATCAACCTAGCCGTTGGATCTATGGATCCCATGGATTGAAATCCATTGGATCCCAAACTAATATATAAGGAGGGCAACCTTAGCCCTTTCAAGGTACATCATCAAGAGTTGTACATGCCTACTACTCTCTCTCTCTCTCATTCTCGTCGTCTCTCTCCATCTCTCTACAAGGTGGTAGTCCATCTTATGCATTGAGAGAGACCTCCTCGCCTTCACCATCGACTACTCGAGGATCTCCATCTTCTTTGGGATTGCTTGCTCTAAAGCAAGACGATGAATTTTGTTGGACGAAATCAGGAGATTCGAAACTTGGATCTTCGTCAAGGATTGCGGGAGGAATGTGTCTCATCTTCGCGCTCGCAAGTGCCATCTTCGTGGATCAGACTTGAGACAGGAGTATCTCTTATTTTAGAGATCTCGTGATCGCAACCACGCTTCAAGAAGTATTTCTAATACTTTGTGGTTCGATGAAACAATCCAAGAAATACTCTTGTGATCATGTGGTTTCATCACTTGATTTAAATTTTTTATTTCTGCTGCATCTAGCGACTAGTGCGACTAGTCGCCCCGATCGCATGAGATGCGATAGACAAGCTTCCGTGATGCGCTTTAGGATTCCTCATATCCTTCAAGTGGTATCAGAGCCAGGTTGAATAAGGTTTTTGATATGATCCGTAAATCTAGGACGACTTGGATTTGAAAGGGTTGCGAAAATTTTTTACTGCATTTCAATTTTCGCACCTCTGTTTAATTGAATTTTTCATTACTGTTTAAATTTTTTAAACATGAAATTTTCAATTGTATTTTATTCCCCATTAAATAAGAAAATCATAGAATCTGAGTTTATGTAATTTGGATTTCATTTGCTCAAGATATGACCCTTTGAATAAACATGTATTCACTATTGCGGGAACTGCGAATCTAAACATGATTAATGAGATAATGACTGATTTGATCAGCCTCGAAATGCATGAAATATCACTTGTGTTCTTTCATAATCAAATTATCAATCTTAGGAAACTGATTTTGCGTAATTTGGATTTAAATTGATCAATATATGTTGATTTTAGTGAGTAGGGGTCACTACTAAAAATTGACGAATTTGATCATGAACCATGTGATAGTCATTCAAATAAGTTGATGAAAATTAATTGTTAATTTTCTGAAATAATTAGTGGTGAATATTTGTTAAATATTTAAAGAGATAATTATTTCATTGAATGGCATTTCCTTAAACCAAGATGATAAGATAGTTGATCTTGATCATTAATTGGTTGATATGAAATCATCAACAAAAATTGTTATCATGAAAAACCTTAGTTTATCCTACAATAGTTGTAGGATAACTTTTACATGCAAAACCCTCTTGTTTGAATAGGATTGGGGATTTGTTTAGCAAGTCTCCTTATAATATTATCAAAATGGTTTTGATGAATATTATATGGCATAATTTCGATTGAAAAACCGATGAGTATCTCAAAGTACATAATGATCTATCTGGTATTATCCTTTCCTGAGGTGGATATGGTGATTAATCAGAGAGCATTGGGGTAGCGGGTTGTAACGTATGTGGTCCGTCCCACTCTCGTCGGTACTGACCATAACAGCAGGTAGGGACTCGATAATGCTGGAGAAGTGAAAGTATATTTTTCTAATTATTAAAATTCGAATAATATGTACTTTAAGATTATACCTACTATTCAAGTAATAATCAAGTTTGTTGATTGATAATTGGATTGATAATTAGTTTAATATGATTAAATTAATTATATCCAATTAAAAACACTCTATTATGAATAGATGTGTATTTCCCTTGAAAGAATTAATTAGGTGAATACGATTCACGATAATTAATTATTTCAATTTGAATACGAGGTGGAGGATCACATAAGTGACATCCATGGTCTCCCATCAAGGCAAAGGATTCCGTCGCCATATGTTGTATATAGGAGATGCATGTCCGAATTGACAGATCCTATATATGATTTATTTGGATCAGGTTCTTTGCTTCTTTAAAGAGTAAGGCCGTATACGTAGTGACCCCAATATCGGGTCCTCATATTATTGGGGCGATATTGGATTGCGTATAGCGAGTATTAAGCTTGTTGACGGTTTGTTTAATTAACAATAGGTCAACATCATCTTAAGGGTGGTGGGCTCGGGTGTTAAAGATCGAATTGGAAAATGCAAGTTGGACTTGCAAGGCGGAATGTGTTCCCGCTTCTCTTTATTCGAGTCACAGGTTCTCATATTATTGGGATGTGATAAGGATAGAGAGGAGATCCCAGATATTGCTTGAGATATAGCAGTAAGTATATCTCTTACTTTGAAAGCTAATAAGGGAATAATCACTCAAAATTGACATGGCAAGACAATTTTGATTTAAAATGCCTTAATCAAATATTTTTAAAAATGAATATACAATTATTTATATATTCTAATATAGTGCGTTCTTAATTTCAGAAAATGAAGTCCATGAACCCACTTAGCACGCTCTTGGAGGTCAATCAGTTAACCAGACCAAATTATTCGGATTGGATTTGAAATTTGGATCTTGTCCTATCTGTGGAGTGTGTCTCGTATGTGCTAATCAAGGACAAGATAGCAAACCCTAAGATTGCGGAAAATAAATCATATAATGAGAAATATGATGAAGATCATAATCTGGCAAGGTGTTATATCCTTGGGTCATTGTCCAATGTGCTTCAGAAGCAACATGTGGAAATGAACTATTGCCAAGAGATTATGATGAATCTGAAGGAAATATTCGGTGACATAAACCGCACACAGCGTTATAATGTGATGAAAGAGTTTATTTGCTGCAAGATGCAGGAAGGGACCTCTATCAGAGAACACGTACTCAAAGTGTTTGGGTACCTCTCTGAATTGAAAATCCTGAGAGCCTACATGGATTCTGATATGCAGGCTGATTTCATTCTCCTGTCACTCCCTAAGTCTTTCAACAACTTTGTCGTGTCTTATGACATGAGCAAAGGTGATTTCACTAACATTGGGTTGTTAGCTGCACTGAAGTCTGCAGAAGACGTAATGAGGAAGGACGACCCCTCTGCTAGTGCAATGGTTGCATAAGTAAGAGAAAAGCGCAGTCGGAAGCAAGGTTCTCGGAAGGGCCCGACCCAGAAGAGAAAGAAGAAGAATCAATGAGTTGGTTCATCTTTTAGTGCTTCCACGCTAATGACATCGAAGAAGACCGATGTCTATCACCACTGCAAGAAGCCGGGGCACTGACAGCGTAACTACCCAGAATACATGAAGTCTGCTGACAAAGGTAAAGTCCCAGCAGGTATGAAATCTACTTTCATCATTGAAACTAGCTTTCTCATTGGATGAGAAGGAAGTTGTGTTGTAGAGTCTAGTGCTTATGTTCATGTATGTAATTCGTTGCATTTGTTTCAGGAAACTAGGAATCTGGAGCAAGGGGAGATAGTCATCCAGATGGAATCTGATGCAAGTGTTGCAGCAGTCGCCATCGGGATCTGCAGACTATCGTTATCTAGTGGTCAAGTCCTAGTACTTAAAGAGTATCTTTATGTACCTGAAGTCAGGAGGAATTTGATATCTGTATCTAAGCTTGTTAGACATGGATATTCCTTCCTGTTCTGTAATAAGTTAGTCATTAATCAATATGATAAATTTATTGCGGAAGGTGTTCTGACTTCTGGTGGACTCTATGAATTGTGCATTGATGAATGTGTCATAAATGCCACTACCACTGATAATAAAAACCCTAAAAGATCCAGGGAGAATGGAAATCATTCGAATATGATTTGGCATCAAAGGCTTGGCCATTTATCTGTTGATATGATCAATAGATTGATAAAGGATGGACCTTTAGATTTTCTACAGGTTCAATCTTTACCTACCTGTGAACATTGCATTCGAGGTAAAATAACCAGGATGCCTTTCCGTAACAAGGTTACGAGATGTGAAGGTATTCCTGACCTAATACATACTGATGTATGTGATCCCTTCAGTACCGTGACTAGAAATGGATTTTGATATTATTTGACATTTATTGATGGCCATTCGCGATACGGGTTTATCTTCCTATTACATCATAAATCTGAAACCTTTGAAAAGTTCAAAGAGTTTAAGGCTTTGGTTGAGAACCAAACCGATAGGAAGATTAAACGGATTCGATCGGACCGAGATGGTGAGTACCTCTCAGATGAATTCAAGGAATATCTTAAAGAGAATGGAATTGTCTCCAATCTCACTCCCCCTGTAACTCCCCAACTTAATGGTGTTGCTGAAAGACGCAATAGGACCATCATGGACATGGTCCGTTCAATGATGAGCAAAGCATGTTCACCTCTTAGTTTCTGGGGATATGCAGTAAAGACTGCAATATATATCCTGAACAAGATTCCTAGAAAATCTGTACCAAGACTCCTCATGAGCTCTGGTATGGAACCAAATCTAGTGTTAATCACTTGAGGATTTGGGGGATGCTTGGTCCATGCGAAGAACATGGACGCAAGAAAGCTGGAATCTCGCACTTGTGAGTGTAACTTCATTGGGTATGTTAAAGATGGTATTGGTTATCAGCTTTATGACCCTGAGACGCAAAAGGTTTTTGTCTCTAGAGATGTGAAATTTCTAGAGGATGATTTCCTTAAAGGTTAAGACAGAAATGAAGTAGTGGAACTCATTGAATTCTCTGAGGATTCTGAGATTCCTGAACCAGAAACTGAAGAGATAAATGAAGATGAAACACCTATACCTCTTCGAAGGAGTTCGAGGGTGGTTACACCACCTGAAAGGTATAGATTCCATGTGTCAAGTGAGACTGACAATGATCCTTCTTCATTTGATAAAGCACTCGCGGATCATAACATGGATAGATGGATGCTAGCAATGAAGTCAGAAATTGACTCCATGCATAAGAATGGTGTATGGACCCTAGAGGATCAACCTAAAGGGGTAAAACCCATTGGGTATAAATGGATCTTCAAGAGAAAAAGAGAACCTGATGGGAAAGTAGAGACTTTCAAGGCACGACTCGTAGCCAAGGGATACACACAGAGAGAAGGCATCGACTACAATGAGACGTTCTCTCATGTGTCTATGCTTAAGTCCATTAGAACACTGCTAGCTACAGCTGCATCTCTTGACTACGACATCTGGCAGATGGACGTCAAGACAGCTTTCCTCAATGGATACCTCGAGGAGGATATCTATATGGAGCATCCCCAGGGCTTCATAGTTGAGGATGGAAAAGTATGCAAGCTGAAGAAATCCATCTATGGGCACAAACAATCTTCTTGTAGATGGAACATCAGATTTGACGAAACCATAAAGAGTTATGATTTTGTGCAAAATCCCGATGAACCTTGTGTGTACAAGAAGCTTATTGGGAGCGTCATTGTGTTCATCGTGCTTTACATAGATGATATCCTTATCATTGGGAATGATATAGGAATGATGACAAATGTGAAGATTTGACTATCCCATACCTTCGAGATGAAAGATCTTGGAGAAGCCTCTTACTTCTTAGGTCTGAAGTTGTTCAGAAACCGAGAAAAGAGGATATTGGGATTATCACAACATGGATACATTAAGAAAATTCTTGAACGATTCTGTATGGATAGTTCTAAGAAAGGATTCCCCCCCTTAAGACATGGTATCCATCTGTCTAAAGGGATGGCTCCTCAAAGTGTTGAGGAAAAGAAAGCCATGGCTGGATGCCCCCACGCATCAGCTGTAGGAAGCTTAACGTATGCCATGATGTGTACTAGGCCAGACATCTGCCATGCAGTGGGAGTGGTAAGTCGTTACCAATCCTGCTATGGAGAGCAACACTGGAATGCAGTAAAGAACATATTCAAATATCTAAGACGGATGCAAGGTTACATCTTGGTCTATGGAGATGGTGATCTCCAAGTCTTGGGATATACAGATTCAGACTTCCAGTAGGATATTGATGATTGAAAGTCGACATCAGGGTTTGTATTCCTGTTGAACGGTAATGCTATGAGCTGGAGAAGCAAGAAGCAGGACACCGCGGCGGATTCAACAACAGAAGCCGAATACATTGCTGCATCAGATGCTGCAAAGGAGGCGGTGTGGTTGCGCAAGTTCATCTTGGAGCTTGGCGTAGTTTCCTCTGATACTCTCATCCCGTTACTCTGCGATAACATGTAAGTTATTGCCCAGGCAAAGGAACCTAGATTGCATCAAAAGAGCAAGCACGTGGAAAGGAAATACCACATCATTCGGGAGATTCAAAAGCGTGGTGATATCATCATCACCAAGGTGGCCTCTGCCGACAACGTTGCTGATCCTCTTACCAAATCTCTGACACAGAAGGTTTTTGACCACCATGTAATGAGTATGGGTTTACGGATTGTACCTTAATGGTTCTGAGGGCTAGTGGGAGATTGTTAGACATGTGAGCCCCGGACAAACCATTCTTACAATAAATGTTATTGTGTGTGTGTGTGTATATATATATATATATGTGTGTGTGTGTGTGTGTGTGTGTGTTTATCAATAAAGTTATTGATGTTTCACTCCCTTTCTGAAATTAAATGAATGAATGCATTATAAGGTCCCTCTGTACAATTAGGGTTATGTACCATGGCCGTCTTGATGATCATATAGCTGTTGATTCATTAAATGAATCATAGAGGCTGGTGTTTGGATGAATATTTAAAGAGTTAGATAGAGGACTCATCAAACACCGTCAAATGATCATTAAGAGATGATCTCCAGCCTGAGTAAGAAATGGAAATCCTTTTCTCACATAGGTTGATATCTGACCACCTCTTGATGTAGGTCCTCTGCATAGGAATAGTGATTCGAAGGTGTCAGATTAGTTAGGTCAATGGGTTGACTTAACGAGATCGAGATAACCTAAGTCCTATGTTGAATGATGTCACAGCATAGGCACACATCCTCTGACCGGAGACAGATGTGTTACTATATGTCTGAGTGTGTACATTTGGCAGACCAATAAGTTGATTACCAAACCAAGGTCTATACACCGGCGCGCTGGTGTGCATGTAAGGGCATATGAGTAATACGATCTCTCAAAGGGATCATACGGTTTATTTTATGAACCGGAAGACATGAGCTCACTCATGAAGTATTGGGATCGATCAAATTCCATGCATGGTCATCGTGCTTTGGAAGCATGACATGAATTTTAAGGTATGATATATGCTTTGGGAAAGCATATGATCGATACCGATTCCCAATGACCAAGATTGAGAAACTTGGTGATCAAACCCTGAAGAAGACAGTGTAAAATTGATCTTGATCTTCAGGTTGATCATAGGTCTTCCATTATGCAGGATGTACAGGTATTGGGAATATCTGAGGGTGATGTGATCATAAACGATTGTATAACCATGACGCTTCCATTCCGAGGGAATGATGAAACAGATCTGGATTTTAGTGACTCCTCTCAGTAGAGAAGCAATCTGATCTTGGTCCAAGTGTTGGACATTGGTCTGAATGAGATTCAGATTCAATGAGAAGATTAGATTTGCGGTCTTGATTTAATCAAGCATTTGTGGGAGGTTCGTAAGATCTGGGTTTGAGATGAGATCTCAACATCCAAGTCACTATACGTGTAACAATACAATCACCATGTCCTTATCTCCAAGTATCTGCGGAGAAAGCACATTATTCTTGAAGGGGTTCAAGAATAATTCACTTGATGACTTATTTATCCAAGCAACAAGAGGATGATAATTAAATGAGATTTAATTATCAAGAATGATATGAATAAGATTTATATTATGAGAATGATTATCCAAGATAATTAAATGGGATTTGATTATCAAGGATTACATATTATGGATAGTGCTATCCATAATATCTGTGTATATTATAAATGTGATTTATAATATATTAGAGAGAGAGAAGCATTGTAAATAACATTTGTTAATTATTAATGTGAATTGGATCCACATTAAGTAATTAATTGGAAATGTAATATACAAATTAGTTTGCGTTGTGAATATGGTTCACATATCTTTCAATGGCATGACTGAAATATTCACAAATTAATTTGGAATTAATTTGGTGGATATTTTTGCAATAATAATTATTACAATTTATTAAGGAATAATAGGATAAAATAAAGAGGAAATAATCACCACAAATAATAGGTGACGTCACCTATAAGTGACACCCCTATTTTTTGGGGGTTGATTAATTATTCTCTTATTTGTTATCTTGTTATCTCTTGATAATTGATTTATGTTAAATTAAATTGTGTTGATGATAGTACAACATATATTTGATTTGATGTAAATTAATGTTGTTGGTTTTAACCAACAACAATCATGGCCCTTGGTTGATGCACGGATCAACCTAGCCGTTGGATCTATGGATGTCATGGATTGAGATCCATTGGATCCCAAACTAATATATAAGGAGGTCAACCCTAGCCCTTTCAAGGTACATCATCTAGAGTTGTACACGCCTACTACTCTCTCTCTCATTCTCGTCATTGATCACACGCCCGATCACTAGGGTATAAGGTACAAAAATAGGTCGTTGTGACCCCAAGCGATCAGACAATGTATATCAAGAAAAATGAACCACTCGAAAAAGATCAAATCAAGAACATCACGAAAAGCGGTCCTGCTATATGTTTAACCTGGTATAGCACCCAAGGTCGAACACAAGGAGCACGGATTGGCTAAAAAGCCTACGAAGTAGTAAAAAAAAATCAGAGAAAAAGGGAAAACATTTTTAGTGGTTTTTAATTGTTTTAAAATTTTTTTGGATTTTTAATATGTGAAGAAAATGAGAAAAGCAAAAGCAAGCACACTTCAACAAATTATTTAATGCATCAAGAAGTAAGCAAAAATTCAGACAAAAATATTTTTATGTTTTTTTATGTTTTTAAATGTTTTTGGTGAATTTTTGGG
The DNA here is from genome assembly GCA_037367405.1 of Ottelia alismoides. Taxonomy (NCBI): domain Eukaryota; kingdom Viridiplantae; phylum Streptophyta; class Magnoliopsida; order Alismatales; family Hydrocharitaceae; genus Ottelia; species Ottelia alismoides. Next base: position 525,535 of record JAZKJV010006302.1, on the reverse strand, counting down.
ATTTTTCTGATGTGTATTTTATTTTCTAAAAATCAAACAGTAGCAAGAATGCAAGGTACTGTCCAGCCAGGCCCAAAATCCCTAGATAAAATATCTAAGGACCTCAAGAGGACCTGGAGGTATTTTTCCTGTAAGATAGGTAAAACAAGGAAAATTTGAGTACCAAAATTATTGTTTTTGGGTTTTTAACGTATTTATTAGAATTTTTATGAGTTTTTGAGGGTTTTTAAGTTTTTATGGGTTTTCAGTGATGAAAATTAGCCAAAATTGGCTAGAAAATCAAAGAACACAAAATCAACAGTACCTAATTTTTATAGAATTTTTAGGGGAGTTTTTATATTTTTTTGTGATTTTTAAAACTGAACAGTGCCAAAAATAGATGTTTTTGAATTTTTAAAATAGCAAATAAACTCAGAAATGTCCTCAAAAATTCTCGAAAATCCTACACCATGGCGGGAACCATGGGTCAAATTTTCATCGAATTTGGAGGTGATTTGATATTTTATTCAAAAATAACAAGAGGGCACTGTGCATAGGGACCAAAGTGCAAATACCCAAAGTTCTGGGGGTCCAGGTGCAATTAACCCAGCGACGCACGCGCTCGGCGCGTGCCTGGGGCACTCAGGGACCTTTTGGTAAGAAAAACAAGTCCGAGGACCTTTTGGTAACTCGTACCAAAAAGTCCAGGGGTTGTGTTGCAAATAACCCACTAAAAGACGCACATGTGCAATTAAAACACTCACAGGGGCATATATGCAATTACCAAAAAGTCTTCATTCATTAACAAACAACCAAAACTACAGGACTAATGTTGCAAATACACCAAATATACACGTGACGAAGCACGTGGCTCACACATACAGGGGCATAAGTGCAAATACTGAAAAGTACGAGGTCCAATGTGCAAATAACCCAATGTAAATAAAAGACGCAAAATATTTACAGGACTGAAACGTAAAGCATAAACTAAGAGGGGGCCTACGGTAATTTACCCCTTTATTACGTCGACGGCTGGATGATGGACGCGTGGCTGATCCAACGGTCCTGGACGACGGGCGGCTCTCTCCTTCCGCACTTGGGCCTGATCGACGTCAGTGGAGGAGACACGTGGAAGATCTGACGGCCTCGGGTGCTGGTGTCTCTCTCTCTGCGCTAACGGTCCAGATCGTCCCTCGGGCTGATCAAGCGGTGGCTGCAGCTCCTGAATGGAGGGACGTGATGCGAACTGGGGAGCTGAGGGCGATCGGACGGTGCTCGAGGACTCTGGAAGAACAGTTGGCCGGCGAGCTTCGCCGGCCTCGTGCGAGCGCGGTGGTCCTCCTCGGTTGCCTCTGGATATCGGAGAAGATTCGCGATGAAGTTCCGCAGCTGTTGGTGCCCTCCGATGGCCCAGCCGAGCCCTGGAGGGGCTCCGGCGAGGTCGGCGGAGGGAAGCTCCTGGCCTGGATGTAGGGAAGCCTCAGATGGCCTCCTCCGGACCTGCAAAGTGGGTCAGAAGCTTCACGGGTCGAGGGCAAAGTGCCTCGACCCGATGAGGCGGCGTGAAGGTGGTCGATGCGTCGGGATGAGCGAGCTCCGGCGAGCGACGGACGGTGGAGCTCGAACCCCTGCTCCTGTGCGAGCTGGGTTGAACGAAGGGGCGGAGAAGGCGCGTGGAGGAAAGGCGATGGTGAACGTGGGTTCCGATGATCGAAAAGGTATGCGAGATGGCCGGAATCGACGGAACGCGGCGGAGCTACGATTTGGGGATAACTCGAAATTAAGCGAAATGGGAAAGCTAGAAGGTTACCTGAGCGATGTGGTAGACTGTGCTGGAGCTGAGGTAGCTCCTGGTCGTGGCCTCGAAGGTCGTCTGGTCCTGAGGCTCGAACTCCTGCACTGGGCGGAGCACGGCGGCGCGCAGTCGCCGGATCAGTGGTCCGGCCACCCCCTCCTCGCTGCGACACGGGCAATCGAGAGCTGTCACCTCAGGGACTGCTGTGGAGGTCACAGGATGAAGGGTGGAGAGCCAAAGATGGATAAAGAATGCGGCAGAGCTCAGACTATATACCGTGGAGGATCCGGCAAGAATCGATCGGGTAGGGTAGCGTGAAGCGCGGATCCCAATGCAATCCCCCGGGCGATGATCTCGGATGCAAGAAGAAGGATTAGGACTCGGGGTTTGCGCGAATGGCGGGCGGATCAGGCGGAGAAAAATCGGAGAAATCGGGTCGACAGCCCGATCCGCGAGAGAAGAGGGTCCGCGGGGGGAGTTGACCGGGGGGTCAACATCCCCCGTGGACCAATCAGGAGAGGCCACGCCATAAATAATTTAGAAATTCGAAATAAAATAGAAAATGACCGAATTATTAAAAACTCAAAACATAAAATATTTTTGTTTTAATTTTTTATATTTTTTGTGATTTTTAATTAATTTTTCAAAATAAAAATAAGGTATTTACATAATAGGGCTATATATAGGTATGTGTACAATATGGGGTTTTTTTTAATTTTGATTTTTAATTAGTTATTTTTATACATTTTTATCCCTCTTTTATATTTTATTTATTTATAGAATAAAATAAGGAATAAAAGGATATTTTTATTTTATTTTTATTATTTATATACATAGGTGAAATAAATAGTTATGTACAACTATATACATGGCATATGTACAATATATTTTTGTAATTTTAGCTTTTGATATTTTTATTTGATTTTTTTGTTTTGTTTTGTTTCTTTTTGTTTATTTTATTTACAACATATAACATAAAATATTTACAAAAAGTTTTGAAAATAAATAAATTTATTTACAAGGTTAAATACATGTAGAAGCATGGTCTATATACATGGTGAAAGGGCATTTTTTTTGAATTTTTGATTTTTAGATTTTTATTTTGTTTTTAATAGCTTCTAAATATATACAAAATATGTACAAGCATATTTTTGGGTGAGGAAAATATAATTTAATTTATTTACACATGAGCCCCTATCTCCCTCTACTTTGGCTTTTATGCGGTCAGGCCCATGTTGAGCCCTCCCTTGGGTTAGGTTGCTCAATATTTATTCTAAATATTTCCCTATTTTTCTTTTTCATCTTTATTCTTTTATTTTTGCACAAAAACATGCTAATTATAAGTATTTACACAATGCATGCTTTTGGTAATTATTTGTATTTACATATATCTACATGCATTTGCAAAGGTTTTTGTAGCTAAAATATAAGAATAAAGAGTGATGAATGGGTATTCATCAGTCGTCTCTCTCCACCTCTCTACAAGGTGGCCGTCCATCTTATACATTGAGAGAGACCTCCTCGCCTTCGCTATCGACTACTCGAGGATCTCCATCTTCTTTGGGGTTGCTTGCTCTAAAGGAAGACGACGGATTTTGTTGGACTAAATCAGGAGATTCAAAGCTTGGATCTTCGTCAAGGATTGCGGGAGGAACGTATCTCATCATCGTCCGCAAGTGCCATCTTCGTGGATCGGACTTGAGATAGGAGGATATCTTGTTTTAGAGATCTCATGACCGCAACCACGCTTCAAGAAGTATTTCTAATATTTTGTGGCTAAAGCGATCCAAGAAATGTTCTTATGATCATGTGGTTTCATCACTTGATTAAAAACTTTAATTTCCGTTGCATCTAGCGACTAGTGCGACTAGTCCCCCCGAGCGCATGAGATGTGATCGACACGCTTCCGTGATGCGCTTGAGGATTCCTCGTATCCTTCACTTGGAAAGATATTTCTTTATCTCATGTACCAAATCTAAATCATTCGCAGTCAATAATTTATCATCAACATATAAGACTAATATAATAAACTTGGTCCCACTAACTTTTATGTAGATATACCTATCACAGTATTTTCTACAAAACCATACGATGTAATGGTATTGTTAACCTTAATATACCATTGACGGGAAGCTTGTTTTAGTCCATGTATTGACATATTTAATTTACATACTAGATTTTCCTTCCATGTGATCCTAAAACCTTCAGGATAATCCATATAGACATCTTCCTCTAACTATCCATTCAAAAAAGACGGTCCTTACATCCATTTGGTGATGCTCCATATCATAATGAGCCACCAAAGACAAAATGATTCTTAGGGAGTACTTCTTTGGAGCAAAGGTCTCTTTATAATTGACGCCATCCTTTTGAGTAAAGCCCTTTGCAACAAGTCTAGCTTTATATCTTTCGATGTTACCTTTAGAGTCATGTTTAGTCTTAAATACCTATTTACACCTGACTCTTTTAGAACTTTCTGTAACTCAACAAGATCCCAGGCATTGTTATTGGCCATTGACTTGAGTTCTTCTTTCATAGCATTCAACTACTTTTCCGAATCATTACATTCTATGGCCTGATGGAATGAGCTTGGATCTTTTCAATGCTGAAGTCATGTTCATGCTCAAGTGCAAAGACTATAATCATCAAAATTTGCAGGTCTCCATTGCCTTTCATAGCATCTTAATACAACTTCTTGTGATTGTGGTGCACTTGGCCCATTTATAACTTGTTCATTAATAATGACTTCATCAATTAATGTGTTTGCCAATTCTTTATGTTCCATGCCATTATGTGGAGATGAATCCACATGTGGAATGTCTATTCCAGAAGATTAGGGAAAATGTGGAAGCAACACTTTATTCCTATCTTCTTTTATTTCCACATTTCGTGATTCTTGGCTCCGATTAATGTTGTCATTCTCAATGAAGAGAACATCGCTACTCTCAACAATTCTTGTACTACGATTAGGATAATAAAATCTATACCCCTTTGACTTTTCAGGATAACCAATGAAAAATCCATTTACTATCCTTAGATTTAATTTCTAATGTGGATTGTATACTCTGAATTTTGCTTGACATCCCCAAATACATAGATTCTCAAGATAGGTTTCCTATATGTTCATAATTCAAAAGGTGTCTTTTGAACTGCTTTACTAAGAACCTTATTGAGTAAATATGCCGAAGTCCTTAATGCATATGTCCACAATGAAAGAGGCAAAGTATTATTATTTATCATGCTTCTAACCATTTCCATAAATGTACGCTTTCACCTTTCTACAACATCATTTTGTTGTGGTGTTCCGAGCATTGAGTATTTTATACAAATATCCTTACTTTCAAGGAATTTTGCAAATAGATCAGGATTTTGACCCGTCTCATCATACCTTCCTAAATATTCACCATCTCGATCATATCTCATAACTTTTATCTTCCTATCCAATTGCCTTTCCACCTCATTAATAAATGTCTCAAGGACATTTACCACTTGAGATCTTTCATGCAATAGATAAATATATCCATACCGTGAGAAATAATCTATAAAAGTGATAAAATATCTTTCCTCTCCCCATAATGAGATATCAAAAGGATCATAAATATCAGTATGTACCAATTCTAAGAGCTAGATAGCCTTGTAATTGGCTTCTTTGACATGTGTTTGGATTGCTTTCCTTTAATGCAATCTATACACAACCTTAGGTCAGTAAAATATAATTGATACAACATGTCATTCTTAACAATTCTCAACATTTTCCCTTAGATATATGACCTAGTCTTTGATGCCATAAAAGAGTAGAGCATTCTTCAGATGCATTCCTTTTCACACATACATTACATTCAACATAAAACAGGGAAATCATAGATTTATTATCAAGATTAAAATGATGAAGATAATTCTCCAAAGTACCAGAACCATAAAAGTACTTATTTCTAAACATAGAGAATGATCCATCAAAAATCTTGAAAGAAAATTCTAAACTATCCAGTCTACAAACGGAAACAAGATTTCTACTGCATTCACGAACGTGGAGAGATCCTTCTAGATCAACTTGACATCCAATGTTCATGATCAATTTGTAAGTACCAATTTCCTCTATTCGTGCCTTCATCCTATCTCCCATGAGCAAATACTGCTCACTTTCTTTTATGTTCTGGATTGTAAGAAATCCATTTAATATGTGAGATACGTGAGTAGTTACACCAGAATCGAACCACCAAGTATTATTAGGTACATCTATAATATTTGCTTCGAAGCAAACAGAAACATAAAGCATACCTTTCTTTTCAAACCATGCTTTTCGTTTAAGGCAATCTTTCTTCATATGATCGAACTTCTTGCAAAAGAAGAACTTGAATTCTTTGAAATTTCTCCCTTTAGCTTTCGTGGGAGTTTTTCCTTTGTTCCTTTTGATTGTGTGGATTTTATTGCTATCAACACCTACCATAGTATTTTTAGTAACCACGAGGTACACCGAGTGTTCTTTTATCTTCTTTAGTCTCCCTGCTTCTTGAATGAGTATAGCCTTCAATTCCATGAAATTTCAATTATCATTTAATGTGTTGTAGTTTACCTATAATTGTCCGCATTAAATAGGAAGAGAGTTTATGATAAACTGTGCTAAGAATGTCTCGTTGAAATCCATTCTCATGATTTTCAGTTTTACTGTGAGGTTAGACATTTCAGTTACATGATCCATCATCGAGTTAGACCAGTTGAAATTCTTCGTGGTCAACTCACTCATTAAAGTCCCAATAATGAACTTATCAGGTATACGGGACCGGGAATACTCCTTAATTTTCTTCATAAATTACTTAGCATTGTTTGTGCTAGGCATTGACGATTTGACATTCTCCATCACTGTAATTTTCATTAGGCTCAAACAAAATCCTATTCGATCTTTCCCAAGACTTATAATATATTTTTTCATCCTCAGTGATATTTATATTATGGCTTGTGCTTTTTGAGATTCAACTAAAGCATGGTCTAAATTCATCACTCCTAAACATATTTGAACGTGTTCCTACCAATCTGCATAGTTGAGTCCGTTGAACCTAACCATAGAGTTGTCCAATTCAAACAAGTTCATAGCTCCTGAAACTGTAAATAATAATAAATATGCTCTCAATAATGCTTTGAGAAATAAATTCATAATTTATATGTAGAAAAACATATTAAAATTTTTTTTTACAATATGTTAATAATCACCTTTGGACAGAATATCAACATATCAATAAATACATAAGTGATGTAATTAGTTTACTTTAATATGTAATTAAATAAATCATGCCTAGTTCATGTTTTTCCATCTTTGGATGTAAAACCCATGATTCATTAATTAACCTCTTAATGTACATATCATGGACAATGATCCATGTTTGGGTGATCTCCTAATCCATGATCATGTTATTCTGTTCATCAGAATAAATTGTTATGTCATTAAATTTAATTTGCATAAAAACTACGATAATCAGAATATAAGTTCAAATCCATAAGTGATTAGATCACTTTGGTGATTAACCACTAACTAAATGCAATAATTTAATTGGTCAACATAATGTGTACGAGATGCAATGCCAAAAGCATATTATCCAATTATCTGACATTAAGGTTATAACTGGTAAACTATATTAATATTTTTTTGCATTAATTTCTACTTTAAAATCCTTAAAAAACATCAGTATTGGCAATTATCAAGTCATACGAAATAACAATAACTCAAAATAAAGGCCACATTTATCAATGTCATTTCTTTGATTAAAAAGGTAATGTAGAAATAAAAGTTGACCAATCTGTTTACGTCTCTAGTAGAGATTCAGGTGAACAATGACCAACACTTTATCAAATTTAATATTATTCCATATATTTAAGCTTGATTAATTATCGAGACCATAAATAATGATCCTTAATTAAACTCCCACCCAGAACTGTTAGTTCAATTCCAATTATTTATTTAGAAATATATCAATCAAAGTGGACGTGCAAAACAAATAAATCACAAACAATATTCTAAAATATATATTATTGGAAGTAGAAAAATAGAAGGTTGCAGAATCATTCAAGGAGTTATCGATATTCCCCAACTATTGTGAAAAGAACAATAATGTGATCTTGATCATATTAGTGATCGACAATTGCATCTATATAGGTCAAACTTGACAGAAATCACAAGTCAATTTCATTAGCGTAAATTCCATCAAACTATTATTCCATAACCTGGCTCTGATACTAGATTGTAAAAAAATTAAGTGCAACATTAAAGATAAATAAAAAATAATGATTTGTGAGTTACCTCCTTCCATCGCAAATCAGTAAATTACCATGATGGATATGATGAAGAAAAAGAACGACAAACCTTTCTTCCTTTAGTTTCTCCTTCCGTTAACGCCAAACTTTTAAAACTCTCTCGGATGGTGGAGAGTTTTGATAATGGTTCTCTTTAAATCTCTTGATTCGATGTTTTGCATAATGAGCGTTCATGTCTCTTTATAGGGGTAGAGTTGGAGGGTTCAGATAACAAACCCTATCGTAACCGACTCCTGATAACCCACTAACCATCAACGTGAATCAAGATAATGCAGCTACATTTTATCCATCGACTCGGTAAAACCCTATATTTATTATCTCACAAAACCAATATTCTTTTGGTACCCTTTCTTTATCGGGACTGGCAAGACACCAAATTCTCAATATCACGTAATGTGACACATGAGCCAACAAAGACATCCTTCAACAGTTGGATTTCAAAAAATCTTTAAGTATCAAGTCCATTTACTTTTTTTCAGTTTTAGCATTAGGATTAGAAGCAAAGTTATCTAACTTGCACTTTTATTTTTCAACATTAGGCATAATCATCCTTCTTCTTGATATTTATTTTTTCCAAACTATCAATCTTGTTTTGGAAAATGCTTAAGTCATTTCTAAACAATTCGTTTTCCTTTCCAAAATATCAAAATCATTAAATGGCAAAGATTTATCATCTATTAACTTACTATTAACTTTCTTTAAAGATTCTAATTCATTACACTTCATAACTTGTTTAAAGATATTTTGAGAGGTATTGTAAAGTTCATTATAAGAAAGTTTACTTACTTGACTGAGAGCAAAATCGGATTCGATTGTCTGACTAATCTCGTGCATGTATTTAATTCTTCCCTAATACTTGAATCATCTCAAGTTGCTTTAGTTGCTTTCTTATTGAGCTTCTTCTCGCATCTGAAACATTTCTTTCCTAATCATTCTTTATGTGTAATACCTTGCTGCATTGTTTGCATTTTATTTCTTTTTCTCCCCTACTTTGCTTCTTGATAAATGACTTGAAATTTTATGTGGTGAATGCAATATCATCATCACTATCTGACTCTTCCGTCGTTTCTTTGTTAGCTTCAAGGGTTAGACTCTTTATCATTTTTTTCTTTCTTTGGGTTTTCTAACTTTTTTTCATGGGTTAAAAGGTTGCCTTTGAGATCTTCAATTGAAGATGTGCTAAAATCTATTGATTCCTATGTGTTGTTAAGCTATGTTCCCATTATGTCGACTACGAAATAATAATTTTAAGGGGTTTTATCTAGGTAGGAAAACCCTGGCTAGATTCCTCAATCGATTCACTATTGTTATGATAACATTTATATGTTTTATACTTTCGCATTTTTTGTTTCATAATCAGAATTAAGTTTTCAAAAAGGGATTCTTTAACTTTTGAAGTACCTTCATAAGTAGTCTCCAAGAATTTTCAAATTTTGTAAGCCATTCTAAGTGATATACTCAAACAAATTCAGCTTATAATAGAGTGTGATACAAAACGCTCATTGTCTTTTGAGTTGAGCGCTATTTTTTCCACTTCTGTGACAGTATGGCCTATCTTTTCTATCGTTTTTAATTCTTTAGGAAACATGTTCCATATTGTAAAATCAGATGATTGGAGGAAGATACTATTATTTATCTTTCAACTTAGATTAGTTCATCCCATTAAAAAAAGTAATGAACCATCAAGTTTCCTTATGTACACAATCCTATGATATTGACCATGTTTGTTGGATTATTACATCATTCACATGAATTAGGCTCTGAAAATGTAGGTTCATGCTGGATCTATGATGTTTTTGGGATCCCTACGAGCACAAGTCTCAAACGAACAAATTGTTACCTAACACTTATCAATTAAAGGTAATAGATTAACAATCAATACAAATGATGCAAGAATTTAACATGGAAACCCTCCCAAGTAAAACCACGACCAGAGTCTTCCTAACTTGGACTTTCAACCTAACTGATCCTTGATTTTTCATTAAACCTGGATTGCATACACGAGCAACCAATTGTATTACAATTAGTTGTTTCTGCAGACAACTCGAACCGTAAGTACAAAAGTACAACTCCTGGTACACAACAAATATGCAATGTAATGTGAGGTAAAACCATGAATCAGTGAAACAACTGAGCTTTAGACATGCAACACGACATAATGTAGCTTTAAATTTATCTTACAAATTATAGAATGAATAACATCAATTCTTTTATATGAAATAGGTGTCAAGTGATTTATATATAGTAGGTATAGACGTTGATGATAAAAGAGTTATTAGGGTTCAAATCAGGAATAATGTCAACCTTGAAAAAATCGAAAAATTACAATTGATTAATCATGTCAAAAAGTTGATTGGTCAAAAATATTGATAGATTAGATAAAAAAATTGGTCGATCAGAAATCAAAAGGGATCGATTAGGATATTTGATTAGTATTAACCAACGATGAAAAGTGATTTATCAATCAAAAAAATCAACCGATGGGTTCTTTTCAGTGACAAAAAAATGACCGACCCTACTTGTAGAGTGTAATGTGCCTACCACCTAAAAGATCAGCGTTCAATCCTCCCTTATGGAGGTTGTGTTAGATAGTCAACTGCCATCGTAAAGAATAGTCAAATATTTCAACAGATTTGAGCGAGAATTCATTAGCCGACCATAATTGTAGTGGGATAAGGTTTTATCATTTTTTACAGAATAATGATCGATCAATTTAGATCGTTTACTTGAGATTGACTTCTGAAAATCAAATATGCATGGTATAGGATATTCTTGAAGGTTCTTTACAATACTAAGAAAGATATGAGTGCATGACTAAATAAATGAAAAGTCTTCAACTTATCTTGAGATTGAACTCCTTTGAGCTTGAATTCCTTGGTCTTGAACTTCTTTTCTATAAGCCTTGAGCTCTTTATAAATTCTTTTTGGTCCTTAAGCTTCCTTATTTTTGACCTAGCTTCAAGCTAAATACAAAAGTTATGTTATCATCAAAACAAGCATGTAAATATAGGACCTATCTTGAGATACAAGTTTCTAACATTTGTGAGATTTGCTTGAGTCCATATACAAGGACTTCGTCAATTTGCATACAATGTAATTTTACCTCAAAATCCCTATGGTTGGCATACCATGATATATTCTTTAAGTTTACTATGTAGAATAGATATCCACATTTAACTTCCCCAGCATCAAGCCTCAATGTGCTACAGGAGTTAATACTAACTGACAGAGTTTTGCGTCATAATGAAAAAGAATATCGCATTGTAATCTATACCTACCTTTTGACAATAGCCTTTTGCAACTAGGCATGACTTGTATTTGGTGGTTTGACTATCTGAGATTCCTATTGATATTTATAAGATTCATTTGCAACTAACATTTTTCCTTCCCTTTGGCAATTTGATGGACTCTCATGTTTTATTCTTATGAAGAGATTTAATTCTTCACCCATGCATAAAATCTACTATTTGGATTCTACTCATGCAATAACCTTCTTTTAAGTGGACGGCTCTAGAGGCTCTACTTTCTTAGTAGCCTGAATTTCAAATGCAGCCATGTCCTCAAACTCGTATGTTTGATGAGGATGCATCCCTCTATAAGGTCGATCAATAACATTGCTTTGAGGCATCTTTTCTGGTTACTTGACATAAGACAGATTAGCATCAATCTATTAGTAGTATGATCAACTAGTTTACCACTACTCGGTGCTAATTCAAAGTTAACTTGTTCGTGGATATCATGATATCCTTGAAATGACACACTTGACCTTTATCTGAAGCTTAAGTTTCTCATCAAAAGTAACATTTTTATTAATAATTTATTTTATACCCAAAAGCAGAGCGAGCTCTATATCTTTTACTCCTTCACAATAACATGTAAATACCTCTTTCTAAGTCTAAGTATCTTCATTGATGTGATAATATGCAACACAACCAGAGACATGTATAACATGCTAGTCAATATGATCACCCGATTATACCTCAAGGGATGTCTTGCAACCAATATTGGATGTAGAACTCTGATTCACCAAGTAGCAAGATGTATTCACAACTTAAGCTCAAAATACCTTATCAAGGATAGAATTTGAGAGCATGCACCTTTCTTTGTCCAAAAGTGTCATGTTCATTCGTTCTATAACATTGTTATGTATTGCCATATCTTTAGATGTGTGGTGTCTTGAAACATCCTTCTCTTTGCAAAACCCAATGAACTTTAATTAATAAAACTCTAGGCCTTTATAGTGCGTAGATGTTTAACTTTCTTTGAAGTCTGATTCTCCACAAGCATACTTTACTCCCTAAAAGTCTTTACTTTCCCTCTCTTATGAACAAATTTTACTCCCTAAAAGTCTTTACTGTCCCTCTCTTCTGCTTAATCATGAAAATCAAAACCACGTACTAATCGTCGATAATATACAAGAAATATCTAGCACCTCCAAATTTGGATCCTTTAAGGTCTCTAAGATATTTATGTTTGAAGATGTTCGTCCCTTTATGACTCATGCTCAAACAGCGTGTACCATAATTTAGATTCAAATTTCACAGCTTGAGGTACAATGTCAGCAAAATAAATAACCGCAGATCCCTACAATACATAAACCAAAGCTGATGATATATGTTAGAGTAACATTATTTTGTAGTGTTTATTTGTCCGTGTTATGTAAATTACCCATAGAGCTTTTCTCCTATATAAGAGAGCTCTAGGGTTAATGGTAAAGTATCTCATTCGTTCCCTTCAACATGGTATCAGAGCGATGGTCCTAGGCTGGAGTTCTTGAACCCTAACCCTACCCCACCCGCCGCTCTTTCTCTCTCTTCGTCTATCTCGAGATTGGCGCCGCCCTCGTGTGCGCCATCGCCACCACCGTGGCCCTCCTGTGCGCAAGCCCTGGGTGCGCCATCGCCACCACCGTGGCCCTCCTGTGCGCAAGCCCTGGGTGCAATCGCCCATCGCCATCCCGCCCATCGTCATCTCGCCAATCGCCTCTGTAGCGCGTGATCCATCTCGACGCGCGTGATCCATCTCGACGTGTACCATCGCCCATCGCCTGTAGCACGTAATCCATCTCGACGCGCGACTCCAAATCGACGCGCGATTCCACATCGACGTGCGACCATCATCTCGCTTGTAGCCCTAGACCACCATCTGTAGCGCGTGATCCATTGGCGTGGACTCCTGTAGCGCGTGATCCATCTCGCCAACCTGTGCCTCTGCAGCGCCTCTGTAACGATTCCAGTAGCGCGACGCTCTCTGCACTTGAAGCCTTCAAGTCATCTGCAGCGCCTCTCGCCTCTTTCCTAGTACATGAAGCCTGTAGCGTACCTGAAGTTTTTTGCCTGAAGTCATGTGTGTATGCACGCAAGTCATGTGCAAGTCATCTGTGTATGCCCTAGTCGTTTTTTTCTTGAAGGCACATGTTTTGTGCACGTGACCGTTTAGAGTCTATGTACAAGTAAACAGTGTCGTTTTGATTGTGTAACCCCAGTTACAGGTTATTGTTGTCATCATGTCAGACAACAAGGTAGATGTTCCATCTCTGGATGCCTTCAAAGGTCCAGCACCTGTGGTAAAGATGGACGACACGAACTATGAACTGTGGGCCATGCAGTTCATGAGTCTTATGCAATGCAATGGCAAGAAGCATATCCTCACACAAGAAGAACCTGGGGACAAGACTGGGGTTAATGCCTCATGGGAGGCTGACGATGCTTATGCACGTGTTTGGCAATCCGGTAGTGTATCCATGGAAATAGCCAACGACATCCTGAGTCAACCCACTGCGAAGGCTATGTGGGATATCCTAGCAGCCACGTATTCTCCGGCGAAGAACGAGTCCAAGATCTTACAACTCCAGCATGATATCTTTACCTCGAAGCAGAACGGGCGCCCTCTTCATACCCTCTACACCTCTCTGAGGGGTACGTTTGAGAAGCTACACGGGTACATTCCATTGACGGCAACACCAGAGCAGCTCAAAGCATACAGGGACTCGGTGATGACTGGAGTGTTTCTAGCAGCTCTTGATCCGGAGTATGATGCCGCTCGAGCACAGATTCTTACAGATGCCACCATCCCACCTATGGAGGAGGCATATCGCAGGCCGAGTAGACTCTCCATATCCCATGGTGGAGGTTCGACACCTTCAGCCATGGCATCTTCTCGTGGCAGAGGAGGCTATTCACATTTTCGAGGTAGAGGCGGTCGCGGTCGAGGAGGAGGAGGTAGTAGACCTCCTAGACAGTCGTGCACCTACTGTCGCCGGACTGGGCACACTGAGGAAACATGCTACACTAAGCATGGGTTTCCTACTACTACGGCACGTATGGCGGAGCAGGCTCAGCAGGAAGGAGGTCCTTCCCTTGTCCCGGATCAGAGGTTAGAGGAGTTAGTGGCGAGACTTCGGGAGATCATGCCTGGCCAGGGATCAGCTAGTACTTCAGGATCATCAGAGATAGCCGGCTCAGCATCCTATTCAGGTACAATGTATGCATTTACTAGTAGCTACAGTGCAGATCTATCAGAATGGATCATGGACTCAGGAGCTTCTCACCATTTATGTGGTAACAAGAAGCAGTTGGATGGTTTTATTACAACTCAGCCAGGCCGCTCCGTGGTGATAGTTGATGGGACACATTCTCCCATTACTGGACAGGGGGAGGTGCAATTGACCCCTGGGATACGGCTTCAGAATGTCCTTTATGCTCCTAATTTTTCCATGAATCTATTATCCATTAGTCAAATCACTAAAGACTTACATTGTCGTGCCATATTTGACCCATCTGCTCTTGTGTTTCAGGACATCCTAACGGGCAGAGTGATTGGAACTGACCGTGAGCAAGGGGGTCTCTATAGACTGATACAGTCTCCTTACGTTGGTGCCTCGTCTGTTCGTGCTGGATCTGTCTCACCTTACACATGGCATCTCTGCTTTGGTCATCTTCCGTTACAAAAGATGGTCCATATCCTTCCCCAGATTTCTCCCAGGTCTACTTTTCAATGCGAGGCGTGCCAGCTTGGGAAACATCACCGGTCGTCGTTTCAGAGTCGTCCAGGTCCGAGTCATCGTAGTCTGTTTGAGTTACTTCACTTTGATATTTGGGGTCCCAGTCGTGTCCCTGATCTTCAAGGGTACAGGTTCTATCTTGTTGCAGTCGATGATTTCTCTAGACTATCTTGGGTCTTTCTTCTTAAAAATAAATCTGATGCTGGTCATATTATTCAAACGTTTATTATTGAAATAAAAAATATTTTTTCTGCTAAAGTGAAGTACATACGGTCTGACAATGCTCTAGAATTATGTAGTACCCAACTTTCCAACTTTCTTATGTCTCGTGGGATTGTGCATCAGACATCATGTGCCTATACCTCCCAACAGAATGGGGTGGCTGAACGGAAGCATCGTCATTTGTTAGATATGACCAGAACCCTTTTGATTCAGAGCCATGCCCCTCACTCCTATTGGGGGGATGCGGTTCTAACTGCCTGTTATCTTCTTAACCGTATGCCTTCGACAGTGTTAGGGGAGAAGATTCCGTTCTTGACTGCGTTTCCCGAGAAGGATCTTTTTTCCCTAACACCACGTGTTTTTGGGTCTGTTGCTTTTGTTCATTATTTTTCTCCTGGTCTTGACAAGCTCTCTCCCAGAGCTGTCAAATGTGTGTTTGTGGGTTATTCCAAAACCCAGAAGGGATATCGGTGTTTTGATCCAGTTAAACGAAGGTATTACGTTAGTGCAGATGTCACCTTCTTTGAGTCCATTATGTATTTCTCTCCTACAGGTGACAGACTCACTCACTCAGAGGAGGGAGACGACATCTATGTGCCGCCTCCACCTCCATTTGTTCCTTGCTCTCATCCACCACCAAAGCCTACTCCACCACCATCACAGCCTACACCACCACCACCACCACCAGCTACAGTTCATTATCCTAAGGTCTATCAGCGACGGCCCTCTGCTCATGTGCCTCCTCCATCATCCAGCACGCCCGAGGTATGTACTGATCATTTGAGTTCTACTGATGGCACAGGTGATTTGAATGTGCAGATGGATGTACAGGGTACTGATGTACAGGCTATTGATGATATTGTTATTCCTTCTGTCGATGACCTACATATACCCATTGCTCATAGACGGCCGAAGCGTGCTCGGACGGTGAATCCCAAATATGGGATGGATTTTTGCTCTCATGCGTCATTAGAGCGGTTGTCCCCGGACTTTCGCAACTTTGTTGTTGGGTTATCGGCAGTACACATTCCACGGTCTTATCAAGAGGCCCTACAGAGCAGCCCGTGGCGTTTAGCTATGGAAGAGGAAATGGCGGCGTTGCAGTCACGTGGTACGTGGAGTGTTGTGCATCCTCCACCAGGTGCGTCCATTGTTGGAAGCAAATGGGTTTTTACTGTTAAGCATCGGGCAGATGGTACGGTTGATAGATACAAAGCCAGATTGGTTGCTCGTGGGTTCACCCAAACATATGGGGTAGACTATCAGGAGACGTTCTCTCCAGTAGCCTGTCATACTACCTTACGGATTCTCATTGCAGTGGATGTTGTCCGAGACTGGCCCCTATTTCAGCTTGATGTCACGAACGCCTTCTTATATGGTGACTTGCAGGAAGAGGTCTATATGCAGCAGCCGCCAGGGTTTGCGGCTGAGGGGGAGTCTAGTATGGTGTGTCGTCTCCATAAGGCCATATATGGCCTGAAGCAGAGCCCACGGGCTTGGTTTCAGAAGCTCTCGGAGTTGATTGAACAGAAGGGCTTCGTCAGATCCACAGCAGATCACACTCTCTTTGTAAAGAGAGATCAGCGAGGTACTGTGATCATCTTAGTATATGTTGATGATATTGTTATTACAGGCAGTAACGAGCAGGGCATTCAAGCAGCCAAGAAGTTTCTTGGCGAGCAGTTTGTTATGAAGGATTTGGGTACACTTCGTTATTTTTTGGGGCTGGAGTTTGCACAGAACAAGCAAGGAATGGTAATGACACAAAAGAAGTATGTTACGGATCTCTTATCTGAGACAGGTATGGCAGGGTGTAGACCAGCTGCTACACCTATGGATTCTAATGTCAAACTTTATGATGATGACTCTGAGGAGGTAGACAAGAGACGATATAGAGAGCTAGTGGGAAAGCTCTTGTATGTCACTATTACCCGATCGGATATAGCCTTTGCGGTTAATAGGGTAAGTCAATTCATGGAGCAACCCAGGCAGGCTCACATGAATGCTGTTTTTATGATCTTGAGATATCTGAAGTCGTCTCCAGGTACTGGTCTTCTGTATAGAAGAGATACCTCCATATCCATCACAGGTTATGCTGATGCAGATTATGCTGGGTGTCCTAATGATAGAAAGTCAACGTCAGGCTTTATTGTATTTGTTGGCACCTCACCAGTAGCTTGGAAGAGTAAGAAGCAAAATGTGGTGGCTCGATCAAGTGCAGAGTCAGAATATAGGGCAATGGCCCAAGGTAGTGCTGAGATGATGTGGGTTAAATTCATTTTGATTGATTTAACCACTGATGTTCCTCTTCCCATGCATCTAAAATGTGACAATCAAGCAGCCCTGTTCATTGCCAATAATCCAGCCTTCCATGAGAGGACGAAGCACATTGAAGTGGATTGCCATTTTACACGAGACTTAATTAACAAAGGACTTATTTCAACTTCTCATGTATCACCAGGAGAACAGGTTGCAGACATGTTCACCAAGGCCCTTGCTAGGGGTCCATTTCATCTCTGTTGTTCCAAGCTGAGCATGTTGGATATATATGCTCCAGCTTGAGGGAGAGTGTTAGAGTAACATTACTTTGTAGTGTTTATTTGTCCGTGTTATGTAAATTACCCATAGAGCTTTTCTCCTATATAAGAGAGCTCTAGGGTTAATGGTAAAGTATCTCATTCGTTCCCTTCAACAATATAAACCAATCACAGGTAAGCCTAGTAATTTGGACATGCTTAACACACATTTCCAAGTTGTTTCTATGTAAGGAAAACTTAGATCCATTTACCCTTGGTACATATAGAATAAACTCGGACCTTGTAATTTGTTTTTTGGGATTTTATCACTTATGCCCCTCCGAGATATCGCAATATCAGTTATGCCCCTATCTTTTTGGTAATATCAGATGTGCCCCTCACTTCTTGCTATTTTATCACTTGTGCCCCTCGGGTTAGTGACCATCCATCCACAGTGCAAACAGACGTTAACTTTGAGGACATAAACGGAATTAGTTTTTTAAAAAAGGTTATGGGGTAATTTTACACCATCTTCCTCATCCTCTTCTTCTTCCTCCTCTTCCCCATCCTCTTCTTCCTCCTCCTCCTCCTCCTACCTCCTCCTCCTCCCTCTCCGCCCCCCGCCCCTGCCCCGTGCCGCCCAGCTCCGCCCCGAGCTCCCCGCACCTCATCCCAGTCTGCCGCCCCCGCGCCGCCCAGCTCCGCCCCGAGCTCCCTGCCCTGCGTCGCCTCCGTCACCCCCCCCCTGTGCCCCCCGCTTGACCGCAAGCTCTATCTCACCGCCTCCATCGCTTGGTCGGTCAAAGCTACAGAACACCCTCCCCCGGCCCCCGCTCGGCCCGCAAGCTCGAAACCCGTGCCTCTGCCCCTCGCAAGCTCCAGGTCCCCCTCCACACCCGCCTGCTCTTGCCCCAGCCCCCCCGGACTGCACCTCAATCCCCCCAAGCCGCAACACCATCGCCCGCATGCTCCAGACCCTCCCCGCCCCCAAACCCGCGCCTCCGCCCCTCGCAAGCTCCACGCCCCCCTCCACACCCGTCTGCTCTTGCCCCAGCCCCCCCCCCCCCCCCCGGACTGCGCCTCCATCCCCCCAAGCCGCAACACCATCGCCCACATGCTCCAGACCCTCCCCGCCCCCAAACCCGTGCCTCCGCCCCTCGCAAGCTCCAGGCCCCCCTCCACACCCGCCTGCTCCAGCACCCCCCAAGCTCCTGCCCCACGCCCGCCAGCACGCTCCAGGCCCTCCCCGCCCCAAACTCGTGCCTCGCCCCGCAAGCTCCAGCCTCGCGTCTGCGCCCTCGACTGCGCCCTCGCGCCCCGCCCCCTGCAAGCTCCAGCCTCGCGTCTCCGCCCCCTGCAAGCTCCAGCCTCGCAAGTTCCACCCCCTCCCGCGCATCAGCAAGTTCAACATCGAACTCATCTCCAAGTTCGCAAGCTCCAGCCTCGCAAGTTCCACCCGCCTCCGCAAGCCTCCTCGCGCCTCCTCCCAGCCGGCCACCCCCGCCCCTGCCCCCTCCCCTCCCCGGCACCGTGCTCCCTCCCCTGGGCCGCCCCTCCCTTCCCTGGCGCTACCCCCTGCTCCCCCTCCCCCTGGGCCTCCCCCTCCTTCCATCGTGGTCCGCCCCGAGCTCCTCCATCTAGCTCATCCTCCATCCCCTGATTTTGTTTTGACCATAATACCCTTCTTAACCACATCATGGTTTGAATAAACCATGGTTATTTTAATTTTTTGACGGTCAATCTGACGGAAGGGCACAAATGATGACGGAGAAAGAAGTGAGGGGTACAACTGATATTACCAAAAAGATAGGGGCATAATTGATATTGCAATATCTCGGAGGGGCACAAGTGATAAAATCCCTTGTTTTTTTATTGAAACAAAACCCAGGATACTAGGGGCACACTATTGCAGTCTCGTGGTTTTTCCCTTGTTCACCACGGTTATCAATGTACACGATCATCTGTGGTTGGATTTTTCGTTGGTTTTGCTGTTGCAGAGACCAGAGAGATAAACAAATCATATTTTTCTGCACAAATGGAAAGTGTAATACACACACATAATGCACGTTAATTTTTTGGATACATAAAATAGGGATAACAAACAGCCAAATTACAAGTCACGTAAATAAAAGTCTAGCAACTACGGAAAAGTAGCTGTCGATTATCAAGAAAAAGCGTCATTCATGGTACATTATCAGACATTAGATAACAGAAATTTGTTGCAGACAACTTGATGAGTAGATCGATGATGCCAAGACTTTCCTATGAACACTTCCAAGACCATCAAAATTAAATCTTGGATGTCCAAAAGTATAACACACATACATGTACCTCTTTGTTGTGAACTGAAATAAATCAGTGGGAGCTACGAGGCAGTCGGAACGAACCACTTGCATAAAGCATTTGGTATACTGGCCTCACTCGCATAGCCAAAATCGTAGCCAATATAGATCCAACAGCACAAACTCCGGCTAGAACAAGAAATGTGAGCCTAAAGCATTCAGGGCCAAAACACGAACTATCAAATTCATCCGCAAGTCCAGCAGGATGTTGCTTGGCCGCCTCATTATCGTAAACGTATCCAGCAAGAAGGCCAGAGAACAAGAAAGCTCCAAGAGGGTTCCCAATCAACATAAAGTTGTAAAATAACCCAAAATGCTTCAGCCCGAAAAGCTCAGATACAGTTGGGACCATTACAGAGAATTGAACTCCGTAACAGGTGCCAAGCAACGCAATAGAGATATATAGTATCACTGGGGGAGCATAAGCAAAGAGAAGATATGTAAGCATCATTATGGTTTGCGTGATTGTCATCCAAATGGGCCTCGGGAGCATTTTCGATCTGAAACAAAAATTTACTTGTTATATGCAATGACGGCTAGACCATAAGATCTCGAACTTCCAAGGGTTTCGAAAAGATAAAGAAAGAAAGAAATGTAGAAAGACTAGTTGAAGTGGAAGTATCATTACCTTACAAAGTGTTCAGAGACAACACCACCACTTAGACGCCCAGCAAAATTGAAAAAACTAAATAGGCACAGAAGGATGGTTGTGTCCCCTTCTCCAATTGACATTCCAATCTGAGCCAGGTTATTCAGAATCGTGACACCAGAACCGACACCCATAAAATATGCCAAGAAGAGAAGCCAGAAATCAGCTTTTACTAAAGCTTCCCGGAACTCGAAGTCATCTCCCCTCCTGGGCCTCCTCTTCTTTTTCACAGCACCTTCACCTTCAGCCAAGAGTAAATCGACATCAGAAGCATCTTCACCTTCAAGTAGGCTATTAAGGCTGACAGTAGATGGTGATTCAGCCAATAAGGGCTCAGACTTATCTTGCTCTGCTGATGCAAGATTTTGAGAGGAACTACATTGGCTGATCGTACCAGAAGCTTTTCGTTTAACAGGAAAGAAAGTCATCTTCAATGGAATTGATAGTGGAGCTAGGAGGATGAGAACCATGACTCCAAAAAATGCATATGTAATGGAGTCGCGGACAGGTAAAACCTCATCAATAATGGCAGAAACTAGAACGTAGAGACCCAAGACAATACTTGCACCTTGTACAAACCGAAAATGACCATGTTCCATTGAGTCATCTCTAGTGAAGGGTACAAGGTCTGACGAAATACATCACCATGAGGCATATAAATGGAATTCCAAGTGCCAGAAACAACAAGAGGTTAGATACGAATATGCAATCCTGTGTTAGATCTCTGTGTAGACAGCAGCACTCAAGGCAACGTAACCCTTCATAATTCCAGCAACAGAGCCCCTACTAAGCGGAAAGTTTCTCATGTTTGTCACAAGCACACCCTGTGCCCAACCATGCACTACTATTTGTAGCAAGACACAGTGCAAGCCAACAGCTGCCATTTAAATCGTACTCGTTAACAAAATCAAAGCTGAGGATATAAATCAGAGTATCATGATAAAAATCACTACTAGTTGGGAGAAAATATCAGTAATATGAAAGCAAAATGCTTTGTGTCAAAAGACTCAAAGGCTGAGGGGAAATTGCATCTCTAACTTTAAAAGCTGTAATATGTAGTGAATGTAAGCATAATAACTAACCATGAAACATATTGATATGCCTTGAATCTTAATTGATTGGAGATCCCTCCAAGTCCTAATTGATGTGAAGATCTATCCGGGGTCCTGATTGATCAGAGGTTCCATATGACGTCTGATTGTTTTTTTATTAGGGATTCAATCTGGATCCTAATTGATTGGAGATCCATCCAATTCTATTGCGATTCAGGAATCCGACTGTAAATGAGTATTATATAAACCCTCATGGGGTTAGACTTTGAATCATCATTTATATTAATTTCATCTATAATATTGAAGGAAATCCATCATTGCCACTAAGATGTAGTCCAATTATGAGTGAACCTTGAAAATCTTCTGTTGTTTCTCGCGTTTGATTATCTGTGTTGATCTGCACGTTACTTCCGCTATGCACAACAAACTACTATCAGAGCCCTCAAGTTCGTCTAAAGCAAGGAGTGACGTAGCACAATATGGAGATCGAGAAATTCAATGACAAAATGTTTTGACCTCTGCAAGTCAAGATGCATGCCTTCTCAAAACACAATGCATTTGAGCATGGTTGGACAAAGACCGGGCAAAGGTACCCAAACATGTGGAGTTGTTGGTGCAGGGAGAAAAGAGATATTCGATGACTATGTTGTGTCTGACAGACAAGATCATCGTGAAGGTCGTTAATGAAAAGATCACCTAATTCTATTGTTGAGATTGGAGATTTTATACATTACAAAATCTTTGACCAACAACGTTCATGTTGAAATGAAGATGCTCTCCCTTTGTATGCACGAAGATATTCCTTTAAGAGAGCATCTAGATTGTTTAAACATGTTGCTTAAGAAACAAATGCTAAAATAGAGGATGTGGATGCTGCAATGATTCTATAGGTTTTGCTGCCGTTGTTTTGTGAGAACTTTGATCAGATGTTTATAGTTGGCAGAGAGGAGATAACCTTGGAAGAAGTTTGATCGTGTCTCCAATTTCGTGAAATTTATCACATGGTTTCTACAAAATTGTGGGACATGTAGGTTGTGCGTACTCAGTATCCATGAGAAGAGCAAATACATAAGGTTTACGAGGTTCGCCCTTGACTGAGCTACTCAACAACAACTATAGATCTCTCTCTTATATAGTGGTAAAATTGTGATACCAATGATGGAGGAAAGGCAAGATCCTATGAGGGTTTAGATAATACTCTCGTATAGACGGAACCCCCACCCTAATCAAACAGATCCACAAATTCAATACAAACATCTAAAAAAATGTTGATCCAAGGGCCCATATTCCCTCTCCCATCTTGTTAACCAAGTAAAAAATTCTCTTTGAGATGGCAAACAAACAGTTTAGGATTCAAGACATCTCAATAAGTTATACTTTTAATTTAATCCGTCAAGTATAAAAACAACTGGTAGACTCCATTATTGCCGAAAACTAATTAGAATAACTAATTAGGGACGGAAAGCCCTAATTTTGAAAACTCCCAAATTCACATCAGCTTCAATCTGGCTTGACCTATCAATTTGGGAATAATTGCATCAACGTGCCATTAGAAATATCCAATGGATCTCAAAAGGCGATATGAATGGTAATCATTATCGTGGTGCCTGCACGAAGATATTCCTTTAAGAGAGCATCTAGATTGTTTAAACATGTTGCTTAAGAAACAAATGCTAAAATAGAGGATGTGGATGCTGCAATGATTCTATAGGTTTTGCTGCCGTTGTTTTGTGAGAACTTTGATCAGTTGTTTATAGTTGGCAGAGAGGAGATAACCTTGGAAGAAGTTTGATCGTGTCTCCAATTTCGTGAAATTTATCACATGGTTTCTACAAAATTGTGGGACATGTAGGTTGTGCGTACTCAGTATCCATGAGAAGAGCAAATACATAAGGTTTACGAGGTTCGCCCTTGACTGAGCTACTCAACAACAACTATAGATCTCTCTCTTATATAGTGGTAAAATTGTGATACCAATGATGGAGGAAAGGCAAGATCCTATGAGGGTTTAGATAATACCCTCGTATAGACGGACCCCCACCCTAATCAAACAGATCCACAAATTCAATACAAACATCTAAAAAAATGTTGATCCAAGGGCCCATATTCCCTCTCCCATCTTGTTAACCAAGTAAAAAATTCTCTTTGAGATGGCAAACAAACAGTTTAGGATTCAAGACATCTCAATAAGTTATACTTTTAATTTAATCCGTCAAGTATAAAAACAACTGGTAGACTCCATTATTGCCGAAAACTAATTAGAATAACTAATTAGGGACGGAAAGCCCTAATTTTGAAAACTCCCAAATTCACATCAGCTTCAATCTGGCTTGACCTATCAATTTGGGAATAATTGCATCAACGTGCCATTAGAAATATCCAATGGATCTCAAAAGGCGATATGAATGGTAATCATTATCGTGGTGCCTGCACGAAGATATTCCTTTAAGAGAGCATCTAGATTGTTTAAACATGTTGCTTAAGAAACAAATGCTAAAATAGAGGATGTGGATGCTGCAATGATTCTATAGGTTTTGCTGCCGTTGTTTTGTGAGAACTTTGATCAGTTGTTTATAGTTGGCAGAGAGGAGATAACCTTGGAAGAAGTTTGATCGTGTCTCCAATTTCGTGAAATTTATCACATGGTTTCTACAAAATTGTGGGACATGTAGGTTGTGCGTACTCAGTATCCATGAGAAGAGCAAATACATAAGGTTTACGAGGTTCGCCCTTGACTGAGCTACTCAACAACAACTATAGATCTCTCTCTTATATAGTGGTAAAATTGTGATACCAATGATGGAGGAAAGGCAAGATCCTATGAGGGTTTAGATAATACCCTCATATAGACGGACCCCACCCTAATCAAACAGATCCACAAATTCAATACAAACATCTAAAAAATGTTGATCCAAGGGCCCATATTCCCTCTCCCATCTTGTTAACCAAGTAAAAAATTCTCTTTGAGACGGCAAACAAACAGTTTAGGATTCAAGACATCTCAATAAGTTATACTTTTAATTTAATCCGTCAAGTATAAAAACAACTAGTAGACTCCATTATTGCCGAAAACTAATTAGAATAACTAATTAGGGACGGAAAGCCCTAATTTTGAAAACTCCCAAATTCACATCAGCTTCAATCTGGCTTGACCTATCAATTTGGGAATAATTGCATCAACGTGCCATTAGAAATATCCAATGGATCTCAAAAGGCGATATGAATGGTAATCATTATCGTGGTGCCATAATTTACCCATACCCGTCACAATTGTATCTCATGCAAAAGGGCTGAGAAAGAAGATAAAATGTCTTATTGCAATCCTTTCCTTCGAGGGATGCAAAGCATATTAGATGTAACAAGCTGGGACATTTTGCCAGCCGTTGTCTTTTCAATATACTATGCTACCATTTCCAAGGCTTGGGCCATATTGCAAAGGAATACACGTTCTCTGAACCTTGCATCTCTTGTTACGTGGTAAAAAAGGACGTCATCTGCTTTTCCCACGATACGCCTCCCTCCATCTCCAAACCCTCCACCATGTCCTCATGTCCGTACATGGTGGAAGACAGAGGTCCTTGTATGACTCCATGGCATGTGGATACCTTAAGGAGATCAAAAATCTGTAGGAGGCCCTACAATCTTGTATTGTGCTTATCTCTAAAAAACACTTCCATCTAATAAGCTTCTCAATTACTTAAATGCAAACTTTTGGCAAGGCGAAATTCAAATCGCTTGATAATCTAGGATCAAGAAAATATCTACTTGATCTGGCTGATTCGATTATACTCGACGATATCTGTCCCCACAGCTTTATCCTTCCTTTGGATATCAAAGGTGATCTCGCGAGCTGGAACCCTAAGTTTGGATCTTCTACCAAAAAATATATTACAAACCAATGGATTAGGGTTTATGGAATCCCACTCCACTTGAGTGTAACAACCATTTTCACCCTCTAGGTTTGTGGTTTGGGAAAGCTCATTGATTATGAGAGTTTGAACATCTGTAACCTAGGCATCACTTATGTCCATTCGCAAGTCGAAATACCTGATGTTAGCAAGCTCCCTGAGGTGATAAGATTCCCATATAAGAATATCCAATTTGATGGCATGATGCCCCTAGATCGTAAAGTGCTCAAATCATTCAAGCTTCTTTACTCGCCGCAACAACTCAGCCATGCATCCCCTAACGAAGGGTAAGTCCCCGAAACGTAGGGCAGAAAACTACTATATGCTTAAGAACAAGTATTATTAGCCTGGTTGTCATGAAGACTCTTCCTCCTCATCCAAGACTCCCCCCTCCTCGGATCTACGATGTAGGCACACAATAAGTTTTATCCTCTGTTGACATCCTACCAAAACCAATCATGTGACTGAGAGTTTCAGACTCAAATCATCCTACAAAGGAAACTCCTACTTCATCCTCGGAATGCTTTACTTTTGCCTCTACAAGACGGGATTCTATGGTAGAAAAGAAGGTACTAGTCAAAGTAGTACAAGGATGGGTGAGGACACTGCTGATAGGGATGAGTCCCCTCCAATGTACATCTTTTTACGCTTCCATTTTTTGTCAAAGTTTGATTGTTCATTCCTCAAAGACATTGGACTTACTTTAACCTAAGACACCATTGTGTTCTTTTTGTTTGTTTTACATTTGATGGTTCTCAAATTTATGTTAAAATGTTGGTGAATATAATGTCTTGGAATATTCAAGGATTAAGGGGTAAATACTCTTTTAGTAGACTTATTGGACTAGTTACTAAACACCACTTGGATATTGTATTCATTCAAGAAACTATGCTCTAGGTCATCCCTACCATGTTAACGGCAAATATTCCTTCAAACTAGAGCTAGGTGGACAAACACTCTCAATGAAAAGTGGGGGCTTGTTAACTATGTAGAGCCATTCCACTCTAGCTCTTGTCTCAAGAGAGCTCTTTGATAGAAAAGAATGACGTGAGCAGCAATGATGATTGGTGTGAGACACGACGATGGGTTCCTTTATGGAACCCTTTCTCAATCGAAGAAGAGGAGGAAGATGGGGTCCGATGCCATCCTCCACTAGTGGGCCTGTAAAAGCCAATCCTTTTTTATTAGTCATGATCCAATGGGCTACTGCTCTAACAGAAAAAAAGAGGCAACAATCAAAAAAACAAATGAAGAGACTAACCAAAAAAGGAGGCAGCTAAGAGAAAAAAAGGAAGAAGAATTTAAAAAAAAAGCTCCAGAAAATGTTGTTTCATACGTCATGGGCCCACATGTATTTTTGTTTAGGCCCAAAAGATGAGGCAAATGTCTGGTCCATTCAATTTTTGTTTGAAGAAACCCAAAAAATAGTTGAGGTTGTTGGCTATCAAAAAAAGATGGTGAAAAAAATCAAAAACAGTTAAAAAATGGTTAGGACTGAAAACAAAGGAATGGTTGACAAAATATAGAAAAAAAAGAGGAGACATGATGGGGGTGCCTTTGACAACCATTTCGGTCCAGCTGCCTTTGACAACCATTTTGGTTACACGTCCCAGTCTTGGAGATAGTTGTCATCATGTCGACCGAAATGACAGAAATGACCGAAATATGGGGGTCCTAGTACAAAAAATGACCGAAATGACCGAAATTTCGGTCGAAATTCTACCGAAATTCCATCGAAATTCTGTTTTGGTCGGTACCGAAATGGTGACCGAAACCGACATTTAAGGCCTTGCTTCAAAGGTCCAGCACCTGTAGTTAAGATCGATGGAACAAACTATGAACTGTGGGCCATGCAATTCATGAGTTTGATGCAGCGTAATGGCAAGAAGCACATACTTTTGGCAGAAGAGCCAAGTGACAAGACTGGGATAAATGCCTCATGGGAGGCCGATGATGCATATGCTCGTGTGTGGCTATCCGGGATCGTGTCCGCAGAGATAGCTAATGACATTCTGAGTCAGCCCAACGCCAAGTCTATGTGGGATATTCTCGCCGCCACATACTCTTCGACGAAGAATGAGTCGAAGATATTGCAGCTTCAGCATGATATCTTCACGTCAAAGCAAAATGGTCGACCACTCCATACTCTCTATACCTCTTTAAGAGGTATATTTGAGAGACTTCACGGCTACATTCCCTTGACTGCTACACCCGAGCAGCTCAAGGCATACAGAGACTCTGTTATGACTGGGGTCTTTTTAGCAGCGCTTGATCCTGAGTACGATGCTGCTAGGGCCCAGATTCTTACTGATGCTGCAATACCTCCAATGGAGGAGGCATATCGCAGATTGAGCAGGCTCTCCATATCCTCTGGCGTTACCCTACAGTCTCAGACATCTTCAGCCATGGTCGCATCTCGAGGAAGAGGGCACTCTACTCCATACCGTGGTAGAGGTAGCTCTAACCGTGGCAGGGGAGGGGGTGGTCGACCCCGACAGCCATGCACCTACTGTCACGGATCAAGTCACTCTGAGGAAACATGTTATTCTAAGCATGGATTTCCTCCTTCAGCTCGTGTTACAGAACAGACTCAACAGGTTGGGGGTTCCTTACCTGTATCTGATCAGAGGCTTGATGAACTTGTGGCTAGGCTTCGAGAGATTATGCCGAGTCATGAATCAGGGTGTTCTTCAGGATCTTCAGAGGTAGCTGCATCAGCCTCAGCATCCACTTCAGGTATAGCATATGCTCTTGCTAGTTGTTACAAGGCAGATTTATCAGAGTGGATCATGGATTCAGGAGCATCTCACCATCTATGTGGTGGCAGAAGTCAGTTGATGGTGTTTCGTCCATCTCAGACAGGAAGATCAGTGGTGATAGTTGATGGGACACAATCTCCCATTACTGGTCAGGGGGAGGTTCAGTTGACCCCTGCAATACAGCTTCAGAATGTCCTTTATGCTCCTGAATTTTCAATGAATTTACTTTCAATTAGTCAAATCACTAAAGATCTACATTGTCGTGCCATATTTGATCCATCTGCTCTTGTGTTTCAGGACATTCTTATGGGCAGGGTGATTGGAACTGGCCGTGAGCAAGGGGGTCTCTACAGACTGGTTCAATCTCCTTATGCTAGTACTGCTTCTCTTCATGCTGGACTCGTTTCTCCTTACACATGGCATCTCCGGTTGGCCATCTTTCTCTGCAGAAGATGGTTCATGTTCTTCCTCAGATTTCTCCTCGTTCCACCTTTCAATGCGAGGCCTGCTAGCTTGGGAAACATCACCGATCTTCTTTCCAGAGTTGTCAAGGTCCGAGTAGTCATGGTCTGTTTGAGTTGCTTCATTTTGATATTTGGGATCCGAATCGTGTCCTAGATCTGCAGGGACACCGATTTTATCTGGTTGCAGTAGATGAGTTTTCCATATTGTCTTGGGTTTTTCTTCTTAAAAATAAGTCTGATGCCGGTCATGTCATTCAGTCCTTTATTAATGAAATAAAGAATATTTTCTCAGCTAGAGTCAAGTACATTCGGTCTGATAATGCTCTAGAATTTTGTAGTACTCAACTCTCTCAATTTCTTAAGTCACATGGGATTGTTCATCAGACGTCTTGTGTGTATACCTCCCAACAGAATGTAGTGGCTGAAAGAAAACATCGCCATCTTTTGGATGTGACTAGAACTCTCTTGATTCAGAGTCGTGCTCCTCATTCCTATTGGGGAGATGCGGTTCTAACTACCTGTTATCTAGTCAATCGTATGCCTTCATCTGTGTTAGAGAAAAAGATCCCGTTCTTGATTGCGTTTCCCGAGACGGATCTTTTCTCCCTTACACCACGAGTCTTTGGGTCAGTCGCCTTTGTTCATCAATTCTCTCCTGGTCTTGACAAGCTCTCCCCCAGAGCTGTCAAATGTGTGTTCGTGGGATATTCCAAAACCCAAAAGGGATATCGTTGTTTTGACCCTGTTCGACGAAGGTACTATGTCAGTGCTGATGTCACCTTCTTTGAGTCCATTATGTATTTTTCTCCCACAGGTGACAGACTTACTCCTTCAGAAAATGGAGAAGAGATCTACATGCCACCTCCTCCGTCCTTACCGTGTTCTCCTCCATTACCACCACCACAGCCACCGTCTACTCCAGCATCACCACCACCACCACCATCGTCACCTACGTTCTTTCCTCAGGTGTAACAGAGACGACCCCCTGCTCCTGCGTCTCTTCCATCATCCAGCACGCCTGAGGTATGTACTGAGCATTTGAGTTCTTCTAATGGCATGGGTGATTTGCATGTTCAGACTGAGGTACAGGGCTGCGATGATATCTCTACTCCTCATGTTGACGATCTAGATGTCCCTATTGCTCTTCGGCGGCAGAAACGAACCAGGACAATGAATCCTAAATATGGGATGGACTTTGGCTCTCATGTTTCCTTGGAACGTCTGTCCAAGGATTTCCAACACTTTGTTGTTGGCTTGTCAGCTATAGAGATACTACGCTCTTATCAGGAGGCACTACAGAGCAGTCAGTGGTGCTTAGCGATGGAGGAGGAAATGGCAGTGTTAGGGTTGCGTGGCACGTGGAGTGTAGTCCATCCTCCACCAGGTGCGTCTGTGGTTGGCAGCAAGTGGGTCTTTACTGTGAAGCATCATGCTGATGGTACAGTGGATCGATACAAGGCAAGATTGGTTGCTCGTGGGTTCACTCAGACATATGGGGTGGACTATCATGACACGTTCTCCCCAGTGGCACGTCACTCTACCATACGGATTCTTATTACTGTTGTCGTGGTAAGAGATTGGCCTCTTTTTCAGTTGGATGTCAAGAATGCCTTTTTGTATGGTGATTTGCAGGAGGAGGTCTACATGTAGCAGCCACCCGGGTTTTCTGTTGAGGGGGAGTCTAGTATGGTATGTCGTCTTCATAAGGCTATATATGGCCTTAAGCAGAGTCTGAGGGCTTGGTTTCATAAGCTCTCAGAATTGATTGAACAGAAGGGATTTGTCAGATCTACTGCAGATCATACTCTTTCTATAAAGAGAAGCCAACAAGGTTGTGTGGTCATCTTGGTATATGTGGATGATATTGTTATCACTGGCAGTGATGAACATGGCATTCAAGCAGCAAAGGATTTCCTTGGACAACAGTTTGTCACCAAGGACCTGGGTACGCTCCGTTACTTCCTTGGATTGGAATTTGCATGAAATCGGCAAGCTTTGGTTATGACACAGAGGAAGTATGTTACTGATATGTTATCTGAGACAGGTATAACAGGATGTAGACCAGCTACTACTGCTATGGATCCTAATGTGAAGCTTTATGACGATGGGTCTGATGAGGTGGACAAGAGACGATACAAAGAACTGGTGGGGAAGCTATTGTATGTTACTATTACCAGGCCTGATATAACGTTTGCCGTGAGTAGGGTTAGTCAGTTCATGGAGCAACCAAGGCATGCTCACATGGATGCAGTGTTTATGATCCTGAGATATCTGAAGTCATCTCCAGGTGCAGGTTTTCTGTTTAGAAGAGATATGTCTCTTTCAATTACAGGATGTGCAGATGCAGATTATGCTGGGTGTCCTAATGACAGAAAGTCTACTTCAGGATTTATTGTGTTTGTTGCAGCTCACTAATATCATGGAAGAGCATGAAACAAACTGTGGTTGCTCGATCTAGTGCGGAATCAGAATATAGGGCAATGGCCCAAGGTAGTACCGAGATGATGTGGGTTAAATCAGTCCTGACTGATTTAACTATTGACGTACCTCTACCTATGCATCTTAAATGTGATAATCAGGCAGCTTTGTTTATAGCTAATAATCCAGCCTTTCATGAAAGGACAAAGCACATTAAAGTGGATTGTCACTATACTCGAGATCTGATCCGGAAGGGGCTCATTTCAACATCACATGTATCATCAGGAGACCAGATCGCAGACATGTTTACAAAGGCTCTTGCTAGAGGTTCTTTTCACAATTGTTGTTCCAAGCTGAGCATGATAGATATATATGCTCCAGCTTGAGGGGGACTGTTGCAATAATTGTATTATTTATTTCGTTTGTCTTGTTTATGTTATTTACCCATAAAGCTTTTCTCCTACATAAGAGAGCTCTAGGGTTTGGAATAAATAACTTTTCATCTTCTCATTTCAACACCGATTGTGTGTTATATTTGTAATGGACGCACACAGATTGCAAGGTCGAACCATGAGATATTGTTTTGAAAGGAAATTGTTCTTTTGTAACTCTGATACTTTGAATTTTAAGTTTTTGGATTTTTCGATGACATTTGGTCACATGATTCCAGTGTAATAAGTAAAGAAACTGTGGATATAGGTGGGGCCAATCTAAACTTCGATCACTGCCATAAAATCTTTTGAATAATACTTAGCTACGAGAAAGCAAATATCATTGATATTTAACATTTTATATCCATCTTGTGGGTCTAGTACAGAACTAAGACGCAAGAGCTCCACTAGAACTAAGACAGAAGACACAATATGTAATGTAATATTTATGAGTTTATGTAATTATATTTTATTTTTAGGGACAAACTTTTTTACAAATTTGGATACTCCTCCAGAAAATAATTCAAATAAAAATTTTATTAGATTTTTATTTTGTTTTACAATTTCTCCCGAGTGGTAAACAAGTTATATGAGTTTTATAAGTACTCCTTAATGTTTAGCAAATTTGACTCCTAGGAAGATGGTCAGACATAGCTTTTATATTCATGGATCAATATTATGCAATTGGCAAATTTACGATTCCACCATTCCTCTTATGCAGATATAGTAGGTTTGATCAAAATTATGAAATTAGTGAAATATATCGTTAGTGGTGTAATAAAGATCAAGAATGGAGAAAACAATAAACACTTAAGGATTTTATCCTAATTACCTTTAGTCCTAACTGTTAATGGTCTCCTCAATGAAATTTAAATGGGAGTAATTGTAAAAAAGAATATGCATGATACAATTTTAAAATAATATTACCCAGACTCATAATTCAACAAAATGAAGAATGATAAATACGTAATATTGCATTTTTGAGAATGTCATGTGGAAATTTCGTAAGCCACATGTATCACCAATTTCGTGCTATGTTTATAACTTAAGGAAAAATTGCAAACCAAATTAATATTGAAAATCACGTGCTTGTTTAAATTACACAAGAATGCTTAAATTTTAAAAAGATAATTTCAACAAAAGGTGGAACTAGGGAAAATAAATGAAGATGATATTTTTTATCAGTTCAAAAATATGGAGAATATTTTTAAAAATGTTGAAGAAATTCAAAAAAATATAACTCATGCTTTAAAATCAATTGGTCTATTAATTTCTCTATCAAAAAATATGAATATTGATTTTACCTTCAAGAAGACTCATCGATCTACACCACCTTTTTGTGTCTTTCATGGATGGAGAAGGAGCCACAACATCTGGACAACTCAATTCTTGGAGGTCACCGAGGAAACACCACCTTGCTAGACAGAAATTTTTTCGTTGTTGTAAATAGTACTGATGATTGATGATCCATGTTTAATTGCCGTAATCCACACCAGTAGAATTTCTAACTTCCAAAGTCCTAAATGGGTGGAACTTGGAAGTTGCATCTTCATGGATTCAAGAATGTAATTAATAAAAGGGGATGGCATAAATGGGTGGAGGGTGCATTTAATGCCGATCATGGAAGGTCGTATCAGCGATATATGGTGATA
The DNA here is from genome assembly GCA_037367405.1 of Ottelia alismoides. Classification (NCBI taxonomy): domain Eukaryota; kingdom Viridiplantae; phylum Streptophyta; class Magnoliopsida; order Alismatales; family Hydrocharitaceae; genus Ottelia; species Ottelia alismoides. Next base: position 492,039 of record JAZKJV010006302.1, on the reverse strand, counting down.
TATCGCCGATATATCGGTTTCGACAGAGTAGGGATTTCAATATTACCCAGTATCTCCTTTTACAGGGATATCGGCGATATACCGCCGATATATCATTGATATATCATCATATCAGCTCATATTGATCAAAAATGACTGGATTCAGTAGAAAAAAATCCCGAATATCGATTGATATCGTCGATATATCGCTGATATCGCTACACATCAATGCTATTATTCATGCAAGGTTGATTCAACTACTTATCTAGCTACAACCAGTATTAAAACACATATATCTAGCTACACCTAGTATTAAAACACAATGGATTATATATATTTTGTTTCGGGAAGGGGGCGTTGCCCGCGCACCCTCGCAAGGGGGGCCAACCTAGGCCCCCCCAGGCTCGCTGACCGGGCAGCGAGACCCCCGTACTGATAGGGTATGGTGCGACAGGAGGGTGCATACAATGGTTCTTCAATTTGGTGTATGTTTACAAGTTATTTCATGTTGTAAGACTTGAATGAAATCGATTTCCAATATCTATAAGTCAATTCTTCACAACAAAATATCTATAAGTCAAGAATCAATCATTAATATCGATAAGTTCAAAATGATCGATATATGCGATATAAGCTTCATAGATTGATCGATATGTGTGATCTAAGAATATATTTGTAAGCTATTTAGCGATCTAAGAACTTGGATGAACTCCATTTTTCAATATATATAGGTCAACAACTAACAGTACCAGCGATATGTTCGATATGACCGATATGTGCAATATAAGGATCATAGTCTTCACAAATGATCTATATGTGTCATCTAAGTGTATATTTATAAGTTAGTTAATGTTCTATGAACTTGAATGGAATCCATTTCCAATATCTAAAGGTCAAGAATAAACATTAACAGCGATATGTTCGATATGATGACCGGTGTGTGCGATATATGGGCTATAAATGACCAATATGTGCGGCATAAGTGTGTATTTATAGGTAATTTGTTGCTTTAATATCTTGGATGATCTTAATTTCTGAAAAAATAACAAAAAATAGCTTTTTTGAGCCATTTCCAACATTTCCACCGATATCGTCGATATATCGACGATGTATCCATTTCCGGGCGAACCGAAACGATATCGATACGGCCTTCCTTGATGCTGATAATATCGGAAATAAAAACGAGAACAGTTTAGCAACAATAATTGGGGAGCCGTAATTGTAGATGTTAGAATAATTATGTTATTTAGTTTCTTTAATTGTCCTGTCTTTGTAAATTACCCAAGAGCTTTTCTCCTATATAAGAGAGCTCTAGGGTTTGATGGAAAGTAATCTCTTATGTTTTCCCTCAACATGGTATCAGAGCGACGGTCCTAGACCGGAGTTCTCGAAACCCTAACCCTACCCTACCCCACCCGTTGGCCTCTCTCTTTCTCTCTCTTTCTCCGATCGGCGCCGCCTCCCTCCCTCTTCCGCCGCACGTACGGCTGCGCCCCTGCTCGCGCGCCTCCTGCGCGTGAAGCCTCGTGCGCGTCTCTTCCCGCGCGTGAAGCCTCCTGAGCGCCTCGTGCGCCGCCTTGCGCGCCACTTTGCGCGTTGCGCTGAAGCCTCCGTGCGCACCTGAAGCCTTGCGCACCTTCTTGCCTGGAGTCTAAAGCTTGCGCGCGCGCATCCAGCGCGTAAGCCTTCTGTGCGCGTGAACGTGCCCCTGGCTTGCCCTCTGCGCGCGAGAATTATTCACGTGTGACTGAGGGTGCGCGTGTGATTTACCAATTCCCGTTTGCCCTATCAGCAACAGCAGTTCTGTCCGAGGCATGGAGGGCGTTGTGGTTTGAGTCTACGTTCACAACGGCCTTCCTATATGTTTACGTAGACATTATTGTCTAGTTGTCTAACCCCAATCGCAGAATATTGTTGTCATCATGTCAGACAACAAAGTTGATCTTCCGTCTCTGGGTACCTTTAAAGGTCCAGCACCCGTTTGTGAAAATGGACGGCACGAACTATGAACTGTGGGCCATGCAGTTCATGAGTCTTATGCAATGCAAATGGCAAGAAGCATATCCTCACACTCACACAAGAGGAACCTGTTGAGAAGACTGGGGTTAACGCCTCATGGGAGGCTGATGATGCATATGCACGTGTATGGTTATCAGGTACCGTGTCCATGGAGATAGCTAACGACATTCTGAGTCAACCCACTGCGAAGGCTATGTGGGATATCCTAGCTGCCACATATTCTCCCGGCCAAGAACGAGTCCAAGATCTTACAACTCCAGCATAACATTTTCACTATGAAACAGAATGGTCGTCCTCTTCATACCCTGTATACCTCTCTGAGGGTATGTTTGAGAAGCTACACGGGTACATTCCGTTGACAGCCACACCAGAACAGCTAAAGGCATATAGGGACTCAGTGATGACAGGGGTATTTCTAGCCGCCCTTGATCAGGAGTAGGACCCAGCCAGATCACAGATTCTTACAGATGCTACCATACCTCCTATGGAAGAAGCCTATCGCAGGTTGAGCAGACTCTCCATATCTCATGGTGAGTCTCAGACGTCCTCAGCCATGGCAGCATCTCGTGGCAGGAGAGGATCTCTACAGTTTCGAGGTAGAGGTGGTCTCCTCGACAGCCGTGCACATACTGTCGCAAGCATGGTCACACTGAGGAAACATGCTATTCTAAGCATGGGTTTCCTACTACTACAACACGTGTGGCGGAGCAGACTCGGCAGGATGGGGGTTCTTCCCATGTCCCGGATCAGAGGTTCGAGGAGTTAGTGACGCGGCTTAGAGAGATCATGCCAAGTCAGGGGCCAGCAAGTACATCAGGGTCTTCGGAGATAGTTGGTTCAGCATCAGCATCCACGTCAGGTACAGCATATGCCCTTACTAGTTGTTACAGAGCAGATCTATCATAATGGATCATGGATTCAGGAGCATCTCATCATTTATGTGGTGATAAAAAGCAATTGGATGGTTTTTATGCAACTCAGACAGGACGATCTGTGGTGATAGCTGATGGGACACACTCTCCCATCACTGGTCAGGGGGAGGTGCAGTTGAACCCTGCGATACGGCTTCAGAATGTTCTTTATGCTCCGAACTTTTCAATGAATTTACTGTCAATTAGTCAAATCGCTAAAGATTTAAATTGTCATGCCATATTTGACCCATCTGCTCTTGTGTTTCAGGACATCCTAACGGGCAGAGTGATTGGAACTGGCCGTGAGCAAGGGGGTCTCCATAGATTGGTGCAGTCTCCTTATGTTGGTGTCTCTTCTGTTAGTGCTGGATCTGTCTCTCCTTACACATGGCATCTCCGCTTTGGTCATCTTCCGTTGCAAAAGATGGTCCATATTCTTCCACAGATTTCTCCCAGGTCTACTTTTCAATGCGAGGCGTGCCAGCTTGGGAAACATCACCGGTCGTCGTTTCAGAGTCGTCTAGGTCCAAGTCGTCATGGTCTGTTTGAGTTACTTCATTTTGATATTTGGGGTCCCAGTCGTGTCTCTGATCTTCAAGGGCACAGGTTTTATCTTGTTGCTATTGACGATTTTTCTAGGTTATCTTGGGTATTTCTTCTTAAAAATAAATCCGATGCTGGACATGTTATTCAGTCTTTTATTATTGAAATAAAAAACATTTTCTCCGCTAGAGTGAAGTATATCCGGTCTGACAATGCTCTAGAATTGTGTAGTACCCAACTGTCTAAATTCCTTATGTCTCATGGGATTGTGCATCAGACGTCTTGCGCATATACCTCCCAACAGAATGGGGTGGCTGAACGGAAACATCGTCACTTGTTGGATATAACTAGAACCCTTTTGATTCAGAGTCGTGCCCCTCACTCCTATTGGGGGGGATGCGGTTCTAACTGCTTGCTATCTGGTTAACCGTATGCCTTCCACAGTGTTAGGAGAGAAGATCCCGTTCTTGACTGCGTTTCCCGAGACAGATCTTTCCTCCCTAACACCACGTGTTTTTGGGTCCGTTGCGTTTGTTCATAGCTTCTCTCCTGGTCTTGACAAGCTCTCTCCTAGAGTTGTCAAATGTGTGTTTGTGGGTTATTCCAAAACCAAAAAAGGTTATCGTTGTTTTGATCCAGTTAGACGACGGTACTATGTTAGTGCAGATGTCACCTTCTTTGAGTCCATTATGTATTTTTCTCCTACAGGTGACAGACTCACTCACTCAGAGGAAGGAAACGATATCTATGTGCCTCCTCCTCCTCCATCTGTTCCATGCTCTACTCCAACACCACCACCACCACCACGGTATACTCCACCACCACCACCAGCTACTATTTATTATCCTCAGGTCTATCATCGTCGGCCCTCTGCTCATGTGCCTCCTCCATCATCCAGCACGCCCGAGGTATGTACTGATCATTTGAGTTCTTCTGATGGCACGGGTGATTTGCATGCGCAGATGAATGTACAGGGTACAGATGGTACTTCTACTCCTCCAGTTGATGACCTAAATATCCCTATTGCACATCGAAGGCAGAAGCGTGCACGGACGATGAATCCCAAATATGGGATAGAGTTTGGATCTCAGGCCTCGTTGGAGCGTTTATCTCCGGACTTTCGCCAGTTTGTTGTTGGGCTATCGGCAGTACAGATCCCGCGGTCATATCAGGAGGTACTACAGTGTAGTCCGTGGCGTTTAGCTATGGAGGAGGAGATGGCGGCGTTGCAGTCGCGTGGTACATGGAGTATTGTGCATCCTCCACCAGATGCGTCAATAGTGGGCAGCAAATGGGTCTTTACTGTTAAGCATCGGGCTGATGGTACGGTTGATAGATACAAAGCCAGGTTGGTTGCTCGTGGGTTCACCCAAACATATGGGGTGGACTATCAGGAAACGTTTTCTCCAGTAGCACGTCATTCTACCTTACGGATTCTAATTGCAGTTGTCGTTGTCCGTGACTGGCCCCTATTTCAGTTGGATGTCAAAAACGCTTTCTTGTATGGTGACTTGCAGGAAGAGGTTTATATGCAGCAGCCACCAGGGTTTGCTGCTGAGAGGGAGTCCAGTATGGTGTGCCATCTTCATAAGGCCATATATGGCCTGAAGCAGAGTCCACGGGCTTGATTTCAGAAGCTCTCGGAGTTGATTGAAACAAAGGGCTTCGTCAGATCTACAGCAGATCATACTCTCTTTGTAAAGAGAGATCAACGAGGTACTGTGATCATTTTAGTATATGTTGATGATATTGTTATCACAGGCAGTGATGAACAGGGCATTCAAGCAGCCAAGGATTTTCTTAGCGAGCAGTTTGTTACGAAGGATCTGGGTACACTTCGTTATTTTTTGGGATTGGAGTTTGCACGAAATGCGCAAGGCATGGTAATGACACAAAGGAAGTATGTTACTGATCTGTTATCTGAGACAGGTATGGCAGGATGTAGACTAGCTACTACTCCTATGGATCCTAATGTTAAACTTTATGATGATGACTCTGAGGAGGTGGACACGAGACGATATAGAGAGCTCGTGGGAAAGTTGTTGTATGTTACTATTACCCGACCGGATATAGCCTTTGCGGTGAATAGGGTAAGTCAATTCATGGAGCAACCCAGGCAGGCTCACATGAATGTTGTTTTTATGATTTTGAGATATCTGAAGTCGTCTCCAGGTGCTGGTCTTCTGTTTAAAAGAGATACCTCTATATCTGTCACAGGTTGTGCTGATGCAGACTATGCTAGGTGCCCTAATGATAGAAAGTCTACCTCATGCTTTATTGTAATTGTTGGCAGCTCACCAGTAGCTTGGAAGAGTAAGAAACAGACTGTCGTGGCTCGATCCAGTGCAGAGTCAGAATATAGGGCAATGGCCCAAGGTAGTGCTGAGATGATGTGGGTTAAATTTGTTTTGACTGATTTAATTATTGAAGTACCTCTTCCTATGCATCTGAAATGTGATAATCAGGCAGCCTTGTTTATAGCCAATAATCCAGCCTTCCATGAGAGGACAAAGCACGTTGAAGTGGATTGTCATTTTACAAGGGACTTGATTCAAAAAGGGCTTATTTCGACTTCTTATGTATCATCAGGAGAGCAGATTGCAGACATGTTTACCAAGGCTCTTGCTAGGGGTCCTTTTCATCTCTGTTGTTCCAAGCTGAGCATGATAGATATATATATATATATGCTACAGCTTGAGGGGGAGTGTTAGAATAATTATGTTATTTAGTTTCTTTAATTGTTCTGTCTTTGTAAATTACCCAAGAGCTTTTCTCCTATATAAGAGAGCTCTAGGGTTTGATGGAAAGTAATCTCTTATGTTTTCCCTCAACAGTAGATAACATGGGAATATAAAAGTTCCAATATGGGATTTGGGGGAAGGGGCACATACGTGATAGTTTCCTTTTTTGCCCCCCCCCCCCCCCCCCGGGATAAAGGATACAAGGATCTCTTAGACATTTCTTGTCAACAGACAACACAGTCAAGAAGACTACTATAGAAATATCTGACTCAAAAGATGATGGATGATTTAAAATGTAATGAAGCTGAGATTGCTTCAAAGTATATGAGGAATACAAGATACTATTTTATAGACGAGTTATCAAATCAAAAAAGAGGCCAAATCAGAATGATTCCTAAAGTTATACTGAGACTAAATTAATTCTCACGTGGAGATATTAAAGAGAGTGCTTCTTCCAAAAAGGTGTTACTTAAGGAGCAAGGTACATTATGTTACTTAAGGAATTACAATTATGAAAAATTTTTGCAACATATTAGTTAAGGAAGGGTTATATCTAAATGACCAGAGCTATGTTTCTAAGTTCAGAGTTAACCATATTGTAATGTCGTGTACTTTTCCCACCACTAGAAAGTTGTGAAGAATAAAGGATGGCCTAGTTTATATTACCGAAAACTAATCTTTGTTAAAGAAGTTGATCGATCCGAGTTTGGTCGTACTTCATTAAGTGTTTCCGGAAGCATTAGGAAACTTAGTCACATATTACACCCATATGTATACGTGTATGTGGAGGCCCCCCTAATCTCGTGTATCTATAATAATAATATAAAGCCATATCATGTGGATCATACACATCAAAGGCGAGCTAATCATCCCTGGATTTTTTGAAATCACAGAAGCTTCATGAAAAATGATTGAGTAAAACAAAGAAAGGCATTTGTAAGCAGATGAACTTATATCTTCAAATGTGGCCAATTTTCTAACAAAGAATTGAAATGAAGTTATACCGGCACGAGAGTACGTCGATCATCGAGTTGAAGATTTTGAATGTTTTGAATTGTTATATATTATGGTATGTTGTATTGTGATTCTTAAATAAGATGAATGTTAAGATATCGTGTTGAACTTTGTAATGGTTGGTGACTTGGAGAGCTTTCATAAGACTCGACTGTAAGCTTGGTTTTACAGAAGTTGTGTGCAAATTGCAACCATGTTACAGGTAGTTTACCCCCATCTCTTTCACATTCATATATTCATAAGTTACTGCAGAAGCAAATAGATAATCAAAGCAGGATGAACATAGAAATACTTTGATTTTACGTGGAACCTTACTCCCTAAGGAGCGGGATGAAACCACGGAACAACCGCCTCACAGGGATGATGTTATATTAAACTTTCTCTCCGCTATTACAAAAGGTATAGAGCTTCTTATATATCTCCACCAATATGACCAAGTCCCATACATATGGTAATTGGACTCCAGAAGGATCAAATTACCCATCTATGGATGCATACTTTAATATTTATGTGAAAATCAAGATGCATGACATGATGGTAGATACTATCTCAGAAGTTAGTAATGTTTCAGATGTAAGGAAGAATAATATTTCCCTTGAGGTCGTAGTCTTTAAAAGGAAATAGCTATAATATTGTGACTACATGGAGGATTTTGTAGTAACTAAAGAAGAGGTTTCTCAAAAAAAAGTAACTAAAGAAGAGATAGTTGCCATCCGGGATATTAAGAACTCTTTGTATACTATGATTAGCTACAATTAGCACTTCCACTGCAATATCCCCATGTACAAAAAATAAACTTGAATCCAGATTTTGAATTATGGCACATGTGGTTAGGGTATGAGTCGTAATGAGATGAACATCCTCAATCAGAAAGGTTTTCTTGGATATCCTATAAGATCCAAGTTAGAGTTCTATAAGCATTTTGTTTCCGAACGAAGGAAATGCTTGATTACATCCAAGCTGATTGCTGGAGTCCCTTCCAAGTTCTCTTATTTGGATGCGTCAGATATTTCTTATCTATGATCAATGGTTGATGCAAGATGGTTTGGGTATTTATTATGAAGCACAATACTGAGGAACTCAAGCTTTTTAGGCATTAAGAGATATTGATGGAGAAACAGGCTTTAAAGAAGGTCAAACATCTGTCCATTGATAATGGCTTGGAGTTCTAATTGTTAAAGTTCAACAATTTACAAAGAGGATATTATTGCGAGACATCATACTATTCGGGATACGCCACAATAGAACAAAGTTGCAGAACAAATTAACAAAACACTTTTCGAGAGAGCAAGGTAGATGCTTTCGAATGATAGCCTTGATAGTGCACTTTAGGTTGAAGCTATGAATACAGCTTGTTACTTGGTGAATTGAAGTCCAACACCTGTTATTAACTATAATACATCCGTTAAAGTATGGTATGTTAATTATATTGATTATTATGTTTTAAATACATTTGGTTGTGTTCTATATTATCATGTCAATAAAGGAAGTTAGAACTGAAGGATATGAGGAATCCTCAAGCGCATCACGGAAGCGTGAGGATCGCATCTTATGCGATCGGGGCGACTAGTCGCGTGGTGCAACGGAATTTAAAATTTTTTAAATCATATGATGAAACCACATGATCCCAAGAACATTTCTTGGATCGTTTCATCTAACCACAAAGTATTGGAAATACCTCTTGAAGCGTGGTTGCGATCACTTGATCTCTAAAGTAAGAGATCCTCCTGACTCAAGTCCGATCCACGAAGATGGCACTTGCGGGCGCAATGATGAGACGCGTGCTTCCCCAATCCACGATGAAGACCCAAGCCTTGAATCTTCTGATTTCGTCCAACGAAATCCGACATCTCCTTCTAGTGCAAGAAGCTCCAAAGAAGACGGAAATCCACGAGCAATCGAGGCGACAACACTATGGCATAACTACGATTGCAGTTCTCTTAAGGTCTCAAGGTGGACAGCCATCCTTAGAGAGAGAGAGAGATGGCATGAGAATGAGAGTAGAGAGAGAGTAGACGTGTATCATCAAAAGGCTAGGGTTGCCCTTCTTATATATTAGTTTGGGAGTCCATGGATCACAATCCATGGGATACACAAAATCAATGGTTAGATTGATATGTGTTTTTAATCAATGACCATGATCATTGTTCTTTAAAACAACAACTTATTAATTTTTATTAAATTAAATAGGGGTTGATGGGGCTGCTCCCTAGGGGTAGCCAACATGGCTGCCCCCACCCCATTTTTCGTAATTTTTTTTATTTTTTTGAAAAAATATCACCATGTATATTCATCCATATATCCCTTCTATATGTCATTCGAATTTCGTCAGAAATAGATACTCCTACGGCCTCCATCCAGACAGGGTCGATTTAAAAAATCCTGCGACCGTTAAAAAAATGACGTCTAGATAGAGGTCGTAGGAGTCTCTGTTTAAGACGAAATTCGAATGACATATAGGAGGGATATAGGGATGAATATACATGGTGATATTTGTTTCAAAAAAATAAAAAAAATTACGAAAAATGGGGTGGGGGTAGCCATGTTGGCTACCCCTAGGGGGCAGCCCCATTTTTCCCAATTAAATATATGTTGCATTATCATCAACATAATTTAATTCAATAAAATTAATTATCACAAGATAATAATAAAAAGGATAATAATCCTCTCCTAAAAAGGGGGGCGTCACCCATAACCAATTCATGGGTGACGCACCTCTTTTATTGGTGGATTTTATCTTCTTTTTTATATTATTTCATTATATCTTAATTATTTGCAACAACATTTATTGCAAATATATTCATTAAATTAATTCCAAATTAATTAGTGAATATTTCAATCATGCCATTGAAAAATTGTGAATTATATTCACAACCCAAACAAAATTGTAAATTACATTTCCAATTAATTGCTCAATGTGAATCCAATTCATATTAACAATCAATTAATAAATGTTATTTACAAAGGCGCTCTCTCTAATATATTATAAATCATATTTATAATATACACTGACATTATGGATAGCATGGATAGTACTATCCACAATCTGCATTTCCTTGATAATTAAATCTCATTTAATTATATAGGATAATCATTCCCATAATATGAATCTTATTCATACTATTCTTGATAATTAAATCTCATTTAATTATCAACATCTTGTTGCTTGGATACATAATTCATCAAAGGAATTATTCTTGAACTCTTTCAAAAATAGTGTTGAAAAGGACATGTATGATAGGGCTTTATCTTGTGTAAGGACTCCGTCTGGGAAGACTGGATATTTTGACATCAACATTGGTTTACATCAAGGTTCTGCTTTGAGTCCATTTCTTTTTTACTTTGATTATGGACGAGTTGACCAGTCACATTCAGGATGAGTTACCTTGGTGTATGTTATTTGCATATGATATTGTGTTAATTGACGAGACTAGAGAAGGAGTAAATGAGAAGCTTGAGGTCTGAAGACATGAGTTGGAGACTGAAGGATTTCGTATAAGTAGGGCTAAGACGGAATATATGGAGTGCACCTTTGATGGAAGCAATGGTGAAGGAATCGATGTGAAGATTGGTGACGATAACATTCAGAAGAGAGATTCTTTTAGATATCTGGGATCTATTCTGCAACATGACGGGGAAATTGATGGAGATGTTACTAATAGAATAAATGCAGGCTGGCTAAAGTGGAGAGGAGCCTTTGCTGTTCTCTATGATAAGAAAATTCCTTTAAAGATTAAAGGAAAGTTTTACAAAGCAGCCGTGAGACCTACTATGCTTTATGGATCTGAATGTTGGCATGTGAACCATAGACATGTGCAGAGAAGGAATGCAGCAGAAATGAAAATGCTAAGGTGGATATGTGGACACACACGTAAAGATCGGATTCGGAATGATGCAATCAGAAAGAAAGTTGGTGTAGCTCCAATCGAGGATAAGATGCGAGAAAATCGCTTAAGATGGTTTGGACATTTGCAAAGAAGATCAGCTGATGCACCAGTTAGGAGATGCGAGTGTTGGGATGTTGAGCCGGTTAAGAGAGGTCGAGGACGGCCCAAGAAGTGTTGGAAAGAGACCATACGAAGGGATCTTAGTTTTGTGGATATAAGCCTGGGATTAGCCCAAGATAGATCTGAATGGAGGCGAAGAATCCATGTAGCCGACCCTACTTAATTGTGGGAAAAGGCTTTGTTGTTGTGTCTTTCAAGAATAGTGTGCTTTCTCCGTAGATACTTGGAGATAAGGACAGGGCGATTGTATTGTTCCACGTATAGTGACTTGGACGTTGAGATCTCATCTCAAATCCAGATCTCACGGACCTCTCATAGATTATTGATTACATCAAGACCGCAAATCTAATCTTCTCATTGCATCTGAATCTTAATCAGATCAATGTCCAACACTTGGACCAAGATCAGATTACTTCTCTACTGAGAAGAGCCACTAAAATCCAAACTTGTTTCATCACTCCCTCGGAATGGAAGCGTCATGGTTATACAATCGCTTATGATCACATCACCCTCAGGTATTTCCAATACATGTACATCCTGCATACTGGAAGACCTATGATCAACCTGAAGATATAGATCAATTTTACACTGTCATCTTCAGGGTTTGATCAACAAGTTTCTCAATCTTGGTCATTGGGAATCGGTATCTATCATATGCCTTCCCAAAGCATATATCATACCTTTAAATTCTTGTCATGCTTCCAAAGCACGACGATCATGCATGGAATTTGATCGGTCCCAATACCTCATGAGTGAGCTCATGTCTTCCAGTTCACAAGTGAACCTGTATGATCCCTTTGAGAGATCGTATTACTCATATGCACTTACATGCACACCAGCTCGTCGGTGTATAGACCTTGGTTAGGTAATTAACCTATTGGTCTGTCAAATGTCAGATTTATAGTAACACATCTGTCTCTGGTCAGAGGATGTGTGCCTATGCTGTGACAGCATTCAACATAGGACTTAGGTTATCTCGATCTCGTTAAGTCAACCCTTTGACCTAACTAATCTGACACCTTCGAATCACTATTGTTGTGCAGAGGACATGCATCAAGAGGTCGGTCAGATATCAGCCTTTATGAGAAAGGATTGTCATCTCCTACTCAGGCTAGAGATCATCTCTTAATAATCATTTGACAGTGCTTGATGAATCCTCTATCTAACTCTTTAGATATCCATCCAAACACCAGCCTCTATGATTCAATTAATGAATCAGCAGCTATATGATCATCAAGACAGCCATGGTACATAACCCTAATTGTACAGAGGGACCTTATAGTGCATTCATTCATTTGATTTCAGAAAGGGAGTGAAACAATCAATAACTTTTATTGATAAAACATATATATTAAAATAACATTTATTGTAAGAATGGTTCGCATCGGGCTCACATGGCTAACAATCTCCCACTAGCTCTCAAAACCATTCAGGAACAATCCGTAAACCCATACTCATCACGTGTTGGTCGAAAACCTTCTGTGCCAGAGGTTTGGTAAGAGGATCAGCAACATTGTCGGCAGAGGCCACCTTGGTGATGATGATATCACCACGCTTTTGAATCTCCCGAATGATGTGGTATTTTCTTTCCACGTGTTTGCTCTTTTGATGCCATCTGAGTTCCTTCGTCTGGGCAATGGCTCACGTGTTATCGCAGAGTAACGGGATGGGAGTATCAGAGGAAACTACGCCAAGCTCCAAGATGAACTTGCGCAATCACACCGCCTCCTTTGCAGGATCCGATGCGGCAATATATTCAGCTTCTGTTGTTGAATCTGTCGTAGTGTCATGCTTCTTGCTTCTTCAACTCACAGCATCACCGTTCAACAGGAATACAAACCCTGATGTTGACTTTCGATCATCAATATCCGACTTGAAGTCTAAATCTGTATATCCCAAAACTTGGAGATCACCATCTCCATAGATCAAGATGTAATCTTGCGTCCGTCTTAAATATTTGAATATGTTCTTTACTGCATTCCGGTGTTGCTCTCCATAGGAGGATTGGTAACGACTTACCACTCCCACTGCATGGTAGATGTCTGGCCTAGTACACATCATGGCATACATTAAGCTTCCTGCAGCTGATGCATAGGGGCATCCAGCCATGGCCTTCTTTTCCTCAATACTTTGAGGAGTCATCCCTTTAGACAGATGGATAACATGTCTTAGGGGGAGGAATCCTTTCTTGGAACTATCCATACAGAATCATTCAAGAATCTTCTTAATGTATCCATGTTGTCATAATCCCGATATCCTCTTTTCTCGGTTTCTGAACAACTTCAGGCCTAAGATGTAAGAGGCTTCTCCAAGATCTTTCATCTCAAAGGTATAGGATAGCTAAATCTTCACACTGGTCATCATTCATGTATCATTCCCAATGATAAGGATATCATCTACGTAAAGCACGATGAACACAATGGCGCTCCCACTAAGCTTCTTGTACACACAAGGTTCATCAAGATTTTGCACAAAATCATAACTCTTTATGGTTTCGTCAAATTTGATGTTCCAGCTACGAGAAGCTTGCTTGAGCCCATAGATGGATTTCTTTAGCTTGCATACTTTGTCATCCTCAACTATGAAGCCCTAGGGCTGCTCCATATAGATATCCTCCTCGAGGTATCCATTGAGGAAAGCCGTCTTAGCGTCCATCTGCCACATGTCGTAGTCAAGAGATGCAGCTATAGTTAGCAGTGTCCTGATGGACTTAAGCATAGCCATAGGAGAGAACGTCTCATCGTAGTCGATGCCTTCTCTCTGTGTGTGTAGCCCTTGGCAACGAGCCGTGCTTTTAAAGTCGCTACTTTCCCATCAGGTCCTCTTTTTTCTCTTGAAGATCCATTTACACCCAATTTGTTTTATTCCTTTAGGTGGATCCTCTATGGTCCATACACCATTCTTATGCATGGAGTCAATTTCTGACTTCATTGTTAGCATCTATCTATCCATGTCATGATCCGCGAGTGCTTTATCAAATGAAGTAGGATCATTGTCAGTTTCACTTGACACATGGAATCCATACCTTTCAAGTGGTGCAACCACCCTCGAACTTCTTCGAAGAGGTATGTGTGTTTCATCTTTATTCATCTCTTCAATTTTTGGTTCAGGAAGCTCAGAATTCTCAGGGGATTCAATGAGTCTACTTCATTTTTGTCTTGACCTTTAAGGAAATCATTCTCCAGAAATTTCACATCTCTAGAGGTAAAACCTTTTGGGTCTCAGGGTCATAGAGTTGGTATCCAATACCATCTTTAACATACCCAATGAAGTAACACTCACAAGTGCGAGATTCTAGCTTACTTGCATCCACGTTCTTCGCATGGACCAAGCAACCCCAAATCCTTAAGTGATTAACACTAGGTTTGTTTCCATACGATAGCTCGTGAGGAGTCTTGGGTACAGATTTGGTAGGAATCTTATTCAAGATAAATATTGCAGTCTCTACTACATATCCCCAGAAACTAAGAGGTAATGTGATTTGCTCATCATTGAACGGACCATGTCCATGATGGTCCAGTTGCGTCTTTCAGCAACACCATTAAGTTGGGGGGTTCCAGGGGGAGTGAGATTGGAGACAATTCCATTCTCTTTAAGGTATTCCATGAATTCATCTGAGAGGTACTCGCCACCTCGGTCAGATCGAATCCGTTTAATCTTCCTATCTGTCTGGTTATCAATCAAAGCCTTAAACTTTTTGAACTTTTCAAAGGTTTCAGATTTATGATGTAGTAGGAAGATAAACCCATATCGCGAATGGTCATCAATAAACGTCAAATAATATCGATATCCAATCGAGTCGTGGTACTGAAGGGACCACATACATCAGTATGTACTAGGTCAAGAATACCTTTGAATCTTGTAACCTTGTTACGGAAAGGCAACCTGGTCATTTTACCTCGAATGCAATGTTCACAAGTAGGTAAAGATTGAACATGTAGAAAATCTAAAGGTCCATCCCTTAACAATCTATTGATCCAATCAACATATAAATGACCAAGCCTTTGATGCCAAATCATATTCGAATGATTTCCATTCTCCCTGGATCTTTTAGGGTTTTTATTAGTGGTAGTAACATTCATGGCATGTTCATCAATGCACAATTCGTAGAGTCCACCAAAAGTCAAAACACCATCCGCAATAAATTTATCATATTGATTAATGACTAACTTATTACAGAAAAGGAAGGAATATCTATTTCTAACAAGTTTAGATACAGATAACAAGTTCCTCCTTACTTCAGGTACATGAAGACACTCTTTAAGTACTAATACTCCACCACTAGATAACGATAGTCGGCTGGCGACTGCTACAACACTTGCATCAGATCCCATCTGGATGACTATCTCCCCTTGCTCCAGATTCATAGTTTCCTCAAACAAATGCAACGAATTGCCTATATGAACAGAAGCACTGGAATCTACTACCCAACTTCCTTCTCGTCCAACGAGAAAACTAGTTTCAATGATGAAAGTAGATTTCATACATGTCAGGGCTTTACCTTTGTCAACCGACTTCAGGTATTTTGGGCAATTACGCCGCCAGTGCCCCGACTTTTTGCAGTGGTGACAGACGTCGGTTTTCTTCAACGCTATCAACGTGGATGTATTACATAATGAGCCAACTCCTTGACTCTTCTTCTTTCTTTACTGGGGCGGGCCCTTCCAATAACCTTGCTTCCGACTGCGCTTTCCTTTTACTTGTGCAACCATTGCACTAGCAGAGGGGTCGTCTGCGGAATTTAATGTAGCTAATAGCCCAACGTTAGTAAAATCACCTTTGCTCATGTGATATGACACAACAAAGTTGTTGAAAGACTTAAGGAGCGACAACAGAATGAAATCAGCCTGCATTTCAGAATCCATGTAGGCTCCCAGGGTTTCCAATTCATAGAGGTACCCAAACACTTTTAGTACGTGTTCTCTGACAGAGGTCCATTCCTGCATCTTGCAGCGAATAAGCTCTTTCATCACATTATAACGTTGTGTGCGGTTTATGTCACCGAACATTTCTTTTAGATTCATCATGATTTCTTGGCAATGGTTTATTTCCACATGCTATTTCTGAAGCACATTGGACAATGAGCCAAGGATATAACATCTTGTCAAGTTATGATCTTCATCATATTTTTCATTAAAATATGTTAACGTATACAATAATAGTAGTATCTGTACTTTTCTCTATTTTGTTTTTCTTCATAGTATGCTTTATGTAATTTACCCATAGGCTACTCTCCTATATAAGAGAGCCTAGGGTTCATGGAATAAACAACTTGCTCATTTTTTCCCGACATGGTATCAGAGCGACGGTCCTAGACCGAAGTTCTCGAAACCCTAACCCTACCCACCACACCCGCCGGCCCTCTCTCTCTCTCTTCTCTGCAGATCGGCGTCGCCCTTCTCCTCGGGTGCTCCTCCTCCGATCAGCGCCGCCCTTCTCCTCGGATCGCCGCCCTTCTCCTGCGCATCTCATGCGTTCTTCGATCGGCGCAGTGCGCATCTCCGACGCGCGCTGCCGCGTGATCTGCGCACCTCCTGTGCGTGCGCACCCCTTGCGTGTTATAGCGCGTGACCTGCGCTTCTCCAGCGCCTTATCGTGCCTCTCCAGCGCCTTATCGCGCACCTTCCAACGTGCGGCTGCGCATCATCTGCGCAAGGCTGGGCGTGCGCATGTAATCCTCTACGTGCGTGAGCAGTACGCACATCCAGTGCACCCAGTGCGCGTGTTTAGCGCACCAAGTGTCCAGCACAAGTGATCCAGTGCGCTTCCAGTGCCCTAAGTCCTGTAGCTCCTGTACGGGTGCACGGTTTCCAGACCTAAGACCCAGAACATCATCATGGGTTTAGTTGCGTGAGGTCTACACGTGCAACTAAACCCATTTATGTCGTTGTAGACAAATCTCATTGTTTGTCAATCGTTCCAGTCTTCATTTTCAATATGTCAGAGAGCAAGGCAGATATCCCATCTACTGGCGCATTCCGTGGTCCAGCGCCTATTATCAAGATGGACGGTACCAACTATGAACTGTGGGCAATGCAGTTCATGAGTATGATGAAGTCTACGGGTAAGAAGCACATTCTTACCGAACCAGAGCCTGCTGAGAAGACTGGAACCTATGCCTCCTGGGAGGCTGATGACGCATATGCCAAAGTTTGGCTATCTGGCACGTTGGTAATTGAGATTGCCAATGACATCCTTCATCAACCCACAACGAAGGATATGTGGGACATTCTGGCGGCTACATATTCCCAGGCGAAGAATGAGACAAAGATTCTGCAACTCCAGCATGATATCTTCACCATCAAGCAGAATGGTCGCCCCCTACATTCTCTCTATACGTCACTGAGAGGGATGTTCGAGAAGCTATATAGCTTCATGCCCTTGACAGCCACGCCAGAACAGCAGAAGACATATAGGAATGCTACTATGGTGGGAGTGTTCCTAGCTGCACTTGATCCTGAGTACGAGGCAGCACGATCACAGATTTTGGCCGACTCTACAATTCCTCCAATGGAGGAAGCCTTCCATAGACTGAGTCGGATTACAGTTCCCTCAACTGCTGCAAGTCAGAATTCTTCAGCCATGGCAGCAACCAGAGGTCGTGGTTCTCATTACCAGGGCCGTGGACGTGAACCCCGTGGGAGGGGTGGCCGCACTAGGCCAACATGCACCTACTGCCACCGAGTTGGACATAATGAAGATACATGCTATTCAAAGCATGGATTTCCTGCATCCGCACGAGCTGCTGAGCAGAAAAGAGCCCCCATCTGCTGCTACCTTGGATCAACGATTTGATGATCTAGTTGCCCGTCTGAGGGGCATTATCCCACCATCTGGTCCAGCACCGACTACAGAGAGTCATTCTAATGCTGCTGCTTCTGCCTCCGCGTCTACCAGTGCTGCAGGTAGTATACTTGCACTTCACAGTAGTAGTTCTGATACATTGCCATGGATTATGGACTCATGCGCTACACATCACCTATGTGGCAACCAGAGTCTACTTACAGGATACACTCAGATCCCTCCAGGACGGACAGTAGTCATTGCAAATGGCACACATTCCCCCATCACTGGTCAGGGGGAGATTAGACTGACATCGTCTATGCAGCTCAAGAATGTGCTACATGCACCTGATTTTTCAATGAATCTATTGTCCATTAGTCAGATTACAAAGGATCTCCATTGTCGGGCAATTTTTGATCCATCTTCTTTGATTTTTCAGGACATCCATACGGGCAACGTGATTGGCCGTGGCTATGAGCAAGGAGGCCTCTACCTCCTGAATCAGACCCCATTTGCTGGAACCACATCCTCTCCTTCTGGCCAAGTATCTCCTTTACTGTGGCATCTGCGTTTTGGTCATTTACCGCTTCAGAAGTTGCGTCGAGTCTTGCCTTATAGTCTTCCTCACACATCTGTTCAGTGTGAGGCATGTCAGTTGGGAAAGCATCACAGGTCGTCCTTTCCCAGTCGTCCTGGTCGGAGTATTACCTCCAAGTTTGAGTTATTTCATGTTGATGTCTGGGGTCCGAGTCGTGTACCTGATAATCAGGGACACAGATTTTATATTGTATTTGTGGATGATTTTTCCAGAGTGTCATGGGTGTTTCTGATGAAAAATAAATCTGAAGCCGGAAATATAATTATCCGTTTTCTGAATGAAATACAAAATGTTTTTTCTGCATCTGTAAAAATTGTGAGAAGTGGCAATGCTTTAGAATTGTGCACTAATTTTCTTGCCAATTACTACTCATCAAAAGGAATTATTCACCAAACATCTTGTGCTCATACATCTCAACAGAATGGGATTGCTGAAAGAAAACACCGTCACCTTCTTGATGTCACTAGACCTCTACTTATACAGAGTCATGTTCCATATTCCTACTGGGGTGATGCAGTTCTTACTGCATGTTACCTAATTAATCGTATGCCTTCGTCTGTCTTGAACGAACAGATTCCGTTCTCACTTATTTATCCTGATAAGGATCTGTTCACTCTCACTCCTCGTGTGTTTGGGTCGGTTGCGTTTGTTCATCAGTTGTCGTCGGGTACTGACAAGATCTCTCCTAGGGCTGTCAAGTGTGTCTTTGTTGGGTGCTCCAGAACTCAAAAGGGGTACAAGTGCTTTGATCCTTTGCGTCGGCGGTATATGATCAGTGCAGATGTTACATTTTTTGAATCTGTTATGTATTTTTCAGCATCTGGAGACAAACAGCTTCCACCTATACCACTTGATGCCATATACATGACACAACTACCACCTCAGATGCCATCATCAACACCACCACCACCACCACCACCACAACAGCCTATCTCACCGTTCCCGTTCCATTATACCAGCAGGCTTCCTCCACCGGCTCATGGTCATGACTCGTCCACTAGCTCGCCTATGGTATGTAATGAGAATATTAATGTTGATGGATCTGACGACATTTCTGAGCAGGATCTGTTGCAGGAGCCAGATGAGCCTACAACTGATTTGGATATTCCCATTGCTTTACGGAAGTCGACGAGGAGTTGTGCCAAATTTCCATTATCAGCCTCTGTATCTTTTGAGCGGCTATCTGGAGATTTCAGGTCGTTTGCTATGGCACTTTCAGCCATAGATATTCCACGGAATCATCATGAGGCTCTGCAGGATAGTAGATGGCGGCTTGCAATGGAAGAAGAAATGGCCGCACTTCAGTCCAGAGGAACTTGGACTTTGGTTTCTATACCTCCAGATGTGAACCCAGTGAGCTGCAAGTGGGTGTTCACAGTGAAGCAAAATGCAGATGGCTCTATTGACAGGTACAAGGCGCGTCTGGTGGCACATGGCTTCACACAAACATATGGGGTGGATTATCTTGACACATTCTCGCATGTGGCACGTCATTCCACCCTAAGGATCTTGTTGTCAGTTGCAGTTGCTCGAGACTGGCCGCTCCATCAATTGGACGTGAAGAATGCATTTCTATATGGAGATTTGCAGGAAGAGGTGTATATGCAACAGCCACCGGGTTTTGCTGTTGAGGGGGAGTGCTCCAAGGTATGCAGGTTGCATAAGGCTATCTATGGCCTTAAGCAGAGCCCCAGAGCATGGTTTCAGAAGCTCTCGGATCTCTTCGAGAAACAAGGATACAAACGCTCCAATGCTGATCATTCCATGTTTGTACAGAAAACAACGGGAGGTATCATTGTCATTATGGTTTATGTTGATGACATCTTGATTACAGGAGATGATGAGCAGGGCATAAGGCAGGCGAAAGAAATGCTGGGTAGTGAGTTTGTCACTAAGGATCTAGGGGTCCTTAGATACTTTCTGGGGCTTGAATTTGCCAGAAATTCCTACGGGCTAGTCATGTCACAAAGGAAATATGTTACAGATCTGTTGAGTGAAACAGGTATGCTTGAGTGTCGACCTGCTACGACACCAATGGACCCCAGCATGAAGCTTTATGAAGATAACACAGAGGAGGTGGACAGGAGAAGATATAGAGAACTGGTAGGCAAACTGTTGTATGTCACGATCACTAGACCAGATATATTATTTGCAGTGAGCCGTGTGAGCCAGTTCATGGAGCAACCACGCCAGGTGCATATGGATGCAATACATATGATACTTAGATATCTCAAATCTTCTCCAGGTGCAGGTCTTCTATTCAAGAAAGGAAAGGGGATTTCTATCTCAGCATGTGCAGATGCAGACTATGCAGGATGTCCCAAGGATAGGAAGTCCAGCTCAGGGTATGTTGTCTATGTTGGAGATGCCCTAGTCTCATGGAGGAGTAAGAAACAAAATGTGGTAGCTAGATCTAGTGCTGAATCCGAATATAGGGTTATGGCCCAGGCTACTACAGAGATGATGTGGGTGAAAGCTGTGCTTACAGATCTATGTTTAGATGTACCACTTCCTATGAACTTGGAATGTGATAATCAGGCTGCTTTGTTTATTGCAAACAATCCTGCATTCCATGAGCGGACCAAGCATATTGAGGTGGATTGTCACTTCATACGTGATATGATTCAGAAAGGATTCATTGCTACATCTCATGTTACCTCAGAGAATCAGACTGCAGACATATTCACCAAGGCATTGCTACGAGGTCCATTTCAGAAGTGTACTTCCAAGCTGAGCATGATTGATATCTATGCTCCATCTTGAGGGGGAGTGTTAACGTATACAATAATAGTAGTATCTGTACTTTTCTCTATTTTGTTTTTCTTCATAGTATGCTTTATGTAATTTACCCATAGGCTACTCTCCTATATAAGAGAGCCTAGGGTTCATGGAATAAACAACTTGCTCATTTTTCCCAACAAAATATTTATCTTCCAGAGTCTGAGGGTCTGCTATCTTGTCCTTGGATAGCATATACGAGATGCGCTCCGCAGAAAGGACAAGATCCAAATTTCGGATCCAATCCGAATAATTTGGTCCGGTCAACTGATTGACCTCCAGGTGCCTGCTCAGTGGGTTCATGTACTTCATTTTCTGAAATTAAGAATGCACTATATTAGAACATATAAATAATTATATATTCATTTTTAAAACGTTTGATTATGGTATTTTAAATCAAATTCGTCTTGCTATGTCAACTTTGAAAATTTATTCCCTTATTATCTTTCAAAGCAAGAGATATACTTACCGCTATATCTCAAGCAAGAACTAGGATCTCCTCTCTATCTTTGTCACATCCCAATAATATGAGAATCTATGACTCGAATAAAGAGAAGCGGGAACGCATTCCGCCTTACAAGTCCAACTTGCATTTCCCAATTCGGTCTTTAACACCCGAGCCCACCACCCCTAAGATGATATTGACCTGTCGTTAATTAAGCCAATGTCAACAGCTTAATAGTAGTTACACGCAATCCAATATCGCCCCAATAATATGAGGAGCCGATATTGGGGTCACTACGTATACAGCCTTACTCTTTCAAGAAGCAAAGAACCCGATCCAAATAAATTGTATACAAGAGTTGTCACTTCGGACAGGCATCTCCTATATACAATATCAGGCGACGGAATTCTTTGCCTTGACGGGAGATCATGGATGTCACTTATGTGATCCTCCACCTCATATTCAAATTATAATTAATTATTGTGAATCATATTCACATAATTAATTCTTTCAAGGGAAATACACATCTATTCATAATAGAGTGCTTTTAATTGGATATAATCAATTTAATCACATTAAATTAATTATCAATCCAATTTATAATCAACAAACTTGATTATTTCTTAAATATAAGGTATAATCTCAAAGTATGTATTATTCGAATTTTAATAATTAGAAAAATACACCTTGATTTCTCCAGCACTATCGAGTCCCTACCCAATGTTATGGCCAGTACCGACGGGAGTGGGACAGACCGCAACCGATGCGACCTGCTACCCCAACACTCCCCGGCTAGACACCATCAAGGCCCTAAATGTCGGTTTCGGTCACCATTTCGGTATCGACCAAAACAGAATTTCGATGGAATTTCGGTGGAATTTCGACCGAAATTTCGGTCATTTCGGTCATTTTTTGTACTAGGATCCCCATATTTCGGTCATTTCGGTCATTTCGGTCGAATTTCGATTTCGACTGGATATCGATATTCGACAGAAATTCGACCGAATTTCGCTGAAATTTGAGGCCATGTCACACCATATCCACCTCAGGAAAGGATAATTCCAAATAAATCATTGTGT
The DNA here is from genome assembly GCA_037367405.1 of Ottelia alismoides. Taxonomy (NCBI): domain Eukaryota; kingdom Viridiplantae; phylum Streptophyta; class Magnoliopsida; order Alismatales; family Hydrocharitaceae; genus Ottelia; species Ottelia alismoides. The sequence goes on along the minus strand of JAZKJV010006302.1, from coordinate 469,142 downwards.
ACTTTGAGATGCTCATCGGTTTTTCAACCGAAATTATACCATATAATATTCATCAAAACCATTTTGATAATATTATAAGGAGATTTGCTAAACAAATCTCCAATCCTATTCAATCAAGAGGGATTTGCATGTAAAAGTTGTCCTACAACTATTGTAGGATAAACTAGAGGTTTGCATGAAAACAATATTTGTTGATAATTTCATATCAACTAATTATGATCAAGATCAACTATCTTTTCATTTTGGTTAGTGCAATGTCATTCAAGGAAAAAAGTTATCATCTTTAAATATTTCACAAATATTTATCAATAATCATTTCAGAAAATTAACAATTAATTTTCATCAGTTTATTTGAATGACTATCACAAGGTTCATGATCAGGTTTGTTGATTTCCAGCAGTGACCCCTACTTACTAAAATCCACCTAACTTGATCAATTTAAATCCAAATTACACAAAATCAGCTTCCTAAGATTGCTAATTTGATTTATGACAGAACCTAAGTGATATTTCACGCATTTCTAAACGCATCAAAACAGTAATTAAATCATTAATCACGTTAAGATTCGCAGTTCCCGCAACAGTGAATACATGTTTATTCAAAAGGCCATATCTTGAGCAAACGGAATCCAAATTGCATAAACTCAGATCCTATGGTTTCCTAATTTAATGGAGAACAAAATCCAAGTGATTAATTCGTGTTTAAACATTTTAAACAGAGCCGAATTTATTCACTAAACAGAGGTGCGAAAATGAGATGCGATAAATAACTTTCGCGACCTTAACGAACCCAAGTCATCCTAGATTTACGGATCGTGTCCAAAACCTTCCAACCTAAGGCTCTGATACCACTTGAAGGATATGAGGAATCCTCAAGCGCATCACGGAAGCATTAGGATCGCGTCTTATGCGATTGGGGCGACTAGTCGCACCAGTCGCTTGGTGCAGCGGAATTTAAAAATTTTGAATCATATGATGAAACCACATGATCCCAAGAATATTTCTTGAATCGTTTCATCTAACCACAAAGTATTAGAAATACCTCTTGAAGCGTGCTTGCGATCACTTAATCTCTAAAGTAAGAGATCTTCCTGACTCGAGTCCGATCCACGAAGATGGCACGTGGGGGCGCAATGATGAGACGTGTGCTTCCCACAATCCACGATGAAGATTCAAGCCTTGAATCTCCTGATTTCGTCCAACAAAATCCGACGTCTCCTTCTAGTGCAAGAAGCTCCAAAGAAGACGGAAATCCACGAGCAATCGAGGCGACAACACTATGGCATAACTACGATTGCAGTTCTCTTAAGGTCTCAAGGTGGACAGCCACCCTTAGAGAGAGAGAGAGAGATGGCGTGAGAATGAGAGTAGAGAGAGAGAGAGTAGACGTGTATCATCAAAGGGCTACGGTTGCCCTCCTTATATATTAGTTTGGGAGTCCATGGATCACAATCCATGGGATACACAAAATCAATGGTTAGATTGATATGTGTTTTTAATCAATGGCCATGATCATTGTTGTTTAAAACAACTTATTAATTTTTATTAAATTAAATATATGTTGCATTATCATCAACATAATTTAATTTAATAAAATTAATTATCACAAGATAATAATAAAAAGGATAATAATCCTCTCCTAAAAAGGGGGGCGTCACCCATGACCAATTCATGGGTAACGCCACCTCTTTTATTGGTGGATTTTATCTTCTTTTTTATATTTTTTTATTATCTCTTAATTATTTGCAAAAAGATTTATTGCAAATATATTCACTAAATTAATTCCAAATTAATTAGTGAATATTTCAATGCCACTGAAAAATTGTGAATCATATTCACAACCCAAACAAAATTGTAAATTACACTTCCAATTAATTGCTTAATGTGAATCCAATTCATAATAACAATCAATTAATAAATGCTATTTACAAAGGCGCTCTCTCTAATATATTATAAATCATATTTATAATATACACTGATATTATGGATAGCATGGATAGTACTATCCACTATCGGCATTTCCTTGATAAATAAATCTCATTTAATTATCTTGGATAATCATTCTCATAATATGAATCTTATTCATATTAATCTTGATAATTAAATCTCATTTAATTATCAACATCTTGTTTGCTCGGATACATAATTCAACAAAGGAATTATTCTTGAACTCTTTTAAGAATAGTGTACTTTCTCCGCAGATACTTGGAGATAAGGACTGGGCGATTGTATTGTTCCACGTATAGTGACTTGGATGTTGAGATCTCATCTCAAATCCAGATCTCACGGACCTCTCATAGATGCTTGATTACATCAAGACCGCAAATCTAATCTTCTCATTGCATCTGAATCTTCTTCAGATCAATGTCCAACACTTGGACTAAGATCAGATTACTTCTCTATTGAGAGGAGCCACTAAAATCCAAACCTGTTTCATCACTCCCTCGGAATGGAAGCGTCATGGTTATACAATCGTTTATGATCACATCACCCTCAGGTATTCCCAATACATGTACATCCTGCATATTGGAAGACCTATGATCAACCTGAAGATATAGATCAATTTTACACTGTCATCTTCAGGGTTTGATCACCAAGTTTCTCAATCTTGATCATTGGGAATCAGTATCTATCATATGCCTTCCAAAGCATATATCATACCTTCAAATTCTTGTCATACTTCCAAAGCACAACGACCATGCATGGAATTTGATCGGTCCCAATGCATCATGAGTGAGCTCATGTCTTCCGGTTCACAAGTGAACCTGTATGATCCCTTAGAGAGATCGTATTATTCATATGCCCTTACACGCACACCATCTCGTCGGTGTATAGACCTTGGTTAGGTAATCAACCTATTGGTCTGTCAGATGTACATACTCAGATATATAGTAACACATCTGTCTCTGGTCAGAGGATGTGTGCCTATGCTGTGACAGCATTCAACATAGGACTTAGGTTATCTCAATCTCGTTAAGTCAACCCTTTGACCTAACTAATCTGACACCTTCGAATCACTATTGTCATGCAGAGGACCTGCATCAAGAAGTCGGTCAGATATCAGCCTTTATGAGACAGGATTGCCATCTCCTACTCAGGCTGGAGATCATCTCTTAATAATCATTTGACGGTGCTTGATGAGTCCTCTATCTAACTTTTTAGATATTCATCCAAACACCAGCGTATATGATTCAATTAATGAATCAGCAGCTATATGATCATCAAGACGGCCATGGTACATAATCCTAATTGTACAGAGGGACCTTATAGTGCATTCATTCATTTAATTTCAGAAAGGGAGTGAAACAATCAATAACTTTTTTTGATAAAACATATATATTACAATAACATTTATTGTAAGAATGGTTCGCCTCGGGCTCACATGGCTAACAAGAACCACGAGTAAAGAAATGGGAGTTTACATGTCATTGTGCAAATTAAGGGGATATAGAATCTGGTTCCCTTTTGGGCATAGAATCATTGTTATAGGAACGTTACCTTTTGATGAGATCCCAGTGTGTGGATCGCGTCTATTGATGTAGGGAACCATGACTACAACTAGGTGAAGTTGGATTACACCATTTCTAATCAGGTAAATGTTGAACAACTTGAGTTAAACAACTAAGGGTGCGTTTGGTACGCGGGTTAAGGCGGGTTAAACTGGTAGAGGGTAACCCGTTTTTGAGTTTTGGTGTTTGGATAGAGGGTTAAACTGGGTGTGGGTTAGAAGTGGATTTGTTGTGATATGATTGTATTGGAATTTGAAAAAGTGAGTAGTTATTGTGATGTGATTGTATTGAAGTTTGAAAAAGTGAGTAGAAGTGGAGTAGTTTATAATTTTTTTATGATATGATGGTATAATATATTATTTGTTGATAGGATTGATGATGTAAAATTGATTTATTTAATTTTTTAAAAAAGGAATAAAGTGGGGCCCACATGAAAGAGAGGGACGGTGGGTTAATTACCCCACCAACCGAACACTACCTAAAGGATATGACTCATAGCATCGATGTTGATTAGCCTCGCAGATAGATACACCATCCTAAAAGATACAGCTTTGAGGACATAGTTGCTTTTGTAAAAGAACATGGCCGCATTTGTAAAAGAATACAACCGAAAGGAATACATGGATTACAATGAGATATTCTATCTCGTTGAAAGGTACATATCCTCAGAGTACTACTAACCCTTGTTGCACTTGCATATCGAGACTTTGAGTAAGAGCAGTTAGATGTGATGCCATCTTTTCTTCATGGTGAACTTGAAGAAGACATTCTGATTAGCAAACATGAGGGATTACATTTTAAGGCAATAAAGATGATGCATGCAGATTAAAGAAGTCCTTATTTCGATGTAGTGGTACAAAAAGTTTGACAACTTCATGGTTTGTCATGGATGTTCGCAAGATACACCCTAATCAATCGATTTAAAAATGGCACATACTTATGATTATTGATAGACACTTGTATCCATTTATTTTCCAGCTTGCATAATTGATCAAGATACAAGTTTTAAGCCTCAAAAGATGAAGTCAAGCTTTGATCAACAAAAGTCTTAAGATTTGTCATATTCCTAATTATTTGCAAAAACTCGTAAATATATTGCATATGTATTCATAACTATGTCGAATTCCAACTCAAATTGTTGTATCACACATATAACCCCACCCTAACAAATCATTCGACCCACAAATCAACCACTTTCAGTCCATGTCGATGACTAATCGATAACTCTTGACCAATCGATCAATCACTTTCAATCCCTAGATATTTGATGGATCGATCACTTCATGATGCATGATTGATCATTTTTCACTACTTAGACCTTTGTGGATCGATCAAGCAAAATCAACCAATCGATCACTTTTATTTCATGTCTAAGATCTGATTGATGATTTGGTTTTTTTGATATGAACCTCGAAGCTATTCATTCACTCAATTTTAATACAAATGATGAATAACTGCAAATGATGAATAACAGCAAATTCTAGATCCTTTTGACATTCCACATAATCAGAATTCTTATGGTTTGTCTAAGGACTTCAGCTTTATAAGACATCATCCTTATGACTTATGGTCGAGATTTGTTTGGTTGCAAGGTTACTCCAGAGTAACAAGTCGTATTTATATTGGTTTAGAGGAGTACTCAACTGGAATGGGCGGTACCAGATGGAGGAAAGGAACTCCCGTGGTGCTTCCTTAGTTGGCAGGTCTCACACTCTAGGCTGACAATGGGAAGGAGCTGGAAAGGACCCGATGAATTTTTTGAAGAGAATGATTACCCAGACACTGATGCCAGAGAGCAACAGAAGAAGCAGAGAACATAAACCTAGTGCACGCAGCAATTACAGATGACTGGACAAGGTAGTAGACATCGATATTCTTCATAGTCTATACCAATCATCCTCCCAAGCATTATGTCATAAAAAACACAAGAAAGAAGATTGAATATAGCTCGATAGTTGAGCTCTTTGCAACTTTGACTGCAAGATATGAGACTCATGGGAAACTCAGGAACAAAAATAGCATTGTTGAGCCTAATGTTAGGAGTGAGATGAGCATTCCCCCTTCCCTTAGTACAAAAAATATGGCATCACGTGTACAAGTTGTCCGTGGAACTTGGAGCATGTGATGTAGTTAGGATCTACTCCTCACATAAATGGGTGGAGGCACCCGTATCAATCAACCATTCTGTTTTTTGCAAAATTTTGGATTAAACCAACATAAATACATATACCTGCGACAACAATAGTATCAGAGGGATCAATCTGGTGTAAAGGTGCAGTATCTCCCAGGTGGAGCCTATTCAGGCATTGCATCAAATCTACAAAGTTCCCTCTAGCGACAACAATTAGGAGGCTATCACACTCTGTACTGGCGGACGGAGTAGAATGGCCATGTTTACTATAGCAAACAGCTTCAGTGTGCCCAAACTTGTGGCAGTAAGTGCACCGGATTGTGCCTTGATCTCGACATGTACCAAAGAGACTCCGACCAAGATTTCCAATATGATCCACGACCTCCTCGCTAGCATGGGTAGTAACTGCAGTAATCTATCCCTGAATATCAATAATAGTGTTGGTGGTAGGGATAACACGTAACTCAAGGTACCATAGACCTCCTCAATAATGGGGAGGACAACAACAATAATCATAAGGTCGTGGATTACAACGTAACCAAAGTCGAGCCCAGCCATAAAAACCAAAATAGCCATGTGTTGGCTATGTTGCTTCTATGGGGGGCAAGTGCATCTTGGAATGCACGCATTGTATAGTTCAAACAATGATTTAAGAGATAAAGAAGTATTCAGTTAAGGAACGACCTACTTGGTTCATATTCGTCATATCAAAATATGTATGGTACACCTGGCTAGAGTTCTTCTCCTAACCATATGTATCGTTAATAGAAGTCCACATATCATGAGTAGTGGTGTAGTAGACCAGCCGGTCTGCAATCCTGTTGATGGCGATGACCATGAACTAGGATCTGGCCATCCCATTATCTTTCAACCATGTGGTATATCTTCCAATCTTGTCAACATGCTCCAATTCCAACAAAATATTATCCTTATCGCATATGCGAAACCACTTGGGATAATTGGTCTCGTCCAACTTGGGGATCAAGCCGAACGAGGGTAGGCGAGCACTCCCTCCCTCATATCCCATAAATATCACCTCTAATGCTGATATCTTTGACTAAGGTGTCAAGCCTACATGTAGAGAAATATGAAGATCCGAAAACTTCTTAGATATTACAAGACCCTCTAAAGGTTGTACAACTGAAGAGGGATTGGATGGTAATAGCGAGATAATTATTTGGTGAAGATCCTGACAGAGAATTCACGATGCCATCAACACTAAGGTGGGCACCAACAGCATTAAGGAGGATCAACGGTGTTGGTGATGGCCTGGAGAGGGTTTTTGGGTTCCTGCAACACCCTAAATGGGGATTAGTGGTACCAGCGTGAGCCTGAAGGCTATAGAAGGGGGTTATAGGGGATGAGCTGGATGATGTAAGAGGGGGCGATGAGGTCAAGTGGGTAGGTGTGGAGGGGATTCAAGGTGGTTGGGTAAGAGGTTATTGGGATGAGAGGTTGTAGGAGGGGGTCACCGGGGCAACCTCCAAGTTGTAGGAGGGGGCAATGATTAAGACAAGCGGGCAGGGGATGCGTGGATTCAAGATGGGTGGGTGATGAGTCGCTAAATCGGCCCTTTAATAATGCTAAATTAGCACTTGGAAATGTCGTAGCAATCGGGCCAATTCGAGCTCATCAAAAAGATCGTCTCATTTAGATATGTGTATGATAAGTCAAAATGAGACGATCATGATTTATTTTTTTACTTGGTAAGATACCAAGGTCGAACTCAGGGACACGAGCCTCTCTCGTATTAATCGGATTTCTATTTATTTACCTAAGTGTTGAGTTAAAGGCATATAGGTCAAAGCATGCAAGACAATACAACAACAAGACTATGCACTAAAAATAAACATGCATTTTTTTATCAATTTTTTTATCATGCAAATAGATGCCTGGAAATGCACTCAAATACACCCTAAGTCAGAGCAAATATGATGAGCAAATAAAATAGGAATCAATTTCAGATTTGCCTAAAATATTAAGCTTGATTGATGATGTGAACAAGGCATAAATTAATAATAAGGGATACACAATAATACATCAGAATTCATGTATCCAAAACTAAGAATTCAACATGCCATTAAAAAGTGCATCAAACAAGCTTCGAAACGGAACTGAAATCAACTGAATCGGATACTCTATGTTCAAGATATGCAAGATTAAAGATAAGGGCATAAATGAAAGAAAACATGAAAAGATACCTACAAACAGGTCCTCGGAAGGACTAAAATGTAAATACGTGAAATGATGGGACCTTCCCTGTAAAATTTCCACTGTGCACGCACGGTGCACGTGATAGGGACCTGCTTGCAATTTGGAGAAGACGGCGGGGGCTCCCTGCAATTTGTCTAAATACGCACATGCCAGGCACGTGCTATCTCCAGGCTCGGATCGAACTTAGACTCGAGGGAGGCTCGGCTGCTTAGGCTAGGCTTGGACGTTAGGCTCGGGCTGATGCAGGTTCGGAATCGGCTCGGACGTCCCAAGCCTAGAGGTTCGGAGACGAAGGCTCGGGGAGGTTCTGGTGACGCCACATGGTTAGGCATGGGCCATCCGATCGTGGTGATCGAATGGCTCCTGGAGTCGGTGACGTGGCCTCTTCTGGGCCGTTGGATGGTCGCTGGAAGGGGACCATCCAACGGCAACTGCTCTTCTCCCTCATCTGCGGCTGGCGGCAATAATAGGGCTCCGGCGAAAGTCCTCCTCCTCCGCCTCTCGTTCCAAGACGACATGGGCCTCCCACGAGCTCCCTAAGGGTTGGGAGATGTAGCTGGAGGTCTGAGGAAGACGTAGGAGTGTCTGGCTGCAGTCATCGGAGCTCGGATCAATGTAGCGATGCCGACGAATTGAGCTCCGGTGGTCATCCGGCCATTGAAGGAGTTATCGACCTGCAAGGTTAGTGACATAGCCGAAGCAAGCTAATTGTGGTGCGTGCGTAGTGGCGGTGAAGTGGGAGCTCAGGTGGGCGAAGGAAGCGGGGAGCTCGGAGCTCCTCCGCCGCGAGGGCGGAGGAGGTGGGTCGGAGGTGATGGGAAGTATGGAGGAAGGATAAGGCGAGCGGAAGAAGTCGCGTGAAAGGGGAGACGATGGTGGAGCTTAGAGGGGGGTCATCGGAGAGTGAAAGCTACGGGAACGGCCTAGAAATTTAATGGAATTTAAGGAAAAATGCAGAGGAAGGAGAAGAAGCTTACCTGGTCTGGAAGGCGGTCGGATGGCTTGGGTTGGGGCTCGAATCGAGCCCCGGGTCTTCGCTGGACACGGCCAGCCGCTCCGTGCAGCTCGGGCGGTCACTAGGAGGTGTCGCGACTCCGCTGTGAGAGGCGGAGGGTCTCACCGGGGGAGCGGGTCGTCTTCGCTCGATCCTCTCGCCTCCCCCTGTCACAGGGAGGCGGAGGAGGGCTGGGCCCCTCCCCGCGTAAAGATGGACGAAAGCGAAAGTGGGAGGTGGCGGTGCATTTGAAGACGACGGTGGTGGAACTGGGTGGTGGAGAACGTGGTTTCGAGGGAGGTATGGAGCGACTAGAGATAGCTTCGTGGGTGGAGGTTGTGCTCGCGAGGGTCGTGGGTGATGGAGGAAGAGCGTGGGGCAGTTGGCGAAGTAAGCAGTAGTCGGAGGAGACGAGGGAAATAGGAAGGGGGAGAGGTCTTCGAGCTGGAGATCGTGTGACGAGTGGAGAACTGGAGGTTGACGATGACATGGGGCCGTTGGATCTGGAGATCCAACGGCAAGGATGAAGGCGCGCAGCGACGGGTGTGATTAGATCGGGAGTGAAGCGATCGAAGAGCGATGCTGAAGCCACGTGGCGCGTTAAGGGATCGGCGCTAACGGACGGTCACGATGCAGAGAAGGTATGGATCGAACGGTCTGAGGCTCGCGTTTAGAAAAGACGGCTGAGATCAAAGAGACCAAGGCGTGATCGGATGGATCTCAAATTGCCACGTGGCATGCTGTGCGCTCGGTGCTGACGTGCGGTTCTGATCGAAGATGGGGATGATCAGACGGCTAGGGGTTGAGGTGCGCGTGGACAGAGCTGGGCCGTTGGATCCAATGCAAGATCCAACGGCTGAGGGTTGCGGGCGGATGCTGCAAGAAGGAGCGGGCCACGTGGCTCCCCCAGAATGGGCCACGTGGCCCAATCAGATTATTAGGAAAGTATTTTTGACTTTTGAGGGTTAATTTGGCCGATTTTGAGAAAACTCAAAACATGAAAGTTGTAGATCTTGATGAGATCTACAAGTTTCATTGACCAAAACTGAAGATGAGATCAAACAAAGATCCAAAATATTTTTAAGGGTATTTTCAAGGCTAAAAATACCACTGATTTTTAATTTGCCATTTTTTGTGGTCTTTAATTTATTTAGGACTCTAATAATTACAGGACATTAACTGGGTTTTATTGACACTCAGCTTAAGCAAGGGGGTTAATAATAGGAAATAAAGATGATGAAATCGAGTTTCATCACCCCCTTATACTTAAACTATGCTCGTCCTTGAGCATCAAAAAGAATGACTAAGTTGGATTAACCCCCTTGTGCATGTGAATACAGGATCCAATCTGATCAAGTCGGCTCAATTTTGGTGATGAATCCACGATTCATCATCTCAATATCTTGATCTTAGCAAAATCCCCGGCAACGGCGCCATCTGACGAGTCGCTAAATACGATGTATAATTCGGTCACGTTGTAGCACGTGTACTTAGCGATTCGGTCAGAACCCAAAGAAGATCTCCGTGAAGAGTGTCTCGGCTTTAATTTATATCCCGGGCAAGTCCGGGGTCGAACTCAGGGAGGCAAAGGAACAACTTTGGGGTTAATTCGAAAATTAAGTTTTAGATTTCAGTGCGGTATTTTTTTATATTTTTTATGCAACAAGAATGCAAATGCAAGTGAATCAAGACACTAAGAAATCATACAATAGGCCAAATTAATTTTAATGTCAAAATAGTCCAATTTAGCCAAAATATATTTTTCCTAGAATCCTAATCCAGAGATGAATGCAAGGTATTTTTTTGGAATTTTGTGGGTTAAAATGCAACAATGAAAAATAAACACTTTTATGGGTTTTTTCGCAATTTATCACACAAACAGTAAGCAAAAATCATGAAAATTTAACTGGAATATAAACATGACGCAAGGAAGCTACAGTAATATTTTTGGAATTTTTTGACAAAATACGAATTTTTTATGGATTTTTTAGTGAAATCAGAGCGACAGCGAGTAATTAATTCCTAATTAATCCACGTTATCAAATTAATCAGAGTGCAAATTATATCAAGTAGGTATTTTCATGTGGCATTCATGAGACTTGTAATTTTACAAAAATGATGTACGCGGATTTAATTAAAAATCAAATACTAAAAACACTCTACAATTTATTTCAGATACAAGACATCTCCATTTTAGATGAAATTTGGACAGTAAGTTCACCACATATCAAGGCATCATATATAATTTTTGTGGAATTTTTAGAATAACCGTGTGTGAGATATAATTTTAAGAGTCCAGATTGGGTAAAATATGCAAAAGTTCAGTTGCACAATTTTAATTAATTCACAATATCTCATAAAAATATAAATAAATATCCACAATGTAGAGAATTAGTTTCTCAACATGAAAGCATTTTTCATTGATCAAAAAGATGCATAAACGAGGTCCAATATAAAGTACGAATACAGGGGTGTCTTGGCAAATTCAGAAAATGAAATTACAATGCAAGTTATACACAGGGGCTATTATGCAATTACGGAAATATGAAATATTTATAATGCAATTTTTACATTAAACAAAGGAAAGACCTTCTTCCTCTTGCTTGGGCGTAGGGAGAAGAACCCAAAGGGGTGGTTGGTCGGCGGCGGTCGGCGCAGCCACGCGCGGTCGCGAGGAGGGTGGTGCGCACCACGCGGCGGCGGCAGAGGGCTGGAGGAGCGCAGCGGAGGTCGGGCGGCGTCTGGTGTTGGAACGGCGGCGAGGCGCGGGGAGGTCGCGCGGCCTGGGAAGGGGCGGCAAGATGGGAGCCGTGCTCGCACGGCCGCGCGGAAGCGGCTGGCTGGCGGGCGGTGGCGCTGGCGGCGGTGGCCGTCTGGGAAGGGGAGGGGGGAGAGGGGCGGCCCGGATGGCCGCTTGGTGATGAAGGAAGGGGCGGCGGCGGTGGGTGCTCCCACCGCTGCTGCCGTGTAATTTTTTTGATTTTTTTTATTGCTGTAACGAAGGCATTTTTATTATTTTTTTAAATTTTTTTATGTTTTCAAAAAGGAAACAAATATGTACATATAAATGGGGAAATCGGTAAATGGTGGAAATGGGGTGGTGAAGAAATGATGTGATATAAAAAAAACAAGGAAACAAAATAACAAGAGAAATGAGGAGAAATACTTACATGAATCTTCGCCGGATTGGCGGAGCAGCTTCGCTGGACTCCTGTTGTCGCCTCGATCCGATTGGCGAAATAAAAATCGGAGAAGCTACGCGAGCTCGACGGGGAACTCGTGATGCGAAGCGGAACTCCGCGGATCTCACCCGAAGGAGGTCGTCGCTTGAGGACAATGCTTCGCCGCTGTCACCAACAAAACACTCCAAGCTCTCTCCTTATTCTATAAGAATGGTGGATGGCGAAAAAATGAGGATGTACAAAAGAATATAAAGAGAAGAGAAAGGGAGGTTAGAATGGTGGTGGTGTTGAATAGGAAGTTGCATTATTGGTGGAGTTGAATGGGAGGTTGGATGAAGAATATGGAGTGGAATGAAGGTTATTAAAAATGGTGGAGTTGAATGGGAGGTTGGTGGTAGAAGAGTAGTTATTGTAGAGAATAGGAAATAAATAAATAAATAATGTAGGCTACTAAAATACAATAAAAATAAAGATATAAAAAAAAGTGGAGAATTTACAAAATAAGATGTATAACATGTACATATTTTTTGTTTGCTTTTCTTTTTATATTTTTTTTGTCTTTTTAATAGTAGCTATGTACAACAGGAAAAATACAATAAAATACTACAATCAAAATACAACACCACCATGATTTTTTTATTTTTAATAATTAAGAAAAATAAAGAAAGAAAGAATATATACATAATATACAATGTACATCTAGGTCCCAAAACCCATCTTTTGCAAATGAGCTCCGATTTTAATGAAACCACTTCCGTTGGATAGATAATTTTCTAACTTGAACTTTAAAAATGAGTTTGGTGAATTTGGTGTTCATACGGAGCGGGAATTTAGCTTGGAAGTTGGTCTTTACGGCTTTTTCCCATTGGGATCTAGGAGCATTTATTTGAGATATAATTTATTTTGTATTTTTGTATTTTTATATACATTGATATGAACATGTTGGAGAAAGAATTATCCAAAAAGGAATTGAAATAAAATTATTAAAAATACATGAAGTTTTGAGCTATTTACATGTATAAAACTCCTTTATTTTTGCGGCTTTTATGTGTAATTTATTTTGTACAAACTAATATACATTAATTAGTGTGTTTTATTTACAAGAGTCATTTTGTTAATTTATTGATTTTATGGACATTTTTATGGGATTTTACTCGGGGATTTTGCTAAGATCAAGATATTGAGATGATGAATCGTGGATTCATCAGTGGGTAGGGGGTTGTCATGGGCGATAGAGAAGGAGGCTTATCGAGGGAGGCATTGGGGGATGGAGAAGAGGCAATCACGGATGGTTGTGGTGCTGGGAACAGGAGCATTGGGGGTGGTGATGGTGGCGGTGGTGGTGGCATAGAGAAGGGGGGCAAATAACCTCTGATACCAAGTTGAAATCAATATAATTACTTGAATAAAATGAGAACCTTACCGCTCCTTAGGGTTAGGGTTACAACAGGAGTCGACTCTTATGTAACGATTCAACATGGATTACATATAAGGTTAAGGTTTACATTTAAACACTCAACAGAAATCTATAATATTTGGACTGCATTTAGAGGATTACTCAATTGGACCTAGCAAACAAATAGATATGTTCAAAGACATTTGTTTCACAACCATATTTGCTATATTTGTATTTGTATCCCTCAGTGAGCACGAATCTACTGATAAGGTATGCAATTACAAATCACGATTTATGCCAATGACAGAGGAACTTATACAATATGAAAGGAATCGCAGATCGTATTTTAGTATCAAAACCCAAAGACCATTCTACCTTCGGAGCAAGATAGGTATTTAGAATAAACTGGATAAATCAGGTAAAGTTTTTAGGAATAAAGCTAGACATGTGGCATAAGGATATAACCAAGAAGAGTGCATCAATTTTGACGAATCATATTGCATATATCTCTTAGATCAAATCAATAAGAATACTATTAGCATTTTCTTATTATCAAAGTTTCATGTTATTCCAACTAGACGCAAAAAACATGTTTTTAAGCATCTTCATTAAAGAATTCGATGTCAAACAACCCATGGGACTTAAAAAACTCTAAGAACTATATTAATGAAAAAGTTGGTGTGGTGACTCCCGCCTTGGGAGGGCTCCCCCTTTTGGTTTTGCTCAAAAAAATAATCTAAGAACCATGACCATGTCTATAGGCTCCATAAAGCACTTTACGGATTTACGCAAGCATCTAAAGCCTAGTATGATGGACAAAGGCACTTCTTACTAAACACTATCACGTAAAATAGATTGTACTATAATCATCCAAGCTAAATATTATTTTCATAATGAAGATGATTACTAAGAATAAATGTCCAATGAATTACCAAAGAAGGGAGATAATGTAGCAGTGGTTTCCGATCCTTAAGAAGAATGAAGAGGAGGAAAGAGAATTTGATGTTGTTGATTATACCTCCTCTTCATTACCTTTGATGAGAGTTCTATGCCTCATTCTAGGGACGAGTTTGCCGATATGTGGATAGGTGATAATATCCATGAATTGGTGGAGCTTGAATTAACACCAAGTAATGACCAAGAGTCGATCATACTACTTCTGATCTGATCAACGTGATGCTAAACAACTTAAAGATGAGCAACTCAAGGAGAGGACTTATGGCATTGATGTTGAACAGTCTCATAGAAAAATACATTCTCCTCAAAATTATGTATTTCATGGTACAACTACATTTGCACTAGAGGTTGTTGAGGAGGCAAATTCTCTAAAGCCGTCCACGTACAAGGAAGCTATTATAGGAGCAGAATCCAAATAGTGGATTGCTGCAATGGATAAGAAAATTAATTCTCGTCACAAGAATCAAACATGGGAGCTTGCTATATGTTGTCAAAGAATAGGAAAGTTTTTGTCTACAAAAGAATATTCAAGTAAAAAACAAGAATATCATACAGTGAAGGCATCTGACAACAAGGCGTGTCTAGTTACAAAAGGATATAGTCATATAGATTACAAGAAAATACTCTCTCCAATTGTCATACACGTATCCATCCGTGTGTTACTAGCTCTTCTAGCACATCAAGACTTTGAGCTAGCGTAGCTAGTTGTGATGAAAGTTTTCAGCATGTTGAACTCAAATAAGAAACCCAATAAGTCAACAAGAGGGATTCACATTTCAAAACAAGGAAGATCATGTGGGCAAATTGAAAAAGTTCGTGTATGAACTCAAGTAGTCTCCCATGCAATGATATAAAAAGTTTGACAACCTCACGGTTGATCTTGGTTTAAACAAAAGTCTATATCATTGTTGTGTTTCCCACAACAAGGTGGGAGTATGGGTCCATTATATAGTTGTTGCTTTATGTTGATGATATGTCGATTGTTCGTAAGAAGAAAAATACCATATATTATCAAAAGGGTCTTGGTACAAGGAAGAAAATTACAAAGATCGAAATCATGTATTAAAAGAAAAACTCTTCTTATATGATAATAAGTACATTGAGAATTTTTTTTGTGAGATTTGAGATGTCAATAACAAGATCCCTGAATACTCTACTCTATACTACAGCAAATATTCATTTTTCAAAATTTATTACGGTTACTAAAGGTGGGATATAGAAATAAACATATAGGTAAGAAGCATGAAAGAAACCATAAAATAAGATTTACACGGTTCACTATGACCCGGATACGTCCTTGGTAATGGCAATGGATCTATAACACCCATAGGGATCATATCGTTATCATCTTGTGGACTTTTCCTATTCAATGAAAAGTTTTAAATTGTCATTTTTTATATAAATGGTTTGTCATACAAGTTGATGTGACTGTTGTTGGGTCAAAATGCAATGGGCGTTGAGGTGTGCACCCATCGAGGTGAGACATTACATGATCTCTCTTAATATGGTGGAAAAATAGAAGTAAAGAGGATGATTCCAAACACTAACCCTATCGGGTTTTATATAGTACCTCATGCAAACAAATCTATATAAGTGGATAGATTTCTCAACTTTCCTTAAATAGGAAGATCTTCCAACCACTCTCTATGGGAAGAACAGACATGTTAGAAAAAAATCAGAACCAAGATGGATCCTATAATCAATTAAGACCCAGATGGGTTCTCTAATCACAAATAATCAGAACCCAAATTAATCTTTTGATCAATTAGGATTCGGATGGATCCTGTGATCAATCAAACCTGGAAGAATCTTCATATCAATCAGAATCTGAATGGATCTTTAAATCAATCAGGATTCAATGCATTATCAACATTTTGAATTGAATCCTCAAATCGCATAACAACTGAGAGATTCTGCCATGAACTAAATTCTCATATATCATATCAACAACCGCTAGAATCCACCACTAGACTACATCGCGAAGTGGATTCTAGAATAGCAGGATGGCTGCTAGATTTTCCATCGTAAATTGCAATCTCAAATAGCAAAATATCAAGTGCTAGATTCTACCCTGAATCGAATTCTTACATAGCAGAACATCATTGTGAATTGAATTCTCAAATAATAGAATAGCAACTAGTAGACTCCACTACTGCCTTCCCTTTCAAAGACTATAGTCAACAATCAACATTGGGCAAGTCCATGCAATGCATGTTTTTGCTCCCAGAAGATGCCTTTATGAAGAAATTTTTTGAAAGATCTGGCCAACCAAATTGCCTAAATCACCGCAATCCGTTCTCGCTATGTCCATCTTTGTACCCCTCCAATCTGCACTAATGGATCTCCATAAATTGGTTGTGTTGTCAACACCCCAAGCCTCCATCCAATGATGTTCCAAACCTCCGCCGATGCACCCCATGAGAAAAAAAGGTTATTAATATCCTCTACCTCATTGAAACATCTTGGACACCCATGTTCGCCCATATGTATGAATCTCGCCTGCCTTCTCCTAGTCAACAATATTTCCCTCCTAAAAAGCCTCGTGAACATCTTCACTCATGATGGAATCTTCCAAGTCCAGATTTGCCCGCAATCTGTCTCGAACTGAAAAAATGATGTCCCTTCAGACCCAGCAATCTGTCAGCTTATCCCTTCCCAACCGAAAAAATGATGTCCCTTCAGACCCAGCGATCCCGCCCCTTAGTAGGACCGGCAATATCCTCCAACTCGGCTAACAACAACAAAAGTTCCATCACTCGCTGCTCAGAAATCGTTGATATAAAGCTAGGGAAAAAGTTTTTCCAATCCCACGCCTCCGCCACCGTGCACCCAGGTATATCTGTCATTGCCTTCAACCAAGGGATCTGACGTCTAGTGACCCCCCTCCACTCCAATCATAAGTCCAAAACCTAAACTCCTTTCCATCCCCAACCAGGGACCTCGAAAAAGGCCGCACCTCCTGAGCCACATCACATATGTCCCTCCAGAAAAAAAGACGACACCACACTCATCTCCTATGGGTGGGAAAGGATAAGCTGGACTTGTAAATCCTCCGAATGAGTTTGCACACCATGTTGTCACAGTCACCCCAAATACGAATCACTTGGCAAGAAGAGCTTTGTTCATCTCCTCCAAACTCCTCACTCTGAGTCCACCATCCTCCTTTGCATATGTAAACCTCCTCCAATCCACCAGCACGAATGGGCACGTTTGCCCCCTCATCGTATAAAAGAAACGCCTCATAATGGCTTCCATCCTCCTCTTAAAACCAGCCGACACGATTCTCGATGACAATATAGATGAGAATGGCAGACAGAACTGGCTACAAGAGTACCAGCCTGCCTCCCCTCGATAGAAAGACCGATTTCCATGCGGCCAACCTCCACTCCAACTTCTCAATCACTGGTGTCCAATCCTCTTTGAGCAGCCTGCCAGCGACCAGCAGCACCCCCAAGTACTAAATTAGAAGGTCTGTGCGTGACGATCTCAACCAAGCAGCACAATCTCCAATCTCTCCTTCAACCAGCCCAAAAGCAACAAACTCCGATTTTGCTCTGTTAAGCTTTAACCCAGAAACGTCACCGAAAATGTCCATCATCACCTAGAGGCCGAGCTTCCTGCATCCATCAACCCCTCCCTCCATAAATAGAACCATATCATCAGCATACTGGAGGATGGGGATGGAGATAACTCTCCTCGGATAACCCCTAAACAGCCCACCAGAGACAACTCATTCCTCCATAATTGCCAACGCGTCAGCCGCCAGCACAAACAATAACGAAGCCAAGGGGCGTCCCTGCTAAACACCTCTTTGTAGTTGGAAGTATCCACCTTTCGGTTGTCCATTCATGAACAATACGCAGGATGTCGTCGTAACACACCTCTTCCTCCAGACTATCCACTTATCCGGGAAGCCTCGCCTGTGTAATGAGGACCACATGAACTGCCAGTCCACACAATCGTAAGCCTTCGAGAAGTCAACCTTCTACAAGATCCTCTTAACCTTCCTTCTACGCCAATCGGCCACCACCTTTGACGCCATAACCACACTATCCATCAAAAGTCTGTCGGGCAAGAAGGCACTCTACACAGGGGAGATGATCCTATCCAACACACCCTTGAGATAGTTGACCATCAACTTCGCAATAACGAGATACAATGCATTAGATAGCACAATCGGTCTGAATTCCTCAATTCACACTGCACCATCCCTCTTCGAGAGGAGAAAAATAAAAGACCAATTAGTGCGATTAAACCCACAATTTCCCTCTTTAAATTCTACCACCATCTGTACAAGCTCCTCCGAGATAGCATCCCAGAACTCCATGTAGAAGAAAATCGAAAACCCATCAAGGCTCCGGCAGCCATCCGAGTTCAGCCCAAAAATCGCCCCACGCATCTCTTTCATCCCAAAACCCCCCTATCATACCCTTAGCCTCCTCTGTAGACACCCAATGACCCCAAGCCCTAACCAACATGACCCGCAGTTTATAGATCACCTGCTCATTTCCCTGAATTGTTCCGTAACAAATCTCTCCACATCTCCCTCCCCACGGAATCTCTTTGATCCTACCTCTATCGAGTGAATCAAATTCCTCCTTCATCTGCTGCTTGCGACTGCATGGAAAAAGCAAGTATTAGCATTTCCTTCCTTCAGCCACCTTTGTCTCGATCTTTGTCGCCACTCCGCTTCACTCTTTCTATCCTCCTCCAGAATATTTTGAACCAGGTCCCTATGCATCAATTCCTTCACCTCCAAATCCCTTGCGTCCTCCATCGCATCCAATCTCCCCAATTCGTCCGGCGCCTGATCATGTATCGTTTGTCGTTGTTGCTTGGTTACTCTCCTGAACTTCACCAGTCTATGCCTCAGCGTTGCGCTTATGAGAAAATCTCACCGTGGCAGATCCCTCAACCTCCAGATCCAACCGGAAATTGCTCATCAAATCCCAAAAACCTAGCCCCAACGTCCAACTTCTCTCAAACCTAAAGTAGGAACCAGATCCCCTACTACTGCAGGAGTCAAAACAAAGCGACGTGTAATCCGATCTCGATTTAGGAAGAGATGTGACTGTTGCCAAGTTGAACAACTCTAGAGCAGAAGAAATCTATTAAGACACAACCGAGAAGAAGGGCTTCTCCAGGTGTATTTACAATCCGAGGCATCCAGAACCTCCAGAGCCAGCTCCTCCACCACTTCACCAAACGGACCAGAGCCTGGGTCATGTGCCCCTCTCCCCTTGGGCGATCATCCGTATAGAGAGTGATATTAAAGTCACCCGCCAGAGCCAAGCCATCTCCGAGAATCTGTCACGAATCTGCCTGAGCTCGTCCCATAAAGCCAAATTGGTGGATGTCCATGTGCAACCATACACAGATGTAACCACAAATGCGATAAAGATTCGCTTTACTAAACAATACCACCGAAATCAAGTGATTGAGTACCACTTCATTCTCCAGCACGAATAAGCCATCATTTAAAGCCACCATAATTACCCCCGAGCTGCCATCTGCCAATACCGAATGAAAAGCATTTAGATGGGGGCCCGACGTGGATTCCCATCTCACAAATTCCTAAGACCAAACTCAGTCTCCTAAAGACAAACAATATGCCCTCCACTAGGCCATCAAGGATCCAACCGCCATGCGCTTGTCTGGCTATCCTAAACCCCTAACATTCCACGTCACCACCTTCATTGAGGAATAAAAAGGGGATCCCCACCACCACCACCCCAATAACCCTACAACCTCTTGTTCCAAGCGCCTCCCCTCATCTCCTGCAACATCCTCAATCTCGTGGCTGACCATGTTGTTTTCATCCACCCCATCACATCATGCTTCCTCTTCCGCCCCTTTCCCTGGCCAGATCACTCTTGACGGTGATTCACCTTCATTCCCTTGTGCACACTCCCCCACGCGCATCTCAAACTCCGTGTTCAGAAGGCTGGAGTCCCGTTTCACAACACTCATATGACGCCTTTTTCGCGAGAAAGTAAGTATTCTTGCCCCTAATGCCTTTATGAAGATATCAACTAGATTATCTCGTGTGCCAACCTTCTTCATGTCGATACTATTCTCCGAGCAAATGAAGTATGTAGAGATAGATATTATTATATGCTATGTACCTGTTCGTCATTTTTATTTTTCTCTGGACTACTATGTATTTTACCCTTGAGGTCTCTCCCTATATAAGAGAGCCTAGGGTTCCCTTGAATAATAGATTACTGATTTTTCACAACATGGTATCAGAGCCCAAGCCCTAGGGCTCTCTCCCTCTCCCCACCCGCCGCCCTCTCTCTCCCTTCGTTTCTCACCGCTGCCGCCTCATCGGGCATCTCTGCCCGCCCCAATTCCTGCCGGTCCTCTCCGCCTCCCCGGGCCCCTCTCTGCCTCCCCGGGCATCTCCATCTCCCCGGGCCCCTCTCCGCCTTCCCGGGCCCCTCCGCCTCCTCGGGCCCCTCCGCCGACCCCTTAGTCTCGCCGGCCCCATTCCTGCCGGCCACCCCTGTCCCGGCGTGCCCTAGCCAGTCTCGACGTGCCCTAGCCGGACTCCTACCACCCGTCGTTGGCCGGCTTTGGTTCTAGCCGGCACCGCGGCGTCTCCTAACGCCTTGATCAGAGCTGTCTCTTCCTCCAGATATATGGATTTGGGTGCGTAACGTCTACATACGCACTCGAATCCTATGCAGTTTGTGTAGACATTTGTCACTTTGTATACAAACCCTAGTTCTTCTCCAGCGGCGATATGTCAGAATCAAAGGTTGATATGCCCTCCATAGGCACGTTCAAAGGTCCTGCTCCAATAGTCAAAATGGACGGGTCGAACTATGAGCTGTGGGGGATGCAGTTCATGAGTCTCATGAAGTCGAATGGTAAGAAGCACATTCTTACCGAGGATGAGCCAACAGAGAAGACAGGGATATATGCCTCGTGGGAGGCTGATGATTCGTATGCCAAGGTCTGGTTGTCAGGTACACTGTCGATGAAGATTGCCAATGATGTCCTCCATCAGCCCACAGCCAAGGCAATGTGGGATATTCTCGCTGCTACGTATTCCCAGGTACGCAATGAGACCAAGATCTTACAGCTTCAGCATGATATATTCACGATGAAGCAGAACGGCAGACCTCTTCACTCCTTGTATACATCCCTGAGAGGGATGTTTGAGAAGTTATACAGTACCATTCCACTCACAGCAACCCCTGAACAACAGAAGACATTTCGGAATGCCATCATGGTGGGCGTTCTACATGCAGCCCTAGATCCTGAGTATGAGGCTGCCCGCTCTCAGATTTTGGCCGATGCAGTTATTCCTCCAATGGAGGATGTTTACAGGAGGCTCAGTCGGATCTCAGTTTCTTCCAGCTCATCTACTCCACCCCCTTCGACGATGGTAGTATCGCGTGGGAGAGGTGGTCAGTCTTCTGGTCGTGGACGTGGACCTCGGGGTAGGGGAGGTCGCTTTCGTCAGCCGTGCTCATACTATCACCGCACAGGCCACTCGGAGGAGACATGCTACTCTAAGCATGGGTTTCCAGCATCGGTACGTGTAGCAGAGCATTCTCAGTCCCAATTGGCATCTACTGTGGATAATCGTTTCGAGGAACTTGTGGCACGTCTACGTGATATTATGCCACAATCATCTGGTGATTCTTCTGGTAGACCTTCAGATGTTGCTGCTACAGCATCTGCCAGTTCCTCTGTTGCTGCTAGTACCTCAGGTAGTGCTACGGCATTTACAGATTCTCATGATATCTCTGATTGGATTATAGATTCTGGTGCCACACATCATCTCTGCGAGAATGCGACATCTTCTGTCTCAGATCTCTCCCAGTTCTTCCTTTCACTGTGAAGCGTGTCAGTTGGGAAAGCATCATCGGTCGAGCTTTCCTAGTCGTCAGAGTCGGAGCAGTAGCTCCCCGTTCGAGTTGTTTCACATAGATATATGGGGTCCAAGTCGTGTACCCGATCATCAGAGACACAGATTTTATTTAGTGGTAGTGGATGATTTTTCTCGTGTTTCTTGGGTCTTCCTTTTAAAGAATAAATCTGAAGCAGGCGATGTGATTAAGAATTTGATTAATGAAGTGCACAATGTATTTTCTTCTACTGTCAAATATGTTCGTACAGATAATGCTCTCGAATTCTGCACACGGTCCCTCTCTCAGTTTCTTTCGTCAAAGGGCATTATTCACCAAACTATTTGTGCCTACACGTCTCAGCAGAATGGTGTGGCAGAAAGAAAGCATCGCCACCTTCTTGATATTACTCGAACTCTATTGATTAAGAGTTGTGCTCCTATTTCTTTCTGGGGGGATGTTGTTCTTACCGCTTGCTACCTTGTCAATCGTATGCCATCTTCTGTCCTTGGTGAGAAAATTCTCTCTCTATTACTTTTCCTGACAAGGAATTATTCTTACTTACTCCTCGTGTCTTTGGTACTGTGGCATTTGTTCATCTTCTGACTCCTGGACTTGACAAACTCTCTCCTAGAGCTGTCAAGTGTGTCTTTGTCGGTTACTCTCGAACTCAGAAGGGCTATCGGTGTTATGATCTCATAAACAAGAAATATTTTATTAGTGCTGATGTCACGTTCTTTGAGTTTGTTACGTATTTTTCACCTGCAAGTGACAGACTGGTACCATCCACTACCAACGATGATGTCTATGTCCCTCCACCTCCTACTTGGAGTTCACCTGAGTCTACTCCTGGTCCTGTCTCTACGTCATCTTCCCCACCACCACCACCACCTCCACCACTTCCACGACCTCCTATTCCTTCTTTACCAAAATTCTATATGCGTCGGTCAGGTCCTGCTCAGGCTACACGTCAGACATCCATCACGCCTCAGGCATGTTCAGATGGCATTACTACTGACGGGTCAGATATGGTACATATGCAGGATTCTTCATTGTAGGAGGAGACTACACTATCCAATACAGCGGAAGATGATTTTGATATTCCTATTGTATTCGGAAGCGGAAGCGGACGTGTACATCTTATCCCTTTGCTTCACAGGTGTCTTTTCATCGCCTCACAGACGACTTTCAGAGATTTGTTGCAGCTTTGTCTTCCGTAGACATACCATGGAACTACAAGGAAGCTATGAAGATTGATTGTTGGAGAATGGCTATAGAAGAGGAGATGCGTGCATTACAGTCTCGTGGCACATGGACCTTGGTTATTGCTCCTCCTGATGCATCTATTGTGAGCTGTAAGTGGGTATTCGCGGTTAAATACCAAGCTGATGGCAGTCTAGATCGGTATAAAGCACGGCTGGTCGCGCGAGGTTTTACACAAACCTATGGCGTGGACTATATGGATATATTTTCTCCAGTGGCTCGTCATTCTACTCTTCGCATTCTCTTATCAGTTGCTGTCGTACGTGACGGGAGTATATCTCAACTGGATGTCAAGAATGCCTTTTTGTATGGAGATCTGCAGGAGGAAGTCTACATGCAGCAGCCACCAGGGTTTACTGCTGAGGAGGAGAAGCATATGGTGTGTAGACTTCACAAGGCAATTTATGGCCTCAAACAGAGTCCAAGAGCGTGGTTCCAGAAGCTTTCCAATCTGATTGAACAACAGGGATTCAAGAGGTCGAACGCAGACCACTCCTTATTTGTTCAGAAGTCATCGGCAGGTACGGTTGTTATCATGGTCTATGTGGATGATATTCTGGTTACAGGAGATGATATTCAGGGCATAGAAAGGGCGAAGGCATTCCTAGACTGTCAGTTCGTCACGAAGGATCTTGGAACTCTAAGATACTTTCTGGGGTTGGAATTTGCCAGGAATGCACAGGGTCTGGTGATGACCCAAAGGAAGTACATTACAGATTTCTTGACTGAAACAGGCATGGCTGGATGCAAACCATCAAGTATTCCCATGGATCCAAGCATGAAGCTATATGATGATGACACTGCTGAAGTGGACAAGAGGAGATATAGAGAAATGGTGGGTAGGCTCCTTTATATTACCATAACTCGTCCCGATATTGCTTTTGCAGTAAGCAAGGTAAGTTAATTTGTGGAGCAGCCAAGACAAGTTCATATGGAAGCCATATACATGATACTGAGGTATCTGAAGTCTTCTCCAGGTTCAGGGTTGCTGTTTCGAAAGGCCACATATTTGTCTATCTCAGCATGTACAGATGCCGATTACGCAGGATGCCCTAAGGATCGAAAATAAACTTCAGGATTTGCAGTTTTTGTTGGGAGCTCTCTGATTTCTTGGAAAAGCAAGAAACAAACTGTTGTGGCAAGGTCCAGTGCTGAATCCGAATATAGGGCCATGGCGCAAGCAAGCACGGAGATGATGTGGGTTCGTTCTGTACTAGAGGATCTACATGTAGCCGTATCTCTACCCATGCAGCTTCAGTGTGACAATCAGGCAACCTTGTTTATTTCCAACAATCCAGCTTTTCATGAAAGAACAAAGCATATTGAAGTTGACTGCCACTACACTAGAGACTTGATCCAGAGAGGATTGATATCTACAGCTCACGTGAGCTCAGGGGATCAGACTGCTGACGTACTCACCAAACCGTTGCTCAGAGGATCTTTTCAGAGATGTTCTTCCAAGCTGAGCATGATAGACATCTATGCTCCACCTTGAGGGGGAATGTAGAGATAGATATTATTATATGCTATGTACATGTTCGTCATTTTTATTTTTCTCTGGACTACTATGTATTTTACCCTATATAAGAGAGCCTAGGGTTCCCTTAAATAATAGATTACTGATTTTTCACAACAAAGTGAAACATGACTCTAATACACTTGATTCTTTTATGGTGCACATGATCCTTTGATAGCATGATCTTGTTGTAGACCGAGGTCCCTGATCAATATATTCTACAATATGCTTATGCAGTTTATGTCAACATCACGTACTCTACCATTAATGTAGACAAAGTAACTGAAATTTGTAAAGTAACCTTCCAATTGATTACATAATTTACCAAATATAGTTTGAATATAAATATCTGACATACGCTAATTTCAGATGCTCCTATCAGATACTGAAATATCCGCTTAATTGATGCTTGAGGCTAACCTGATTCCTGTAGGTAAACTTCTCAATCTTCATATTGTATAACGTCATATCCTCCTTGGTCCAATTGAACATAACGGCTCTGAAACAAGTTTATTGTGTGTAGCAGAAGTGGGATGCTAAAACACACAAATAAGCAAGCACGATAGCAACCACAATACAAGATTTACAAGGTTCACGTGCACCGGGCTACGTCATCGGCGACAGCAATGGATTGCTCTCAATATGTGGAAGAAAACTAAAGTATATAGGATGATTCCAACACTAACCCTGTTGGGGTTTATATTGTACCAGAGAGAGAGAGATCTCCACAAGTGGGCATATTATCAAATCTCTCTACAGAAACAAATTTACCAAATGTCCCTAAATTGAAAGATATTTGAATCTCCCTAATGGGAAGAACCAACGTCGAACATGTTAGGAAACAATACGAATTCATATGGATCATTTAATCAATTAGGATTCTGATGGGTCTTCTCATTACAAATCAGTTAAAATCTGAAGGGATCCTCTGATCAATCACAATGTGAATATATCCTCAAATCAATTACAATTTGGAAGGATCTTAACAGCAATTAGAATCTAGATGGATCCATAATCAACTAGGATTCCAGGCCATGGTATACAAATTAACTTTACAAGTTCTATTTGCTTTGAGATTTGTGGATTCACCTGTGTAGAGGGATTCATTTCTACGATGGATACTAGATAAACCCTCTTATGATTAGGGTTCCTCATCATCTTTCGTAAACAAATGAGATAGGGATCCACTACCACCAACAAGGACATAGTGCAATTAGGGATAAACCTCCTACATCCTGTTTCATGGTTGTCATGTACTTCCTTGTGTGTTTGATCTAAATTCTACTTACGCTACGTGCAACATATATTTTACTTGGTGTTCAATATCCGGTTCCTAAGATCAAGAAAAGGATGGTTCCTAAGATCACTAGAACTAGATGGTGGAATCTTCCACTGAAGCAGCCGAGCTTCAGGGAGAAGGTTTTAGAAGACTTATCTTCGGATTGTAGCGGAAGTGCAGACAAGATGTGGGAGGCAGTGGCATATTGTATTCGAAAGGTAGCCAAAGAGATGCTAGGCGAGTCAAAAGGAGGAGCTCCAAGTCAAAAGGAGGCTTGGTGGCGGAGTGAAGAGGTGCAAGAGAAGCTAAAACTTAAAAGAGCATGCTTTAAAGCTATGTCTAAGGATAAAACAGAGAAAACTGTCACAAACTATAAAATAGTGAATAAGGAAGCAAGGAAGGATGTAAGCGAAGCTAAGTCAAAAGCTTATGAAGTTTTGTATAAAAATCTCGACTCTAAGAAGGGCCAGAAGGATATATTCAGGTTGGCCAAAGAAAGAGAAAGAAAGCTCAAAGACCTTTCTCAAGTGAGATGCATTAAGGACGAGGAAGGTCACGTACTTGTTACTCCGAAGGATATAGAGACTAGATGGGAGTAGTACTTCCATAAACTTTTCAACGGGGAAGGAAATAGAGAGATCACTTTGAGTGATCTAGCTAGCAGCGAAAGTTACTTGAATCGTGCAAGCTATAGACGGATACAAAGAAAGGAAGTAGAGGATGCTTTGAACGTTATGAGACCTGGGAAAGGTGTAGGACCGGATAACATCTCTGTAGAAGTATGGAAAGTTTTAGGTGAGCACGGTTTGACGTGGCTTACGAATCTATTCAATGTTATTTGGCGAAGCAAGAAAATGCCTAAAGATTGGAGGAGGAGTACCGCGGTGCCTCTTTATAAGAATAAAGGAGACATTCAAAATTGTTCAAATTATATAGGTATCAAGCTGATGAGTCACACTATGAAAATTTGGGAACGTGTGATCGAAAGAATGTTGAGGCAAGTTTCCAACGTAAAAGAAAATCAATTCGGATTCATGACAGGTCGCTCAACTATTGAAGCCATCCATTTGCTAAGGAAAACAATGGAGATTTATATAGCTAAAAGGAAGAATCTCCATATGATCTTTATTGATTTGAAGAAGGCTTATGATTCTGTCCCACAAGAGATATTGTGGAAAATTTTGGAGAAGAGACAAGTACATGTCCTATACATTAACCTCATAAAGGACATGTATAATAGGGCTTTATCTTGTCTAAGGACCTCGTCTGGGAAGACTGGCTATTTTAACATCAACATTGGTTTACATCAAGGTTCAGCCTTGAGTCCGTTTCTTTTTACTTTGATTATGGACGAGTTGACAAGTCACATTCAGGATGAGTTACCTTGGTATATGTTATTTGTTGATGGTATTGTGTTGATTGACGAGACTAGAGATGGAGTAAATGAGAAGCTTGAGGTCTGGAGACATGAGTTGGAGATAAGAGGATTTCGTATAAGTAGGGCTAAGACGGAATATATGGAGTGCACCTTTGATGGAAGCAATGGTAAAGGAATCAAGGTGAAGATTGGTGATGATAACATTCGGAAGAGAGGTTCTTTTATATATCTGGGATCTATTTTGCAACATGATGGGGAAATTGATTGAGATGTTATTAATAGAATAAATGCAGGCTGGCTAAAGTGGAGAGGAACCTCTCTACATCCTCTGTGATAAGAAAATTCCTTTAAAAATTAAAAAAAAGTTTTACAGGGTAACTGCGAGACCTGCTATGCTCTATGGATCTGAATGTTGGCCCGTGAACTATAGACATGTGCAGAGAATGGTTGTAGCAGAAATGAAAATGCTAAGGTGGATGTGTGGACACACACGTAAAGATCGGATTCAGAATGACGCAATCAGAAAGAAAGTTTGTGTAGCTCCTATCGAGAATAAGATGCGAGAAAACCGTATAAGATGGTTTGGTGATTTGCAAAGAAGATCAGCTGATGCACCAGTTAGGAGATGCGAGTGTTGGGATATTGAGCCGGCTAAGAGAGCGTGGGGACAACCCAAGAAGTGTTGGAAAGAAACTATACGAAAGGATCTTAGTTTTGTGGATATAAGCCCGGGATTGATCCACGATAGATCCGAATGGAGGCGAAAAATCCATATAGCCGACCCTACTTAATTGTGGGAAAAAGGTTTTGTTGTTGTTGCTGTGTCAATATCCCGTTCGATGTTTATGCCCAAAGATGCATAGTGTATGTTGCTCATAGAATTGACACCTTATGCCTGAACGATGAACCATGGACCCTATAGTGGAGGGCATATCGTATTCACCTAGCTTTCTCTCACCTCTACGCAAGTCCGATGTATTTGAGTATGCATCGAGTCAATAGTTCTTGACAATATTAAATACAAGAAGACGAAGATAAATAAATCCCAAAATCTTCAAGTAGAAGAGACGTCACAGCCTTTTTCCATGATTTAATTGCAAAATCACGAGTCCCCTTCGGTATGGATCAAACACGTACAGCAACGACAGTGACTGCAACCGACATCAGCCCAACAGAATGTCGAGTAAAAAATTATTCAATGTCCCGAGTTTACAATGGCAATAAAAAATGAAGAGTAACCAAATCTTCATTAAAAAAATCTCCACGTTTTCTTGAAACCAAAACCAACCAATATGGCATACCTAACCTTCATTTGAAGATGGAAGAGACACGCAAGACATTCAATACAACTGCCTAAAAAAAGCAATAATAAACTAAAGCAGCTCTATCCGAAAGGAACGTAACTTGAGCGCGACCATATTACCCGAGGTTCTATTCCATATGGATTCTGGTAATATCCCCGAGACGATTCTTGGGTTGTAAAGAAACGAAAGAAAAAATAAAGATAATAAAATAAAAATCTAAGGTAAGAACTCACGAGAAGATAGGGGATGTGAGGCACTGTCTGGCTGACGGACAACCAGAGAGTGCCGAAGCCAAGAAAGGCACATGCGGAGCCGATGAGGAGAACGATCCAGGGGGGGAGGCGGTTGCAGACGACACCGGGGAGTATGCCGGCGTTCTCCCCTATGTCGTTGGCGACCCCGAGCATGGTGAGCTGCTGCTGGTTGAAACCCAACACGGATTTCAGGGAGTGGGAGTAGAGCGGGAAGGTGAAGGCGCTCCCTGCCGCTATCTGCACCCATACGGCCGCGCCCAGCCCCACCCACGGTGGTCGGCTGCCCTGTTTCACTCTCCCGACCATGACCGGTGTGTTGGAGTGGTATGGTTGGAGAGAGGAGATGTGCCTCGCAGAGTATATCTGTCATGCTCAGACAGACAGGACTTTGGACCGGGAGACGAAGGAGATGGGAATTTGCATCTTGGATTTTTCCCGTGCCTCTGTTCTTCTTATCCCAACAAATTATGGTTTTAGTTGCATGGTCCCGTATATATTTTTCTACGTTATATATCCGCTTATAAATATTTATGTTTTGCTCCTCGGTTTTGTGTGCCCATTGCCACATTTACTTTTTTTTCTCTTATATTTACGTAATATTTGTATTTAGTTCTTATTCGGTATTCCTCTTCGGTTACTGGATTTCTGTTAGGCTAAAGGAGGGATAACGATTTCATAGGAATGGTTATTGGCATTTATTCCATTTTAGTAAGAGTTCAATAGGGTTGTCTCTTGGGGGAGCTAATTTGGCTCCCCACGCAATTTCGCTCGATTTTTTTATTTTTTTTAAAAAAATTTCTTCCGTGAAATTTCATCACTATATCCTTATATTATGTCATTAAAATTTCGTGCGAAACAGAGACCCCTACGGCCTCCATCCAGACAGTCATTTTTTAACGGTAACAGAATTGCTAAAAATGACCCGTCTGGATGGAGGCCGTAGGAGTCTCTGTTTGACACGAAATTTTAATGACATAATATAGGGATATTGATGAAATCCACGGAAGAAATTTTCAAAAAAATAAAAAAATCGGGTGAAATGAGGCGGGGGAGCTAAGTTAGCTCCCCATGGGGGCAGCCCTATTTTACCCTTTTAGTAATATGCTCATTTTAGAGATAACTAGTATTTTAAGGGAATTAATACATCATGTACCCACAAAATACTTTGCATTAACTCGAAATTGAATTCATGATCGAAATTATTATATCACCAAGAAGTAAAGAAGTTACATTTGCTAGTGCATATGAGTCACATGTTTAAACTTGATGTTGAAATCCATAGTAGATGATGAATTGCTGCATCTCTTGCCACCATGTATCTTTGATCTTTATCTTCATTGGATGAATCTTATGTTCTTCGTGTGAGCAATGGTTTAGTCATGAAGTTAAACTATGCTAGTGTAGCAGCAAGGGATATATGAAAGCAACATTCATACTTATTGAAGTCATGATCTTTTTTTAACAAGAAATTTATGTTGCAAAGAAAATAAAAATGACAATGTATATAATTATAGCATGTTGAGTTTTGCACAATGATAGTACGATCCATTGTAAGTCCTAGATACATCGTACTTCAATCGAAAGAGAAGAACTTGTTGGCCACATAAGAAGAGCATGTCATAACACATCTTAAAATAGGGCTTAAATTCTAGAATGCAGTCTTACATCAATTCCACTACTGGAGATAGTGTATTGTACTTAACTGAATAATCCACTTTGTTTCACCTATGTTAATCGCATATGAGTTGACACTATTTGATAAGTTTAAACCTTTTGTTATCTGCATCACTTGGGATTGACTTCATGTATAGATAGAATTGCGAAAAACACAAAGTTGATAAAGTCGATCGAGCATACATGTTAAATCTAATAAAACTACAACTGTATATGCTGACCACATACATTTCAAACACTAATGTACAAAATATAAACATAGAAAACCCCAGTGTGAAGGTAAAAAATCATTTGATTGGTTAAAACATAAATCACCCACCATAATCGAATCGGCCTCTCGTAAGGGGTTTTGTTTAATAGATGGGGGTGTTGGTTGATTGTAATGTATATTCTTCAATTATTGATAATAAATTCATAAAAAAACTCAGATAAAATAAATTAAATATGTGTGCATACTACTAATCCTAATAAGTAAAAAATACTAAAATAATACTACCATGTATATATGGCAAATAAATCCAAACCTAGTTTGAGAAGATTGAGAATAAAAATGAATTTCTCCCTTACACAATTTCCTATGAAATTATTATCACTCCTGAATTAAAGTACATAATCAATTATCTACAAAACAAGATCAAATTCAAAAGGAATGGGAGTTCATATGTGAAACTTAAATTTTTAGGACATATTGTATATTATACAATTGTTCTGACTTTAGTCTAATATTGCATGTCAGTATTTTAGTATTTTTAATTTATTTTTCATTTCTTTCCTCTAATTTATGTTTTAGTTAACCACAAAGAAATTAAAATTTTAAAAATCAGAAAAGAAGAGACACAGATAAAAAATGAACGTGTATACATTGCCCTCTAAACCTATACATAAATTCCTTTTCTTTTTTCTTTCCTTTTTCTTACGATATAAAATACATGTTTTACATGCTTTCTATTTAATATTATATACATGATGTAGTTTTATAAAATACTAATAATTTTTTATACTAATCTATTTTTGTATTTTTAATATTTAAAGAGAAGGGAAAATGAGATAGAAAAGGAATTTGGGCAAAAGTTTACAGGACACAACTCCACTAGATACTAATTCATATATGAAACTCCATTTTTTAGATCATGTGATATTGTCTACAGATCCATCTCATCTCATTCGCTCTATCTCCAATTTCACCCTACATTATTGATCATGTTAATGTTATCACACAATACCAACTCTCTGGAAGAGGCCTATGCATGCAGATTGATGTAGTCGGAAAGAAATCTCATATACTCCCTTGATGTTTGATACCACCTCGAGTCTGATCTCCGTCATTAGATGGTGACGACCCTTGGGTACCTAGCTAAGCTCACACTCGCATGCCTTCTTTTTCCAGATCTCCTCCTAGTACCTCTCTAACTGTCATCGAGTCTTTATATTTTTATTTTTACTAAATACACATGTTTACATGTATTTTATATTTTTTCCTTTGATTTTATTTTAATACTATATATAATATTGTTTTACAAATACTAATAAATTATTTATGCATTATTTATTTTTTAAATATTTAACAAAAATGGAAAATAAAATAGAAAAGGAATTAACATATTTATAGGATAACACGTACAAGTTCAATTTTGATTTTCCCCTTTTTTCTAATTTTTAAAATTTTATATTCTTTATGGTTATTTAAAAAATAAACTAAAGAAGGTAAGGAAAAGGAAATAATTTTAAAACACAAAAATATGTAGATGAAATATTAGACTAAAGTCATAATAATTGCATAATTTATAATTAGGTCCAAAAAATCAAGTTTCACATATGAACTCTGATTATATCAAATTTTGTCTTTTTTGTTGATAGATGTATTTATTGTAATTCAAAGTTCCGAGTAGAGTTTCATAGGAGACAATTTGAGCGAGAAATTCACCTTTTAATTCTCAATATTCTCAAACAAGGGTTGGGATTTATTTGCCATGTATAGAGGTTAAAACTTTTATCTAAGATTTTTATTTGTTACACAATAGAGAAGATTTCATGTCATTTATACTTAACATTAATTTATTAAAAATCATTGAATAGTTTACAAGATATACATGTGAATTTGTATGTGTGTGTGTTTCAACTCCGAATTTCTTTATTTTTATTGACTTTATTTCTTTGACTTAATTAATATTAATTATATATAATTAGCCCATTTTTATTGTGAACATCATTTATATTGTTTATTATTTTTGTGTTTTTATCATGTTTTTGCTCAAGAATTAAGGACATAATTTTAGTATTTACGGAAAGAAATGAAAAACTTGTTTATTCGGAGGCCATAGGGTATCTTTATATAAAGGAAAAATCATGTAGGAAAAATAACCAAAGGTAAAATTATATAAAAAGAAAATACAATATAACATTAATAAGATTTCCTATGACACCCCCCTCAAACTAGAATACAGATATCTATCATGCTCAGCTTAGAAAAATATTTCTAGAATGGTCCCATGGCTAGAGCCTTAGTGAATATGTCTGTAGTTTGCTCCATTGAGATGACATGGGATATAGAGATGAAGTCTTTCCATATCACGTCTCAAATGTAGTGGTTATCCACCTCAATGTGTTTGGCCCTTTTATGGAAGGTTGACTTGTTGGCAATAAATAATACACCATGACTGTCACTTAGCATGCATGAGAAGAGGTGTGTCAATAGCTAGGTCAATCAAGACAGACCTAACCCACATAATCTCAGTGCTACCTTACATCATGGCTTTGTATTCAAATTCAACACTTGATCTCAGCAACCATAGTCTGCTTCTTACTTTTCCGTAAAGCCAGTGAGCTTCCAATGAATACTACAATTCTAGATGTTGACTTACTATCTTTTAGGGCATCCTTCATAATTAGAATAATAACAAGAGGTGCAAGCAATCTATATGATCCAAACCTAGAGACCAAGATCCTTGGTGTTAGATAACTAAATCAAAAGTAAGAAAAATAAGGAAACCCTAAGAAATAACATTAAAGTATACAAAAACACAATCCAGTATTACAATTAGCTATTAATAGCCATAACTATTTATCATTAGCTCATTTTGACTTAATTTTTCCATTATGCATATAATGATAAATAAAAATATATACCAAATATAATATTATGAATATATGGGAAGTATACACATATCATGACATGTAAATATGGTAATTTTCTAGGGTTATATTTATTTATCTAATTTGGAAACATGTTGTGATCTCAATGGATATCCCTTTGATGAAAAGTATCTTTGCATTTGAAGATAGCTTCAAGTACCTTAGGATCATAGAAATTGAGTTTGTGTGTGTTGAAATGGTTGCTCCATAAATTACCTAACTTTGCTCACAACATAAGAGATGTCTAGTCTAGTGATAATCACATATAGGAGATTATCAATGAGCTTCATGTATCTCATCCTCTCCTTCTTATCGGTATCATCATCGTAGAGCTTCGTGATGGGATCCATATGATTAGTCACAGGCTTGCAGTTTGCCATCCTAGTCTTTATAAGAAGATTAGTAACATACTTCCAATTAGTCATCACTAGTCCTCTCTGATTCCTAAAAAATTCAATCCCAAGAAAAGTATTGTAGTTTCTCCAAGGCCCTTGGTGACAAGTTGCGATCCAAGGAACGCATTTCCCTCATTAATCTCATGCAAAACATCTCCTCTAATAATAATATCATTAACATAGATCAGAATAACGACAATACCTCGTTATGGCTTATATACTAAATATCGATGATCTGCATCTGATCTCTTGAAGCCATACTGCTCCGACAAGTCCGAGAGCTTATGAAATCATGATATAGGACTCTACTTAAAGCCATAAACAATCTTATGTGGTCTATACATCTTCTGACACCCCCTCTCAGCAATGAACAAGCATTGTTGCTGCATATATAAACTTCTTCCTACAAGTATGCATACAAAAAGGCATTATTAACGTCGTCAAGTTAGGAGAGTGTCCAGTCTTCCACTACAACAATATAAGGAAGATACTTAGGGTCGAGTATTATGCCACACAAGAAAAGTGTCCTGGTAGTCTACCCATTTGTCTGGGTGAATGCACGTGCCACAAGTCTAGCCTTGTAGCTACTCTATGCTTCAATGTAAAGACCTATTCGCACAGACAACAAAAGAACCTGTTGGGGTAGTAACCAACCTCCACATGCCTCTTGATTGTAGTACAATCATTTCTTCCTCCCATATCCAGATGCCACTAATTATCGTGCATAACCTTCCGATGAGTGCATGGGATTGTAATAAATGACAATCCCACCATAAACTTCATGAAGTCCACTGATAGACACCCTAGTGAGACATGTCCTGAGAAAGGGTATGCAGCACAAGTATGTCTCCTATTACTGAAGTACAATGGGTTGGTCCATATCCTCTGAATGATAAATCTCATGCACAACAATCTCCTGAGTATATGCACTCTCATATCATCAAAAATGCCATCAATGGAAGCCAAGTGTTTAGAATTCACCTGTGACATGCTGGATGTTAGGGAAGGCACGTGAACAAGGGATCGAGTAGTTGTTCTATGAATATACATATGAGGAAAACTTTGAACAACATGAGGCATGATAGAAGTAGCTGACAGAAGCAGAGGTGGAATGTAAACCTCCCCATTAGACTCAGGATGTGTCATCATGTCACTTATGGGAGAAAATATGACGGATTCAAAGAAACACCGATATAGTACTTAAGCTTAGCAAGATAAAGCTCTGGTACCTAAAGATCAAAGCTTAACAAACTCAATTTTACGCTTACGGAAGTCATTACTGCTGTGTGGATTCATATTATTTAATAATTATGCCTATTAATAAAAAAAGGTAATATAGTTATTCTCACAGTAACAATCGTACGTGCTTAAGATTTGATCAGTCACATCATAATATTTATAAATATTATGAGTTGTCTTGGTTTTGAAACATTGAGAGCCGTGTGACTTTTTTCTAATGCTAAAAGTTAATTTATATATCTCTCAAATATTGACATCAAAGAAAGCTACTTGTGGCTAAATATTTCGATATTGACGGAGATGCATGTTTTCTTACCTGGAAAAAGGGATATTTCTGTGATATGACACCTGTGTAAAAGTCTATTCCTTGCAGAGAAATAAAAACGTCAAGAAAGCACAAGATAAAATTAAATTATGACTTTTATGTAGGTCTCTTGTTTATTACAAGTTGTCTCTTTGCTTTCACTGACGCAAGACCCAACATCCATATCTATCCATGTATATAGAAGGTTGGGTTTCGGTACTTGTATCATTCTTAACTTCTACAATATCAGTTATGCTTATTCTTTTTTCTAACATCAATTGTGCTTTTATGTTCTTACAAAATTTATAGTTCTCATTTTTTTTAATATTAGTCGTGCCTTGCTTTATCTTATCAGAAGGCCACAACCGTGAAATTTGAATGAAGGTAAGGAAACAACTGATATTGCAAAAAAGAGGGGCACAACATATACACAAAAATTAGGAAGGGCACAAGTGATATAACCCTTATACATGTCTCTTTGTTGTAATATCAGTTGTGCTCCTACCTTCTTACTGAACTTACACTTTTGCCCTTTTGTAGTATCAGTTTTGCCCCTATTTTACCTTAACTGAAGGACACAACTGTGAATTTTGTAAAAAGGTATGGACACAACTGATATTGCAAAAAAAAGGGACATGACTGATATTATCGAACTTAAGAAAGGCACAAGCGATAAAAACCTAAAACTTAAAAAATTTCAATTCTTTTACTGGAAGGTCTTATCTTATCCGACCATCATCCTCTAAAAATTTTCAATTCTTTTACTCGAAGGTCTTATCTTATCCGACCATCATCCTCTAGTTGCAATTCTCTCCCACCTCTTCCACGATCACTTCCAACGTGTATAACTCAATAAGGGCACCTTTCTCATAGGATGCCCATATTTACAAGTATTGACTGATAGATAGAGGTGTAGGCTATTAAATTCGATTACAGATATACATACTATTAAGATCATTGCTCCCAACATCGTTGTATTTTGGTAGAATGGATAGGGATTATAACTCAAATGGCATGGCAAACCGAATGTTTTCTAGTGTGTAATAACCCCCAGGGGTCATTATAAGACATCCAAAATTACCACACCATATGGGTTGCTAAAATTACATTTCCAACCAATATATAAAGACATTAAAATCTTAAAGCTGGGTTCTTCTCAACAACTTGCCACGTGTAAACTATCTATGTCTTCCCTTGCATGTATGTCCCCTATTTTTTACACCCTCCCAGTTTGCATTGAAGGATATGAGAAAATCCTTAAGCGTATCACGAAAGCGTGAGGATCGCATAATATGTGATTGGGAGCTACTAGTCATACTAGTAGCTCATGGCAGCGGAATTTAAAAAAAATGAATGATGAAATCACATGATCCAAGGACACTTCTCAGATCCTTTCATCTAAACCACAAACATGTATTAGGATTATTTCTTGAATCATGATTACGATCGAGTCTCTAAACGAAGAGACCTCATATCTCAAGTCTATTTCGACGGAGGAGATGCTTGCTAGCACATTGATTAAATGCATGCTCGCAATCAATGTTGATGATCCAACCAGCAAATCTCCCGATCTCGTCTCAAGAGATCTGACATCTTCTTCGCGAGTGAGATGCATATGAACTATATGGATAATGCTATCTATATTTTTCACATTCTTGATGATTAAATCATATTTAATTATCTAAGATCTCAAATCTCTTGCATTCAAATAATATGAATCCCATTCACATTATTCATGATAATTAAATCACATTTAATTATTCATTTCTCACTTGCACAACTAATATGAATCACATTCGTATTATTTACAATAATTAAATCATATTTAATTATCTAATTTTCTCAGTGCTCAGTATAACATCAATAATTAAATTATTCTTGAGCTCTTTCAAGAATAATGCGCTTTCTCCGTGGATACTTGGAGATAAGGATAGAATGATTATACATTCCACACAAAGTGACTTGGATATTCAGATCATATCTTAAATCTAGATCTTGTGAACCTCATATAGATGTTTGATTAAATGAAAATCGTAAATCTAATCTTTTTCATTGCATATGAGTCGCATTCTGATCACTGTCCAACACTTAGACCAAGATCATATTACTTCTCTATTGAGTGGAGTCACTAAAATACAAACTCGTTTCATCACTCCCTAGGAATGGAAGCGTCATGCTTATATAATTGTTTATGATCACGTCACCCTCAGGTATTCCTAATACCCTTACATCCTGCATACTGGAAGACCTAGAATAAACCTGAAGTTTTAGATCTCATTTAGACTGTCTCCTTCACGGTTTCATCATTAAGTTTTTTTGTTATCATTGGGATTTGCTATCAATCATATACTTTCCAAAAGCATATATCATACCTAGGTATTGATCATATACTTTCCAAAAGTATATATCAAACCTTTAAATTCAGTCAAGCTTCCAAAGCGAGACGATCGTGCACAAGATTTGATCCCAATATCTCATGAGTGAGCTCATGTCTTCAAGTTCAATAAATGAACCTGTATGATCCAATTGATAGATCGTATTACTCATATGTCGTTGTATGCCCACCATCGCACCGGTGTATAGACCTCGATTAGGCCATCAATATATCAATATGCCAAATGTACATACTCAAACATATAGTAACACATCTGTCTCCAGCAAGAGGATGCGCGCCTATATCATGACAACATATGACATAGGTCTTTGGTTATCTCGGTCTCGTTAAGTCAACTCTTTGACCTAACTTATCTAACACCTCCGAATATCTATTCCTATGCAAAGGACCTACATTAAGAGGTCGGTTAGATATCAACTCATGAGAGAAAGGATTGTCATCTCCTACTCAGACTAGAGATCATCTCTTAATAATTATTTGACGGTGCTTGATGAGTCATCAATCTAACTCTTTAGATATTCATCCAAGCACCAGCTCTATAATTCAACAAGTGAATTAACAACTGTATGATGATTAAGATAGCCATGGTACATAATCCTAATTGTACTAAGGGACATATTGTGTAAATTAATTATTCTTCATTTCAGATCAAGGAATGATATTTGCAATAACATTTATTGCATAATGGCTCGCTGTGGGCTCACATGTCCAACAATCTCCCACTAGCCCAAAGACCCATTAATGAGCTAATATTTAAACCCACACTCATGTGGCAATCATAAGCTATTTAAAAAAATAGCTAGGTAAACTGACTAGCCACTATTTCATTAGAACTACGCCAAGTCCTTTATGGCACTTGTATATCTCCTAGTAACATTGCTCACATCAATGCAAATGTTGCATATTATGCAACAAATACTCAATCTTGAAGCATTATAGTTTCTTTGACACTACGACTCAATAATCACTATAACTAGTATGTAATTTCTATTATCCTTAACAGAAAACTCTTATTCCCATAGATCTATATATCTTAAGGTATCTACAGTTAAGATATGTTAGGTCACTATCTATAAAGTCTTAAGTTCTTTAATATAAGACTTAGAGATCACTATCTCAAAAGTCTTACCCTCTTTGGCGATATTGTTATTACTGCAATCAAGTGTTTCATTTCTATAATAGGATTAATAAAAGTTTATTACTCCCGCTCCATGGAAAAGATCTGACTTTTGTACACATCTAGCATACACTCAGCTTCTCATAACTAATGCACAAGGGCAAGCAATTTTAGCATTCACTTCCTAAGCTCTTCGAGGTGATATCCCTTCAAATAGGCCAGTACCATATTTTAAGTGAAGGAAGCCTTCCTTGAGATTTTCTAAGAATGGAACATGACCAAGGAGTACCAATTAATGTGACAGTCCCAATACCCTCTCTATGCTTCTGAATATCTTCATAACTACGATATAAGAGGTGTTCTTGAGATCATATCTCAAAGTATGGAATAGACAGATTATAAAACATGTATTATCACCCTTATATCATTCCAAATGATTGGGATATTATCCACATTTAGCATGATGAACGCATTGGCACTCCTACTAAGCTTCACACACTTCATCAAGATTCTATTTGAAATCATAACCTTTATGATTTCATCAATTCTGATGTACCAACTACAAGAGGCTTATTTGAGTCCATAGATGGAGTTCTTCAGCTTGCACCCATTTCTTTCCTCAATCATGAAGCCCTAGAGCTACTTCATATGAATGCCCTCAAGTAGGTATTCATAGAGGAATGCAAATATTGACTTACATCTTGTAGATGTCATAGTCAACTTGTGTAGCTACGGTTAGCAATATTACGATGGATTTAAGCAAGGTCACTGAAGGGAAAGTCTCACTGCAAGTGATGTCTTCTCTTTGTGTGTATCTTTGTGGATATGAGACGTGCTTTGAAGGTCTCTACCTTCTCATCAGGTTCCCTTTTTCTCATGAATACTCATTTACACCTTAACGGGTCTTACCCATATAGGTGGATCATCGAAGGTCCATATACAACACTTGTATATGAAGTCTATATTAAACTTTATTGCTAACATCCACCTTTCCATGTCATGATCCTAAAAAAACATCATCAAATGAAGTCATATCATTGTC
Organism: Ottelia alismoides; assembly: GCA_037367405.1. NCBI lineage: Eukaryota > Viridiplantae > Streptophyta > Magnoliopsida > Alismatales > Hydrocharitaceae > Ottelia > Ottelia alismoides. Next base: position 428,609 of record JAZKJV010006302.1, on the reverse strand, counting down.
AGACTTAAATGATACATGGAATCTATCCTCAAACTAATTAGAAGAGGAATGAATATTCATCTTTAATCGTTCTTTTAGTTTCTGATTTTAGGAGCCTCGTTATCTTCTAAAGATTTAACGAGTTCCTTTAATTCATTTCCATCTTGATTCTCAAGAAAGTCATCCTCTAAGAATCACATCCTTAGATATAAGATCTTTTAAGAATCTCAAGATCATAAAGTAGGTATCCAATACCATCCTTTATATTATTAATAAAGTAGCACTCTCTATGTGCTAGATTCCATCTTACTTGCATGTAATCTTATTAAGGATATATATTGTAGTCTATACTACATACATACCTAAAAACTAAGAGGTAATTATGCTAAGATTCATCATTGATCAAACCATGTCACACATGATCCAATTGTATCTCCCTACAACTCTATTGAGTTTAGGCACGTTAGGAGGATTGAGATAGGAATGATATTCCTTTCCCTAAAAAGTATTCCATGAATTCATCTTATAGGTACTAACTACCTAAGTTAGATCAAATTTATGTCATCCTTCTTCAAACTTTGGTTCTAAACCAAATTGTAAAATCTTTGAATATTTCAAAAGTTTCTAATGCAAAGGAAAGAAATCTCATATCACAAATAATGATTAATTGACATCACATATCATTAATGTTTATTTTGATAGAGATGATTCCCATACATCAATATATATGAGATCTTGAATACCTTGGCATCTTACACCATTCCCAGAGAAGAGTGTATTGGACATTTTTACTTTGAATGTACTAGTCATAAGTACGAAAGTTTTAAACCTATAGATGATATAAAGGTCAACATCTTACTAGTCTATTGATCATATCAACATACATATGCCACGGCTTGATGCTAGATCATTGTCAAATGATCTTCATCCTCCTATTGATCTTTTTAGGTTTGATTTTTCAGTATCTAGAAATGTTAATGAATCATTCATTAATTTTCTAATTTAGTGGAGTCCTCTAGATGTTAAACAACTATCTAAAATATATCCCTCATAACTCTTTATAATGGATCTATTCCAGAATTCATGTTTATTTCCAACATTTAGAAATAAACAATGAACGCATTATAATATTTAGGTCATAGAGACATTATCTAAGACTAAGGGCTCTCCCACTGAAAATATGTATTCTATCTATCCAAGGAAGATTGTTGCAACAGTTGCATCAATATCCATGTGGACGACTATTAAACCTTATGATCAAATTTTCTAATCTTCTAAAAAACATATGCAATCAATTGCAAGTGTTATTAGAAGAATGAGATACAATTGTTAGACTTTGATCTTATTTAATTAGTCGACTTCAATGACGATACATAGATGTATATTATTCCGATGCATTATCCGGGTCTTTCTCTAAGGATCCTAGATAGTCTAGATAGTCATACTATCAATACATTAGCTTATTACAGTAGTAGCATTCATCCAACTCTTTGAATATTATATGGAAGTCATAGAAGTATAGTCAATTCTTTGACATTCCTTCTTACTTAGGTCAGACCCATGCTTCCACTATGCTTTCTTCATCTATAAACAACCATTTCTTAAGATGAAGGATCTGTTATGTTGAATTCAAAGGATTTCAATATAAGAGTATTTCAGCATCTATACATGCTTCATTCAATTCATACAATATGAATATTATGAAGCTTCATGAATGGGGTGAGTATAGACAGTGAGAATGATGACATTCATCGTATCTACATCCATCTAAACTCTAAAAGAATTTGGTTCGGGTAGGTACTCAACCATTTTGAGTACATCATTTCTTATCGAGACACCATTCTGTATAATGCATTGAACCATGTCATTCATGATTAAATATCAAGAGCACATATGTATGACAAAACATCTTCTTAGATTTTATAAGGGTTTTAGATAATTACGATCATCACCGACATGATACTTCCAAAGCACACTCGATGAGAGATCGAGACTATAAAGACACGCAACCCTAGGTTGTTGTCTTATTGCCTATTTAATTGTCATTCCTCATTATTATGAGGGAACTTGCATATTGCAACCACATACATTTTGGGTTCAAATGCAAGCACAATATCTTGATCATGAATCCAATTCATGAGAATTTACTAGTTATTATTGAGTATAGTTTTGAGTGGGTTTAATGTAAATTATCTGAAATAATATAATTTGGATATATATATATATATAAATATATTTTACATTGATTTAGGAGTTTTTTATATCAAATTATCTTGCCTTACCAATATTGAAAGTTCATTCCCCTAATCACTTTCAATGCAAGAGATATACTTACCATTATACCTCAGCCAAGATATGGGATCTCCTTTCTTACCTTTGTTATATCTCAATAATATGGAAAATTGTAACTCGGATAAAAAGAAGCAGGAACTCATTCCTCCTTGCAAGTCCAACTTGTATTTCTCAATTCGATCTTTACCACACGTGCCTACCACCTCTATGACATTGTTGATCCATCGTTAATTGAACCAACCGTCAACAGGAATAGTACTCTCTATGCGCAATCTAATATAGTCCCAATAATTTGAGGAACTGATATTGGGGTCACTATACATATTACCTTACTCTTTCAAGAAGCAAAGATTCTGATCCAGATGTGCTTGTATGCAGGAGCTGTCACTTCGGACATGCATCTCCTACATACAATCGCTAGCGATGGAACCCTTAGCATTGATGGAAGACCATTGATGTCACTTATGCGATCCTCCATATCATGTTCAAATCTAATGATTTATTATGAATCATATTCACATAATTAATTCTTCCAAGTGAATTACAACTCCATTCATAATAGAGTCTATTATTGGATCTATTGGTTTAATCATATTAAATCAATTATCAATCCAATCAATCAACCAACAAATAATATTGATTATTACTTGAAGGATGGGATAATCTTAAAATAAGTATTATTCGAATTTTAATAATTAGAAAAATACATCATGATATCTTCAAGCATTATCCTTTCCTTACCCATTGTCATGGCCAGTACTGACGGGAGTGGGACAGATCGCTCTTGGAGCAACTTGCTACCCCAACGATCCTCGACTAGACACCATATCTGTATGAGGTCAGGATAATGCGATTTGATCATTTTGTATTTGAGATGATAATCGGTCTTTAACCGAAGTTATACCATATATAATACTCATCAAAATATTTTTGATAATATTATAAGGAAATTTACTAAATAAATTCCCATTCCTAATTAAGTAACAATATTTGTTGGATTGATATAATCAACTGTGATCTAAATCATATCTAATCAATTTTGGTTAAGGTAATTTTATTTAAATAAATAATCACATTTAAATATTTTATAAGATATACATCAATAATTATTTTAGGAAATTAACAATTAATTTCTATTAATTGATTAAATGATAATAACAAGGTTCTTGATTGAGAAAGTAATTTCCAATAGTGACTCCTACTTACTAAAATTAATATATATTAATCAATTTAAATCCAAATCATGAAAATTAAGTTTCTTTCATTTGTCAATTTTATTTATAACATAAACAAGTGATAAACATATATTTCTTGGAATTTTAAAAACGTAAGTAACTCTTTTCTTACGTCAAGATTCTCCATCCCCAAAATAATGGATATATGTTCATTAAAATGATCATAACTTAAACAATCAGATTCCAAATGACGTAAACTCAAGTTTAATGGTTTCCTTATTTAATGGGGAACATAATTCAAGGATAATTTTGGTTTTAAACACATTTAAATAGAGTTAAAAAATCAAACAACACAGGGCTGCGTAAATAAAATGCGATGAAAGTTCGCACAACCAAAATTGCCCAAGTCATCTTCGGTTTAAGGATCATATCCTAAACCTCTAACCTATGGATATGATACAACATGAAAGATATGGGAAATTTTGATTAAGTAGTCGCACTACTTCTAACATACAAAAGTGTGAGAATCACATCATATGCGATCAGAAGTGACTAGTCGTATAAGTTGCTTGGGGCAACATAATTTTAAAAAAAGTGAATGATGAAATCACATGATCCAAGAACACTTATCAGATCATTTTATCTAAAACACAAATAAGTATTAAGTTTACCTCTTGAAGTGTGGTTGTGATCAAGTCTTAAACAAAGAGACCTTCCGTCTCATGTCCAATCTGACGGAGGAGACGTTTGCTCCTCGCAATCCATGTTGATGATCCATGCGACGAATCTCCTTATCTCATCTCATGAGATCCAATGTCTTCTTCATGAACAAGGAGCACCGAAGAAGACGGAGATCCATGAGCAAATGATCCAGCAACATGACGGTGATACGACAGCGATACGACGGCGATGGCGACTCTTTATAGGGCTCCATGATGGACGACCACAATGGGAGAGAGAAAGAGAGACTTGATATGTAGAGAGAGATAGGGAGAGATAATATTTTCCATTGTCTAGAGAAGAGCTAGGGTTGCCTCTTCCTATATAGTATTTTGGGAGTTCATACATCCCAATCCTGGACAAAACAAATCCAATGATCCACATTGATTTGTGTTTCTTTTAACGTCCATGATTTTATTGTAAAAATACAATAATAATTAATTTATTAAATTTAATATATATTGAGTAATAATCAATCTAAATTATTTTCAAATTAAATCAATTATCCATGGAGATAATAAGAAGGAGGTTAGCCTCCTTCCATAAATCGAGGGACGACCACCCATTCCTAATATGAGTTGGTGGTCATTCACCCTTCATTTAAGGAAGTTGACTATCTCCTCATAATGCATGAGATTGCATTATCCCATGGAAATCTCCAATATTTACAACAATATTTATTATAAATTATTTCACAAAATAAATCCAAATTATTTTGTGAACATTGCAGTCATGCCATTGGAAATTTGTGAATCACATTGACAACTCAAAATAAAATGTAAATTATTCAATTAATTATCCACTGCAAATCCATGTCACATCAACATTTAAATTATAAATGTTATTTACAAATAGCTCTCTTATGTATTATAAATCATATTTATGTTATATATCAACTATATGGATAACGTTATCCACATTATTCGTATTCTTGATGATTAAATCATATTTAATCATCAAAGATCTCAAATCTCATGCACTCAAATAATATGAATCTCATTCACATTATTCACGATAATTAAATCACATATAATTATCCATTTCTCATGTTCCTAAACAACATGAATCACATTCATATTATTTACAATAATTAAATCACATTTAATTATCTATTTATCTCAATGCTCAGATATAACATCAATAATGAAATTATTCTTGAACTCTTTCAAGAATAATGCACTTTCTTCGCGGATACTTGGAGATAAGGACAAGGCGATTGTATGTTCCATGTATATTGACTTGGATATTGAGATCATATCTTGAATCCAGATCTTGCAGACCTCCTATAGATATTTAATTAAATCAAATTAGCAAATCTATCTTTTTATTGCATCTGAATCATATTCAGATCACTGTCCAACATTTGGACCAAGATCAGCTTACTTCTCTATTGAGAGGAGTCATTAAAATCCAAACCCGTTCATCACTCCCTAGGAATGGAAGCGCCATGCTTATACAATTATTTATGATCGCATCACCCTCAGATATTCCTAATACCCGTACATCCTACATACTGGAAGACCTAGAATAAACTCAGAGTTTTAGATCTCATTTAGACTATCTCCTTCAGGGTCTCATCATTAAGTTTCTCTTTTGGTCATTGGGATTTTGTATCGATCATATTACTTTCCAAAAACATATATAATGCCTATATCAAACCTATGAATTCAGTCAAGCTTCAAAAGCGAGACAATCGTACATGAAATTTGATCCCAATATCTCATGAGTGAGCTCATGTCTTCCGGTTCAATAAATGAATCTGTACGATCCCTTTAAGAGATCGTGTTACTCATATGCCCGTATATGCACACTAACATGTCGGTATATAGACCTTGATTAGGCCATCAACCAATCTATCTACCAACTGTACATATACGCAAACATATAGTAACACACCTGTCTCTGGTTAGAGGATGTATGCCTATATTGTGACAACATACGAAATAGGTCTTTGGTTATCTTGATCTCATTAAATCAACTCTTTGACCTAATTTATCTAACACCTTTGAATCTATATTCTTATGCAGAGGAATTCCATGAAGAGGTCGATTACATATCAACCCATGAGAGAAAGGATTGTCAGCTCCTACTCATGTTGGAGATCACCTCTTAATAATCATTTGATGGTGGTTGATGAGTCATCAAATCTAACTTTTTAGATATTCATCCAAGCACCAACCTTTATGATTCAACAACTGAATCAACGGTTGTATGACCATTAAGGCTGCCATGGTACATAACCCTAATTGTACTAAGGGAAGTATTACAAAAATTAATTATTCTGCATTTTGAATTAGTGAATGATATTTGCAATAACATTTATTGCATAATGGGTCCTTGTGTGCTCGCATGTCCAACACGCTCGTGACTCGCACATGAGGACACTTTTGTTCCACCGGTGTCGAGTGCCCTTGCCGCTTGACCTTCCCTCTTTCCATTTGTCAAGGGTGTGTTGCATACACGTTTATTTATTTTGGGTTTTCCCTCGATGAAAAGCCTTAATTTTGTCACCTTGCATTGCACTTTCTTCTCTATCACCACTCTTCTTGATTCTCTTCGCACACTCTTATCCATCACCAGTATTTTTGCTTCTCTCTGAGTTTGGAGGTAAGGAAGGTTTGGTTTCCTTTTTTGTGGTTCATGTTTTCCTTTAAAGGGTTAGTTTCATGTGAATGTAGTTTCTTGTTCACACCGCACTCACGATCTTCATTTTTGGAAGGATTTTGCATGTAAAGGTTTCACGAGCTTCTCCACTCTTGTAAGGGTTTCGACGCAAAGGATTCTGCATGCTTGGTTTGTAAAGGTAGTGCATTATCTACCACATGAGTGTTATATGTTATGTTCAACTCGATCGATTTATTTAACTATAGGCGCTTGGGGCCCGAATGGGGAAACGTGTTTTCATGTATTCTAGTGTTCTTGCATGTGCTTCACGACTGTCCGAAGGTTCTCAATGTAGTGATCATTGTAACATTTTAAAGGATATATAATTGTGTAAATTATGATAATTTTAATTATAAAGAACATGTTGATGTTGAGAAGTAACCATTTATCCAAGAACTCTCCTAAATCAGCCCGTGTTTTATTGTAGAAATTATAATTTAAAATCAATAATATATGAAATAAATATACAAATTAATATTTAAACAAATGCTTGACCTAAATCATGCATATATTTGTTGTGCATCATTGACCTAAATCTCACTATATAACACTTAACGTATGAGTTTAAGCTTTAATTAAATTAACTACTATATCATGTCCTTGAGTTCGATCCTTGATTTATTCAGGATAAATTAAGTCAAGCTCCCTTCATAGAAATACTCAGCTTCATTCTGTTGACTTATTAGTCGACCATATTACATCGAGTGAATATTAAATTATTTGTTTAACGATTTGTCAGATGGCGCCATTGCTAGTGACACATAAACATTAGTCATATTTAATTTGATTTAAATATTAAATTAGGTGAATTTTAGCACATCTTAGTTTATGTTTTTGAGTTGTATTGGTTTTTGTTAACTGCGTTGATTTTTTTTCATTTTATTTATATGTTATTTAATTAATTACCTGATTATCTCTTTAAGACATCTAACCATCTAATTTGACAGGGCTCATAGAGTCGAGATGATTGACTTGATGTGGAGGCAAGGAGCCTGGAGTTCCAGGTGAAAGAGTCCAAAGCAGCTACTTAAGAGAAGAGATTTTTTAGCTAGCTAATGTAGTTAATTATATATTTTTGTAGTAATATGTGATGCAATTATTTGTAATTTAATATGTCATTTCCAATGGCTCTGTTTTAGGGCTCATGCTTGAATTCAAGGACTTTCTAACTTATACTTTGTGTGTGTCGAGATATGTTTAATCCTATAAAGCTTTACTTAGGTCATTATTGCTTGTTACTCCATAGATTAGGCCACACTTTAATCACCTCTTAAGATTCACTTAAAACTATATACATTTAATACGTTCTATCTAGCTCAAAATGAACTCGATTCTATCTTGCTAATAGAACTTATGTACTAGTAGTGGTTTTTCTCTACTTGCATTGCATATAGTATAACTTTTAAAATTTAGTCTTGTATAAACGCATGGAGAGTGTTGGGAAGCTCTGTAAGTACACCTTCTACTACACATTCATCATTTTTCTTACTTGCATTCGACTTTTCTCGACTCATTGATCTTGATTAATAACTTAGGACTAAAAGGAAATGAGATTGGATGTTAAGCGATATATTTCATGTACTTACAGTAAATATCAATGATAACGAGCATTCAAATTGGGTATGTTAATCGTGTCAATTTTTAACTAACTTGGAATAAAAGTCATCATGTACTACGAATGAGTAAAGCCCTCAATACACGCAGGTACTTACCTCCAGACAAGAGTGGGCGAGGATGTATCCCTATGTCTCCATTTCCGACTCTCATGGATTTGGGAGTTGCAAGGACTTGCCTTCGACCTTTGTTTTCTCGTGTTTTATGAACTAGATACGTTAATATTCATCATGTGATTGCACATCATGACCTCCTTGTTCTAAACTTTACTCAGGGATGATATACAAATGATTGGAAACCATCAACACTTATAACATCCTACACTCATATCCTATAAGCTGGGATTATTGTAATGAGTATTTAACTCACTTATGTGGAAGGACAGTGATTAGCATATTTATTGACCAGTCATTTTTATGATGTTGGATAGTATATAAATCCCAACACCATCTTTTTTGCCAATTTGGATGATAAATACAACGATGATGACATGTTGACATCCATTGTCGCCTGCACACCTCATTTGAGTTTGGTACTTATTTCTCACGTTCTTGATACTTATTTCTCAAGTTGCTACTACTTATTTGTGAGGTTATATTCTCTCCGACCAAAAGAAAGAGTATGGTTCGAATCAATTTGCTATTCAGGTTGAACTTCTTGATCCCAATCTCATTGCTTCACACCCTTAAAATATAAAAAATTCTGTTAAGATAATAATAAGATGCTTAGTTTGCATTTCCTAGTTACAGAAGGAGGCTTTTGTCGCATATCACATGATATGGATATTCTTTTGTTTGTTTTTTGTGTTATCAAGTCGAGTTAAGTACTGAACCCAAGGAATGGTTTGGTAGTAAAGCAATGTGCCTTCACTTTAAATGACTTGTGTTCGAATCCCAGTGAGAATGTTCCGGACACTTGAAATTACTGCACCTACTATTAAAAAAGTTCAAGTTCAGCTGAGCGCATTATATTTTTTAAAATGTCAACTCACAATGTCTCCCTTATATTCCTTTTGTAGTTTTTTTCGTGAATTATCCCAAATGTAGTCATGTCATTTGATCTTAGAATTTTCCAATAAACTTCTTTGACTATTCATATTTCAAATTTTGAAAAATTCCATTTGTTGGCAAGCAACCGGGTCGTTCAAAATTTGAAGTTACTGGTTTTGCATTCTATGATCACCTAAGTGTTTTATCTACATCTTTTACATGCCCTAACAACCAGAATATTACTTTTATACTCATTGGTATTGGATCCCTATGTCTACCTTGAAGGGCAAGCCAATCATGACATCTTCTCCGTGATGAAGTATTCTCTACTATCAAAAAGAGATACTTCAATGTACTTAACTGTATCGACTTGAAAAAAAAGAGTTTTGAATTCCAATTGATTTGGGATTTAGGGTTTGGGATTCTAGGGTTTAGTATTGCCTTATGTTTCCTTTATTCCTAGCTAATGAGGCATGTCCATTACGCTATAAATCCTGCCTAAAGGTTTTTGGAGAGCATGCAATTCATTATCGTGAACTCTCAGATTTTAAATATAAACATCATCTTATTAGGAATGTCCTTTATGATGTACTCAAGCATGTTGGGGTTGCTTCCAAGAAAGAAGCACCTGTGATTTTTTTGATTGATCAACACGAGGGAAGATCGATACTCATACCAACATGTGTTTTAATATTTAGATGGTCCGGAGGAAAACATGCAGAGTTTATTTGACTGGAGTTTCTCCATTGATAGGTTTGATAAGGGGTGATTTTATTGCGGGATACACTACGCAGAAAGCTGCCTTAGCTAAAGTTGCTAAGTATGAGATGGCTTGTATTGATAAATCAACATGTTTTCATCCCGTTCGATTTTGATACCTTTGGGTTCTTGACAACTGAAGTGGTAGAGCTCCTCAAGAGGGTTCAAAAAATTATGCATAACAATGTTATGGTTCTTAAATCTGTGGATGTTGTGTTTCAGAGAATTGGATTTGACATCTATAAAGAATCGCCTCACATCAATCTCTCTGTATTAATTATTTTGGAATTTGATTTGTTATTTGTTTGACAGAAATTAACAATGACTTGCTATCTACTTCTACCTTTTTGGCTATCACAATTGCTCTTTAAAGCATCACGAACTTGACGTCCCATGTGTTGTATTAAGAATTGTAATTAGACTTTTAATTGGAAAGTCTATGTAATTATAATTGAAGTTAATTTGGTTTCAATTGGGAAACCAAATGGTTTGGAGGGAAAGTTGGGAATTCCCAAATTTGAAACATGGAAAAGCTTGGGTGGAAGTTTAGTACCATACCTAGTATATCTAAACTTTTGGTGGGCTTATATATGAGTTCACGCCCCAAGATCTTGTAGCAATAGTAGAGAGGAGGAATGGAGGGCCACACATGCATGCGCACACGCTCCGCTCCGGCACCAGCTTGGGCTCGGGCTCGGTAGAGACAATTTGGATCTCAGATCTCGATACTTTTGCTATGGATTTCATTTGGTAGGTCGATTAAATTAATCACACGGATTAATTTGGATCTGACTTAAATGGGAATTCAACTCAACCCAAACGGCTCGTTATGGTCGTGGTTTTAGAATTCGAAAAGATACGCCTTTTGAAGGGGCGTTTTCGAAAATCGAAGGTACCGCATGCTATGGCACGCGACTCTCTTTTTATCCTCTCCCCTGATGCTGCTTTTCTTCACTTGCAAGAAAAACCCTCTCTCTCGTTGTCGTCTTTGCACTTCTTTCTCTCGGCTGCAGTTCTCTGAGGTATACTCGAGGACAATCCCGTCAGTGTGCGCAGACGAAGATCGTGTGCCATCGTATCATATGAAGGGATTTCCAGTACCCTACATACCGGTATTGTGGGGGCGATATCCTCTCTAAGGACAGTCCATTTCATGGACACTTCAGTGATTTCTAATCTAATCATTCTTTCATTTTGTTTGCCGCAAGTTGTTTATTGCTTTCCTTTCTCAGGATCAAGCCTTAATTCTTATTTCTATTTATTTAATCGGTTATTAATTGCATTTTATAATCGAATAATGAATGGAATACACATGATTAATTTGATATTAATCATTAATGTTTCTCTGTCAATTCATTTGGACTTTCAACTAGTTAGCCATAGAGTGTCTGAACATGCTAGGCAGATAGACTGAAGAAGTACCACTCAAGCAAGCTCTTATTAAATATAGAAAATCATCCCTCAGACTCAAAAGCAAAAATACAGTCAAGACCTTGTCGCGTCGTTATCTGATTGATTGAGATGTTTCAGTGAGTAGAGCGAAGGACTTATTCGTTGTATTTCTGTTTAATATATGCATTCTTTATCCTGATAACAATATTCTTAAAGAGGATATCCAGAACTGTTTTTAAAATCATGTCAGAAATAATGTTTAAATCGAGGGTAAATATGATGGGTATGCCTGAAAAATTCGGTGGTTAGAATTTCAAGCGTTGGCAATAATGCATGAAGATCTGGTTAACCACCATAGGACTAATCTCTATGCTTGAAACTGATTGTCCTACAGTGGAAAAAGAAAACTCCTCACCCGATAGCCAGAAGGCGCAATCTGCATGGAAGGAACGCGGTCGTATATGTCATAGTTGTATCATGTTGGTTCGGTCCAACACGTTGTTTGACGTATACTGTTCGTCCACGTAGGCTGTGAAGGGGCTATGGGAAGAATTGGATGGAAATATAATACCGAAGATCTCGGTATTGAGAAATACTCCGTGGCTAAATTTTTGAACTTTTTCATGGCTGAAGGGAAATCGGTTTCTGATTAGGAGCACGAGTTTTTACTCCTACTCCATGGTTTAGAAGATGCCTAAATGAAACTTCGGAGAAGTTTCAGGTCATGTGCATCATAGAAAAATTCCCCAAGTCTTGGGAAGACTTCGATATGACCTTGAAACAAAAGAAGGGGAAAATATCTATGGATGACTTGATAGTGGCAATTGCCATAGAGGAGAAACACACGAAACAAAAGCATGTGCTTCATATAAATATTCAGGCTAAGGTCAATTTCATGACCTCGAAGGACAAAGATAAGAAGGGAAAGGGTACTAATAACAATAAAATGAAATCAAAGGGTAAGATCCAGAAAAAGGCAAAGAATAAACCCTACTGAGACTGTAATCAGGTTGGCCATTGGAAAAAGGACTGTCCGTCCTTAAAGGCTCAACCTAAAGCTGCAGATGGGAGTCTACAAGTAAATATGATCACTGTTGGAGTTGGAGCTAGCGAGGGGTATATCTCTGTAAAACCTGAACTATACCATATCCATGATCCAAATGAGTGGCCCGTGGATACGGGAGGCAATGCAAATATTTGTTTTGAAAGAACTTTGTTTTCTTCTTATCAGACCTGTAATGGTGGGACTGTGAAGATGGAGAACGATTCTACAGGCACGGTGCTAGGGTCGGGACAACTCAACTTGAGGTTCTCCTCTGTACGTGTCTGAACGTTGCACAGGGTACTGCATGTTCCTGACATCAAGAAGAACGTTTTATCTGGCTCTATTTTAGTTAGAAATGGTTTTTAATTGAAAATGTAATAAATTTGTCATTCTGAGACATGGCATTTTTATGGAAAAGGCTATTTAGAAGATTTTGATTTAATTTTTAGAATTAGATGTGATTCAGTAAACATTAATGCAATGAATTTTTATATTCTGAATGTTCTAATTCTGTGTCTCATGTAGTTAATAATCTAGAATCTCGTGATCTGTGACATGGTAGATTGAGACATGTAAACTTAAATTCAATTAAAAAAATGATGAATTTAGAGTTGATACCTAAAAACACTATTGATAAAACTAAAAAATGTGAAATCTATGTGCAAGCTAAGACACATAGGAAGTCTTTTCAGTCCGCCTCTAGAGATAGTGAGATATTGGATCTAGTACACACGAATATCTGTGAGTTTAATGGTGTGTTGACCCAAGACAATAAGAAATACTTTATCATCTTTATAGATGATGACAATAGATACTGTTATGTATATCTTATAAAAACCAAGGATGAAGTCTTAGAGAAATTTCTTATATTTAAGAATGAGACTGAAACACAAACAGGAAAAGTGCTTAAACGCCTTAGGTCAGATAGAGGAGGTGAATATACCTCTAATTTGTTTGATGAATAATGCGAATCATTTGGCATAGTTCATGAAGCTACGACCCCATATTCACCGCAATCAAATGGATAGCAGAACGGAAAAATAGAACCTTAACTGATACGATCATTGCTTTCCTACAGAGTTATGGACTTCCAACCTATATGTGGGGATAAGCCTTGAATACAACTTGCCATATTCTGAATAGGGTTCCTGCAAGTCATATGGAAAAGTGTCCTTTTGAATTATGTAGAAATAAGAAACCGAGCTTAAGATATCTCAAAGTATGAGCTGTCTCGCTAAGGTTTTAGTTCCAGAACACAAGAGAAAGAAGTTAGCTCCTAAAATTGTTGATGCAATCTTCTTAGGTTACTTGGAAACTATCTATGCATATAGGTTCTTGGTAATTCGATCCGAGATACCTGGCATAGATGTCAACACAATTGTTGAACTCCGTGATGCTACCTTCTTTGAGGATGTCTTCCCTATGAAGACTGTGATTCCTCAGAATCTGACCATTGAGAGTGCCTCTACATCAAGATCTATTCCAGATCAAGTGGAAAGGATAACGAATGTGGGGATTGAGACTCAACCTCAACCCAATGATCATTCGGAAGAGATTGAGCTAAGGAGGAGTAAAAGACCTCGGATAGCCAATGATCTGGGTAGCGACTTTATTGTCTACCAGATCGAGGGTGATCAACATGTTACAAGGAAGCCATGGCTTCATCTAAAGCAAAACAATGGAAGGAAGCGTCAAATCTGAGATGGATTCCATTATGGCTAAGAAAACTTGGGAGTTTGTTGATTTACTCAAATGGTGTTCTACCATTGGATGCAAGCGGGTGTTTAAGAGAAAGCTTAGCCTTGATGGATCAATTGAAAAGTATAAAGTCAGATTAGTTGCCAAGAGCTTTAGGCAAAAAGAAGGTATCGATTATTTTGATACTTATTCCCCTGTGATTAGGATGACCACAATCCGGATGCTCATAGCATTAACATTTGTATATAATCTCTCTATCCACCAGATGGATGTAAAGACCGCCTTCTTGCATGGTGATCTTGAGGAGGAGATCTATATAGATCAACCTGATCGGTTGTGACTCTTGGGAATGAGGGAAAGGTTTGCAAGCTTGTTAAATTCCTTTAGTGGCATGAAAAATTTGACAAAACTATTTTGTCATTGATAACTCGGGTTTCGCGAGGGTCAAGATAGCCCGCACAAGGCGGGTCTACAGTGTCGCTGAGCGACCGCTCACGAAACCCGAATCGATCAAAAATTAACCCACAATAAATATATGCAATAAATATCCAAAAATGTGGAGTTAAAATTTATTATAACTCTACATGCAAATGTGTATAGGTGTAAGTACAGGTAGAGGTCGAACACTGGGAGGCGAATGGCTGTATGCAATGTTGTGTAATTATTCAATCCAATGATCATGTCCAATTATTGTTTTAGTGGGTTTTGGTGTTTATAATTTTTTTATATATTTTTGTTTTTGTAATTTTTATTTTGTTTTGCATTTTCTGGACTCAATATATATATATGATTATACCATATATATATATATTTTTTGGAAATTTTTCAAAATCATTTTCTAATTTTTTGTATTTTATAATTTAAACAGTACAAAAATGGGCTTCTTTTCATTTTTTTATAATTAGGGAAAATGCAGAAAAATGCGAAATAAAATATGTGCGTGGAAGAGCATTGCATGGAGCATCTTCCCTAATTTTTCTGAATTTTTAGAAGCCATCTAGGTATTTTTAATAAATAGATAAAGAGACAAAAATGAAACAACCTGGCAGGGGTATTTTTGCAAATAAAATAAGTTACAGGGGCATCAGTGCAAAAATACAACAGAAATAAACATTTGTTTTTATTTTTAGAACTATTCTACAATATACAAAAACCGCCAGGGCATACATGCAAAATTCACGCGCCTCACGTGGGACTGCACGTGAGGCGCGGAAGGACCTAAATGTAATTTCAAATAGTTCGGGGTCCTATCAGCAAAATTTACAATTTATTTATAACGTGCAAAAATATATACAGGATTAAAGAATAAATACAAAAAAGGCGGGGGCTGGATATGCAAATTACCCCCAAAAGAGGCGCTTGATCCGTCGGCTGATCTTCGTTCACTTGACACGTGGCGCCTCCACGTGCGCCGATACCTCTTCGCCGATGAGCGGCTGAGATTAGATCTCCTGGATGAGATCTACGGTGGTTGCGTGGCTTCATCGGACGGCTGCTGTAGCGCCTGGGACTTCGTTCTTCATCCAACGGCACGGAGCACGCGTGGAAGAACAGGGAAGAACACTCGCCAAGGCGAGCTTCTTCCTCATCGATCTCGCTCCCTAGCCGGTCTTCGTCGCACCTGAAGGTCCCGATGGCTTCCTGGAAGGTCACTGGATTTGCTGGAGGTGTTGGATCGGACGGAGGCAAACCGGAGCGCCGCCGCGAGCTCGAAGAAGAAGCACGGCTCCAGATACCTCCGCCCGCGTGGAAATCGACTCCTGGTGCTCTATTGCACCCCTAACCTGCACAGGAAGCTAGAGGGGCTCGAGGGCGTTCTCCTCGACCCGAGGTTTGAAGCTGTCAGCGTAAAAATGACGGTGGTTGGCGATGCTCCGGCGAAGCGGCGGAGGCGAGCATCGATTCGCGGAACCAAGAAGGTTCTGGTTGGTAGGAAGTGGCTGGAGGGTGGAGAAAGCGTAGGGGAATGAAATGGCAGTGGAAAGTGGTCGGGGCACAGTCGGAAGCACAGTGAAAAGCTCGCCGGAGCGGAGCTCCGGCGAACTACGAATCACCTAAATTACGCTAAACTACAGATCTAAATGCGAAATAAAAAGCGAGAATGAAATGCATAAATGAAAAACTACCTAAAAATGATAAAAGCGCAGCTCGTACCTGGCGAAACGCCAAGGAGCAGAGGCCTCGCCGGAGCGGCGGCCTTGGGTGCAACCTCCGCCATCTCCAACCGATTCTAGGTGCCGGTGGCATCCCCCTGTCACGAGGAGCGTACCTGGGACCGAATGCAAGGAAGAAAATGGAGGGAAATTGACCAAACTTGGGAGGAAGGCGGAGGTTCCTTATTTATAGACGAAAAGGGCACCCTTATTGACCGGGCCATAGCGGGCGATATGGGCTATGTACAAAGAATCCAAGAGGACGGCGTGGGAGAGGGATGTACAGGGAATAAAATCCGTGAAGGATTCGATGGCGATTGATGGACGAATCGAGCGGGAAAAAGGCGAGAAGATGGGGGACAAGACAGTTCAGACGTACCAGTCAGAGGCGCAGGGGGAGTTGACCTGAGGTCAACTTTCCCTGGCCCCTGATTGGTCCAAATCGACCAGATCTTGACCCTTTTATTTAACTTATTAAATGAATTAATTAGAATTTACTTATAAAATAAAAAATGTTTATAAATTAATGTAATATTTATTTATAATTTTTATTTATTTTTTTGAAGTATTTTATTACGGTTTTATTAAAATAATGTATTTATAAGTATATTTATATACATTTATTTTTATTTTGTTTATTTTATTTTATTATTTTATTTTCTTATTTTATAAATTTATGATTTATTTTTGTGAGTATAAATATATTTTTATTTACTTTTTATGAGTTTATTTACATATTTAAATAAACAGGTCTACGTATATGTACGTATACTTATAGGTACTTTACCTATATATTATATATGTTTTATTTATTTAATGAATTTTATTTGTTTTTATTATGGATTTGTATTTTTAATAGGTTATATATAATATATACATTATTATAGGAAATAAAAGAATGAAATAATTAAAGAATGCTTTTCTCTTTTCATTTATGTACATCCTTCTCATAGGTATTTTGCCTATATATTACATAGGCTTATTTTATTTCTCAATTTCTTTTTGGTTTTCTTTTAGTTTTATTATGTACATGTATTATATACATTATTCATAAGATTCTAAAAATATAATTTTGTAAGAATGACAAATATTGAATAAAAATGAATATTTTAATCAGGTACTATGTACAAGGAGGTCCAAAAACCTAACTTCCACAGATGGACTCCAAAAAATATGAAACCAATTTTATCAAATAGTTCATGGAATGCTATATACAATTAAAGGTGAGTTTGGGTGATTTGGAGTTTTTATTTGCAAGATATGGGTCTATGAAGTTGAGATTTTTGCTTTTTATTCTGGGTATAAAAGGTACACTGAGTATTATTTTTGTGCAAACTCAATTTTGTATTTTTATTTACTTTATTATCTACAGCTTTTATGAACAAAGTTTCTTTATTTGATGAATAAATAATTATGTACAAAATAGGTGTCAAAAATGCATTGATGAATAAATAAATGAGGTATTTATTGTATTTTGGCCCTTATCTCCCCCTACTTTATTCCTTGTCGACCAATTCCATGCTGGCCTTGGTCTCGGGGTTGGGGTCATAAAATATTTGCAATATTTTATTCCTTTTTCTTTTCTTCCCTTTATTCTATAATTTTGGCATTAAAAACCTTATTTTATGTACAATTAATACAATAAATAATAGATGCTAATATGAACAAATTAATGCTATTTACATGCATTTGCTGGGGTTTTTAAGGCCAAAATGATAGAATAAAGGTGATGAAATGGAGATTCATCACCCCCCTATACTTGCCTTTGCTAGTCCCTAGCAAATACTTATGCAATAAGTACCAAAAGAATAAAGAATAAGAAGAAAAGAAAAAGCCAAAATAAAGAATTCAAAGAATAAATTGAATTGATCATGATTATTAAACTCATCTGTACAAAATCAAAGTTTGGAGCTCAGGTTAGACCTTGGTGTGAGAATGTGTGTGGAACC
This sequence comes from Ottelia alismoides, assembly GCA_037367405.1. Taxonomy (NCBI): domain Eukaryota; kingdom Viridiplantae; phylum Streptophyta; class Magnoliopsida; order Alismatales; family Hydrocharitaceae; genus Ottelia; species Ottelia alismoides. Next base: position 410,180 of record JAZKJV010006302.1, on the reverse strand, counting down.
TGGTAGGGAACCAAATTTAAAACACAACAGCCTTTGATAGTCACAGAACTTGGTTCAAATTACCTCAATAGCCAGATCAGAACTAGCCTACGTCATACGCAAACCCTTATGACTATGAAGCTGACTGGTACGGTGTAAGTGATGGTGGCTCTTCCTAGCTGAAATGACAAAGGAACTGACTTCTCCAGAATGACAACCCAATGATTCCCCAATCCAGCCCTCTACCGTCAAGGAGCGGGGTATTTCCTTCTAAGTTCAAGTGGCATCCAACTCAAGAGGAGGGGGGTGAAGAAAAGAAAAATGGACAGTAGCCAGTGTAGCTACCAATCCTGGGGATGCAAGACCAGTGTAGTCAAGTCATCCAGCTGCAGGCTCACATGGTGTAACTTTGATGCTCAAGCTTGCTTATTTTCTATACAACATATATATATTCTCCGGCAGGCACTTTTATTTTTTTATTTTCAAGCCTGTCCATTTTTTTTTCAACATACTATGTACAGCAGCATTTACATAAGGACTTTTTCCTCTTGAGCCAGAAGACTATCCCTCTTTTGAAGCTTTATTGCAACCCACATTCTCCTATCATTCGACTTCATTGAAACTGGACCAGGTTGGGGTGCACTTCCCTCCCTAGACGAGGACGAATGTTTCCACCCGTGTGCGTCTCAGACTGGCAAATCCAACCCCCTCACCACTCCAACTGAGTTGAGCCAAGTGAAAGGTGCAAGTGTCCAAGTTAGGTCACGGCCGACAAGAGTCATGCGTGTGTTTCGAAAAGTTCTAGTTAGTCCACTGAGGTGACTTGAACCTAGCCCTGATTTCTCAAAGAATTAAGTCTGAATAGACCTGAAGTACCTTAAACCTAGTTCCCGTAGGGTTCCAGTGCAATTAGGTGCAGTAAGGTCCAACCAAGCTCCAATCTTCGACTTTATTGGACTAGTTCAATCATCAAGCTCAATAAAAGAATATGAATGCTATTTACATATATGCAAAGAATAATGCAATTTTTCAAAGAACATGAAAATAAAGAGAGGAATTTTTACACAAAGAAATTTTTGTAAATAATTTTGGCACTCAAAGTATAAAATATGTACAGCTATTTACACGGGCGTGCCGCTTTATTTTACAAGACTTAGATAATTTACAGATTTTAACTAAGTGTTTTTATTTAGGTGTATATACAATTGATAAAGAATTTTATGTATTTTATTTTGATGCTTTTATTCCTCAAATTTATTTGAAAAATCATTTTTGAAAACTATAGTACAAAATGATTTTTGCAAATATTTACAATCATTTGAAATCCATTTTACAAAGATTTTGCAATCACTATATATACATTTTCACAATATTTTTACAAAAATGTTTTCACAATCATTTGCAAATAGGTTTTCAAATCCTTTATTTCACACAAATAGAAAATTTTGCAATCAAAAATGTTTTTACAAAGGTTGAAAATATTTCACAAAAAGTTTTCCAAACAGTTTACACCATTTTTCAAATCATTTTGCAAGAGTATTTTTAACCTGATTTATTAATCAGTATATACACAAAGAATTTGAGGAATAAGAAGCATTATTAATGAATTATCTCTTATTTTTAGCCATATTTATTAATAATTACACGAAAGTATGAGTTATGGCTAAAGTATATACAGAGTATATACGACCCCCCTATACTTTGCTTGAGCTATGCCCTCATAGATCGGAGAGAAAAGAGAAGACATAACTCGTACTAAGTGTAGTTGAGTCTAAGAAATAAATGAACGAATCAAAGAATGAATCAATGAGAAGTTGACCGTCCCCCCTATACTTAGGATCAAAGAAGCTTAAGTATAGCAGACTGTTCACAACGCAGGGAGGGTCAAGGGTGGGAATGAACAGATCGTACTCAGATTGTCTCCCCCTATACTTAGGGTAAGATATCCCTAAGTATAGACAAGAAGAGGAGATAATGGAGAGGATCAAAGAATGGAGATACTCGGGGTGCCAACCCCCCTATACTTAGGACAAAGTACGTCCTAAGTATAGAAAACTGTCTACAAGGGGCGACACCTTTTTGATAGATAAAGAGAATAGACAAGGAAAAGAAGAAAAGAAGAAAAGAGAGATGTATACAGATAGACGAAAAGATCATGGAGAATATACGCATCACTCCCCCTATACTTAGGGTGAGATATCCCTAAGTATAGGCAACAACAGGAGCGACGAAACTGAACAACGAAAGAACAACGCGTTGTGTGTCCCCCTATACTTAGGATCAAAGATATGGCGATAGATCTAGGGCACACATAACATGCGGGAGAAAGAATGAACAGAATACACATATATACAAGCGGTGAATAGACTGGTGAAGTACAGGACGGTATCTGACAAGTGCATACCGTACTTTTGTCGTCGTCTCCTTGTGAGAACGAGGACGCAGTCAGCAGGTGAAAAGACACCCGAATATGCAGGCAGGTGGGTGTCCGCTACCGGAGTAAAAATGGATCGAAAGTAAGGATATCGGTAGCATGAAGTAGACAATCGGCACATAGGGTCAGTATAAGAAAACAGAGCCGATACCGTAAAACCGGGAGGAAGAGAGAACAGTATAGATTCCTCCGGTCAATCAGAGTCTCGAGAAGATATGGAAGATAGAGAATAGGAGACATCTCGGCATTCGGTGGTCATGGGGTCGGAAGATCGTAGGAGACACACACTCAATGCCGCAAGACATGGCTCAACCCTGCGAGGGTCATCAAGGTGAGCATGCTCAAAGGAGCCAGGAAATCATATCATAATCAAAAGACTCGGTCCCGTGATCCGCAGATCGGATACACAATCAGAGAAGGGACCAAGTACACATATCAGAAGACTCGGCTCCGTGCTCCGCAGATAGGAGACACAATCAGAAAGAGACCGAGTAACTAGAAAGTGATGTACCCTCCCGCAGATAACCCTCGGAGAGTGGTACATGCTAATCAATGAATAATCAGAAATAGAAGCTCTCCTTGCGAGGGTCGTCAAGGTGAGAGTAGGGCTCAATGGAGCCAAATCCATCAGACGGATCACAGAAACGGTCTCGGTCGGCGGCAGATCGGCTACCAGCAGAAGAGACCGACAAATCCAGAAGGTGTGGCAGCATCCCGCAGACAACCCTCGTGAAACGTGCTGCCAGCTAGGCATGACAATTAGCAGATATCAGAAGCTCGACCTTGCGAGGACCGTCAAGGCGAGCAGACTCAAAGGGGTCTAATCAGATGGGTCCCCTGATCCATAGATCGGATAGGCAACTCAAGATGGGACCAAAAATCAAGTTTATCAAGCGACTCGGTTTCGTGCTCCGCAGATCGGAGACACAGTCAGCAGGGGAAACCGAGCGTAAAAAGAGTGTCGCAGCCTCCCGCAGATAGTCCTCGGAGAGTACTGCGATCTAGGCAGGGAATAGTCAGAATGTGCCTCTACCTTGCAAGGACCGTCAAGGCGAGCCATCTATCAGTTAGCCTCATGTGCCGACAGATCAGGCACCAGTCACAGAGGGAGGCCAATCAAGCATATTATCTGACTCGGTTTCGGGTCCCATCACAATGGCGACCAAGTGGTGAATGAAACCGTAGTCCAAGAAATTGCCGCATTTTCCCGCAAATAGTCCTCGGGGACAAATGCGAACTAGTCAATGAAAGTCATGGGAATGCTGTCATAGAGTCTCAGGTCCTCGAAATATTGTGATTCCATCAATCAGGAGGGCATAAGATCATGTGAGGGAGAAAATAATCAGGTTTATCACAAAATGTCCCTCAGGTGAATCAAATATGCTGAGATGGCTCAATAGATAATCAGGAATCCTCAAAGTGCCAAAGGTGGATAATGAAGTCAGGAGAGCGAGGATGGGTCACTCATGTAGAAGAGAAATCATGTGGGTTCCAATCATCGTCATCATGAAGCATATATCAAGATAGTCTATTCAGCCCAGAAATCACAGATGGTAGGAACCTCGAAATGGATAAAACAATAGAAACATCCTGATATCATCCTCAAATCACTGAAGCTCATTACATCCTCAATCCGGTGTGCAAGATCTAAATCCTCGACAAAGAATCATACGTAATCATCATGCATCTTCAAAAATCCTCAAGAAGCACATATGCATGCATCAAAAGTCAAATCCACCAAATCAATCTCAGCATCCGCAATATCATGCCCGACTTACACAAATAATCTGTATAAATAATCCTCTATGCGGGCCTCATCAATATGCACAGCATTCCCGGAGATAAAGAGAGAGATGATACAGAGGGTACGAGGAGGGCGGGCGAGAAAATTGGGACATAGACAAAATTGGGTGTTCCACACAAGACGGGAACACCATCAAAATGGTGGGTCAAGGAGAGTGCTCTCCCTGAACCAGAGAAGATGATACGGTGGATACGAAGAAGATGGATGAAGAAGAGGGAAACAAAGGACTTGGCGAAGTATGATTGAGCTCAAGCGCCAATATCACGACTTGATGCAAGATGAAGAGATATATGTATAAGAGAGATAGAGAGACTCAAAGATGAAAAATGCATGACTCACACGAACGGGACCGTCTACTCTAATAATGAATGGAAAACACAATGAACTCCAAGTCACAATCAATACACAAGGCAACACCCCCAATTCACCTACTCAACACAGTGAAGACCATCAGGTGACGGTCATTTATCTTTTCATTTTTAGAGTTAGGTGAGAACAAAAATTGTACAATCACGTAGGAGGCTTGATAGGATTTGGGCTCTACTCCTTAGTGTGTACGTAAGCAATGTAAAACGCATACAATGAGGGGGTTGCTCTCCCCAAGACAAGGAATTCATTACATTTTATTGTTAGGTCCATAGAGTTAGCAGTCCCGATTTTATTTGAGTTATCACTGTTTTTGGGTATTTTCAATGCACGTGCCTATCGGGGTTCCAATTTCCATTAAGCATCCTAAGTGGTCAAAAACAGAGGGAGAAGTCGGAAAAGCCATGCAAGTCGGAAATCGATGATGCATGCTAAGTAAGAAGACTTACAGTGCCTCCCAGCTCTCTCCATGCGGGATGCATAACAGAATTGAAACCTATGCTATATGCAAATGCGAGCCGAAGAAATCGCCCTAGGATAGTAACTGCTATTATCGTGAAGCACCTTAAGTCGGTTACTTATTCTCAACCGAAGAGTCCGGTCTTGGCTCACCCCTCCTCTTCTCGACACGCTCGAGTTCAGGAGTAGCGCTTGATGGGGTTCGCTCACGGCACGGGGGTTAAGAGATAAATGAATCGACTGTTTAGATTTGACTAGGTCCAAAACGCACTATAGGTACATGCAAATATATTAGGGTGTTTGGACCTAATCTATCGGCAAACAATTCCTAAGCGAGGGCTCATTCACACAAAATAATAAAAATAAAAAAAAGAAAAAACCGTCAAAACCGTCGAGGCCCCCAAGGGAACAATCCCTCGGGCAATGGACCTCGGGAGTCGGGGTGTACCTGTGAGAGTCCTGTATTATTACAAAATTCTAAGTGTCACTCTCTCACATGAATATACATAGTAAAATAATGTGCATAAAAATAGAGACTGTCTTCAAAAATTCTCTTTCTTCTCCCTTTGGTGCTCTCTCCTGTCGGCTGGGCATAGAAGAGCCAACTCCGCCTTGCTGGGGTGCATAGGTCCTCCTAGGAGGTCCTCCGTCGCTTGGCGGTCCCTCGCATCAAAGACAAAGGAAAGAAATGGTCAGAGCAGTCAACATATTATCAAATAAGAATAAAAACCAAACAAATAACTGAATCATGGACATGAGCAAACAATTGGATGAATGAACAAATAAGCTCACAAAATCATACAAAATCCGTTGCCTCCCCGGCAACGGCGCCATTCGATAACTCGGGTTTCGCGAGGGTCAAGATAGCCCGCACAAGGCGGGTCTACAGTGTCGCTGAGCGACCGCTCGCGAAACCCGAATCGATCAACAATTAACCCACAATAAATATATGCAATAAATATCCAAAAATGTGGAGTTAAAATTTATTATAACTCTACATGCAAATGTGTATAGGTGTAAGTACAGGTAGAGGTCGAACACTGGGAGGCGAATGGCTGTATGCAATGTTGTGTAATTATTCAATCCAATGATCATGTCCAATTATTGTTTTAGTGGGTTTTGGTGTTTATAATTTTTTTATATATTTTTGTTTTTGTAATTTTTATTTTGTTTTTCATTTTCTGGACTCAATATATATATGATTATACCATATATATATATATATATTTTTTGGAAATTTTTCAAAATCATTTTCTAATTTTTTGTATTTTATAATTTAAACAGTACAAAAATGGGCTTCTTTTCATTTTTTTATAATTAGGGAAAATGCAGAAAAATGTGAAATAAAATATGTGCGTGGAAGAGCATTGCATGGAGCATCTTCCCTAATTTTTCTGAATTTTTAGAAGCCATCTAGGTATTTTTAATAAATAGATAAAGAGACAAAAATGAAACAACCTGGCAGGGGTATTTTTGCAAATAAAATAAGTTACAGGGGCATCAGTGCAAAAATACAACAGAAATAAACATTTGTTTTTATTTTTAGAACTATTCTACAATATACAAAAACCGCCAGGGCATACATGCAAAATTCACGCGCCTCACGTGGGACTGCACGTGAGGCGCGGAAGGACCTAAATGTAATTTCAAATAGTTCGGGGTCCTATCAGCAAAATTTACAATTTATTTATAACGTGCAAAAATATACAGGATTAAAGAATAAATACAAAAAAGGCGGGGGCTGGATATGCAAATTACCCCCAAAAGAGGCGCTTGATCCGTCGGCTGATCTTCGTTCACTTGACACGTGGCGCCTCCACGTGCGCCGATACCTCTTCGCCGATGAGCGGCTGAGATTAGATCTCCTGGATGAGATCTACGGTGGTTGCGTGGCTTCATCGGACGGCTGCTGTAGCGCCTGGGACTTCGTTCTTCATCCAACGGCACGGAGCACGCGTGGAAGAACAGGGAAGAACACTCGCCAAGGCGAGCTTCTTCCTCATCGATCTCGCTCCCTAGCCGGTCTTCGTCGCACCTGAAGGTTCCGATGGCTTCCTGGAAGGTCACTGGATTTGCTGGAGGTGTTGGATCGGACGGAGGCAAACCGGAGCGCCGCCGCGAGCTCGAAGAAGAAGCACGGCTCCAGATACCTCCGCCCGCGTGGAAATCGACTCCTGGTGCTCTATTGCACCCCTAACCTGCACAGGAAGCTAGAGGGGCTCGAGGGCGTTCTCCTCGACCCGAGGTTTGAAGCTGTCAGCGTAAAAATGACGGTGGTTGGCGATGCTCCGGCGAAGCGGCAGAGGCGAGCATCGATTCGCGGAACCAAGAAGGTTCTGGTTGGTAGGAAGTGGCTGGAGGGTGGAGAAAGCGTAGGGGAATGAAATGGCAGTGGAAAGTGGTCGGGGCACAGTCGAAAGCACAGTGAAAAGCTCGCCGGAGCGGAGCTCCGGCGAACTACGAATCACCTAAATTACGCTAAACTACAGATCTAAATGCGAAATAAAAAGCGAGAATGAAATGCATAAATGAAAAACTACCTAAAAATGATAAAAGCGCAGCTCGTACCTGGCGAAACGCCAAGGAGCAGAGGCCTCGCCGGAGCGGCGGCCTTGGGTGCAACCTCCGCCATCTCCAACCGATTCTAGGTGCCAGTGGCATCCCCCTGTCACGAGGAGCGTACCTGGGACCGAATGCAAGGAAGAAAATGGAGGGAAATTGACCAAACTTGGGAGGAAGGCGGAGGTTCCTTATTTATAGACGAAAAGGGCACCCTTATTGACCGGGCCATAGCGGGCGATATGGGCTATGTACAAAGAATCCAAGAGGACGGCGTGGGAGAGGGATGTACAGGGAATAAAATCCGTGAAGGATTCGATGGCGATTGATGGACGAATCGAGCGGGCAAAAGGCGAGAAGATGGGGGACAAGACAGTTCAGACGTACCAGTCAGAGGCGCAGGGGGAGTTGACCGGAGGTCAACTTTCCCTGGCCCCTGATTGGTCCAAATCGACCAGATCTTGACCCTTTTATTTAACTTATTAAATGAATTAATTAGAATTTACTTATAAAATAAAAAATGTTTATAAATTAATGTAATATTTATTTATAATTTTTATTTATTTTTTTTGAAGTATTTTATTACGGTTTTATTAAAATAATGTATTTATAAGTATATTTATATACATTTATTTTTATTTTGTTTATTTTATTTTATTATTTTATTTTCTTATTTTATAAATTTATGATTTATTTTTGTGAGTATAAATATATTTTTATTTACTTTTTATGAGTTTATTTACATATTTAAATAAACAGGTCTACGTATATGTACGTATACTTATAGGTACTTTACCTATATATTATATATGTTTTATTTATTTAATGAATTTTATTTGTTTTTATTATGGATTTGTATTTTTAATAGGTTATATATAATATATACATTATTATAGGAAATAAAAGAATGAAATAATTAAAGAATGCTTTTCTCTTTTCATTTATGTACATCCTTCTCATAGGTATTTTGCCTATATATTACATAGGCTTATTTTATTTCTCAATTTCTTTTTGGTTTTCTTTTAGTTTTATTATGTACATGTATTATATACATTATTCATAAGATTCTAAAAATATAATTTTGTAAGAATGACAAATATTGAATAAAAATGAATATTTTAATCAGGTACTATGTACAAGGAGGTCCAAAAACCTAACTTCCACAGATGGACTCCAAAAAATATGAAACCAATTTTATCAAATAGTTCATGGAATGCTATATACAATTAAAGGTGAGTTTGGGTGATTTGGAGTTTTTATTTGCAAGATATGGGTCTATGAAGTTGAGATTTTTGCTTTTTATTCTGGGTATAAAAGGTACACTGAGTATTATTTTTGTGCAAACTCAATTTTGTATTTTTATTTACTTTATTATCTACAGCTTTTATGAACAAAGTTTCTTTATTTGATGAATAAATAATTATGTACAAAATAGGTGTCAAAAATGCATTGATGAATAAATAAATGAGGTATTTATTGTATTTTGGCCCTTATCTCCTCCTACTTTATTCCTTGTCGACCAATTCCATGCTGGCCTTGGTCTCGGGGTTGGGGTCATAAAATATTTGCAATATTTTATTCCTTTTTCTTTTCTTCCCTTTATTCTATAATTTTGGCATTAAAAACCTTATTTTATGTACAATTAATACAATAAATAATAGATGCTAATATGAACAAATTAATGCTATTTACATGCATTTTCTGGGGTTTTTAAGGCCAAAATGATAGAATAAAGGTGATGAAATGGAGATTCATCAGTCATGTGACTTTAAGGTTCATGAATCCGATAAGTGTATCTATTCCAAGGTGAAAGGTGATGAGTATATTGTCTTGTGCATGTATTTTGATGACATATTGTTGTTTGGATCACATATGAGAATCATTAATGAGACTAAGGCATTCTTAAGTAGCATGTTTGAGATGAAGGACATAGGTGTTGCTGATGTTATCTTGGGTCTCAAACTAACAAGATCAGTTGGTGGGATCATAGTTTCTCAATCTCACTATGTTGAAAAGGTTCTTGAGAAATTTGGATATTAAGATTGCAAAGCTGTAAGCACTCCTTTTTATTCATCCAAAATGTTATTTAAGAATAAAAGTGGAATACCTGTAACTCAACTAAGGTATTAACAAGTGATAGGAAGTTTAATGTATCTTGCAAATTGTACGAGATCAGATATTTCATTCTCGGTTACAAAGCTGAGTAGATATACTAGCTGTCCTGACCGTACTCACTGGGAGGCTCTAGATCAAGTAATAAAGTACTTGAAGGGAACTAATTCCCTCAGTCTGCATTATGGTATACTAGAAGGATATAGTGATGCAAGCTGGATAGGGAAAATAAAGGAGTTTGGGAGTAATGGTATTACTGGGTATGTCTTTACCCTTGGAGGCCGTGTAGTCTCCTAGAGGTCTGTGAAGCAGACCATTCTAACTCGATCTACCTTTGAGGTCGAGTTGTGTGCTTTGGACACCACTGGAGTTGATGCTGAATGGCTAAGGGAACTTCTGTATGAAATTCCCATGGTAGGTCAGCCAGTTCCTGCGATCTCGGTACATTGTGATAATATGACCACAATTACCGAGATCAAGAGTTCAAAGTTCAATCAGAAAACAAGAAGATACATACAAATCAGACTTAAGATGTTAAGAGATTTGGTGTCTCGAGGAGTGCTGGCTGTAGATTTTGATGGATCCAAAGACAACACAACAGATTTGTTGGCTAAGGGACTTGATAGATCTTTAGTCATAAAGTATAGGCTTGGGATGAGACTGAGACCCATTGGGAGTTCCTCTACAGTATTAACCCAATCTATCTGAGTGGAGATCCCACAAAGTAGGTTCAATGTGGTAATAACAAGCTATTTGAAGATCTGGTTGGCACACTTATTTTAATGCGTATGTATGAGTGTCTTATCCATGTAAGCATGAATGCCATTTAAGCTGCAAGTTAGGAAGAGTGTAGGCTCTGAATGGATTCAAGCATTTAGGCAGGATGTTAGCAGTGCATCCTTGGAGAACACCACCTATGTGAGTGTTATTATAGGCTGTAGTTAAAGGAAGAGGGTCTTTCCTGAACACACTTATGAAACTGGATAAAGATGCATGGCCTTTAAGAGTACCAACCATGAAGATTGTACCGAGAACAACGCTTTATTGTTTCTACCGTATACTTTAACACCGATTTATGAAGTTCAAGACGTAGTTCATTTCGTTCCTGTTAAAGTGAAAGTAGTAAACTCAGGTAGAGGTTCAAATCGGAAGGTATCTTTACTGAAATGAAAGTGTCGCAGCAGAAAGAAGTCTTTTAACTCTCTTTGGATCTCCTTTTCAAATTGATGAATTCGTGGGGGATTATTGTATTAAGAATTGTAATTAGACTTTTAGTTGGATAGTCTATGTAGTTACAATTGAAGTTAATTTGGTTTCAATTGGGAAACCAAATGATTTGTAGGAAAAGTTAGAAATTCCCGAATTTGAAACATGAAAAAGCTTGGGTGGAAGTTTAGTACCATACCTAGTATCTCTAAACTTTTGGTGGGCTTATATATGAGTTTACACCCCAAGCTCTTATAGTAATAGTAGAGAGGAGGAATGGAGGGCCACACACGCACGCGCACGCTCCGTCTCCGGCTCCGGTTCGGGAGAGTCAATTCGGATCTCGATACTTTTGCTGCAGATTTCATTTGATAGGTCGATTAAATTAATCACATGGATTAATTTCGATCCGAGTTAAATGAGAATTCAACTTAACCCAAATGGCTCGTTATGGCCACAGTTTCGGAATTAAAAAAGACACACCCGTTGAAGGGGTATTTTCGGAAATTGGAGGTACCACACGCTAGGGCACGCGACTCTCTTTTTATACCTCTCCCCCGACGCCGCTTTTTTTCACTTGCAAGAAAAATCCTCTCTCCCGCCGCCGTCTTTGTGCTTCTTTCTCTCGGCTGCAGTTCTATGAGATATATTCGAGGACGATCTCGTCGGTGTGCGCAGATGACGATCGTATGCCGTTGTATCTTAGGAGCGGATCGCCAGTACCCTATGCACCAGTATTGTGGGGGCGATATCCTCTTTAAGGACAATCCATTTGATGAACGATTCAGTGATTTCTAATCTAATCATTCTTTCATTTGATTCGCTGCAAATCTTGTTTATTGCTTTCCTTTCTCTGGACCACGTCCTAATTCTTTTTTTCATTTATTTAATCACTTCCTAGTTGCATTTTATAATCGAATAATGAAAGGAAACTACATGATTAACTTGATATAAATCGTTAATGTTTCTCTGTCAATTCATTTGGATCCGTTGTATTATTGTTTAATATATGCATTCTTTATATGATAACACCACCATGTTACTTATGGATACGTCAATCCATGGCCATTAGATTTTTGTTTAGGTTTATTATATCTTTCGTCCATGTAAAATCATACTCACACAAACTTTATTCAATTTTGCCTGTAGTGGTCACAACCTTTTTATTTTCCTAATGCCATTGCATTTTCTTGATTCTATCTTTTAGATTTTGACAACAAAGGTTAAGTACAAACCCCTTTGTAGTTTGGAATCATGTGATGGATATGGCTTTATATATCTTATTCTCGCATTAGGGAGTGATATTACTTATGATATCTCTTTTTATTCCTTGAGATATACTTTGTTTCCTTGAGATATACTTTATTCCTTGAGATGTTTATTATTTTCTCATTTTCAAAAGGAGTTACACAATGAAGATGCACTAGTTGGCGAGTGTTGATACCTTGTAGAATTATAAAATAGTTAAAAAATCACATTTGACCATTACTAAAAAAAGTACAAAACTAAACACAAGAACAAGTAACCACGATGCACCGAGATTTTTATGGATTCTCCCTTCCATAGGAAAATGTCTTGTGCCTTAGCTTGGCATACATAGGGTTTCGAAACTTTATATGTAAGAACTACTTAGGGCATGTTTGGTTGCTGGTATACATCGAAGTACACCCGTATACCCCTAGCTCCAATCCTTTCAACTTGGATTGAGATTACATATATTGACCTTACATTTTTTTTGGTATAATAGTTTTTAGCTATGTTCAAATAAAATTATTGACATAAAAACATAATATAATCATTTAAAAAGTTGATATAACACATAATTCATGTCACATCACATCACAATTATCATTCCAACCCTCTCAACCCTCCAAACGACTACTATTCACATGGGGATACCCCAACCCAACCCAACACAGTTACCAAACAGATCCTTAGTGTAACGTCTCGGGTTTAGGTCCCCGGTCCGTTATCGACGAAAACTATCCCTGACAACTTGTTGGGTTCGGGTCCGATTGGACCCGTTGACAACCACCCAAAATGCTTAAGCCCAAGTTATCAAAAAGTAATCCCTCCCCTGCTTTTGTAACACCCCAAACCCAAACATAGTGCCATACCTAAAACTCACGAAGTGTGGGTGTAGTTTATATGTGGTGGGGATTATTACTTGACAACTTGGGCTTAAGCATTTTGGGTGGTTGTCAGGGTCAATTTTCCTCGATAACGGACCGGGGACCTAAGCCCGGGACGTTACAAATGGTATCAGAGCAATGTTCCCTCTGATAGTGGAAAAGGATACCCGAGAGGTGGAGCCACCCCAACAAAGAGGTTGGAGCAAAAGGCTATCCGGAGCGTGCAACCGCCACTGTCATTGAGCATAAGTGAATGAGCCATGTCACAACGATGACATTGCGAATGTGACTAATATATATGGATCATCCAGGGCTCTAATAGAGAATTCCCTCAAAGGGTAAAAGGCAGATACGAAGAGAGAGATAAATGCCAGATAGAAACCAAACAAGGTAATAAATATGCAAATTCGTAATATTTTTATTTCAAAAACATTGGATTCTACTTAATGAAATTCGTTAATAGAGGTACATTTAAGAGCGGAATAATTCTGCAAGGATTTAATATGTAGTCTATAGAATTATATTTTTAATATTATTAATATGAGATAGTATTTTCACCAACCCCAGAAGTAAGTAAAAATATGATGATAGTCTATTTTCCATGTTGAAATTATAAAAAACGTTTCACTTTTTAGAATGCAAATTTCATCAAATAAGCTCAAAATTTGGTAATGAGGGTTAGGTCGTTGATGGGTATTTGTGTGTATATACATCTCTTTCTGTGCGTGCGTGTGTGCATGCGTGCGTTTATGTGACGGTAGTAGAAATCATGTGGTTTTGTAGTGACATATGCTTATTATTTTGTGGTTCCATCGGGGAACTAACAAATCTCGACTATATATTTTTAAGAAATCTGGATTTTCAACTTTTTTTTAGTTCCTTGAAGAAAGATATATGCAATTTTAAAGTAAACAAATAATTTCTCCCTCACTGTGATTTGTATTTATAGAACTTAACGTTATGATTAGAGTCATATTAGGATTGGGAATCTTAATAGGATTGGACTCCTAATTTTAATAGTAGTTGAGTTGTATTCTATTTATAGTCATATGGGGAATATGACTATGAGGTTGTATTTGGGCTATATAAAGAGGGGAGTGGAGGCATTGCCTCAACACCACGGCGACAAGAATAATGTAACCGGTAGAGAGAGGGGGGGGGGGGGGAGAGAGAGAGAGAGAGAGAGAGAGAGAGGAGAAAGAGAGCGAGGGAACAGAGAGAGTTATACTCGCTCTTCTTTTAGTGATCTTTCTTTTCTGGTGGTTGCAAGAGGTGACTGACTACCGTTATACTTGTTCTTTTCTTCATGTGCTTCTGTGATGGTGATCGATTGCTCATCCACATCAGTATCTGTATCTGCTTCCATATCCAGGGGGTTAGTATCAGAGAGGAGACGATACCGGTGAGTTGTGTTCCCGTCAACTGGTATCAGAGCAGAGTTGGTGTCGCTTCCACGTGCCCATCACTTAATAGTATTTACAATTTAATTGTGGTACTTATTGATTTTTTATTAATATTAATATCCCAAAAATAGTAAGCATTAACATTCAATGCTTTTTCTCACTACAAGAAAAATGAGTTGTGGTCACGGAATGCGGCTACAGAAACTTGTGGAGACGATAATTCTGTGGCCACTAGTTTCTCGTAGATGCAATTCGTGGTCAAAGTTTTCATACAAGAATTGTGACCACGACAAGTTCTGTGGTCACTTGTAGTGGTCACGACATATTCGTGGTTAGAGAACTCTCGCGACGAGACTTGTAGCTACGACTACTAACCACGACGTGTTGCGACCAAAGCCCAAATTCGTGGCACAAACCACACATCCGTGGGTATAGTTCTGTAGCCATAACTTATTTTCCTTGTAGTGGCTATAGCTTATAAACCAAAGTCAAATGTAAGATATGAGAGCCAACTTTACTTGAACCATATGTAAGTGTCATGTTTAATGATCAGACAACTAATGATATTATATACCTTCTTTAAAGCTGAGTTCTTTAAGAATTAGTTGGCACGTGGCTTCATCACCGGGCAGAATGGTCGAGTGGTCTAAGGCGGTAGTCAAGTTCTGATTTGAGTGTGGTTGGGTGTTCTCCTCTCGATTACTTTATTTATTCGAATTTCCATTTTGAAATATAAAGTTGGATTTTTAACTATTAATTGGCACGTTGCTTCATGGTAGGGCATTATGGTTGGGTGGTTTAAGGCTGCGGCCTTGAGATCTTAATCCATATGAGAGGGCGTGGGCCCAAATCCCATTTTTAACCATTTTAACATTTGAATTCCGGTTAATTTTTAATTATTTTTACCTGATGCATTTGAGGTTACTGTTGGGTATTTGAGTTTATAAATATGTCCGAGTATACTTGTGATGCCAAACGTATACCTTATATTCAAAATTTTATACATGTGCTCCTTTAAACACGTGTTGTTTACGATCGTCGTGTACAAAATTGATATATTATATATATATATATATAACATAATTAAAATCATGTTATATTATAAATATAACATAAATAATAAAATATCTATATAACCTCTTTAAAGTCAGGGTTTTTATCCATTACTTGGCACGTAGCATCATGAGAGGCCTTGACGTCTCCCTCTTCGCTTGGCCATTTCACCATTCCCGCATCTCCCATTTTTAATGTCCATCCTCCGATCGTAACTTCCTCTTTTTCCGCCACATGGCGAGTACTACTTCTTTCTTTGTCATGTTTCTTTCCTCATCCGACGAAGCATCTTCGCACATGAGCATCAACCGCTGGAGGTCCGTGCTCTAACAACTCTCTCCGCCCGATATCGAGTTCATCGTGAGTACTACTTCATCAAAGATGATCACACTTTTACCCATCACCTAGAATGAAGAACCAAGGAGTATGACATAACCAATACCTCCAGAAGCTGTATTGCTCCGTCGCCATGAATTTTCATTATCGGGGAAGAACAAGGTGTTGAATCCAAATGTACAGATATTGTCTGATCAGATAAAGTGAAAGCATCATCTACGGTCGAGATCCAATGAGCCGCTCATCACAACCACTGACCGATTAAGTGCATCATGTGAGATGCACTGGGACAATTATACCACACCCCATATATTATTGATATTTCCGTATAGGTCCTACATGACATGTCTTCACATGAGGTCACGTCAACCTGAACTTTTTGCACCATTACCCTCCATGTTCCCCTATATCAATTAATATATTATATTAATATTTAATAATATAATTTATTAAATATACCACAAAATTGTTGATAAACTTAACAAATTACGATATATTTTTTAGTAATAATTTTATGATATTTTTCACATTTAGTATGGATGCAATAATGTAATATTTAAAATGATATGAACCACAACATATAATATACATAAGATTTACATGTCGGTATATGATATAATATATACTTATTAGATCTAATATTTATGAACAAATATTAGATAATCCTATTAATAATATGGGATATTTACCCAGCAGACCCTGAAATCTTTTTAAATTACCTCTACGACCTTTGAAACATCCTAATTCCTCCCACGACCCCGTATTCTTGCTAACCCTTACTCTACAGACCCTGTGGTTAACTCCCATCCATGTAACCGTTAGAACTAACCAAACTCTGTTATCTTCCTTTATATTATACCCATTTTAGTGGTCAAATTTACCGCAAGTGCCATTGCCTCCCACCTCACCTCCCACTCTCTACCTGCAGCGGCTGAACACGGTACCCCTCTCCGAGCCCCTCTCCCCCGGTTCGCCGCTGCTCGAAGTCCCCCTGCGGCTTGAAGCTCGTGCCCCCACCACCTCCCCTGTGCTCGACTGTCCCCCCGCCGCCTCCCCTCTCGAATCCCCCCGCGCCCAGGTGCCCCCCGCCATCACCTCCCCTGCCTGCGCTCTCCCTCGCGCCCAGGTGCCTGCCGCGCTCCCCCACGCCTTGAAGCTCCCCTGTGCCCGACTGTCCCCCCGCCGCCTCCCCTCTCGAATCCCCCCGCGCCCAGGTGCCCCCCGCCATCACCTCCCCTGCCTGCGCTCTCCCCCGCGCCCAGGTGCCTGCCGCGCTCCCCCACGGGTGATGCAGGAATCATCTTCTGCGCTTCTCAACGACCCATTGCCCTCAAGGTGATTTTGACAATCCATTTCTCTTCTATGATTCTTGCGAATGAACCAGGCGTGAGTTGGGACTCTTCTGCTACAGTTCGAAGACGTTATTTACAAGATCAAAGCGAGAGCAAGCAGTGGAGGAGGCGGAGGCGGCGAGAAAAGCAACAAGAGCTACGAGAGAACGATCCTAAAAGGCGTGTCCGGCGTCGTCTTCCCGGGAGAGATGCTGGTGATGCTGGGGCCGTCGGGAAGCGGCAAGACCACGCTGCTGACAGCGTTGGGAGGACGCCTGAGAGGGCTCCTCTCGGGATCCATCCGCTACAACGGGCGTCCATTCTTAAACTCGATGAAGAGGAGCATAGGCTTCGTGACGCAGGACGATATCCTCTACCCGCACCTCACGGTGATGGAGACCCTCTACTACACCGCGCTCCTCCGCCTCCCGTGCGACATGTCCGCGCAGGAGAAGGCAGAGCAGGCGCAGGCCGTGATGGCGCAGCTGGGCCTGACGTCATGCCGCGACAGCATCGTCGGCGGGTCGTCCGTGCGCGGGGTGTCCGGAGGGGAGAGGAAGAGAGTGAGCATAGGCCAGGAGATGCTCATTAACCCGAGCTTGATCTTCCTTGACGAACCCACGTCGGGACTGGACTCGACCACCGCGCAGAGGATCGTGTCGACGCTTTGGGAGCTCGCCAACGGCGGCAGGACTGTTGTCATCGCCTCCCCTGCCTGCGCTCTCCCCCGCGCCCAGGTGCCCCCCGCCATCGCCTCCCCTGCCTGCGCTCTCCCCTGCGCCCAGGTGCCTGCCGCGCTCCCCCACGCCCAGGTCCCTTCCTCCCCCCACCCCCCACCCCCTTCCCTCAAACCCACCGCTCGTACCTAGCTCCCCCCCACACCAGCCGCTGCTCCCTGCTCTCCCCCACCTGCCAATGGAGTCCCCCCCTTCCCCCTCGAATGGAGCCTGCAGCCAATGGAGTGCCCCTCCCCCCTCGGACCCCGGCGATGCTGCTCCTGCACCCCCTGTGGCCGCTGCCGCAACTACGACAAGAACAACTGCCTCTAATTCATTAGTTTTTTTTCTTATTCTTTCTTTTTATTTTTTTGGCTAATCCTAACCGTTTGATAGTAAATTGGTTAGATTAACTCAAGACTAACCCAAGTGTTTGACTCAAATATAGTTAAAATTGACGGCATGGTTTGTTGGGTAAGACGGAGCAAGAATACGGGGTCGTGGAAGGAATTAGAATGTTTCAAAGGTCGTAGAGGTAATTTACAAAGATTTCAGGGTCTGCTGGGTAAATACCCAGCCCTCCTCCATCATCCCCAGCCCGACCTCCCCTGCCATTCCCTGCTTCCCCACCATTGGCCCCTCCTCCTCCATCCCTAGCCTGACCTCCTCCTGCCACCCCTGCTTCCCCACCTCCGGTCCCCCGTCCCCTCCATCATCCCCAGCCCGACCTCCCCTGCCATTCCCTGCTTCCCCACCATTGGCCCCTCCTCCTCCATCCCTAGCCTGACCTCCTCCTGCCACCCCTGCTTCCCCACCTCCGGTCCCCCGTCCCCATCCCCAACCCGCCTCCCCCTGCAACCCCTACTTCCCCACTCTTGTCCCCTCCTCCATCCCCAGCCTGACCTCCCCTGCCTCCCCTTGCTTCCCCACCTTTGCCTCCACCTCCTACCCCTCCTCCTTCGTGCCACTGCTTCATCGTGTTCTTCAACAACAAGGATGCCAGGAGGACCCTCATGGTCCCGATTAGCATCAGTCCCATTGGTGAATGGGTCGATTAGGAGGCGGCTAGAGAAGAGGAAGAAGGGGAGGGGGAGGAGGTTGGGGCTGAAAGAGGGAGCAGTCTGAGCTTAGTTAGTTAAAGTTTTGATTAATCAATACATGAAAACTCGCTGAAATTCAATAAAATTCACCATTTGATCTGCAATGCATGATATATCTGTGAAAATGCAAAATTTTTGGCAATTTGATGGTTTGATGGAGGTGTAGTTAGTAGAGAGAAATTATGAAGAGAAAGGAAGAAGAAGAACAAATGGAGGAACAAGAAAATGAAGAAGTTTGGACAGTTATGCCCCTCTTAACCACATCATAGTTTGAAAAAATCAAGGTTAAGTTCAACTTATTGACGGCTAAAGTAACAGAGGGGTGCAAGTGATAAAATGATAATAAGTCAGGGGCATAACTGATATTCCCCAACAGGGAGGGTATAACTGAAATTTTATATCTTAGAGGGACATAACTGATAAAAATCCTATATTTTACAATGTACATGTACCTTTAAGTTTTTATAATTATTCAATGATGCGTAGTTGCTACTTTTTATGTAGATGGTATTTAATATAATACTAGTGGGAGCTCGTGCATTGAACGAGTATGCGAACATTTTCACCTCGGGTATTGGAAAATACATTCACGATGCAACTAGTCCACTTATTTCTTTTCATATACATTTAGTAGATTCCAACTATTAGAAACTTTACATGAGAAGGAACCTACTAGGGATATCATGCAATAACGAGGGGAATCAAATTTAACATTTATATAACTATAGATAATTTCCGATATTTCCAAATTTTAATATTTATTTTTTGCAACATAACCAGTCAATGTCTAGTTGTGGAACTTATTTTTGAAATGTAGTGAAGATGGATTAGATCTTACTTTTTTTCCTCAAATACAAGTTTCTGTGAGCTTATGCTACCTTCATATATTCCTTAATATCCTCTTTGTTTTATTTCAAAAATGACACAACATGGTGTTGTGATCATCGCATCCCCATAGTGGTTATCCAATGGATGTGATCAACTGCGAGTGATTTTTGCTTCAAATGACCACAACTGTTGGATCACCATTGGATGGATGTGATCATCACATCATCCCCTATTTGAAAATAGTCACAATAGGGGATCCGCTCAACAATAAGCAGTTTTTTTGAAAAAAAGATTATATTCTTATGCAAGTTCATTATAATGATATATTATGGTGTAGTTACTTGAATTTTTTCTTAAACTTAAATTCATCTCTTTGTATTCCTATTACGCTACCTTTGTTCATCAAGATGTGTTATCATAATGTGAAGACTCAAGTGAAATGTGATCTATGCATATTCAGAAATAATCTACTTGATAATATACACCAATAATCAGAAAACACATTCATGGCTCCAATTAAAATCCTAAGTTTATTAGAAATAATTTTGAGGAACTAACATATGCCTAGATGTTTCACTATAAACATTTTTCTTATGTGGAGATTTCAACTTCTTCGTTAAAGATCGTAGCATTTGGGCCAACTCGCGGATAAATTCCTTATTTATCATCATTAAATATAATTATTATCTCTCTTGCTTATGCAAAATCACCAAAATTTTCTAATAATTAACTCAAGTTAATATTTTATGTGTTGTAAATAATTGACTCTAATTATACTATGTTATATAATATATTATTGTGCTATTATTTATGTATTTTTTTCTCATTCAAAATCAGATAAAAAATTAGAATAATATTATACATAATTAATAAAACATAAACTATAATTAAAAGTCCAAAAAATAAAATAGTAAGAAAAGAAAATATTTTTGTTATTTTTATTACTAGTTTAATTTTTATCTTTGTATAGATGACTTTATTTCTCTTTGACTTTTACATGAAAGCTATAGATCTCCTAGAGATCTACAACTTTTATATTCATCATTTTTCTTAAATTATCCTTTAACTATTTATTTTTTATTTTATATCATTTTCTTATTTGGAATTTTGAAATTGGGCCACGTAGCCTAATCGGTTGTATCCATGTTGCCATCCCTTGATATTTTTCCGCTTTATCAGGCGCATCCTCACCGCTTGTGCGCATCATTTGATCCAACGATCACCAGGATGCCTTCAACCTCCAAACCCCTTAATATTTAAGAGTCACAAACCTGTTAACTGCCTATCTTCCACCTATTATCTCAACTCCTCTAACAACAAACATCACCAACTGCCACTAACCTCGTATAGCCCTAGCATCTCGGATTGCTGTCAACTACCTAACCTATCTCAACCCTTAATCCACCATAAGATCTGAGCAGTTGCAACCACCATAAAAACCACATGCAAATCATCACTTGCTGTCTTCAAATTCATCCTAATCATCACGGGAGGCGTCTATCCGCCACATTAGAGCGAAACCTCCTAGCATAAACCACTTTTCAGTGACAATGGGTTTGTGGATTCGAGTGCTTTGACATAGAAATTCACCGACGAGATCCTCAGCCATTCTTGAGATATACTACAGTGCAAAACAACCCGTTCGAGCTTCCTCAATCAGCCCTTGAGGTCAAGCGATGACCAGAATCTCTAAAGCTTCATTACATGCCTCGATTCAATCTTTAACTCCATCGATTTCATCTTCCATATCTTCAAGTAAGTTAGATCTTATTATCTTCATATTTTACTCAGTTTATTTCATTGATTTAATTGAGCCATCTCTAATCTGAAACCAGGAGAACCTTCATTTCATATTCATGATCCATGCATGATATTTTGTTTAATCTTTACACCTCTCCATTAGTGTCGCCACCTCGATTCTTTCTTCTTCTTGTACAAGAGTAAGGAATCATTAGGGATTTCCATGTCCAATTAGTTCCCATTTCGCATCGGATACATCCCAAAAGATTTGTATTGATTTTTGCTCTAGTACGGAAACTTGCAGGTGAACGAAGAGCTCAGTGATAAGAAATATGAAGTGATCTCCAATCTCAGTTTTCCTCTCTGATTAGACTTCACCACCAGGCTATCTACATTTTTTCAGAGCTTATTTTCTTCATCAGTAACTTCACCAGGTCGTTAAGGAGGTCTGTCGACCATCAGAACTTGCAGTGCATCACAGAGGATGAGAGAGTGTATCGCTAGAGCACAAGCTCTCGCACCACCTAATGCGGAGGAGTTGCGTCGGGGAGAGAGCACAGTAGCCATTGGATCTCCAAAATTGGGTGAGATCCAATGATCAACAACATGCCACGTAGCTACCTGAGCCTACACTTCAGATTGGAGCCTCGGAGCATCCGAACCTCCCACTAGCCTTAAGAAGGTGACTTATGAATATGTGATTCATCATTCTAAAAGTCGAAAGTAGAGCTTTGTTCCCAAGTAATTAGATGCATATATCCAATTATTATGCATTATTTGCATTCATGGATTTAGAATTAATGTTTGTATTTTAGCATGATATTTGCATTAAATAAGGAGCCAAATTCACTTGCATATATTCACCTATATATTAGCTAACTTCACCCATTTTTATCTATTTTATACTAACTTCAAATCCAATAAAATCAATTCGATAGTGTATAAGTTACTAACACTAACAAAGGAAAAATATCAAAAAATACTAACTTGAAAAATTGACCAATAAAATCCAAATCCTAGTTTGAAACTAAAAACCTTAAAATATGAACATCTCTCTCATACAGTCTTCTATGGACCCCTACTCACTTTTGAATCAATGTATATTTAATTACCTTCAAAATAATACCAAATTCAAAAGAATCGAAGTTTGTATACGAAACTTGGATTTTGAGCCCCTATTGTATATTGTATGTATTGACCAAACTACCCTTTATTTTATCGTTTTATTTTCTTAATTATAAAAAAAAATCTAAAAAATAGATTAAGTAGTAAATATTCCTTTCATATTTTATCTAATTTTATTTTAATTTTCTCTTATTTAAAAATGACAAAAAATCTTCAAAAGATAAAAATGCGGTGTTTTATACATATACGGTATCCCCAAAAATACTCTTTTGTACAGATGACTTCTTTTGATCTTGATCCTTCATAAAAGTTAGTCAAATAAATAATTAGGAGGTTTATTCCTTATTACAAATCGGTTGAAAGATTTCATATTGGTTGACAAAGATATAATAAGCATGAACTGTTCATATTCCTTAATTTCATTTTTACAAGGAATAAATGGATTTGGGATAAAGGATTCCTTAATTTCATTTTTACCTGGAGTAAATAGATTTGAGATAAAGGAAAGCGATTGTTATGATTTGGATGCTAGTTTAGAAAATTGCATTCATAACAATCGTACATTACAAAATGATGTCGATCACTTAAAATGGTTTACAATGTCTCTATGGTACATATCTTTGTTATAAATCATTGTACTTTTATTCAGTAATAGTTGATTAGTTCTTTACCTCACATTTATTTTTGGAATATTCATTTATGCATTCCCTTAGGAGCCTATATCGGGAAAAATTTAAAAAATTAAAGAAATGATAATATTGAGATAATACTAGTAACCAACTCCAATGTGAGTTTATATTTCTTCATTATAATATTCTAATATGACAAATTGGATGTTGTATTTATATTTCACTAAGAATGCACTATAAGTTATAATGTCACATGCCATCGTATATGCAGAAAGCAATAAAAACACGTGAAAGAGTTGGTACAAATCGCACCTAGGAATAATCCACCATTATACTGTAGGATATGGGAAAAATCCTCAAGCGCATCACGGAAGCGTGATGATACCGGGAATGACTAGTCACATTAGTTGCTCGATGCGGCAGTAATTGAATTTTTCTGTGATGAAACCACATGATCCAAGAACACTTCTCGGATCATTTCGTCTAAACCAAAAACAAGTAATAGGATTATCTCTTGAAGCGTGGTTGAGATCGAGTATTTAAACAAAGAAACCTCCTGTCTCAAGTCCGATTTGACGGAGGAGACGCTTGTGAGCGCGTGGATGAGACGCGTGCTTCTCACAATCCATGTTGATGATCCAAGCCACGGATCTCCTGATCTCGACAAACGAGATACGATGTCTTCTTCACGAGCAAGGCACGTCGAAGTAGATGGAGATCTACGAGCAAATGATCGGGCAACATAATGACGACGCTGCGGCGATGGAGGATCTCTCTAGGGCATTCATGGTGGAAGGCCACATGAGAGATAGAGAGTGGATGTGTAGAGAGAAAAGAGAGAGAGAGAAAGCATTCATTAATCATATATCATATGAAGAGCGATGGATGCCTCTTCTTATATAGGGTTTTGGGAGTTCTTGGATCCCAATCCATGGACAACACACAATAAATGGTTGAGATTGATTTGTGTTTCTTTCAATGGCTATGATCTTATTGTAAAAACACAACAACAATTAATTTAATTTAATTTAATATATACCCATAAATCAATATATTTAAATTCAAATTAAATTAATTAGTTATCCTTAGAGATAATGAGGAGATAAACCACATCCCCGAAAAAGGGGGCACGACTACAACATCTCATGAGATCTCATTATCTCATGAGATCTCATTATCTCATGAGATACCATTATCTCATGAGATACCATTATCTCATGATATCTCCAGGATTTACAACAACAATCGTTGTAAATTATTTCACAAAAATAATGTATAATTATCTTGTGAAATATTGCAATCATGGCAATGAAAAAATGTGAATCAAATTCACATTCCAAAACAAAATGTAAATTATATTTTAATTAATCATTCAATATGAATCCAATTCACATCAATAATTAATTAACAAATACAAATCACAATATGCTATCTCTAATATATTATAAATTACACTTATAATATTTATGATTAATATGGATAGTGCTATCAATATTATTCATATCCATGATAATTAAATCGTATTTAATCATCTTCAATATCTATTGTCATGTGTCAAAATAATATGAATCACATTCACATTATTCACATCTTTGATAATTAAATCATATTTAATTATCTCAGATAACTCTCCTTATAATTTGAATCAAATTCATATTATCCATGATAATTAAATCACATTTAATTATCAATTTTCTCGATGCTTGAATACATATATCAACAATGAAATTATCCATGAACTCTTTCAAGGATAATGCGCTTTCTCCAGGGATACTTGGAGATAAGGACAAGGCGTTTGTATTGTTCCATGTATAGTGACTTGGATGTTGAGATCACATCTCAAATCCAGATCTCGGGCCTCTCATAGATGCTTGATTAAATCAAGACCGCAAATCTAATCTTCTCATTGCATCTGAATCACATTCAAATCAATGTCCAACATTTGGATCAAGATCAAATTACTTCTCTACTGAGAGGAGACACTAAAATCCAGATCCATTTCATCACTCTCTAGGAATGAAAGCGTCATGGTTATACAATCATTTATGACCACATCACCCTCAGGTATTCCCAACACCTATACATCCTGCATACTGGAAGACTCAGAATAAACCCGAAGTATTAGATCAACTTTATACTGTCTACTTCAGGGTTTTATCAGTAAGTTTTCTCATTTGATCATTGGGAGTTGGTATTGATCATATACTTTCCAAAAGCATATATCATACCTAGGTGTTGATCATATACTCTCCAAAGGTATATATCAAACATACAAATTCAGTCAAGCTTCCAAAACGAGATGACCGTGCACGAAATTTGATTCTTCCCAATATCTCATGAGTAAGCTCATGTCTTCCGGTTCAGTAATGAACCTGTATGATCCCTTTGAGAGATTGTATTACTCATATGCCCTTGCATGCACACGAGCGTGCTGGTGTATAGACCTTGGTTAGGTCATCAACCTTTTGGTCTGCCAAATGTACATACTCAGACATATAGTAACACACCTGTCTTCGGTTAGAGGATGCGTGCCTATATCGTGACAGCATACGATATAGGATTTTGGTTATCTTGATCTCGTTAAGTCAACTCTTTGACCTAACTAATCTGATATCTCTGAATCTCTATTCCTATGCAGAGGACCTGCATCAAGAGGTCGGTCAGATATCAGCCTAACTGAGAAAGGATTGCCATCTCCTACTCAGGTTGGAGATCATGTCTGAACAATCATTTGATGGTGCTTGATGAGCCCTAAATCTAACTCATTAAATATTCATCCAAGCACCAGCCTCCATGATTCAATAATTGAATCAATAGCTGTATGATCATTAAGATGACCATGGTACATAACCCTAATTGTACTAAGGGACCTACTATGCAAATTAATTATTCTTCATTTCAGATTAAGGAGTGAATTGCAATGACATTTATTGCATAATGGCTCGCCATGGGCTCGCATGTCCAACAATCTCCCACTAGCCCAAAGATCCATTAATGGGCTAATCATTAGACCCACACTCATGTGACAATCGTAGGCTATTTAATATAGCTAGGTAAGCTGATCAGTCACTCTGTTCCCAAGATACTATGCTAAGTCCTTTTACGGCACTTGCATATCCCTCAGTAACAGTGCTCGCATCCAATGCGAATGTTGTATCTTACACAATCAATACTCAATCTTGTTAGTCATAGTGTCCTTGACACTACAGCTTAATAATTATCATAACCAGTATTTCCATAATCCTTATCAGAATACCCTTATTCCTGGAGATCTCTATCTCCAAAGGTATCCAAAGTTAAGATCTTTTAGATCACTATCTATGTAGTCTTAATTTCTTGAAGATAAGACTTATAGATCACTATCTCGAAAGTCTTGTCATATTTGAGATTTTGTTATTACTGCAATCAAGTGTTTTTATCTCCATAGTAGGATGTTAGCAATACTTTAGTACTCCTACTGCATGGCAGATATCTGGCTTTTGTACACATCTAGCATACCCTCAGCTTCTTGTAACTGATGCACAAGTGCAAGCAGTTCTAGCATTCACTTCCTCAACTCTTTAAGGTGCTATCCCTTTATATAGGCCAGTACCATATCTTAAGGGATGGAAGCCTTTCTTGGAATTTCTAAGAATGGAATATGTCCAAGGTGTACTACAAATGTGACAGTCCCAATATCCTCTTCTCTTTGCTTCTGAACAACTTCGGAACTAAGATCTAAGAGGTATCCTTGAAATCATATTTCAAGATATGGAATAAACAGTCTATAAAACACGTTTATCATCCTTATATCATTTTAAAATGATTAAGATATTATCTACATTTAGCACGATGAACACAATGGCACTCCCACTAAGCTTCACATGGTTCATCAAGATAATATCTGAAATTATAACATTTACAATTTCATCAAATCTTATGTTACAACTTCAAGGAGCTTATTTGAGTCTATAGATGGAGCTCTCTAGCTTGCACACCTTGCTTTCCTCAACCATGAAGCTCTGGAGCTACTTCATGTGAATATCCTCAGAGAGGTATTCATAGAGGAATGCAATCTTGACTTCCATCTCGAAGATGTCAAAGTCAAGTTGTGCATCTATAGTTAGCAATATTCTGATGGGTTTAAGCATGGTCACTTAGAAGAAGTCTCATCGCAAGCAATGTCTTCTATTCAGTGTATAGCTCATGGCTACGAGGCATGCTTTGAAGGTCTCTACCTTCTCATCAGGTTCCCTCTTTCTCTTGAAGATCCATTTACACCTTAATAGGTCTAACCCTTATAGGTGGATCCTCGAGGGTCCATATACACACTTGTATATGAAGTCTACCTTAGACTTTTATTGCTAACATCCATCTTTCCATGTCATGATCCTCAGGAGCTTCATCACATGAAGTCCGATCATTGTCAGACTTAACTGACACATGGAATACATCCTCAAACTCATTTGAAGAGGTATTAGTGCTTCATCTTTAATTGTCCCTTTTAGTTTCCGATTTCAGGAGCATCATTAACTTCTTAACATTAAATGAGTTCCTTCACTTCATTTTCATCTTGATTCTCAAGAGTCTCAACCTCTAAGAATCACATTCTCATAGATGAGATCTTTTAAGAATCTCAAGGTCATAAAGTAGGTATCCAATACCATCCTTTATTTTCCTAATGAAGTAGCACTCTCTAGTTCTCGATTCCAGCTTACTTGCATGGAATCTTATTAAGGATATATATAATGTAGTCTCTACTACATATGTACTAGGAAACTAAGAGGAAATTATGCTAAAATTCATCATTGATCAAATCATGTCACACATGATCCAATTGTATCTCCCTACAACTCTATTGAGTTTAGGTGTGTTAGGGGGATTGAGATAGAAATGATATTCATATATTCATAAGGTACTCTTTGAATTTATCTAACATGTACAAGCTACCTAGGTTAGATCAAATTCATTTCATCATTCTTCAAAATTTGGTTCTAAATCAAAATTATGAAATCTTTGAACATTTCAAAGTTTTCTTAGGTGAAGAGAAGAAATCTCACATCATACATAATCATCAATAGATATCACATATCCATAATGTTCATTATGATGCAGATGATCCACATATATAAATATGTGTGAGATTCTGAATACCTTGACATCTTACACCATTCCCAAGGAAAGGTGTATTGGACATTTTTACTTTTGAATACAATATTCACAAGTATGTAAGATTTGAACTTATAGACAATCTAAAGAGTTAGCTCTTACTAGTCTATTGATCTCATCAACAAAATATGTCCAAAACTTGATGCCAGATCATTGTCAAATGATCTTCATCCTCCTATTGATCTTTTAAAGGGTTTAATTTTCAGTTTATAGAAATCTTAATGAACCATTCATTAATTTTTTAATTTTGTGGAGTCCCTTAGATGTTAGATTACTATCTGAAATATATCCATCATGACTCTTTATGATAATTCTATCTCAGAATTCATGTTTATTTCCAACATTTAGAAACAAACAATGAGTGTATTCTCTAAGACTAAGGGCTCTCCCACTGAAAATATGAAGTCCATCTATACAATAGAGATTGTTGCAACAATTGCATCAAAATCCATGTAGATGACTATTAAACCTGAAGATCAAATTCTCCAGTCTTCTAAAACATATGCAACCCATTGCAAGTGATATTAGAAGATTGAGATACAATTATTAGACTTTATCTTATCAAATAAGCAAGTCAATTTCAATTATCAAATGTAGATATAGATTATTATGATGCACTATCTGAGTCCTTCTCTAAGGATTCTAGATAGAGTTGATAGTCATACTATCAATACATCAACTTATTGCAGTATAGGCATTCATCAAACTCTTAGTATGTCATATGGAAGTCATAAAGTACGGTCAACTCTTTTGACTATCCTTCTCATCTTGGGTCCGACCCATGCTTCCACTGCGCTCCCTTTATCTATAAACAACCATTGCTTAAGACTAAGGATCTCTTATGTTAAATTCAAAAGAATTCAATGTAAGAACATTTCAACATTTATACATGCTTCATTAAATTCATACAATATGAATATTATGAAGCTTCATGAATGACTAGAGTATAGACAGTAGAATGATGACTCATCATATCTACATCCATCTAGACTCTCAAAACATTGGTTCAGGTAGGTATTCGAACATTTTGAATACATCATCTCTTATAGAGTGATGAATCTGTGATTCATCACTCTTAAAGTTGAAAATAAAGCCTTGTTACCGAGTATTTAGCAGCATATTTCCCTTTATCTTGCATAAATAGCATTCAGGCATGCATCCACAATACATGCATTTTAGCATTCATAATTGCATTAAAATAAAAAGCCAATTCATTTGTAAAAATCAATTATAAAACACCCACCAATAATTCACCTAATTATTTGTATACCCTCTAGAAGTAAATAACACCTTCCTTATACGATGTACATTACTAGTTAATAATATAAGAAAGAAAGCCAAAAATCACTGTCCTGTAAATTACCCAATAAAGCCCCGAACCCAGACCATAGAATGCCAATATACCTCTCATACAACCTCTGAATTAGGTCTATTCACCTTCAGATTAATACACATCCAGAGACCTTTAAAATGAGACCAATTTCATTCAATTCGGAGCTCGTATGCAAAATTTGGGTTTTTGGGCCCCTCTGTACACTACATGTATGCATATTTGTACTCTTGTATTTTTTGTATCATATTTGACCTCATCACCATTTTTGCTTAACATGAAATTTGTAGATCACTTTGAGATCTACAACTTTATGTTTTGAGTTTTTCCAAATTCAACCCACTTCTCTCTCTAATTTCATTTTCTTTCCCAGCCACTCAGAACTGGCCACGTGGCACCCTCTGATTGCGCCACGCGGCCCGCTTCTTTGCGTGCCATGCGTCCTATCATCTCCGCCGTCCGATCGTTAACCTTCTCTCTTGATCTGGGCCGCTCATCATCGCAATGCATCATCGCCCTTCGATCAAACCCAGATCCAATCTGGACCGATCACCAACGCCTCTCTCTCAGGCCGCAATGTGTCCCATCTTCTCAGCCGTTCGATGCTCATCCCTTCTCCCTTCATCGCTACCGTTTACCTCGCATTTGATCTCTACCGTTCGATCGAGGCTCAGGCTTCATCTCCACCGCACGCCAGCGCCGCACGCTTAGCACGCCACGTGGCATGCCCGAGGCCGTTCAATGGAATCACCCTAGACCTAATCCAAAGCGTCCACCCGCACCCCCACTAGGATCGTTGGATCTCCTGATCCAACGACCCAGGCGTCGTCGTCTACCTTTCGCAAGCCCCGCGCCCCATGTTGTCCACTGTGCGCGAGGGCCGCCCCTTTATATTTTGGTAGCCACTCCGGCCAACCTCGTCGCCTTCCTTCACCTCCACGACACACCCCACTCTTACCTCATCCTCGTCAATCCCCTCGATCACCATGAACGCCCTCCACCTCGCTCCGCGATGCCCACCAACTTCACCACTTTGCCACCTACACCGCCATCTCCAACCTAAAAATACTCCGCCTTCGGCCACCTTCATCTCCATCCGTCATTATGAGAGGTATCCTGGAGCTCAGAGCCACCCATTGGTCACAGCAATTGAGTGTGAAACCGAGCGAATATAGGCCTCCACCTCCGGCGAGATCCATGACGTCGCCACGCCGTGCTGCAGCTTCTCCGACGAGCTGCTTGAGCTCGGTCCCTCTACCGTCCCTTGAGCGACGACCATGAGCACTTCATCGAGCTCCATTCCCCAGGTAGACTCCTCCATAGCCCTCCCGATCTTCTTCTTCTTTTTCTTGATTTATCTCTGATTTTGTTTGACGTCCATACTCCACTTCACACTCCACCGGCCATCCTCCGAGCTTCGCCTTGGAGGTGGCATCTTAGCGCACCATTTCTTTAGCCCCGACGACGCATTCCACACTACACCGGCGCAAGCTCCGCCACCTTGGCGGAGCTCGATCACCAGACCACTTCTGCCCCCCTCAGGCCTCACTCCACACTCACGAGCATCTCACAGACACACTCGCACGCCTCGGCTATTCATTAACCCCCTGCAGGTACTCCAATGTTTGACTGAGCAGAAGCCTCATTGGAGCTCCTTCGAGCTTAGTCGTCTCCGCTCCCCAGAGCAGTTCAGATTCAGCCAAGACCCCTGACAGCTCCGCCACACCTCCACGAGTCGTTCCAGCTATTTGGGAGCCACCGGCGATTTTCTCTGACGATCGGAGGAGGAGGCGGAGCCAGAGCCCCTTCACCGGAGTCCAGCCATCTCCACCGCAGGAGGCGGTGGGCCGGGTGAAGACGAAGAGCAGCAACCGTCCGATCTCCTTGATCGGACGGTCAGGAGGACGCCATGTCGCCATTCACTAGAGCTTCAGAGGACCGTTGGATTCTTCCCGATCCATTGGTGCTTGATCATCCACGTGTCCACCCTCCTCGAGTTCCAGAGGCCGTTCGATCAATCTTGATCCAACGGGTCGCCGCACTCCACGCGCCTGCCACTATCAGCCGTTGGATCATCACTTGATCGACGGTCCAGAGCACGCCACGTTGCCTATTCCGAGCCTCTCCTCCGACCATCGGGCTCGGATAGTCCGAAGAAAGCTGAGCCTACATTCGAGCCTCCATTCGAGCTGAGTCCGAGCTTCCGAAGTCCACCGATCCTGGGATCCCCACGTGGTTTGCACATGCAGCCTGGGCATTTTCCAGCGAGGCCCCTAAAGGTTTTCATATTTGCATTCTAGTCCCTGCAAGGAGACCCCACGTGAGGCGCACGTGGTCTGTGGGTATTTTGCATACATACCCCCTCATTGTAGGTAATTGCATATCAGTCCATGTCAGCACGTTTAATTTTTATCAATTTTATTTCTTGTAATTGCAGTTAGGCCCCTGTCTTTGCACACATATTTAGGTATTCGTTTTAACTCATTTTTCAAGTTTGAAAATGGCATTGTGTAGCTTAATTTGTCATCTTTCATATCTGACACTTGGCATATTTTTGTGAAAGCATTGGATTTTATTATTAATTAATTAATGGAGTTTTGTCATATTTTTCCCATTTATGCCTTTTAATTTGCAGTTATCTCTCCGTGACTCCAAAAATCACCAAAAAAATCACATTAGACTTAGGACAATTAAGTTTACATTTATCCAAAAATCATCTCATTTTCACGCACCTCGAGGCCTGAATAAATCATTTTCTGATCTTAATTAATTTTTAATAGGTCTATTTCACATAGAAATTTAGGTTTATTAATTTTCCTAGATTCTTCACATGTAGATCTATATAGGATAATTTTGATATCTGAAAATATTGTGATTTGATATTTATTAAAATTAATTTAGTCAAAATCACTTTGCATTCATTTTTAATTCACAGAAATTCATCTAGTGTCAGAAAAATCTAAAAAAATAGGGTAGCCTAATTTCATCATATTTCACCATCTGGCCAAGTTTCATAAATTTTGGAATTAATTTCACCATCTTTCTGAATTAACTTGTAAACTGACCTTATTTTGCATGTGTCTTTTCCTTATTGCATAAAATATATTGAAAAAGACCAAAAAATTACTCCCTGAAAATCTGACCTTGGAAATTCGCATAAAATCTACCTTAGGAGACAACTGCCTCCCTGAGTTCGACCTTGGGCTTGCCCAAGTAAAATAAATTTGCCGCTCGAAATTCTTGACTTTAATTGAAAGTGGTTTTTGATTAGCTCTTATTATCCGACTGCAACGAACGACAAAACATTAATTTGACCATTAATTTGATTAAATTAATCAGGATAGTAAGACATTCATCATAGAGGTACCATTCTGCATGATGCAGTGAACCATGTCATTTATGATAAATGTCAAGAGCACATATGTATGCCAAAATATCTTCTTAGATTTTTAGAAGGATTAATTGGCAATTACGATCACTATCAACTTATCACTTCCAAAGTACACTCCATGAAAGATCAAGACTATAGAGACATAGGAACCCTAAGGTGATGTATTATTGTCTTATTTAATTGTCATTTCTCATTATGTTGAGGAAACTTGCACAATGCAACCACATGCAATATGGGTCCAATTGCAAGTACAATATCTGGATCATGAGTCCGATCCATGATATTTTACTGGTTATTATTAAGTATAACATTGAGTGGGTTTTATGAAGGATGATCTGAAATAAGAAATTTGCATAAGTGTATATATATTATATATACTTTTTTTACTTTGATTTATGAATTTTTATATCAAAGTTGTCTTGCCTTGTCGACACTGAAAGTTCATTCCCTTAATCACTTTCAATGTAAGAGATATACTTACCATTATATTTCAAGCAAGATCTGGGATCTCCTTCCTTATCTTTGTCACATCCCAATAATATGAGAACTTGTGATTCCAATAAAAAGAAGCGGGAACACATTCCACCTTTCAAGTCTAACTTGCATCTCCCAATTCGGTCTTTAATACCCGGGCCCTCCACCCCTAAGGTGATACTGACCCGTCATTAATTGAACCAACTGTCAACAAGCTTAATACTCGCTATACGCAATCCAATATCGCCCCAATAATATAAGGACCCGATATTGGGGTCACTACGTATACGGCCTTACTCTTTCGAGAAGCGAAGAGCCTGATCCAAATGAATTGTATGCAGGAGATGTCACTTCAGACAGACGTCTCCTACATACAATATCTGGCGACGGAACCCTTCGCCTTGACTAGAGAGACCATGGATGTCACATATGTGATCCTCCATATCATATTCAAATTCTAATTAATCATTATGAATCATATTCATTACGATTAATTCTTCCAAGGGAAATAACACATCTATTTATAATAGAGTATCTTAGTTTTTATTGGATTCCAATTAATCTAATCATATTAAATTAATGATCCAATTATTATCCAACAAACATTCTTCGTTGTTACTTGAATTATGGTATTATCTCAAATACATATTATTTCGAATTTTAATAATTAGAAATACATCACGATTTCTTAAGCATTATACCAACCCTACCCACTGTCATGCCAGTACAGACGGGAGTGGGACAGACTGCAACCGGTGCAACCTGTTACCCCAATGCTCCCCGACTAGACATCATTTCCGCCTCGGGAAAGGATGATGCAAAATAGATCACTTTGTACTTGAGATGATCATCGGTTTTTCAATCAAAATTATACCATATAATATTCATCAAAACTATTTTGAAAATATTATAAGGAGACTTGCTAAACAAATCTCCAATCCTATTCAAGCAACAAGATTTTACATGTAAAAGTTGTCCTACAACTATTATAGGATAAACTAGAGTTTTCATGAAAACAATGTTTGTTGAAAATTTCATATTAACCAATTGTGATCAAGATCTACTATCTTATCATTTTGGTTAACACAATGTCATTGAAGGAAATAATTATCATCTTTAAATATTTCATTAATATTTATCAATAATCATTTCAGAAAATTAATAATCAATTTTCCTTAATTTATTTGAATGACAATTACAAGGTTCTTGATCAAGTTTATTAATTTCCAATAGTGATCCTTACTCACTAAAATCAACATGACTTGATCAACTTAAATCCAATTAATGCAAACTAAATTTATTTTATTCACCAATTTGATTTAGAACAGAACCTAAGTTGATAATTGTGCATTTTCAGGTATTTAGGACTCGTAATTAATTCTTTAATTACGTCACTAACCACCATTCCCGAAACAGTGGATATATGTTCAATAAAACGATCATATCTTGAGCAAACGAAATCCAAATTACGCAAACTCAAATCCTACTATTTCCTTAATTAATGAGGAGTATTATCCAATTTAAAATTTTATGTTTAAATATTTTAAACAGTACCGAAATTTTATCACAAGACAGGCAGCGAAAATTGAAATGCTAAAATTTTCACGAACCTAAACGAGCTCAAATCTTCGTAGGTTCATGGATCTCATCAAAAATCTTCAATAACTTGGATCTGATACCACTTGTAGGATATGGAAAAAATCCTCAAGCGCATCACGGAAGTGTGATGATCACATCGAATGCGATCGGGAGTGACTAGTTGCACTAGTTGCTCGATGCAGCGGAAATTAAAATTTTCTTTGTGACGAAACCACATGATCCAAGAACACTTCTCGCATCATTTCATATAAACCACAAACAAGTAATAGGATTACCTTTTGAAGCGTGGTTACGATGGAGTCTCTAAACAAAGAGACCTCCTATCTCAAGTTCGATCCCAGGGAGTAGACGCTTGCGAGCGCGTGGATGAGACACGTGCTTTTCGCAATCCATGTTAATGATCCAAGACACGGATCTCCTGATCTCGACAAACTAGATACAACGTATTCTTCACGAGCAAGGCATGCCTAAGTAGATGGAGATCCACGAGGAAATGATCGGGCAACATAACGACGATGCTGCGGCGATGGAGGATCTCTCTAGGGCATCCATGGTGGACGACCACATGAGAGATAGAGAGTGGGCGTGTAGAGAGAAAAGAGAGAGAGAGAGAATTCATTAATCATATCATATCATAGGAAGAGCAATGTATGCCTCTTCTTATATAGGGTTTTGGGAGTTCATGGATCCCAATTGATGAATATCCATTCATCACTCTTTATTCTTTTATTTTAGCTACAAAACCCATGCAAAACAATTATATATTTCTGTAAATATCAATCATTGTCAAATAGCATGCATTGTGTAAATATGCATTTTTACATGTTTTTGTGCATAAATAAAAGAATAAAGAAATAAAAGTAAAAGAGGGAGATATTTAGAATAAATATTGAGCGACCTAATCCCAAGGAAGGGCTCAGCATGGGCCAAACCGCAAAAAGAACCAAGTAGAGGGAGATAGGGCAACTCATGTGTTTGTACAT
This sequence comes from Ottelia alismoides, assembly GCA_037367405.1. Taxonomy (NCBI): domain Eukaryota; kingdom Viridiplantae; phylum Streptophyta; class Magnoliopsida; order Alismatales; family Hydrocharitaceae; genus Ottelia; species Ottelia alismoides. The sequence continues at coordinate 373,943 of JAZKJV010006302.1, read as the reverse complement.
ATACATGTAAATAAATAAAAATATTTTCCTCTAAATAAAACAAAAATATATTGTTGTAAATATGTATATATTTGTAAATATTAAATTTAAATAAAAATGAGAAAAAAACAAAAATTAAAATAAATAAAAATTCCTTCATCATTGTATATACACCATGTACATAAAACCACATTTCTATTTATTTCTCCTTGTAAATAAATAAATAAAAATTCAATAAAAATATTTTCTCATCCCATATTCAATAATGTATATAAATAAAATAAAAATCACAAAAAAAATAAAAATAAAAAGAAATAAAAATAAAAATCAAAAGCCACATTGTATATATACCATACATGTAAATAAATAAAAGTATTTATTTAACCCTTGTAAATAATTAATAAAAATAAAGTAAAAATACCATATTATTCCAAATTTTATCCTATCAATAAATAAAATATAAAATTAGAATAATTTATACAAAAATAAATAATTAAAAATCAAAAATAAAAAATACATATGTATATACATGTATATAATAATAATATTTTGTAAATACCTAAATTATATTTCAGAAAAATAAATAAAAATCACTAAAAATAGTTTGAAAATAAATAAACATTTTTCATGTTTTAAATTTTTGTAAATTCGGCCATTTACTATTTTAAAATGAATAATCAAATAATTAGCCTTTGGCGGGCTCTGATTGGTCCACGGGGGATGTTGACCCCCGGTCAACTTCCCCCCCAGGAGCACCAGAGCTGGGTTTGTTGCGCCCGACCCGACTTCTCCAATTTCTTCCCGCTCGACCCGATCACCAAATCGCTAAACCCTGTGTCCTATTTCTTCCTCCTGCATCCGAGATCCACGCCGACAAATCCACATTGGGATCCGCGCTTCACGGAACCCTGTCCGACCCTCTCTTCTCGGACCTGCAAGCGTATAAAGCTCGAGCTAAGCCGCACGATTCCTCTCATCTTTGGCGCTGCCCCTAATTCCCGTGACCTCCACCCTGATCGTGAGAGAGACAGCCTTCGATTGGCGGTGTCGAAGAGAAAAGTGGACCACCCACGTCACTGATCCGGCAGCCTTGCGCTGCCGTGCGCCGCCCAGAGCTGCGCCCGAGCCTCGGGCCATCGACGACCCTCGAGGCAACGACCAGAGCTCCAGGAGCTCGTCCCCAGTTGAACCTACACACCAAATAGACCCGATTCTTTCCCTATTTCGCTAATTTCCAATTTTGCCCAATTCACCCGTTCACCGTCGCTCGCTGATTCCGTCCATATCAGTCACCCCCTCGATCATCGGACTCGACCCTCACACCCACGAGACTTCTCCGCACCTTCTGCACCCACTCACACCCCCTGACTCGCCCCGGAGCAGGGACTTCGATCTTCACCGTCGACGTTTCGTCGGAGATTGACCATCTCGCCTCATCCGACCACCACACCACCCCTAACCGGGTCGAGGCATTTTGCCCTCGACGCATGAGCTTGCTGTGCTGCTTTTTAGGTCCGAAGAGACCCATCTGGGGGTCTTCACGTTCAGTCACAGGAGCCCCAGCTCCGCGTTCGTCGCCGGAGCTCTTCGGAGCCTCCCGGTGTCATCAGAGGAGCCCGTCAGCTGTGGAGCGTCAAGGCGGAGCTATTCCACTCCTTAGTAGCAGCAGAGGAGGCCCAGTGCAGCCGTGGTGCTCCGGCGAAGTTCGCCGGAGCCAAGTTCTTTCAGGAGTCTCCAGAGCCGTCGGATCCCTCTCGCCGCTCCAGTTGTGATCCATGCCGTCCATTAGAGGAGCAGCAGCCACCATTCGATCATTTGAGGCTGGATCTGGACCGTCCTTCACGATGAAGGGTTAGCCACAACATACAGTGACCGTCGGATACCCCATGTGGCACGCCCTCCATTGTCTGATCATAGCGAGGGTCCTTCGTTGAGGTGCCGCTACTCCCAACCGTTGGATCATCCACGTGGCGCCACCTCAACCCTTGGATAATAAATAGGGGTAATTTACTCTTAGGCCCCTCTTACTTTGTCATTTACGTTCTAGTCCTGTAAATATTTCCTTCAGTTGTTTTTATTCTGGAATATTTGCAATTAGGACCTCGTGCTTAGTTTATTTGCATTTATACCCCTGTCTACCTGGAACACATGCATTGACACGTGACTTTTGTGGTGAATTTGCAATGTTTGGGCTATTATTTTGAGGAGTTATGGAATGAAATTTAGTTTTAATTATTTACATCCATGCCCCTGTGAGTGTTTTTAATTGACATGTGCCGAATACTTTGGGTTATTTGCAATTAGTCCCCTGGGCTTTTCGCACCTGTTGCTAATAGGCCTTTGGAACTTATTTTTCTTGCACATTGGTCCCTCTGTGACCAATACACATGCCTTGCGTGTGGGATCTTGGAATTTTTGCACGTGGGACCCCCAGTTTCTTGACTTTGTTACATTTCAGCCCCTGGAACTTATTTTCCTTGCATTGGGGTCCCTGTGCATTGTGTGCTTGTTTTGGATTTAAATAAAATATCAAATTCAACCCAATTTTTGGGAAAATTGGATACGTGGCTCCTGCCACTGTGTAAAATTTTCCCTAATTTTTGGGTACATTTTTGAGTTATTTTATTATTTTTAAAAATTTAAAAACCCTTTTTTCTGTCTGTCCAGATTATAAAATCCCAAAAAATATTAAAACTCTTTCAAAAATTCAAAAAAATTAGGAGTTGTTAATTTTTGTGTGTTTGATTTTCTGTGCTTTTTTTGTCATTTTTAGATTTATAAACCCTAAAAATTGAAAAACCTTTAAAAACTTTTAAAAATTCTAAAAAATCAAATAAAATCCAAAAATTAATAAACTCTTCTCCTCAGTTTTGTTTATTATTGCTATTTTACATAAAAATACCTCTAGGCCTTGAAAAGACAATTTGATATTTTTAAGTGGTCTTTGAAGCTTTGCTGGACAATGCTCTTCTATTTCAGCCTTCTTTCATTTTTAGAAAATTCCGTAAAAATCATAAAATTCTCAAAAATTCACCAAAAACAGTAAATGACCCATAAAACCTAAAAATATTTTTGCTAGAATTTTTGGACTATTTTTGAGTAGTTAAATAATTGGTCAAAGTTGCTTGTTTTTATTGTTTTATTATTTGCCTCATTATTAAAAATCCAAAAAAGTTATAAAAATATTAAAAATCCACAAAAAATATTTGTTTATATTTTCTTCATTGTTGACTACTTCGTAGGCTGCAAGGCCATCTCGTGCTCCCTGAGTCCGACCCTGGGTGCTATACCAGGCTAATCTCATAGCCATGGCCACTATTTGATTTTTCGTGTTTTATCTACTTGATTGGTGGTCTATTCCTCATTTTTCTTGTTGAGCTTAGATCTTTATCGATCCGAATCGCAACGACCCGAGAGTGATTATTTTTATCTGATCCGGATTGATCGATTTTTCAGCTCATCAGAATGGCGCCGTTGCCGGGGAGCACGGCTTAGTAGTCGTATTTGATTTTTCCGCGGCTTTCTTTTTCGTGGTTTTATGTATATATTTTTGTCTATATATATCTGACTTGTTTACATAATAATCTGTTCTGATCACACTCTCTGTTTGTTTTCTTGCGAGGGCCCGAGGACCGAAGCGGCTTTCTTCAGAAGCCGAAGCAACCGCGGGAGTCAGAGGCGACTCTCTTCTCTACAGAGCCACAGGGGGACGCGAGGAGCGAGCAGGAGTACGGGAGCCACGGAATAACCGCGGATTAGATTAGCCGTAGATTAGTTAAGATTTATTTCCAGTCATATTATTTGAATTGTTGTAATAACACATGGACAAGACTTAATCTCTCAGACTTTCGGGGACTGTTTTTCCGAGCACCGGAGTGCTCGGGGGATCCCTCGGCTTTTTCGCAGTTTTCGCAGTTTTCGTGTTTTCTTTACCGTTTATTTCCTGCCTTCCCGATTCTCGCAGTTTTCAGCCCCTAGCCTTAGGATTTTTGCTTGACTGTGACGTAAATAAGTAGGTCCACACACACTAATAACTTTGCATGTACCTATAGATCGATTAAATGGACCAATAATAAAAATCTAAAACAATAGTCGATCCACCACCTTCGAGCCTACATGCCACGAGCCCGCCCTGTCAAGCGCTACTCCTGAACTCGATTTGTCGAGAAGAGGAGGGGTGAGCCTAGACCGGACCCTTGGATTGAAGGTTGGTGGTTGACTAGCCGTTCTTTCGATTAGAACTGCTTGCTTAGGGCTCGGATTTCTGCCTGCATCATTTAGGTAGTTTTATTTCAGTCTTTAAATTCTGCGCGGATCATTTTGCATGTAGACTGCTGGAGTCAGGTACGCATTTCTTACTCTGCATGCATCATTGATTTTCGTGCATCGGCTTTTTCGTCTTCTCCCCCCATTTTGGACTAAAATAAACAGGAGAACCGAAAAATTTGTTAGGCGATTGTTTGATTTTGAAAAATATTAAAAAAGAAAAACTATAAAATTGGGATTGCTAACTCAACTTGATCCTAAAAGACTCTTACCATAAAAATTTGTCTTGGGGAGAGCAACCCCCTCATTGTCTGGTTTGCTTGAGCGAGAGAGTGACCCGCACACTAGGATAGAGCCATATCCGAGCCCCGATCAGACTACCGGCCTTTTATACGGGACAGTCGATTCGGCGGATTGGATTCCCAATAGGTCACATAACTGCTCTGCTACCTTGACTTGATCACCTAATAAAAACTGACAAGATAATGACCGAACTCTTACGGTCTTCAGCTCGCGTTGAGTAGGTGAATCTGGGGTTTGCTTGCTGATCATATTTGTTACCAGATCCCATCCGCCCGACTCACCAGATCACGATGGTGGGCAGGATGTCTCTTAGGCAACCTCTGGCTGCACCACTTTTCAGCACTCCACCCTGATCGCCTCCCTTGACTCAGTTCAACATCAGTTGAGGGATCAGGGAGCATTCATGATTGAGATGAGGAGAGAGATGGAGAAGATGAGAGCCGATCGCGAGCAACGCGTGGACAGACCCGATGGTGTGGCAGCAGCCGCAGCAGCCGCATCCGCAGCAGCAGTAGCAGCTGGGCCTCCAAGATCGATGCAGGAGTTGCACAACCCCGGATCGACTTTGACGCACCGTTGGGTGGTACTTCCAGCTATCGTGGGGGACTTCAAGTTCCCCCCGAACACCTTGCAGCTTCTCCCTCGGTTCCGAGCTTCAGCATTCCTGGTCCAGACATTAGCATGCTCAGTGCCGAGCACAAATTTAGAGCAAATGACAGATATAGGGCCAGACATCCATCAGGACTACGATTTTGTGATCACAGATGACGAGGCAGTTTGGGAAGATCCAGACGCACAAGCCATCCTCTCACCTTCAGAGACCGCTGATGCAGAGACGCCAGTAGAGGAGAGCTTGGAGAGCGCATTCTTGGTCCAGGATACTTTTCAGTCGACAGATTTAGTTCTCGGACGCGAGACAGAGTTGTTGGATGATGATTATACAGATCGCTCGGAGTCAGATTTTGATTGGGCAGAGTTTGATGAGCTTATACCTGATCTGACTTCTTCTGAGCCTGCAGCTAGGGAGGAGGTAGATGCCATGCAGAGCAGAGACAGCCCAGTTGAGCAGCCTTCCCCAGATCCAGTTTGCGAGAGAGAGTTCTCATTTTCCCGAGAAGATTTGGCAGCATACACTCGGATTCTTCAGAAGCCAGATTGGCCAGCATCAGTTTGTCCAGAGCTGAAGCCACTACCTGCGTCGTTGAAGTATAGGTTCCTTGCATGTGAGCATGAGATGTACCCAGTCATTATCTCCGCTGATTTGACCGGAGAGCAAGAATCCCGTCTGATGGGGGTTCTTGAAAAGAACTGCAAGGCGATAGGATGGAGTGTAGCAGATCTCCAGGGGATCAGTCTGGCTCTGTGCTCTCACCACATCTATCTCGAGGATGAGGCAAAGTCGTCGCGTGAGTTCCAGCGGCGGCTGAACCTAAATCTGAGAGAGGTTGTCATGAAGGAGATCTCGAAGTGGTGGAGCGCCAATTTTATCTACTACCCCATCTCCGACTCCAAGTGAGTCAGTCCGTTACATGTGGTGCCCAAGAAGACGGGCATCACTACAGTGGTTACGGAGTCCGGAGAGGAGATTGCTATCTGGGTACCCACTTCTTGACGGGTCTGCATAGATTATAGACGACTCAACCAGACCACCAAGAAGGATCATTTCCCCTTGCCCTTTATAGATCAGATCATTGAGAGACTGGCAGGGAAGAGCCATTACTGCTTCTTGGATGGGTACTCCAGCTACAATCAGGTGGCCATTGCGCTAGAGGACCAATACAAGACCACCTTCACCTGTCCCTTCGGCACATACGCTTTCAGACGCATGCCATTTGGGCTATGCAATGCCCCTGCGACTTTTCAGAGATGCATGTTGTCTATCTTTTCGGACATGGTGGGGGAGTGCTTGGAGGTCTTCATGGATGATTTCTCGGTCTACGGTGACAGATTCAATTCTTATCTTGACTACCTAGACCGAGTCCTTCAGCGATGTATAGAGGTTCGCCTGGTATTATCTTGGGAGAAGAGTCACTTCATGGTGACTCAAGTGACGGTGCTTGGCCACATCATCTCCAACAAGAGCATGGAGGTTGATCTGGTCAAGGTGGATGTCATTAGCAAACTCAATCCACCATCCCTATTGCGGCTGCTACGGTCTTTTCTGGGGCACGTCGGTTTCTACCGACTGTTCATTCATGATTTCAACAGGATTGCCCGACCGTTGACTGTTCTGCTGATGAAAGACACCGAGTTCCTTGTAGTTGATAAGTGTCTATCGTCATTTGAGACTCTCAAGAGATGTGTGATAGAGGCTCCTGTCCTTCAGCCACCTGATTGGTCTCTCCCATTCGAGATCATGACAGACGCCTCCGATTTTGCCGTGGGGGCCGTGCAAGGACAGAGGAGGGATGGAGTCCCATTTGCTATTCACTACGCTAGCCGTACATTGGATGCCGCACAACGGAACTACACAGTCACTGATGAACGCGAAATCCACCTCTTTAATAATCGTAAATTGTAGTATAGGAGGCGGATTTCGGTCGATCAAAAACCACAAGCTTTGAATGTTGTGGAGTATTTTTACTTGGTAAGTGTACCAAGATCGAACACAGGGAACGGATATTTTTAGTTGCATGGTTTTTAAATCAAATTTAATAATTAAGAAATGCTTGATTAATTTTTATGTTGATGAAAATATACAATGCAACGATGAAAATGCTATGCAAAAATAAATAGAATTTATGCTCAGGATCTGTGATTTAGAATTCCAATCCAAACAATGATGATCAATTTCCTCTATATTAAATCACAGATCAGAAGATATCAAATCCAGAAATATATGTCAAATTAATTCCTGATGCAAGTATAGACTATCAGATTAATCCTGTAATGATTTTATCTCCAAAATTCTTCAAATTATATTCTTAAGAGAAGTTTGCAGTTCACAAGTTAATAAGCCTAATAAATCTCCTTGATTTAACCCCTGCAAAATTTAAGTCCTCATATCTGAAATTAATTCCATCATTGCATAAATCAAAACCCTGCAAAATAAGTCATCAATTTTTTCAAGAAAAATGTGGCATTGATATGTCACAATAAGCCTGTAAGTCAACTGAGATTCTCAACTAATACTTATCAAAGAACAATATCAGATCTGTCCACAATTTATGCAAAGAGATAGAGCATGAAATTAGCTTCGAAATGACATATTATATGCTAAAATCGGAGTCCGTATGACAAAGATATGATAAAATGAAGTTTTAGGGACTAAAATGTAAATAAAATGAAGTTTTTCTTTCAAATAGGTCCCTGGAGGGGCTTATCTGTAATTTCTGAAAGTCGGAGTGGCTTCTCTGCAATTTACCCAGGCGGGGGTATAAATGTAATTTCTGAAAGATGCAGGGGGGTCCGTGCAATTTACCCAAGCGCGCACGTGCATTGCACGCGCGCCCCGAGGCTTGGTGGCGGGCGTGAGGCTCGGGTGGCCGAGCCTGAGGTTCGGGGTGGCTCGACTCTCGAGGCAGAGGCACGGGCGAGCTTGGCTCAGGCTCGAAGGGGGCGGTGGCTTAGGCGAGGCTTGGGGCTCCCGAGCCTAAGGTGTGGAGGGGCGGCTCGGGGGCCCTCCACGTGGCGGTTAGATGGCCATCGGATCAAGGGCCGCCTGCCCGATCCGACGGTGCCTGTAGGTTGGAGGCGCTGTGCGGCGGTAGGAGAGCTGGGCCCTCGCCGTGGCGGAGGGCGGCGAAGTCGCGGGGAGGAGGGGGCGAAGCTGAGGCGGAGGGCGCTGGGCCACGAGTTGAAACGGTTGAGGAAGGGGGGTTACGCGAGGTGGAAGATGTTCTCATAGCCGTTGGATATGGTGATCCGATGGCTAGGATGGAAGTGTGGTTGAAGGGTGGAGATTAGATCAGGGTTCTGATCAAGCGGCTGGGGTTAAAGCGGTGATGAGCGGTCATGATGAAGAGATTTGGAAGATCTAACAGTCTTGGATAAAGGGATGACGTGGAGTCTGGTGGACCGTAGGATTTGAATGCGATCGGGCGGCTGCGATGAAGGGAAGACGTGGCGTGAGGATAGGCATTGGATGATGGAAGGATCGGATGGCTGAGGTTGGGGCGGATGTGTGCGGTTAGGATCAGATCTGAGAGTCAGATCTGATGGCTGTGAGATAGAGCGCGGAGGGATGGTGAGGATGGAGGCGGGGATGGCGTGATCCAACGGCCCAGGAGAGGGCCGAGTGTCGAGAGGGGAAGGGGGGCACGTGGATGCTCTAGAGAGCGCCACGTGGTCCAATAAGAAAATTCAGAGGATAATTACAAAGAAAAATAGAAAAGAAATAGTTAGAGGCGGAATTTGGAAAAAGTCAAACCATGAAAGTTGCTCATCTCGACGAGATCTACAACTTTCATGTTGGTCAAAAAGCCAAAAGAGTTCATTTGTACAAAAGTTATTTTTGGGGGTATTTTCAAGGGAATGAAAACACCAAGTTTGTGGTTTTGAGTTTTTTTTGTATTTTTTATCTTTTTTTAAGGGTCAGTATTTATAGGCAAGTTATCTATCTAATTTCTAGGGGGTTTTGAGTGATAAAATAGATACAGAAAAATAAGGAAAATTAAATAAAATAATGGTAATTTATACACAATATGATACATGATAAAAATAGAGTATTAAGGGTGATTTTATTGGTTTATTTAAGATAGGATTTTAATATGTGACTTTTAGCATGATGAATACGAGATTCATCAGTCACTGAGAAGGAGATGCTAGCCGTAGTTTTTGCCCTAGATAAGTTCAGATCATACATTATCGGATCTAGAGTGACCTTCTTTACTGATCATACCGCCATCAGGTACCTCATGGCAAAGAAGGATGCCAAAGCTAGATTGACCAGATGGATCCTTCTACTCCAGGAGTTTGACATAGAGATTAAGGATAAGCCTGGAGTCAAGAATGTGGTGGCGGATCATCTCTCCCGATTGGAGTATCTTAAGGATTCTAAGCAGATTGACCCTATTTGTGAGACCTTCCCAGATGAGGCGATCCTTGTTATCGCCTCTCTCCCATGGTATACCGATATTGTGAACTATCTTGTCGCCAAGAAAGTTCCACAAGATTGGCCCAGACAGAGACTTGAGACTTTCCTTGCGAAGGCCAAGTTTTACCATTGGGAGGATCCCGTCCTTTACCATGGGGGAGGGGATAGTATCTGGCGTCGGTGCATTCCTCAAGAGGAGCACCACAACGTCCTTACTTACTGCCACAAGCTGGAGGCAGGAGGACAACACTCAGGGAGGAGAACGACACAGAAAGTGCTCCAATCCGGCCTATGGTGGCCTACCCTCTTCAAGGACTCTGATGAGTTCGTGAAGAGGTGTACTACCTGTCAGAGGATGGGCACTTGTGGACAGCTGATGCCGATGCAACCCATTCACTTCTGTGAGGTTTTTGACGCATGAGGCATCGATTTCATGGGTCCATTCCCTAGGAGTCAGGGATTCGAGTACATTCTGTTGGCCGTTGATTATGTGAGTTGTTGGGTTGAGGCCATCCCCGCCCGAACCGCAGATGCTAGGACTGTTTGCAGATTTTTAAGGAGGAATATCATTTCACAGTTCGGGGTGCCTAGAGTGTTGATATCAGACGGGGGGTCTCATTTCGTCAACGACAAGGTAAAGGCCCTTGCTAGCGAGTTCAGCATAGACCATCGACTTGCCACTCCATACCACCCTCAGACAATGGTCTTGCTGAAGTGTCGAACAGGGAGATCAAGACTATATTGCAGAAAGTCATCCGCCCTGACCGAAAGGATTGGTCACAGCTTTTGGACTCGATCTTGTGGGCATATCGGACGTCTTTCAAGACTCCTTTGGGTACATCTCCCTTTCGCCTCATTTATGGCAAGCCGTGCCATTTACCTGTGGAGCTGAGACATAGGTCACTTTGGGCAGTCACTGATATACTTTTGGATCCAGATAGTGTAGGAGACTAGAGGAGGGCAGAGTTAGCAGCCCTGGAGGAGCTTCGTGATACCTCCTTTTCAAACATCCTACATTATAAGGAGAGAGTGAAGAAGTGGCATGATTCTCATATCAACCACAAGTAGTTTGAGCCAGGACAAAGAGTATGGATGTTTGATGCTAGGCTTAGATTATTCCCAGGGAAGCTACAGAGCAAATAGAAGGGACCATATTTGGTGAGAAAGGTACACGACAATGGGAGTATTGACATATCTGAGTTGTCTTCTGAGAGTACCTTTCGAGTGAACGGCCAGCGGCTCAAGCCATATCTAGATCATGAGCCACGGGTCGTTGATGTTGCCCCTACTCACTTTGCATGAGATGTGGTCTCTTGACTCACATCTATTGCATCTCACGCCTGATTATCACTGTTCTTCCAACGTATATAGATCCAGTTGTCCATATCACTCTATTCTTTAGTCCCACATCCCTTTTCTCATCTTATGATTTTGCTATACTTAGGGTGTACTTTACCCTAAGTATAGGGGGATGTAGGACTCTCAGGTATTCTTTTGATTCTTTCTACCCCTTTTTGCTGCCTATACTTAGGGATATTTCACCCTAAGTATAGGGGAGGTAGACCCTGTACATCCTTCACTCGGATTTCCCTTCATGTACAACTTACTATACTTAGGATTACTTGATCCTAAGTATAGGGGGAAACGCCAAGTTCTCTTCATTCTATTCTTTGATTCACCTCTGTATATAGCTATTACTTTTCACTTCCCTATACTAAGCACTCGTTATGTATTCTTCATCGCTCTTGATCACTCTGAGGACATCGCTCGAGCTAAGTATAGGGGGGTGTGCATATATTTCATATATACTTTAGCCATAACTCGTACTTTGTGTGAGTGTGTTAATAAATAAAAGTGGCTAAAAATCCATAAAATTTAAAAATTTTCCCTTGTATATAAAATTCATTTTGCATATACCTATTTATTTATACAAATTATTTTTGTACAAATGATTGTAAAATGATTTGTGTAAAGGATTTGTAAATATTTTCATGACAAAATCTATGTATATAGTACAAAATTTTTGTAAAATGTTTTGAAAACAAAAAGTTTGCAAAAACCTTATGTAAATGTTTGTACATATTTTGCAAAACTTCGCATTCATGCATACATTCATGTTTTCAAACATTTTTCAAAAATTTTGCACGATTGTAAAAATTTGTAAACTGCACATTTGTAAATAGCATCTTTGTAAATATTTGTGTAGTTTTTCCTGGATTATAGTTGACATTTAAACTAGCCTGGAATAAAATTGGAAAATGGAGCTTGATTAAGATCTTAATCCACCTAATAATAAGAGGAACCTTATAGGGCTTAGGGTTAAGGCTTTTCAGGTCCATTGGGACTTAATTCTTTGAGTCCACTGGGCTATGAGCATATGTCATCTTGATGAGCCTAAGTAGAGCACTTAACAACACACGCATGACTCTCAGAGACAATAGCTTTACTTGCACCAACACTTAACCATAACGCTCCACGGATGAGGTGGTGAGGAGGCAGTTTCCTTTGGCTTGGGGTAGCATATGAGGGTAGTACTTCTAGGCGGAACCTCTCTTCTTCTTCTAGTGAAGGAAGTGCACCTCAACTTGGTCTGGTGGTTATGAAGTCTAAAGACAGAAGCCGTGGGTTGCAATAAAGCTTCAAAAGAGGGATAGTCTACTGGCTCAAGAGGAAAAAAACTCCTTGTATATATGCTACACCATGTAGATATGTTGTACAGATGCACATGAAAAAATGTGCAAAAAGAAAAGAACTCCAAAAAATGGTGGGTCGGATTGAAAATTTAATAACCCCACCGGAGCGTATATAGTCAAATAAAGCAAAAGCTTATGGTATACATGTTCCATCTCATGAAGCTTGCAGCGGGAGACTCAACTACACTGGTTAGAGCTCCCAAGGATACATGGCTACACTGGTCATGTTCCATTCTCTTCTTCCCCCTCTTCTTGAGCCGGTTGCACTTGAACTTAGAAGGGAATACCCCGCTCCTCGAGGAAAGAGTTGCTAGACTGGGGCATTAGAGTTACCGGGTTGAGGGAGATTGTTTCTTTGTCACTTCTGAGGTGGGGAGCTACATATCACTTACACCGTACAAGGAAAGATTCATGGTCATTAGAGTTTGTGTATGTAGACTTGTTCTGATCTGGTTTATTGAGGAGTCTTGGCTATAGATTGGTGGAACTTAGAGGCCGTTAAGTTTTAAGCTTAAGTCCAAATAAGGTTCCGACACATTAATAATCCAAAGATCTGATCAAGCTCCATATTTCAATTTAATAAGGGCAAGTTTAATAATCAGCATTGATCCATGCATTTTTCTCCTCTTTTTCTTTTTCCTTCTTCTTTTTCACTTCTTTTTTAAATAAGTGTTTGCTAAGGGACTAGCAAAGTTAAGTATAGGGGGGTGATGAATACCCATTCATCACTCTTTATTCTTTTATTTTAGCTACAAAACCCATGCAAAACACATGTATATTTCTATAAATATCAATAATTGTCAAATAGCATGCATTGTGTAAATATGCATTTTTAGCATGTTTTTGTGCATAAATAAAAGAATAAAGAAATAAAAGAAAAAGAGGGAGATATTTAGAATAAATATTGAGCGACCTAATCCCAAGGAAGGGCTCAACATGGGCCTGACCGCAAAAAGAACCAAGTAGAGGGAGATAGGGCAACTCATGTGTTTGTACATATACATGTAAATAAATAAAAATATTTTCCTCTAAATAAAACAAAAATATATTGTTGTAAATATGTATATATTTGTAAATATTAAATTAAAATAAAAATTAGAAAAAAAACAAAAATGAAAATAAATAAAAATTCCTTCATCATTGTATATACACCATGTACATAAATCCACATTTCTATTTATTTCTCCTTGTAAATAAATAAATAAAAACTCAATAAAAATATTTTCTCATTCCATATTCCATAATGTATATAAATAAAATAAAAATCACAAAAATAAAATTAAAATAAAAAGAAATAAAAATAAAAATCAAAAGCCACATTGTATATATATCATACATGTATATAAATAAAAGTATTTATTTAACTATTGTAAATAATTAATAAAAATAAAATAAAAATATCATATTATTCCAAATTTTATCTTATAAATAAATAAAATATAAAATTGGAATAATTTGTACAAAAATAAATAATTAAAAATCAAAAATTAAAAATACATATGTATATACATGTATATAATAATAATATTTGGTAGATACCTAAATTATATTTCAAAAAAAATAAATAAAAATAACTAAAAAATATTTTGAAAATAAATAAACATTTTTCATGTTTTAACTTTTTGTAAATTTGGCCATTTACTATTTTAAAATGAATAATCAAATAGTTAGCCTTTGGCGGGCTCTGATTGGTCCGCAGGGGATGCTGACCCCCGGTCAACTTCCCCCGCAGGACCACCAGAGCCGGGTTCGTTGCGCCCGACCCGATTTCTCCAATTTCTTCTCACTCGACCCGATCGCCAAATCGTTAAACCCTGGGTCCTATTTCTTCCTCCTGCGTCCGAGATCCACGCCGGCACATCCGCATTGGGATCCGCGCTTCACGGAACCCTGCCCGACCCTCTCTTCTCGGACCTGCAGGCGTATAAAGCTCGAGCTCCGCTGCACGATTTCTCTCATCTTTGGCGCTGCCCCTTATTCCCGTGACCTCCACCCTGATCGTGAGAGTGACAGCCTTCGATTGGCGGTGTCGAAGAGAGGAGAGGACCACCCGCGTCACTGATCCGGCAGCCTTGCGCCGCCGTGCGTCGCCCAGAGCTGCGCCCGAGCCTCGGGCCATTGACGACCCTCGAGGCAACGACCAGAGCTCCAAGAGCTCATCCACAGTCGAACCCACACACCAGGTAGACCCGATTCTTTCCCTATTTCGCTAATTTCCAATTTCGCCCAATTCACCCGTTCGCCGTCGCTCGCCGATTCCGACCATATCAGTCACCCCCTCGATCATCGGACTCGACACTCACACCCACGAGACTTCTCCGCACCTTCTGCACCCACTCACAGCCCCTAATTCGCCCCAGAGCATAGACTTCGATCTTCACCGTCGACGTTTCACCGGAGATCGATCATCTCGCCTCATCCGACCACCACACCACCCCTAATGTTGGAAATGTGAGCCCACAGCGAGCCATTATGCAATAAATGTTATTGCACATATCTTTCCCTGATCTGAAATGAAGAATGAATAATTTGTATAATAGGTCCCTTAGTACAATTAGGGTTATGTACCATGGCCATCTTAATAATCATACAGCTGTTGATTCAACTATTGAATCATAGAGGCTGGTGCTTGGATGAATATCGAAAGAGTTAGATTGAGGACTCATCAAGCACCGTCAAATGATTATTAAGAGATGATCTCCAGCCTGAGTAGGAGATGGCAATCCTATCTCTGAAGGCTGATATCTGATCGACCTCTTGATGCAGGTCCTCTGCATAGGAATAGAGATTCGGAGGTGTCAGATTAGTTAGGTCAAAGAGTTGACTTAACGAGATCGAGATAACCAAAGTCCTATATCATATGCTGTCATGATATAGGCACGCATCCTCTGACCGGAGACAGATGTGTTACTATATGTCCAAGTATGTACATTTGGCAGACCAATAGGTTGATGACCTAATCAAGGTCTATACACCGGCGCGCTGGTGTGCATATAAGGGCATATGAGTAATACGATCTCTCAAAGGGATCATACAGGTTCAGTTACTGAACCGGAAGACATGAGCTCACTCATGAGATATTGGGAAGAATCAAATTCCATGCGCATGGTCGTCTCGCTTTGGAAGCTTGACTGAATTTGTAGGTTTGATATATACTTTTAGTATATGATCAAGACCTAGGTATGATATACACTTTTGGAAAGTGTTTGATCGATACCAACTCCCAATGATCGAATGCGAAACTTACTGATAAAACCATGAAGTAGACAATATAAAGTTGATCCGATATTTCAGGTTTAGTCTGTCTTCCAGTATGCAGGATGTACAGGTATTGGGAATACCTGAGGGTGATTTGATCATAAACGGTTGTATAACCATGACGCTTCCATTCCTAGGGAGTGATGAAACAGGTCTGGATTTTAGTGACTCCTCTCAGTAGAGAAGTGATCTAATCTTGGTCCAAGTGTTGGACATTGATCTGAATGTGATTCAGATACAATGAGAAGATTAGATTTACGGTCTTGATTTAATCAAGCATCTATGGGAGGCCCGCGATCTGGATTTGAGATACGATCTCAATATCCATGTCACTATATGTGGAACAATACAATCGCCCTGTCCTTATCTCCAAGTATCTGCGGAGAGATTGCATTATTCTTGAAGGGTTCAAGAATAATTCCATAAGATCTAAGCAATGAAGAAATAATGATTAAATGTGATTTAATCATCTTGATGTGTGAAGAAATTATCCAATTTAATTAAATGTGATTTAATTAATGTGGATAAGAATAATGTGGATAGAAATATCCAATTATTCATAATATATTATAAATGTGATTTATAATGTATTAGAGAGAGCTAATTATAATGTTGATTAATTATTATGTGTATTGGATACACATTGTGTAATTAATTAACAATATGAATTATATGTTGTTTTGGGTTGTGAATATGATTCACAATTTTTTCCATGGCAAGAATGCAATATTCTCAAAGATAATTGTGAATTATTTTTTGGAGAATAAAACCCAATAAATTTGTTGCAAATTAATAGGAGAGAAATCCAAGGAGATATGCAATCTCATGGAAATCCATGAGATTGCTCTCCATTGGGAAACAAGTGGGCGGCACCCAATTCCTATATGGAATGGGTGGCCGTCCCCTCTTGATTGCACATGGAGATTTGATCTCCATGTGTATTCTCTCCTTATTTGTTGGGTTGATTTAGGAATAAATTATATTTGATTTTTTCAAATATATTTTGACCTAAATTTGTTGCTTTTGACAACAACAATCTTGGCCATTGGATTGACACAAATCAATCTCACCCATTGATTTTATGTGTCCCATGGATTGAGATCCATGGATCCCAAAACCCTATAAATAGAAAGGCATACTATGCTCTCTAAGGAACATGTAATATTGGAGCTCTCTCTCTCCCTCATTTCTTCATACACGCCAGCCCTCTCTCCCTCTCTTGTTGGTGGCCGTCCACCATACCCTAGAGAAGAGAACCATCGTCGCCTTCGCCACCACGCCGCCGCTTCGACGTTCTTCGGTTCTCCGTCTTCTTGAAGAGTTCCTCTCATGAAGGAGACGTTTTGATCTCGTGCGACGAGATCAGGAGCAACCACGCTTGGATCATCTTCTTGGATTGCGAGGACAACACGGTTCATCCCCGCGCTCGCAAGCGGTCTCGCCGACGATCGGACTTGAGACAGGAGGTCTCTTTCTTTAGAGACTTGATCAACCACGCTTCAAGAGGTATTGCATTATACTTGTTGTGGTTATAGATGAAACGATCTGAGAATGGTTCTCGGATCATGTGGTTTCATCGAATAATTTTTTTTTAAATTCCGCTGCACCGAACAACTAGTACGACTAGTCGTTCTTCGTCGTATCCGATACGACGATCACGCTTCCGTGATGCGCTTGAGGATATTTTCCATATCCTTCAAGTGGTATCAGAGCCTTAGGTCGATGGTTTCGAATATGATTCGAAAAACCGAGGACGACTTGGGTTCGTTATGGTCGCGAAAGTTTTTACCGCATTTGATTTCGCAGATCTGTTTAGTAAATAAATTCGGCACTGTTTAAATTGTTTAAACACGAATTTAATACTTGGATTTTGTTCCCCATTAAATAAGGAAACCATAGGATCTGAGTTTACGTAAATCGGATTTCGTATGCTCTAGATATGGTTGTTTTAATGAACATGTATACACTGTTGCGGGAACTGTAGATCTGAACGTGATTAAAATGTTAATTACTGTTTAGACTTGCCTCGAAATGCGTGTAAAATCACTTGGGTTCTGTCCTAAATCAAATTAGCAATCTATGAAAATTGATTTTGTCTAATTTGGATTTAATATGATTGAGATATGCTAATTTTAGTAAGTAGGGGTCACTGCTGAAATTACAGTCCTAATCTAGAACCAAGTGATTGTCAATTAGTGAAATTAATTGTTAATTTCGTGAAATAATCATGAAAAATATTTGTGAAATATTTGAAGATGATTATTTACATAATTGACTTGGCCTCAACCAATTAATTGATTAGATTTGATCTAAATCTTAATTGGAAACACATTCATCAAACTTAATGTTTGATTGGTGATTGTCATTTAATCATTTAGTGAAATTAAATTGTTTAATTTCCTAGAATAATTGTGCATAAATATTTGTGAAATATTTGATGATAATTATTCCCTTAAATGACATTGCCTTAACCAATAATTGATTAAGATGTGATCTAAATCATAATTGGAAACCACAATCTTTCAAACTTGATGCTTGAATAGGATTTGGGAATTTGTCTAGCAAGTTTCCTTATAATCAAAAAATGTTTTGATTATTACTATATGGTACAATTTCGGTTGAAGAACCGATGATCATCTCAAGTACAAATTAATCAATTTGGCATTATCCTTTCCCGAGGCGGATATGGTGCCTAGTCGGAGAGCATTGGGGTTGCGGGTTGCAACGTATGTGGTCCGTCCCACTCTCGTCGGTACTGGCCATGACAGCGGGTAGGGCCGGGATAATGTCCGAGGGATTAAGATGTATTTTTCTAATTATTAAAATTCGAATTAATACATATTTTGAGATATTACCATATATGTATTCAAGTAAAATAATCAAGTTTGATTGATTGAATTGGATTGATAATTAATTTAATATGATTAAATTGATTATGTCCAATTGAAATACTCTAATATGATTAGAGTTAATAATTCCCTTGGAAGAATTAATTATGTGAATGTGATTCACGATAATTAATTAAAATTTGAATATGATATGGAGGATCACATAAGTGACATCCATGGTCTCCCGTCAAGGCGGAGGGTTCCGTCGCCAGGGATTGCATGTGGGAGACGCCTGTCCGAAGTGACAGCTCCTGTATGCAAGCGCATCTGGATCGGGCTCTCTGCTTCTCGAAAGAGTAAGGCCGTATACGTAGTGAACCCAATATCGGATCCTCATATTATTGGGGCGATATTGGATTGCGTATAGCGAGTACTATTCCTGTTGACGGTTGGTTCAATTAACGACGGGTCAACATCGCCTTAGGGGTGGTGGGCTCGGGTGTTAAAGACCGAATTGGGAAATGCAAGTTGGACTTGCAAAGCGGAATGTGTTCCCGCTTCTTTTTATCCGAGTTGCAGATTCTCATATTATTGGGATGTAACAAAGATAAGGAAGGAGATCCCAGATCTTGTTGAGATATAATGGTAAGTATATCTCTTACATTGAAAGTGATTAAGGGAATGAACTTTCAGTGTTGACAAGGCAAGACAACTTTGATATAAAAATCCTAAATCAAAGTAAAATATATATATATATATTTATATATTTATGCAAATTTCTTATTTCAAATAATCCTTCATTAAAACCACTCAATGATATACTCAATAATAACCAGTGAAATATCTTGGATTGGACTCAATGATCCAGATATTGTACTTGCAATTGAACACATAATGTATGTGGTTGCAATGTGCAAGTTTCCTCATAATATTGAGGAATGACAATTAAATAGATAATAGGACTACAGCCCTAGGGTTTGTATGTCTCTATAGTTTTGATCTCATCGGATGTACTTTGGAAGTATCACGTCGATGATGATCGCAATTGTCAAATAATCCTTATAAAATCAATGAAGATATTATGGCATGCATATGTGCTCTTGACATTTAATCATGAGTAACATGGTTCTCTGCATCATGCAGAATGGTAGCTCTATAAGAGATGATGTATTCAAAATGTTTGAATACCTACCTGAACCAATGTTTTAAGAGTTTAAATGGATGTAGATGATGAGTGTCATCATTCTACTGTTTATACTCTAGTTATTCATGAAGCTTCATAATATTCATATTGTATGAATCTAAGGAAGCATGTATAAATGTTGAAAAACTCTTACTTTGAATTCTTTTGAATTTAAAATAAGAGATCCTCTGTCCTGAGCAATGGTTGCTTATAGATAAAGAGAGCGCAATGGAAGCATGGGTTGGACCCAAGAAAGAAGGAAAGTCAAAGAGTTGACTGGACTTCTATGACTTCCATATGACATCTAAAGAGTTGGATGAATGCCAATACTGTAATAAGTTGATGTGTTGATAGTATGACTATCAAGTCTGTCTAGAATCCTTAGAAAAGGACTCGGATGGAGCATCAAAATAATCTACATAAATCATTGATATTGACTTACTTATTGAATAAGATAAAGTCAGATAATTGTATCTCAATCTTTTGATGACATTTGCAATGGGTTGCATACGTTTTAGAAGACTGGAACATTTGATCTTAAAGATTTATAGTTGTCCACGTGAATATTGATGCAATTGTTGCAACAATCTCTGTTGGATTAATAGACTTGTTAATTTCAGTGGGAGAGCCCTTAGTCTTAGAGAATGTCTCTGTGACCTAGATATTAGAATACACTCATTGTTTATTCCTAAATGTTGGAAATAAACATAAATTCTGAGATAGAACTATCATAAAGAGTTATGATGGATATATTTCAGATAGTAATCTAAAATCTGGTGGACTCCACTAAATTAGAAAATTAATGAATGGTTCATTAATATTTCTAAATACTGAAATTAAAACCTTTATAAGATCAATAGGAGGATGAAGATCATTTGACAATGATCTAGCATCGAGCCTTGGACATTTGTCTATCGATTTGATCAATAGACTAGTAAGAGATGAAACTTTAGAATGTCTAAAATTTCAAAACTTACATACTTATGAATATTGTATTCGAAGTAAAATGTCCAATACACCCTTCTTTGGGAATGGTGTAGGATGTCAAGGTATTCAGGATCTCATACATATTGATGTATACGGATCATCTATATCATAAGTAAACATTATGGATATGTGATATCTATCGATGATTATGTATGATATGAGATTTCTTCTCTTCACCTAAAGAAACCTTTGAAATGTTCAAAGATTTCATAATTTTGGTTTGGAACCAAAGCCTGAAGGAAGATGAAAATGAATTTGGTCTAATCTAGGTAATCAATACCTATTAGATGAATTCATAATATACCTTATCGAGAAAGGAATATCATTCCTATCTCACTCCTCCTAATGAACCTAAACTCAATAGAGTTGTAGGGAGATACAATTGAATCATGTGTAACATGATTTGATCAATGATGAATTTTTAGCATAATTTCCTCTTAGTTTCCAGGTATATATATAGTAGAGACTACATTATATATCCTTAATAAAATTCCTTGCAAGTAAGCTGGAATTGAGCACTTGAGAGTGCTGCTTCATTAGGAAAATAAAGCATGGTATTGGATACCTACTTTATGACCTTGAGATTCTTAAAATATCTCATCTCCGAGAATGTGATTCTTAGAGGTTGAGACTCTTGAGAATCAAGATGAAAATGAAGTGTAGGAACTCATTTATAATGAGACTCCTGAAATTGGAAACTAAAAGGACAATTAAAGATGAAACATTAATACCTCTTCAAATGAGTTTGAGGATGGATTCCATGTGTTAGAGAAATCTGACAATGATCGAACTTCATGTGATGAAGCTTCTGAAGATCATAGCATGGATAGATGGATAGCAATAAAAGTCTAATGTAGACTTCATATACAAGTGTTGTATATGGACCCTCGAGGATCCACCTATATGGGTAAGACCTGTAAAGGTGTAAATGGATCTTCAAGAGACAGGGAACCTGATGAGAAGGTAGAGATCTTCAAAGCACGGTTCGTAGCCATAAGCTACACACTGGAAGAGAAGACATTGCTTGCAATGAGACTTGCTCTTCGGTGACCATACTTAAAACCATCAGAATATTGCTAACCTTAGCTACATAACTTGACTATTGCATCTTCAAGATGTAAGTCAATATTGCATTCCTCTACGAATGCCTCTTTGAGGATATTCATATGAAGTAGCCCCAGGACTTCATGGTTGAGGAAAGCAAGGTGTGCAAGCTAAGAATCCATCTATGGACTCAAATAAGCTTCTTGAAGTTGGATCATAAGATTTGATGAAATTATAAATGTTATGATTTCAGATAGAATCTTGATGAACCATATGAAGCTTAGTGGGAGTGCTTTTGTGTTCATCGTGCTAAATGTAGATGATATCCTAATCATTTAAAAATGATATAAGGATAATAATTAGTGTTTTATAATCTGGTTGTTCCATAACTTGAAATATGATTTCAAAGATGCCTCTCAGATCTTAGTTCTGAAGTTGTTCAGAAGCAAAGAGAAGAGGATAATGGGACTGTCACATTTATAGTACATCTTGGACATATTCCATTTTATGGAAAATTCCAGTAATGGCTTCCATCCCTTAAGATATGGTACTGACCTATCTAAAGGGATAGCACCTCAAAGAGTTGAGGAAGTGAATGCTAGAACTACTTGCCTTTGGGCATCAGTTCTGAGAAGCCGGATGTATGCTAGAGGTGTACAAAAACCAGATGGCTGCCATGCAGTGGGAGTAGTAAACTGTTACTAGTCCTACTATGGAAATAAAACACTTGGTTGCAGTAACAACAAAATCTTCATAGATGACAAGATTTTTTGAGATAGTGATCTCAAAGTCTTATCTTCAAAAGTTTAAGACTTTATAGATAGTGATCTAAAAGGTCTTAACTAAAGATACCTTAGGAGATAGAGATCTCCAGAAATAAGGATATTCTTATAAGGATTATGGAAACACTGGTTATGATAATTGTTAAGCTGTAGTGTCAAGGACACTATAACTAACAAGATTGAGTATTAGTTGCATAAGATGCAACATTCGCATTGGATGCGAGCACTGTTACTGGGGATATGCAAGTGACGTAAAAGGACTTGGCATAGTCTCGCGGGAACAGAGTGACTGATCAGCTTACCTAGCTATTTTCTAAATAGCCTATGATTGTCACATGAGTGTGAGTTTAAATGATTAGCCCATTAATGGCTCTTTGGGCTAGTGGGGGATTGTTGGAAATGCGAGCCCACGGCGAGCCATTATGCAATAAATGTTATTGCACATATCATTCCCTGATCTGAAATGAAGAATGAATAATTTGTATAATAGGTCCCTTAGTACAATTACGGTTATGTACCATGGCCATCTTAATAATCATACAGCTGTTGATTCAACTATTGAATCATAGAGGCTGGTGCTTGGATGAATATCTAAAGAGTTAGATTGAGGACTCATCAAGCACCGTCAAATGATTATTAAGAGATGATCTCCAGCCTGAGTAGGAGATGGCAATCCTATCTCTGAAGGCTGATATCTGACAGACCTCTTGATGCAGGTCCTCTGCATAGGAATAGAGATTCGGAGGTGTCAGATTAGTTAGGTCAAAGAGTTGACTTAACGAGATCGAGATAACCAAAGTCCTATATCATATGCTGTCATGATATAGGCACGCATCCTCTGACCGGAGACAGATGTGTTACTATATGTCCAAGTATGTACATATGGCAGACCAATAGGTTGATGACCTAATCAAGGTCTATACACCGGCGCGCTGGTGTGCATATAAGGGCATATGAGTAATACAATCTCTCAAAGGGATCATACAGGTTCAGTTACTGAACCGGAAGACATGAGCTCACTCATGAGATATTGGGAAGAATCAAATTCCATGCGCATGGTCGTCTCGCTTTGGAAGCTTGACTGAATTTGTAGGTTTGATATATACTTTTAGTATATGATCAAGACCTAGGTATGATATACACTTTTGGAAAGTGTTTGATCGATACCAACTCCCAATGATCAAATGAGAAACTTACTGATAAAACCATGAAGTAGACAGTATAAAGTTGATCCGATACTTCAGGTTTAGTCTGAGTCTTCCAGTATGCAGGATGTACAGGTATTGGGAATACCTGAGGGTGATTTGATCATAAACGGTTGTATAACCATGACGCTTCCATTCCTAGGGAGTGATGAAACGGGTCTGGATTTTAGTGACTCCTCTCAGTAGAGAAGTGATCTAATCTTGGTCCAAGTGTTGGACATTGATCTGAATGTGATTTAGATACAATGAGAAGATTAGATTTACGGTCTTGATTTAATCAAGCATCTATGGGAGGCCCGCGATCTGGATTTGAGATACGATCTCAATATCCATGTCACTATACGTGGAACAATACAATCGCCCTGTCCTTATCTCCAAGTATCTGCGGAGAGATTGCATTATTCTTGAAGGGTTCAAGAATAATTCCATAAGATCTAAGCAATGAAGAAATAATGATTAAATGTGATTTAATCATCTTGATGTGTGAAGAAATTATCCAATTTAATTAAATGTGATTTAATTAATGTGGATAAGAATAATGTGGATAGAAATATCCAATTATTCATAATATATTATAAATGTGATTTATAATGTATTAGAGAGAGCTAATTATAATGTTGATTAATTATTATGTGTATTGGATACACATTGTGTAATTAATTAACAATATGAATTATATGTTGTTTTGGGTTGTGAATATGATTCACAATTTTTTCCATGGCAAGAATGCAATATTCTCAAAGATAATTGTGAATTATTTTTTGGAGAATAAAACCCAATAAATTTGTTGCAAATTAATAGGAGAGAAATCCAAGGAGATATGCAATCTCATGGAAATCCATGAGTTTGCTCTCCATTGGGAAACAAGTGGGCGGCACCCAATTCCTATATGGAATGGGTGGCCGTCCCCTCTTGATTGCACATGGAGATTTGATCTCCATGTGTATTCTCTCCTTATTTGTTGGGTTGATTTAGGAATAAATTATATTTGATTTTTTCAAATATATTTTGACCTAAATTTGTTGCTTTTGACAACAACAATCTTGGCCATTGGATTGACACAAATCAATCTCACCCATTGATTTTATGTGTCCCATGGATTGAGATCCATGGATCCCAAAACCCTATAAATAGAAAGGCATACTATGCTCTCTAAGGAACATGTAATATTGGAGCTCTCTCTGTCCCTCATTTCTTCATACACGCCAGCCCTCTCTCCCTCTCTTGTTGGTGGCCATCCACCATACCCTAGAGAAGAGAACCGTCGTCGCCTTCGCCACCGCGCCGCCGCTTCGACGTTCTTCGGTTCTCCGTCTTCTTGGAGAGTTCCTCTCACGAAGGAGACGTTTTGATCTCGTGCGATGAGATCAGGAGCAACCACGCTTGGATCATCTTCTTGGATTGCGAGGACAACGCGGTTCATCCCCGCGCTCGCAAGCGGTCTCGCCGACGATTGGACTTGAGACAGGAGGTCTCTTTCTTTAGAGACTTGATCAACCACGCTTCAAGAGTTATTGCATTATACTTCTTTTGGTTATAGATGAAACGATCTGAGAATGGTTCTCGGATCATGTGGTTTCATCAAATAAATTTTTTTTTAAATTCCGCTGCACCGAACAACTAGTACGACTAGTCGTTCTTCGTCGTATCCGATACGACGATCACGCTTCCGTGATGCGCTTGAGGATATTTTCCGTATCCTTCACCTAACCGGGTCGAGGCATTTTGCCCTCGACCCAGGAGCTTGCTATGCTGCTTTTCAGGTCCAAAGATACCCATCTGGGGGTCTTCACGTTCAGTCACAGGAGCCCCAGCTCCGCCTTCGTCGCCGGAGCTCTTCGGAGCCTCCCAGCATCATCGGAGGAGCCCGTCAGCTGTGGAGAGTCAAGGCGGAGCTATTCCGCTCCTTAGTAGCAGCACAGGAGGCCCATCGCAGCCGTGGTGCTCCGGCAAAGTTCGCCGGAGCCAAGTTCTTCCAGGAGTCTCCAGAGCTGTCCGATCCCTCTCGCCGCTCCAGTTGTGATCCACATCGTCCATTAGAGGAGCAGCAGCCACCGTTCGATCATTTGAGGATGGATCTGGACCGTCCTTCACGATGAAGGGTTAGCCACAACGTACAGTGACCGTCGGATACCCCACGTGGCACGCCCTCCATCGTCCGATCATAGCGAGGGTCCTTCATTGAGGCACCACTACCCCCAGCCGTTGGATCATCCACGTGGCGCCACCTCAGCCCTCGGATAATAAATAGGGGTAATTTACTCTTAGGCCCCTCTTGCTTTGTCATTTACGTTCTAGTCCTGTAAATATTTCCTTCAGTTGTTTTTATTCTGGAATATTTGCACTTGGGACCTCGTGCTTAGTTTATTTGCATTTATACCCCTGTCTAAGTGGAACACATGCATCGAAACGTGATTTTCTGGAATATTTGCATTGTATGGGCTTGTAGATTATGCTTGTTATGGAATGAAATACAGTTTTTGATATTTGCACTTATACCCCTGTGAATGTTTGTATTTGACATGTGCCGAATATTCTGGGTAAATTGCAATTAGTCCCTTGGGCTTTTAGCACCTGTTGCTAATAAGCCCTTGGAACTTATTTTTCTTGCACATTGGTCCCTCTGTGCCCAGTACACGTGCCTTGCGCGTGGGATCTTAGAATTTTTGCACGAGGGACCCCCAGTTTCTTGACTTTGTTACATTTCAGCCCCAGGAACTTATTTTCCTTGCATTTGGGTCCATGTTCACTGTGTGCTTGTTTTGGATTTAAATAAAATATCAAATTCAACCAAAATTTGTGAGGACACGTGGCTCCTGCCACTGTGTAAAATTTTCTCTAATTTTGGGGTACATTTTTGAGTTGTTTTATTATTTTTTAAAATTCAAAAACGCTTGTTTTTCTGTCTGTCCAGATTATAAAATCCCAAAAAAAATATTAAAACTCTTTCAAAAATTCTAAAAAAATTAGGAATTGTTAATTTTTGTGTGTTTGACTTTCTGTGTATTTATGGTCATTTTTAGATTTATAAAAACCCTAAAAATTGAAAAATCTTCAAAAACTTATAAAAATTCTAAAAAATCAAAGAAAATCCAAAAATTAATACACTTTTCTCGTGAGTTTTGTTTATTGTTTCTATTTTACATAAAAAATACCTCCAGGTCTTGCAAAGACCATTTGATATTTTTAAGTGGTCTTTGAAGCCTGGCCGGACATTGTTCTTCTGTTTCAACCTTCTTTCATTTTTAGAAAATTCCATAAAAATTATAAAATTCTCAAAAATTCAACAAAAATAGTAAATAACCTATAAAACCTAAAAATATTTTTGCTAGAATTTTTGAACTATTTTTGAGTAGTTAAATAATTGGTCAAAGTTGCTTGTTTTTATTGTTTTATTATTTGCATCATTATTAAAAATCCCAAAAAAATTATAAAAATATTAAAAATCCACCAAAAAAATATTTGTTTATATTTTCTTCATTGTTGACTACTTCGTAGGCCGCAAGGCCATCTCGTGCTCCCTGAGTCCGACCCTGGGTGCTATATCAGGCTAATGTCATAGCCAGGGCCACTATTTGATTTTTCGTGTTATATCTGCTTGATTGCTGGTCTATTCCTCATTTTTCTTATTGAGCTGAAATCATTATCGATCTGGGTCGCAACGACCCGAGAGTGATTATTTTTATGTGATCCGAATTGATCGATTTTTCGGCTCATCACCAATCCATGGACAACACACAATCAATGGTTGAGATTTATTTGTGTTTCTTTCTATGGCTATGATCTTATTGTAAAAAGACAAAAACAATTAATTTAATATAATATATATCGATAAATCAATATCTTTAAATTCAATTTTAGTCAATAAATTATCCTTGGATATAATGAGGAGATAAACCATATCCCCTAAAAAGGGGGGACAACTACAACATCTCATGAGATCTCATTATCTCATGAGATCTCATTATCTCATGAGATACCATTATCTCATGATATCTATAGGATTTACAAGAACAATTGTTGTAAATTATTTCACAAAAATAATTCATAATTATTTTGTAAAATATTGCAATCATGCAATTGATAAAATGTGAATCAAATTCACATCCCAAAACAAAATGTAAATTATATTTTAATTAATCATTCAATATGAATCCAATTCACATCAATAATTAATTAACAAATATAAATCACAATATGCTCTCTCTAATATATTATAAATCACATTTATAATATTTATTATTAATATGGATATTGCTATCCATATTATTCATATCCATGATAATTAAATCGTATTTAATCATCTTCGATATCTATTCTCATGTGCCAAAATAATATGAATCACATTCTTATTATTCACATCTTTGATAATTAAATCATATTTAATTATATCATATAACTCTCCTTATAATATGAATCAAATTCATATTATCCATGATAATTAAATCACATTTAATTATCAATTTTCTCGATGCTTGGATACATATATCAACAATGGAATTATCCATGAACTCTTTGAAGGATAATGCGCTTTCTCCGCGGATACTTGGAGATAAGGATAGGGCGATTGTATTGTTCCACGTATAGTGACTTGGATGTTGAGATCACATCTCAAATCCAGATCTCGAGCCTCTCATAGATGCTTGATTAAATCAAGACCGCAAATCTAATCTTCTCATTGCACTGAATCACATTCAGATCAATGTCCAACATTTGGACCAAGATCAGATTACTTCTCTACTGAGAGGAGTCACTAAAATTCAGACTCGTTTCATCACTCCCTAGGAATGGAAGCGTCATGGTTATACAATCGTTTATGACCACATCACCCTTAGGTATTCCCAACACCTGTACATCCTGCATACTGGAAGACTCCGAATAAACTCGAAGTATTATAACAACTTTATATTGTCTACTTCAGGGTTTTATCAGTAAGTTTTCTCATTTGATCATTGGGAGTTGGTATTGATCATATAATTTCCAAAAGCATATATCATACCCAGGTGTTGATCATATACTTTCTAAAAGTATATATCAAACCTACAAATTCAGTCAAGCTTCCAAAGCGAGACGACCGTGCACGAAATTTGATTCTTCCCAATATCTCATGAGTGAGCTCTTGTCTTTCGGTTCCGTAATGAACCTGTATGATTCCTTTGAGAGATCGTATTACTCATATACCCTTGCATGCACAGCAGCACGCCGGTGTATAGAACTTGGTTAGGTCATCAACCTATTGGTCTGCCAAATGTACATACTCAGACATATAGTAACATATCTGTCTCCGGTCAGAGGATGTGTGCCAGTATTGTGACAGAATATGATATAGGACTTTGTTTATCTCGATCTCGTTAAGTCAACTCTTTGACCTAACTAATCTGACACCTCCGAATCTCCATTCATATGCAGAGGACCTGCATCAAGAGGTCGGTCAGATATCAACCTAACAGAGAAAGGATTGCCATCTCCTACTCAGGCTGGAGATCATCTCTTAACAATCATTTGACGGTGCTTGATGAGCTCTCAATCTAACTCATTCGATATTCATCCAAGCACCAGCCTCTATGATTCAATAATTGAATCAATAGATGTATAATCATTAAGATGGCCATGGTATATAGCCCTAATTGTACTAAGGGACCTATTATGCAAATTAATTATTCTTTATTTCATATTAAGGAGTGAATTGTAATAACATTTATTGCATAATGGCTTGTCGTGGGCTCGCATGTCCAACATATACATGGTACATAAAAATCCATAAAAAAATTTTCACGAGTTTTATGAATTGGACTAAGATATAATCATACATCACATGCTACAAGATGTACATGCAGTTTATCATATAGGTAACCATGTAAAATATCCCATGCTCTCCTTGATGAGCACACTCAAAATCACTTTTATAGGAGTAGAGAAGTATCGCTAAAAGACTAAGGAGAAATCAAGAAGAAAATATGTATGTTTTATTTATACTCCAAAACTACTGTGTATATAGTAAGTACATGAGTGTCGAATTCAAGATGGCAAATTGTGGAAACTATGGTGAAATAATAAAGCGATCTAAGGTATCTAGAGTTGAGTGAGTTTTAGGGATTTTCTAAATGTTTTATTCTTTTTAATTTGTTTTATGTTTTTATTGTTTGTAATTTTGTTTTATATACCTATATGTAAAATGAATTAGATGTATTAAATTTACCTTTTGAATATCTTTAACTTTCTTATTATATATTTCTTTATATTTTATGTTATATTTTTATGGATTTTTAATGTTTGAGTTGAATTATAAAGGTAAAATATACAAGTGTGAAAGAATGTGTTTTGTATTTTTGTTTAGAGAATAAAATTTGCAAAAATTTAAATAGATCTTTTTTATATTTTTTAGGCTTTTAGGTAGAATTTTATTGATTTTATATTCTCTTTTTAAGTCAAATCAATGCATTTATAGAAAACAAAACAATATTATGAATTTTAAAGCATATACAATAGGAAACTTTTATGAATTTATTTTTACTTTATAGAAAATTCAAATCCTTTTAGTCAAGGTATTATACCTATTCTTAGGATCTTTGTAGAAATAGTTATGATTTTTAGAAAATTTGAAGCATTTTAAGATTTTTAAGGTGTTTATATTTTATTTTTATTTCCTTTTTGGTCTAATATTATAGAATACAATAAATGTATGTAAGATATTTTTATGAAATTTTTGAATGTGTATTTGTATTTTTTATGTATTTTATAAGTTTGTATGTACTTTTGTATTTTGTTTTTGATTTATTAAAAATAACAAATCAATATATTTTGTATAACTATTGTTATACCGTATAGAATATGTTATAAGATATTTATTGTATTTTGATATTTTTATATGAATTATTTTATTCAATATGATTTTTTTAGAGAATAATTTAATAGATTAATATAAGGGCATGTATGTAATTAAACTAACTAAAAAATATAAACTACAATAAAGGAAATGTGAGGGAGTTGGACGTGTAAAAATCCCAATGGTAGGCATGATGCATCTAGGGTGGAGCATGAGCCAGAGCCGACTCGACCTTGCCCGTTGCCCGACCCGCTCAAGCTCGACTCAAGCCCAAGCCCACTGTCTAAATGGATGGGCTTGTGCCGTCATTTTGGCCCATTTATCAAATCCGGTCGAGCTCGGGCTTGAGCGTGCTCGAACGCGTAGCCCTCAGGCCGACCCGGTTTATGGCCCGAATACAGGCCCAACCCCATGAGCCTGTCCTGACCCGTCCCCTCATTTCGAAACCCTAACCTATTCAGTCCTAATATATTGCTTATATTTTCAATCTTCATTATTTAACTTTTAATGCTAAATTACCGATCCTTAATTTGTTATTTGATTTCGAACGGGTTGTTTGTGCAATTTAAATGTAGTTGTTTAGGCACTCAAATCGTACTCAACTTTGACACATCAATAATAAAATGTGCAATCAAACTACAAATTTTATCACAATAGAGGTCAATCAAAATCGTAACAGTTGCAGTTTAATCGTTCAAACTAAGAGGTCAATGTGATCATAACGATCAGAGGCTCTCAATTTGCGAGAGATGCAATAAACTTAGAAGAGTACGATCTTGGTGGTCAGTAAGGACATGCTTGAGTGGTATACATGGATGATATTTGGTTGACATCATTAACAAGATAAACAAGAACGCGTATTGGAATAGCAGTTGATGCGATTATATTGTTACTAGATTATTTTTGGGTTGCTCATGCCAGGACTTTCAGAAGATAAGATAACCATATCCGTCATCCAAAGGCATGAGCGTGGTTGAAATATTCAAGTACATTATTGATAATAAATCTGTCAAAAACCCAAGTAAAATCAAATTGGATTGCAACATATATGATTTTTTTATTAACTTACCAAAATCTCCAAATCCAACAACCTAGAGGAAAAAATGGTAAAAGGAACTGCATTAACGATGATGTCAACCCAGTAATCCCAAAACTACAAGTGAAAACAAATATTTTAAGGAAGAAGAAGCTTGGAATCGGAAGTCAACTGAAGCCAAAAAAACACAAACTCAAGAAACCAATTTTCAACAATACAATTTTTTCCTTAACTAAAGAAAATGACATCCCCAATGCAGCCACCGACTCCCTTCCCTCCTTCCTCCCTCTTTACTGACCTGACCCAATCGATTCACAGGCCAGCTCACCCGATCATGAGTCGGGCTGGGTTCGGACTTGGGCCCAATTGCTGAAAATGAGCAGGTCTGGACTCGATCCGTGGGCTCGATTTTCTAAACAAGGCTGGGCTGGGCTAGATTGGACTTGACCCGAGCCCGGCCCATGCTCCACCCTAGATGTATCATGTGTATTAAACTTCAGCTGTACTTGTAAGTAACTAAAAATAAAATTGAGCGCACATGTGTATAAAATGCCCGAAGCAAACACGTGGTATCCCCCATGAGTTACCTGCACCTGTAGAGACCTATCCAATTATCGTTGAATGCTTAGGGGTTTCTGCATAAAAATCCAACGAAATATCTACAGCTCACGTGCGACACACCAGGGCGCTTAGAGCGGTCTGGCCAGGATTGATCTGCGGGGTTTTGATCGTACGGATCAGACATATGCCGCGTGACATGCTCTTGGTTGTAGGATTCGATGACAGTAGATCAACGACTGAAGCTGCAACTGAAAGAACGGTTGAATTCCTTCGGTTGATCCGACGTTACCTGTGCGATCTGAGGATACACCTTGTTCTTCGCCTGACGAAAACCTCCAGGCGATGTGCTTTAGGTGCATGTCTTTCAACTCATTGGCAATCTTCACCTCGAATGTTCGGAGCTCAACGAGTGTGTTGATCACGAGGCTTTCGTCTTCAGATGATCTGCTGCTTTGATTTGAAACGAGTGAGACTCGATGTCAAAATGCATATGAGGCCGGTGCTCAACGACTTGATACGCTCCAGATGCCAGATGGTGATTAGAAGAAGGTTTTCGGTGGTACTGGATGCTCTGCAACTCGATGACTGATGGTTCTCCAAATGAGATGCATAGCTCCAGTACGTCAGATCGAGTGCGGTGGTTATCCTCTCCAATGCGTAGCTCCAGGCTACGGTTGTCGATGCGGCTCAATCATAGATGTGTGCTCCACTCGCTGCAGTGCTAGTTTTTCTATGATTTTCAAATGCTCATGATGGTGCAAATGCTCTCTCTAGATGAATGCGTGGACTCCTAGACTGTCAGAATTAATCAGTGTTCGAGGAGCGATGATCTCCCGATGTTGATCCTTCCAGCTTCAAATGTTCAGATCTTCGACAAACAGATCTACACCTGCAAGTGTAAACGAGGCTGGAGGAACGGATATCACGGTCAGATGATTATGCATAGAAAGGGGTGGACATATATGGAGATCTCAGGCGGAGGCAGAGAATGGGATCGAAGCTCAAATCAAAAATTGATCCAAGATGAACCGAATCTGAGAGGGAGACGGAGAAGTGAGTTTGATAGAGAATGAGATGGTCGGAGGTTGATTAGAATGGGTTTAATATTATATTAGGGTGCTACTAGCTCTTATAGCATATCGAGACTTAGAGTTGAAGTAGTTAGATGTGACGACAACGGTCTCGCTTGCTGAACTAGAAGAGGACATTCTCATGAGTGAGCCAGAGAGATTCGCTTTTCATGGCAAGACCATGTATACAGATTTAAGTACTTGTATGTACTCAAGAAGTCTCATAGGCAGTGGTATAAGAAGTTTAACACTTCATGATTGATCATGGGGTTAAATAGGAGGCCATACGATTGTTATGTTTACCACAAGATGACGGAGGATGGGTCCTTCATCTATTTGTTATTATACATTTACGACATGCTGATTGCTGCCAAGAAGAAGAGTACCATATGTGATATGAAGAAGCTCCTTAGTTCAGAGTTTGACATGAAAGACCTTGGTGCATCGAAGAAGATTTTGATGATGGGGATCATTAAGGATCATACATAAGGGAAGATTTTATTATCTTAGAAAAATTACATCGAGAAAGTTCTAACAAGATTTGGGATATCTACAACCAAGCCTCTAGGTACTCCATCTATTGCGAATATTCAACTCTCAGTTTCTTTCGTACGTCAGTCAGACGTAGGGAAGGAACGCATGCCACGTGTTTCCTATGCCAGCGCAATTAGGAGACTTATATATGCCATGGTATGAACAAGACCTGATATAGCTCACACTGTAAGTGTTGTTAGCGAATTCATGGGAAAAAATGGGAAGAAGCATTGGCATGCAATCAAGTGGATTTTTCGCTATCTAAGAAGAACATCAGACATTGACCTCATCTCAGAAGTGATTCATAGTTTTTGGTTGTTGGATATTCAAATTTAGACTGTGCTGCAGATGTTGACTGGAGGAGATTAATTAATTACATGCTATATTTTCACTTTGGGAAATCCTGTCATTAGTTGGAAGCCTATCTTACAATCGTCAATTACCTTATCTACCATTGAAGCAGAGTATATGGCTTTGACATAAGTCACAAAGAAAGGCATCTGGTTAAAGGGCCTAGTTGGAGATCACAGTCTACAATATGATCATGCTATAGCTTATCGTGACAGTCTTAATGCAATATGCTTAGTCGAAGATCAAGTGCATCATGAGAGGACTAAGCGCATAGATGTCTATCACTTCATCCATTTTGGACAAGGGATCGAGGTGAAGATAATCTAGTCGATATATTCGGAAAGGCAGTTCTTGGGAGTAATTTTGAACACTGTTTGTACTTTCTCAACGTCTACAATTGGCAATATCCCTAAGGAGAGCCAGGCGGCGTCACAATGAAGCTAGGTAACGCTTCGTTGAGTATTCAACTCAATGTGAAGATTGTTGATATGCCTTGAATCCTATTGAAGCAGCATACAAAATCCTATTTAGTTTGAGATTCAAAGTTCTGTTTGCTTTAGGATTTGACGTCCTATTTGTTTTAGGCTTTGTTTGTGTGGGAGAGGATACTATATAAACCTCAATAGGGTAAGTGTTTTGAATCATCCTCGATATTCTCTTCTTCTACACACAGTAAAAACTAATCGTCACCATATAAGGATTTGGCCTAATTACATGTGAACCTTGTAAATTTGTGTGTCTTCGTGCTTGCATGATTGATCGTTTGTGTGTTCCGCTTCCACGATTTGCAACCGAAGATTATTGGAGTAACTAATTTGGGATAACTAATTGATTTATTGGCTGATTTTTTAAGAGATACTAGTAATCCTCAAATGGTAATTAGTTAATTGATTTGCATTTTTATATTGATTTTCTTTTCTTTTTATTTGTTCCAATATGTAGCAGCCTTTTGGTCCTTCCATGAACAATAGAAAAGCATGGGTGGCTATGACACTAAGCACCATGGAATTCTTCAATCTTCGACGAGGGTCGAGGG
This sequence comes from Ottelia alismoides, assembly GCA_037367405.1. Taxonomy (NCBI): domain Eukaryota; kingdom Viridiplantae; phylum Streptophyta; class Magnoliopsida; order Alismatales; family Hydrocharitaceae; genus Ottelia; species Ottelia alismoides. Next base: position 338,966 of record JAZKJV010006302.1, on the reverse strand, counting down.
TGTCGTCAACGATCTATTTTGATCGTTTGAATACCAGATCTACTTAGTTTGTGTTACAACCAAAGAAAAAACATTTTGGTTGGGGGGATTACAAGGGCATCCTTGCAATTTTTCCACCCAAATGTAAAAGAGGAAAGCATGCATGACTCCAACACCCATTCCAGGCTTCGTCGTTTCTGCCAGCAGAGAAGTAGAGGGAGAGAAGGAAAGAGGAAGAGGAGGAAAAGAAGAGAAGAAGGAAGAAAAGGAGATTAGGTAAAGATCTAAACCACATCCCTTTGTATTTTGAGTAAATTGTCTAGATGATTTTGTGTCTTGAGGTTGATTTGAGTGCCTTAGGTTTTTGATGTGATTTTAGAGTTGAGATAAAATAGGAAATAAAATTTCGGATTTTTATGGGTTGATATTATGAGATGAGTGTATGATCTAGTTTACAAGTGAAAATAGGTGATAAAGGAATAGAACTTTAAGAAAAATCTATGTTAAAAATATAATGGTAGAGCAAGATCATGAGGTTTTACCCTTGCATTATATAAACCCATATGAGGGTTTGTGTTATTAAGGTAAAAGAATGGATGATAATGTAGGATTGATGTCATTGTAGTGAATAGTTGTTGTTGGGACAATGTTATTAAAGGTGTTAGAATTTGATTTAATTTTTCATTTGAAAGAGGGGAAGATTAAAATTTTTGTTCAAAAAGAAATGTGGACAACAAGCTGAAATTAAGTTGCATGCATGTTTTTCTTAGTCTTTACAAGGGGATGATAGTGGAATAAGCTTACATTCTTGTCGATTATGTGATGTTCATAAGGTTATGTTAATACTATTGAGTATAAAAGCTTAAACATTGGATAATGGTCTATTTGGATGAGAGAATGGGAGATGTACGTGTGAGATAGTATGATAAAAATATACCACATGGAAGAGATAAATGTGGGGATATGCGTGAGAATGTGGGAGCTCTTTGAGAGTTAGGAGTTTGATGATTTGAAGAAAAAATGATTAGATGAACAATATTATGAGAATTGTAGAAATATCAACGAAGTATACTCATGGAAATAAATGTGGAAAATGTTGGATCGGAAGTGGTAATGATTATATGAAACATAGTTGTATGAATGTAAATATTGGTAAAAAAGTAGATTAATTTTGATATTTATTTTAAGAAGATCATATTGAATTAGAAGATTTTGCCCACCATAGATCATATTTGCTTTAAGTCTATGGAAGAATATATGTTTTATGAAAGGTAGTGGAGTAGAGGATTGTTAGGATGTGGATAGGGAGATTAAGATCCCAGGTATAGTTTTTAATCTTTAACTTTCCGTTCTTGAATGGTTTAGTTTATTATAACATAGTTATAATCAATACTTGCAGTAAAGTCAAATTTGGTCGCCTCGAGAGATTAAAGGACGCTACCCATACTCGAGGTGAGGATTTCCTTGAATTAAATAATATCTTTATCATTTCTCTTGCTGAGTTGGTTGTATATTAGGTTGTTGTATTATATTTTTTTTGATTGTCTAAATGTAAGATAGCATTAGAAAATATGAGAAAAATCAATGGGAATCCTCTACATTGGGAGATGTAGATGATTTTTGGATAGAGCCTTGGGATGGTAAAATATGAAAAACATGAAGAAAAAGATAATAAGAGTGAAATAAGAGAAACTTGGGACTTTGCTCCCTACTGATTAGGGTAGATCTTTGGATCGAAACTCATGGTATAACACAAGATGAGGTGACCCACGGGATATAAATCCGTGATTGTCACAACAAAAGTTATGGTCTGGAAAACAAATGAGAAAGGAGTGACTCTGGTGATAGTCACTCGAGATGACGACTTCTCACTCCGTCCAAATAATGGGCATGTGCTATACACTCAATGATTAACAAATCAACGAACCGGTAGTAGGTTAGGATACCTGCTAGCTACAAGTTATCTTAACCACTAGAGAATTTCTGAGATGAGTTACATTATATGTTCAACAACAACTATCATAACCAATATCCTGAAGATTGATAATGGAAGAAAAGTGATTACAAACCGATTAAATATCATAGAAGGAAAAAGAGAAAAAAATAAAAGAAAAAAAAGAAAACCCCCAGCAAACGATAGATTATAAAATTCTATTTTTCATCATATTATATCTCTTAGATGTTCTCGCTGAGCCTTACTCATCTCCTTAGTTGACAACCCAACTCAGGTGATGACCAAAATACGCATTACAACACGGAAGTCTACTCGACCGTCACGACGTCAACTCTGCCTACGTTATGTGCCGATGCACCCAAATCACCCACCAACCATCATGTCAGCGGCTCCTCAAGAGGTTAGCGAGCCAAGCATTACCTCCCCATACCTCATCCAGGGGGAGGAAAAGAGGATCATGGTCATGCTGTGGGAGACCATGGCAGTAATGACCAACCTCACTTTGAGGTTGGAGGTGATGATTCACTACCGTCGTCAGCACCCACCGTCAAATGATGAATGATGAGAAGATGCCGACGTCGTAAGAAATATCTTTTTGTTTGGTTTTTGTGATTTCTGTGGGGGATGTAACTTTTTGGTAACCCCTTAATGTTATGAAAAATACTTTTGAGTTCTAACCTCCTTAGCATAGAGGTGGACATAGTGACTAACTTCCAAACTTTCATTTTTTTTCAAATTTATAAGAACAACTTGTATGCGAAACTCATGGAAAGTCACGACGATAGTTTTCTGGGATACATATATCTATATACTTTTCTTTGTCTCTATGTTTTTTTATGTTTGGGAATCAGTTTTTTTCTGCTCTATTGCATTTCTTCCCTTGATAGATATTTGGACAACTGGTTATTGCATCACATTCCAATCAAACCCGGCCATGTCAAGCATAGGGATCGGGGCATAATCGATGTGGTATCAGAGCCAGGTTGCCCTAATTTACCTAGGAATTTGAATAAATAGAGATATGAAAATCTTATACTATCTAAAGTAGAATTATTCACATCACATTGGAACATTCTTTAGATTATCCTAATTAAGTAATTGGATTTTCATAAAATGCCGTCGAGGAGGAGGATACAAAATGCGAATTCTGGTGGTAATCATCCTGGACGGAGCACCCAGATGCAACAATTCATGAAGATGATAATGAATAGACTTGACGACTTGTAGTCCCGACTTCCACGTGCTATACCTGGTAGACACGAGGAAGCAGCAGAAGTTGAGAAGAAAGATGCTGAAGAATACATCCAGGGTCGATCTGAAAGACATAAAAGAAGGGAGCCGAATTTGCAAGATATTTTAAATGATGCGGAAGAGGAATCTGACGAAAATTATGAAGAGGAGGAAATGTCTGTTTCACCAATAGAGTCATACAAAAGGTGATGAAGAGGATGATGGGGGAGAAGAATTTTATGACAAACGCTTTGAGGCATTTCGAAGATTGAAGCCACCATCTTTCATTGGGGATGGTGATCCGACATTGACTGAGAACTGTATCCAGAAGATGACAAAGATATTCAGATTCATGAATTTGACTAAACACTGTGGGATCTCTTTTTCCACCTTTCATTTTGGCAGATATGCAAAGCGATTGTGAAGATTTGTTTACTCTAATGAAGACCACCAAAATGCCTTGGAAGAAATTTATTCAGATTTTTAGCGAGCAATACTACCCTGAGACTTGGAGGGAAGAGAAGTTGGAATTTTTTAACTTATGTAAAGGATCACTGACGGTCAATGAATATAAAATTAGGTTCTTGGAATTGGCTCGTTTTGCAAAAGAATCTGTACCCACTAAGAAGGAGAAGAAACGACGCTTCGAGTAAGATCTGAGGTCATCCTTTTGTAGCCTTGTTCTAGGGTTAAGGCTAAAAACTGTTGCAGAAGTAGCTGACAGAGCAAGGATTCACGAACGAGAATAGAATGAGCTACATCGTAGAAGAGAATGGATAAACAAGGGTCATGCCTTCAAGAAGGACAAGTTCAAGTCAAGGAAAGATTATCGGTTCACCTCATGCAGTCAACATCATCGAGCAAGCAACGTTTTGAGGACGTATCACATTCTAACCCAAAATCATCCAAGCCTTATGGAGGTCATGAAAAATCCGCGGAGGAACGAGTTCAGAGAAGACGACATGTACATCATGTGGGAAACAATATTTCGGAGCATGCTGGAGGAACATGACATATTATAACTGTGGACAAGACAACTTTTCGTACACGTTATGGGCATTATGAATTTTTGTTGATGCCATTCAGACTAACTAATGCTCCGGTAGCTTTCATGAACTTGATGAGTCGAGTTTTTCGAGCTTACTTAGACCAATTCATTGTGGTTTTCATTGATGATGTGCTCATCTATTCTTAGGATGAATCCTAACATGAAGAGCACTTACGAATTATTTTGAGAACCTTATGAGCACACCAGCTATTTGCAAAGTTCAACAAATGTGAGTTCTGGCTGAAATAAGTTGCATTCCTTGGGCATGTCCTATCAGGAAATGGAATTTCTGTAGATCTGGCTAAAGTTGAAGCAGTTTTGAAATGGGAACGTCCGGAGACAGTAATGGAAATCAGAAGTTTCTTGGGATTAGCGGACCACTACCGAAGATTTATCAAGGACTTTTCTCAAATTGCATTGACCATGATAAAGCTTACTCGAAAAGATATTCCTTTTATTTGGATCAAAGAATGCGAAGAAAATTTCTTAGAACTTAAGAAGAGATTGACATCAACCCCTGTGTTGGCCATCCCTTTGGGTAGTGGAGGATTGGTTGTTTACAATGATGCCTCTCATCAAAGACTGGGATGTGTACTTATACGAAATGGTTGGGTAGTGGCATATGCTTCAGGCAGTTGCGTAATCATGAAAGAAACTACTGCAATAGTTTTTGCATTGAAAATTTTGAGACAATGTCTTTATGGTGAAAAGTTTGAAATTTATACTGATCACAAAAGGTTCAAATATTTGTTTTCTCAGAAGGAGTTAAATATGCGACAAAGAAGGTGGTTGGATCTACTAAAAGATTATAATTGCACAATCCTATACCAACCGAGAAAAGAAAATGTCGTTGCAAATGCACTTAGTTGGAAGCCACCTTTAATATTAGCTCAATTGCAAGTCTTGAAGTGGGATATGCTCGATGAAGTAAGTAATTAGGGACAGATGTCTCTTACTGGAAAAATTAAAAATTGCATAGTTTCTAGAGAAGTGAAGAATAATATGCTTGAATGTTTGATAATAGCTCAGAGGCAAGATGCCAAGCTGGAAAAGATGAGAAACAAGATCGAGGATGGTCATCTTGAGGATTTCATTATGAAGGATGGAGCATTAACCTTTCGAGGGAGATTGTATATATCCAACGATGAATGGCTAAAAAGAGAGCTGCTATCAAAATCTCATTGCACGAGGTTAACGATCCATCCTGGAAGCACTAAAATGTACCTAGATTTAAAGAGAGATTTTTGGTGGGATGGTATGAAGAGAGATGTTGCTGAATTCGTTAAGCATTATTGCAACATGTAAAGGCTGAACACCAAAGACCTTCAAGATTGTTGCAACTAATTCCAATTCCTGAGTGCACTCTTGGGACATGATGTTGTTTTGGTCATAATAGATTGAGTAACCAAATCAGCACACTTCCTTCCTATCAAGCTTACATATACACTTCCAAAGCTTGTGAGCTTTTATATCAAGTAAATTGTTCGCCTGCGTGGGGTACCGAAGGAGATCATATCTGATAGAGATCCTCATTTTACCTCAAAATTTTAGAAAGAATTGTAGAAGGCTCTCATCATCTTCAAACATATGGTCAAACTGAGGGAACTATCCAAACATTAGAAGATTTGTTGCGTTCTTGTTTGTTAGAATGGAAAGGAATGTGGGACGTGCACATTCCATTGATTGAATTCACTTACAACAATAGCCACCATTCTAGTATAAGACTGGCACCATACGAAGCTCTATATGGTAGGAGATGTACATATCCTTTGCGTTGGACTGAAATAGGAGAAAGAAGAATGTGGGGACCTGAGATGGTTCAAGAGACCACTGATGTGATCATGAAGATCAAGAAGAAGCTACTAGCAACCCAAAGCCATCAAAAGAGCTATTGTGACAACCAGAGGAGAGACATAGAATTCATTGTTGGAGATTCGATGTTCATCAAGGTATCTCCTATGAAAGGCACTCTAAAATTTGGAATCAAAGAAAAGCTAAAACCAAGATACATTTGTCGCGACCCCATTTCCCGGGCCGTCGGATCCTCCCATATCCGGATCTGGTTACTCAGCAATAATTTATTCAGCAATCACAACTAACATTCAGAAATAGACTGCAAATAAAAATACTCAGAAGAAAGTATTTCAATATTTTTCCATTCACAAAATAAAATTCAGATGATACATTGTCCTACTATAACCATTTACATGTACATCAGCTTGAAAGGAAAATATACAAAAGATTACTACCTACCTTAAAGAAAGTAAGCTACTGTGGCTGGCTGGATGTCTAGTATGTAAGCTGGATGAATTTTTAAAGTCCTTGCGATAGCTCACCGATACCTGTTGGGTTTTCCATAAATCATAGGATAAAAATTAGCGAATGCTAAGTAACGAAGAAGAGAAAAGCAAACAAATTGTGTAATTTTTCAAAACTTGATATCACAAAAATTTCATTCTTTCTTGTTAATTTAAGTTCTATTCCTTTCTATTCCACATCAGGGATTAGTTCACGGGAACCCCACCATTCTTGGACTCCGAAGCTGTGGACACTTCGGGATTGGAGATTGTGTTGATCTTGGTAAGCTTATGCCGCCGCACGTCGCCTCAACCAATCCTCCAATACTACCCTGACAATTTCCTTTTCTTTTATTAAACAGGGTCTCAACCCTCAGCCTGGAAAATCAAATGAGCACACCATCCTCGAGGACTCGGTTGCTTAAAACCTCAGGCTAACATTTAATCATATAACCTAGCGGCTTTAAATACATGTTATCGTGACCCAGCCGCTATTGAACCACCTGTGCCTCCACATGGCACGACCACATCTTCCATCGTTCCAACCCGAATATATTGGCTCCCGGTACGACGCGTTGCAAAACATTCAATTTGTGTGCACATATCATAACAGGGCAACCGTGTACCACCTAGGTAGGGAAACGCCAATACGGGTTCCTTCTGATAAACCTACAGGTTGCATGCCCGACCTGTAGTACTACTCCCAGTCATCCTTAACGTGACACACGATCCTTTTCAGGATCCAACTCAAACCACATCAATTTCCATGATGTAATTCTTTCGTTAAGTCTTCGACTTGCATAATTAACAAGACTTAGTATAGACTCACATATATATTATTCATAACCATATATACTCGTATTTGTGCCTATTTTAACTCCCAAACCCTAACTTTCAAATCCAACGCATTAATTTGACGCGTAAACCTTATTTTAGTGGGAATCACAAAGTAATTCTTCACACTTTTTCAAAATAGCCAAAATTAGGGTACTTCATGGTAAAGAACACAAAATCAAGAATTTCGTATGAAAACCCAACAACAAAAGGAAGGATTTCGTTACCTAATCGAGCTCTCTCTCGTGTATGCAAGGCTTTATCGACTTTCGTTTTTAGAAAGGCTATTTTAAGGCTCCTGAAAAGATCGAATTTCATTTTCGTATCAAAACGCTAAGAACATGTCAAGAACGCGAAGAACGAACGAAGAACACGAATAACGCGAAGAACACGAAGAACGTCAAGAACATATTTTCTCTTAAAATTTCGGCAGAGTTTCCCCTTATATCGGGACATATTTCTCGGAAAATTTTGGCAGAGTTTCCCCTTATATCGGGACATATTTCTCGGCAAAGTTCGGCAGAGTTTTCCCTTATATCGGAACATATTTCAAAATAAAAACAGAAAGAGTTTCCTCTATAAAATCAATCGAAGGAAAATAACAACGAAACTGAAAGAATATACTCAAACAACAAGAGATGAAGAATCGATAGACACCACGCATCTTAGGTGAGTGAACGTGTGACGAATCACAGGGTCACTGACGTGCATAGCCGCCCGCACCTAAGTAGGGTATTACACAGATTTCTTCATCAAAATAGCTATAAAAGCATAATAGAAAGAATAGAAACATAAACGATAGAGAATCGGTTGACACCACGCGTCTTAAATGAGTGAACGTGTGACGAATCACAAGGTCACTGACGTGCATAGCTGCCCGCACCTAAGTAGGGTGTTACACAGATTTCTCCTCGAATCACAACAGGAAAACGAATCGGAAAGAAAGATGAATCAAGAACAAGACTTGGAAGAACAAGAGGATGAATTGAAAGCCTAGCTTACGAAGCAAACTAAGAGGGGATCATACCTTTCTCCTCCTCGTTCTCCCGGCAGCGCTTCGCTAGCGCTCCTCCCTCGCCTCTCACTCCTCCTCCCGACCTCTCGACCCTAGCCCTTGGGGTGGTGGTGGTAGTGGAAGTCGTAGAGAATGAATGGGTAGGGGGGTCTATTTATAGGCCCCAGAAAACCACTAACCATGGTTAGAAAACCATGGTTTAGACCTTAACCATGGTTTAGCGACCTATGGTTTTGGCCCATGGTTTTAGCCAAAACTTATCCCAAACTTGGGACTTAGAACATTCTAGAGGATTCTAGATTCGCTAATGACGTTTAATTAACACTAATCGTGATTAACTTTCACTAATCACGATTTAACTTTTGCGACTTACGCTTATCTTTTGTTAATTATTGATTAGTGTTTACTAATGATCATTAGCGGCTTTCAATCGTCATTAATTTCTTTAATCATGTTTAGTTAGTCTTAATGATAGTCATTATGGATTAATGACATCTTAGCCTTTCTTACTTCTCTTTCTTCGGAAAATCATAACAATTTGAAATGAAGTCCGATTCACACGAAACAAATTTTGTTGGTTTTCTCTTTACGAGCTGGATCTTATTCTATATGGTTCAATATGTCAAGTTCAAGGCTTTACACATTGATCCTTTTGAGATACTCGAACGGGTAGGACCAATGGTTTATAGGTTGGCGCTCTCACCACACCTATCAGATGTGCATAATGTCTTTCACATATCAAACCTAAGAAAGTATATTGCAGATAGTGGAAATGTGATTCAACATGAAGATTTATAGCTGGAGCCTAATCTTACATATCAAGAGCAACTGGTTGAGATCATAGATAGAATGGAGAAGAAACTTCATAAAAAGACATTGCAGCTAGTAAGGATCCTATGGAGAGATCGAAAAAGTGGCGAAGTTACATGGGAAATTGAAGAAGAGATGCGTGCAAAGTATCCATAATTGTTTATCATCCAAGGAATGGCAAATTTCGAGGACAAAATTCTTAAGGGGAGTAGAATGTTACAACCAAAGAAAAAAAAACATTTTGGTTTTGGAGGGGGGGGGGGGATTGCAAGGCCATCCTTGCAATTTTCCCACCAAAATGTAAAACGGGAAAGCGGGCATGACTCAAATGCCCATTTCAGACTTTGTCGTTTCCGCTAGCAGAGAAGGAGAGAGGGAGAGAAGGAAAGAGGAAGAAAGAAGAGGAAAAGAAGAGAACAAGGAAGAAAAGGAGATAAGGTAAGGATTTAAACTACATCTCTTTGTATTTTGAGTAAACCGTTTAGACGATTTTGTTGTCTTGAGTTTGATTTGTAGGCCTTAGGTTTTTGATGCGATTTTAGAGTTGAGGTAAAATAGGAAACAAAATTTCGGATTTTTGTGGGTTGATATTATGAGATTAGTGTATGATCTAGTTTACAAGTGAAAATATGTAATAAAGGAATAGAACTTGAAGAAAAATTTGTGGTAAAAATATAATGGTGGAGCAAGATCACAAGATTTTACCCTTGCATTATATAAATTCATGTGGGGGTTTGTGTTATTAAAGTAAAAGAATGGATGATATTATAAGATTGATGTCATTGTATGAATATTTATTGTTGGGAAAATGTTATTAATGATGCTAGAATTTGATTTAGTTTTTCATTTGAAAGAGATGAAGATTAAAATTTTTGTTCAGAAAGGAATGTGAACAACATGCTGAAATTAAGTTGCATGCATGTTTTTCTTAGTCTTTATAAGGGAATGATAGTGGAATAAGCTTACATTCTTGTTGATTATGCGATGGTCATAAGGTTATGTTAATATTATTGAGTATAAGAGCTTAAACATTGGATAATGATCTATTTGGATGAGAGAATGGGAGATGTAAGGGTGATGTAATATGATAAAAAGATAACACATGGAAAAGATAAATGTGGGGATATGTGTGAGAATGTGGGAGTTCTTTGCGAGTTAGGAGTTTGATGATTTGAAGAAAAGAATTGATGAGATGAACAATATTATGAGAATTGTAGAAATATCAAGGGAGTATACTCATGGAAATGGATGTGGAAAATGTTGGATGGGAAGTGGTAATGATTATATGAAACATATGTGTATGAATGTAAATATTGATTAAAAAGTATATTAAACTTTGGTGTGGATTTTAAAAAGACCATCTTGAATTATAAGATTTTTCACACCATAGATCATATTTGCGTTATGTCTATGGAAGAATATATGCTTTACGAAATGCAGTGGACTAGAGGATTGTTAGGGTGGGGATAAGGGGATTAAGATCCTACGTAAAGTAATCTTTAACTTTCCGTTCTTCAACGTTTAGTTTATTATAAAATAATTGTAATTAATACTTGCAGCAAAGTCGAATTTGGTCGCCTCGAGAGATTAAAGGACGCTACCCATACTCAAGGTGAGGATTTCCTTGAATTAAATAATATCTTTACCATTTCTTTTGCTGAGTTGGTTGTCTATTAGGTTGTTGTATTATATTTTTTTGAATATCTAAAAGTAAGATAGCATTAAGACATATGGGAACGATCCATGAGAATCATCTATATTGGGAGATGTAGATGATTTTAGGATAGAGCCTTGGGATGCTAAAATATGAAAAACATAACGAAAAAGAGAATAAGAGTGAAATAAGAGAAACTTGAGACTTCGCTCCCTACTGGTTAGGGTAGATCCTTTGGATCGAAACTCGTGGTATAGCACAAGATGAGGTAACCCACAGGATGTAAATCCGTGATTGTCACAAGAAAAGTTCTGCTTGGAAAATAAATGAGAAAAGAGTGACTCCAGGGGTAGTCACTCGAGAAGTGACGACTTCTCACTCCGTACAAGTAATGGGCATGTGCTGTACACTCGATAGGTAACAAATCAAATGACCGCTAGTAGGTTAGGATACCTGCTAGTTAGGTACAGGTTATCTTAACCACTAGAGAATTCCTGAGATGAGTTACATTATATGTTCAACAACAACTATCATAACCAATATTATAAAGATTGTAATGGAAGAAAAGTGATTACAGTCCAATTAAATACCATAGAAGGAAAAAGAGAAAAAATAAAAGAAAAAAGAAAACCCCCACCAAACGGTAGATTATAAAACTCTATTTTTCATCATATTATATCCCTTATATGTTCTCGCCGAGCCTTGCTCACCTCCTTAGTTGACAACCCAATTCAGGTGATGGCCAAAACACGCATTACAACACGAAAGTCTACCCGACTGTTACGACGCCAACTCTACCCACGTTCTGCGCCGGCGCACCCAAATCAACCACCAACCATCATGTCAATGGCTCCTCAAGAGATTAGCGAGGCAAGCATTACCTCCTAATACCTCATCAAGGGGGAGGAAGAGAGGATCCTGATCATGCTGTGGGAGACCATGACAGTAATGACCAACCTCACTTCGGGGTTGGAGATGGTAATTCGCTACCGTCGTCAGCACCTACCGACAAATGATGAATGATGAGAAGATGCTGACGTCGTGGGAAATGTCTTTTTGTTTGGTTTTTGTGATTTCTGTAGGGGATGTAACTTTTTGGTAACCCCTTAATGCCATGAACAATATTTTTGAGTTCTAACTTCCTTAGCATAGACGTAGACATAGTGACTAACTTCCAAACTTTCATTTTTATTCAAACTTGTAAGAACAACTTCTATGTGAAACTCATGGAAAGTCACGACGATAGTTTTCTTGGATGCATATATCTATATATCTATATGTTTTTCTTTGTGTCTCTATATTTTTTTATGTCTGGGATTCGGATTTTTTTCTACTCTATTGCATTTTTTCCCTTGGTAGATTGTTGGGCAACATGTTATTGCATACGTTCCGATCAAACCCGACCGTGTCGGGTATATGGGATCAGGATGTGACAATCTGGACTAAGATCAAAGAGCATAGTATGTCAGATCCTCACCGTTATGTCAAGTGACTCATTTTCTACCATCAGATCTCAAGAAGGCCATAAAGCATCATGCATGGGTGGAGCTTTCATGCCATGGTTGTTCATCCCTCCACCCCACCCCCCAAACCTTAAATCTAAGATTTATTGCGTATACGATTAGATTTCTTGATTAATTTGCTTCTTGTTCTTGCTTTATCCATTTTCTGAATTTTTAGGCTCTGTTTGGTAACCAGGTTACTTCGGGTTAACTCGATTTACTCTCTCTATTCTTGGGTTGGAATTCCATCATAAATCACAGTGACATCACATCACATTCCTTATTCCAACCCTCTCCAACCCTTATAACCATCCCAAACAGCTACTATTCACATCAGGTTACCCCATCCCACCACATCCCAGTAACCAAACAGACTCTTAGGACTCGTTTGGTAACCGGGTTACCACGAGGTAACCCGATTTACCCCTCTCTATTTGTGGGTTGGAATTCTATCTCAAATCATAGTGACGTCACATCACATTCTTTATTCCAACACTCTCCAACCCTCATAACCATCCCAAACAGCTACTGTTCAAATTATGTTACCCCAACCCACTCCAACCCGGCAACCAAAGAGACCCTTAAAGTGCAATGTTCCTTATCTTGCACATTATTTAAAAAAATCAAAATTTAAATGTCTATTTGGTATTTAAAAATAAAAAACACATTGGTTTGGTGTTTCACATTTTAACATTCGTATATGCTTCATGTTTTGGAAAAAATCCAACAAAACATGCATGTGTATCATATCTGGATCAAAAGTTTTACTTTTTTTACACTGTATTTATTTAGTGCCTCTACTGCACGTTGAAAAAAAAACATGCTTTTATTCATTAATTTTATTTATCTTGCATATGGATCACGAATTTTAGAAAAGTAAAAGTATTAGGTAGATCTCTTATAGATCCACATCTCCGAATTAACTTGAAATTATTCCCTAGTTTTTATATATATTTAGAGTAGTTTGTTCTTTACTCTTGTTCAAATTGATCTCCGCCACATTTGCTTGAAGAAAAATATCTTTTTTAGTTTTTTTCTTCATTTAAATATTTAATGATTAGACAACAATACGTAGTTAAGCTATGTGTAATAAAATTAGATATCATCTGAATCTAACAAATTTAACTATTTCAAAACTAAATCAAAAAAAGCCAAATCTTGGGCGAAACCGGCTCGATTTTGATTCACAATTTTGAACTAATGGAACATCCGATTCAAATTTATGAAAATAAGTACAAATCAAACCAATCCGATTTCGCACACTTCTCTTATCCTACTTTTATTTTCTTTTTATATTTTACGATTTTCAGTTTCTTTTTCTACTTAAATATATAATATAAGAATATATAAGGCTATATACATAATAAATGATAATTTAATTATAAATAAAACTAAAAATAAATAAAAATTACATAATAAAATGTTTTTGGATTTTATTTAATTTTTTAGTTATTTTTTATTATTTTACGAAATTTTTATTAATTTTTAGGTATTTTAAAAGTTAAAATATCCAAAAATCGAGATTAAATATAAAGGCAACATTATGTTGGTAATTAAAAATAGGAAATAAATTCCAAAACTATTTTTAATTAATAATATACAAAATAAAAATACAAAATAAAAATGGGTATTTTTTGAAATTGTAGGGATTTTTAATATTTTTGTTATTTTGGAGCTTTTTAATATTTAGGCTTTTCCTTTTCTATTTTTATGGATATTTGTTTTCAATCTCAAAAACAAGAATTGAAAAAAAATATAATTTTTGAAATTTTAAAAATGTTTTCTTATATTTTTGTGGGTTTTTTCTTCAAATCGGGAATAATAGCTCAGTTTTTGATTTTTATAAATAAAAAATAAACTCAAAATACCCAATCAAAAATATATGTGATAGAAATATATGTTAGTATTTAAGGTTATTTTACACAAAGTTTTAAATGTCAATATTTATTTTTCACAAAATAAAAACTACAAAAAGAAAATACATTTATATAGTAGCATTTTTACAAATATTTAAAGTTTTGGGGATAAATCCAAAAACCTCAATGAAATCTAGGGGCAAACATGTAATTTTCCAAAAAATCCAATAATGTGTACCCGGAGGGGTATTTTTGCATTTTACTACAAGTGCGGGGGTCCATATGTATCTTTGCCAGAAAATATTATTCAAGTACGAAAAATAGTGGACTAAAATGAAATACAACTTTTTCGAAGATCTTAATATGAAATACCCCATCCCCTCAGGCACACAAGCACGCGAGGTGACGTGCAATGGGCCTAAATCTAAATATTGAATGTGAAAGGGCTTAATTACAATATTACAAAAGTATTTTAACTAGAAACAAATGTTGATGGACTAAAATTTAAAATAAAAGGGGGAGGGGTTTAGTGCAAAATACCCCTCAATCGTGTCGGAAGGAAAGGCGGGCAGCACTTCACTTATCCACGTGTCGATGATCCAATGGCCGGTACCCCTTCAAAGATGCACAGTTGAGATTAGTTCCAAGATCAGATCTGATGGCTGTGGGTGAGGCTGTACGCCTGGTGGTTCGTCCTTGATTGGGCGGATACAAGGCTCACTCGAAGAACAATGGGAGAACTCCTTCCTAGTGAACTTCGATCCGCTAATTCTCCTTCAATCTTCGCTCCCAGGAGCTTGGAAATGGTGCAAAACAATCCATAGATGGATTCACAACTCCTAGGTCAATCAAAACGACTCTTGGTCCTCCAGATGGGCTAGGTGAGGTGCGTGACCTGTGTTGGACATGCGAGCCCACGACGAGCCATTATGCAATAAATGTTATTGCTATATCATTCCCTGATCTGAAATGAAGAATAAATAATTTGCATAATAGGTCCCTTAGTACAATTAGGGTTATGTACCATGGCCATCTTAATGATCATACAACTATTGATTCAATTATTGAATCATAGAGGCTGGTGCTTGGATGAATATCTAAAGAGTTAGATTGAGGACTCATCAAGTACCATCAAATGATTGTTAAGAGATGATCTCCAGCCTGGGTAGGAGATGGCAATCCCTTCTCACTTGGCTTATATCTGACCGACCTCTTGATGCAGGTCCTATACATGAGAATAGATATTCGGAGGTGTCAGATTAGTTAGGTCAAAGAGTTGACTTAACGAGATCGAGATAACCAAAGTCCTATGTCGTATGTTTTCACGATATAGACACGCATCCTCTGACCGGAGACATATGTGTTACTATATGTCTTAGTATGTACATTTGGCAGACCAATGGGTTGATGACCTAATCAAGGTCTATACGCCAGCGCACTGGTGTGCATATAAGGGCATATGAGTAATACGATCTCTCAAAGGGATCATACAGGTTTATTGTTGAACCGGAAGACATGAGCTCACTCATGAGATATGG
This sequence comes from Ottelia alismoides, assembly GCA_037367405.1. NCBI lineage: Eukaryota > Viridiplantae > Streptophyta > Magnoliopsida > Alismatales > Hydrocharitaceae > Ottelia > Ottelia alismoides. Next base: position 323,249 of record JAZKJV010006302.1, on the reverse strand, counting down.
GGAAGAATCAGATTCCATACACGGTCTTCTCGCTTTGGAAGCTTGACTGAATTTGTAGGTTTTATATATACTTTTGGAAAGTATATGCTCAACACCTAGGTACGATATGTGCTTTTGGAAAGCATGTGATCAATACCAACTCCCACTAGTCAAATGAGAAACTTGATGATAAACTCTGAAGTAGACAATGTAAAATTGATCTTATACTTCATGTTTATTCTGGATCTTCCAGTATGCAGGATTTACAAGTATTGGGAATACCTGAGGGTGATGTGATCATAAACGATTGTATAACCTTGACTCTTCCATTCCGAGGGAGTGATGAAATATGTCTGGATTTTAGTGACTCCTCTCATAGAGAAGTAATCTGATCTTAGTCCAAATGTTGGACATTGATCTGAATGTGATTCAAATGTAATGAGAAGATTAGATTTGCGGTCTTGATTTAATCAACCATCTATGGTCCGGAAGATCTGGATTTGAGATGTGATCTCAATATCCATCTCACTATACGTGGAACAATCAATCGCCCTGTCCTTATCTCCAAGTATCCACGGAGAAAGCACATTATCCTTGAAAGAGTTCATGGATAATTTCATTGTTGATATATGTATCCGAGCATTGAGAAAAATGGATAATTAAATGTGATTTAATTATCATGAATAGTATGGATTTGATTCGTATTATTTGGAGAGTTATCTAAGATAATTAAATGTGATTTAATTATCAAGGATGTGAATAATGTGAATGTGACTCATTATATTTTGGCACATGAGAATTAAGATCCAAGATGATTAAATGTGATTTAATTATCATGGATAAGAATAATGTGGATAGCACTATCCATATTATCCTGGTATATTATAAATGTGATTTATAATATATTAAAGAGAGCATATTATGATTTATATTTGTTGATTAATTGTTAATGCGAATTGGATTCACATTGAATGAAAAATTGAAAATATAATTACATTTTGTTTTGGGTTGTGAATGAGATTCACATAATTTCAACGGCTTTATTGAAATTTTCTCACAAGATAATTGTGAATTATTTTTTGAGAAAAATATTTACAATAAGAGTTATTGTAAATTAAAGAGATAATCATGAGATAATAGAGAATTACCACGTCCACTCAAAAGAGGAATGAACGACCACTTATCTCCTTCTCGGGATAAGTGGACGTCACCCTCTTCTTGAGGAGATAATGTTGGTTTTCTCATTATCTCATCTCTAGTAAAAGGTGATTTAAATTAAGATTAATTATGTTGATTTATCAATATAAATTAATTCAAAATTAAATCAATTATTGTTGTGTTTTTTCAACATCTTAGCCATTGAAAGAAACACAAATCAATCTCATACATTGATTGTGTGTTGTCCATGGATTGAGATCCATGGATCCAAAAACCCTATATAAGAAGAGGCACACCATTCTCTTCGAGACACGTTTTTTAGACGATAGCGAATGCTCTCTTCTTCTCTCTACACGTCATGTGCCTCTCTCCCTCTCTCTTATGGCCGTCTACCATGGAGCCATTGAGAGAGTCGACATCGCTGCATCATCGTCATTATGCTGTTGGAGTACTTGATCGTGGATCTCCGTCTCCTTCGGTGCACATCGCTCGTGAAGAAGACATCGGATCTTGTGTGACGAGATCAGGAGATTCGTCGCTTGGATTATTAACTTGGATTGCGAGAAGGATGTGTCTCATCAACGCGCTCGCAAGCGTCTCCTCCGTTGGATCGGACTTGAGACAGGAGGTCTCTTCATTTAGAGACTCGATCGCAAACATGCATCAAGAGGTAAACCTTCTACCTATTTGTGGTTAAGATGAAACGATATGAGAAGTGTTCTTAGATAATGTGGTTTCATCATGTTTAAAATTTTTACGTTCCGCTGCATCGAGCAACTAGTGCGACTAGTCGCCCCTGATCGCATTTGATGCGATCCACACGCTTCTGTGATGCGCTTGAGGATCTTCTCATATCCTTCACGTGATATCAGATCCAGGTTGTTGAAGGTTTTGGATGAGATCCATGAACCTACGATGATTTGTGCTCGTTGGGGTTCGAGAAAATTTTTGTTGCATTTCAATTTTCGCAGGCCTATTTTGTGATATTTTTTCAGCCCTGTTATGCAATAAATGTTATTCATATATCATTCCCTGATCTGAAATGAAGAATAACTAATTTGCATAATAGGTCCGTTAGTACAATTAGGGTTATGTACCATGGCCTCTTAATGATCATATAGTTATTAATTCAATTATTGAATCATAGAGGCTGGTGCTTGGATGAATATCTAAAGAGTTAGATTGAGGACTCATCAAGTACCGTCAAATGATTGTTAAGAGATGATCTCCAACCTGAGTAGGAGATGGAAATCCTTTCTCATTTGTCTGATATCTGACCAACCTCTTGATGCAGGTCCTCTACATGGAAATAGAGATTCGGAGGTGTCAGATTAGTTAGGTCAAAGAGTTGACTTAACGAGATCGAGATAACCAAAGTCCTATGTCGTATGCTATCACGATATAGGCATACATCCACTGACCGGAGACAAATGTGTTTCTATATGTCTGAGTAAGTACATTTAGCAGACCAATAGGTTGATGACCTAATCAAGGTCTATACACTGGTACGCTGGTGTACATATAAGAACATATGTGTAATACGATCTCTCAAAGGGATTATACAGGTTCATTGTTGAATCGGAAGACATGAGCTCACTCACGAGATATTGGGAAGAATCAAATTCCGTGCACTTTCAAAAAAAACTCAGAAAAAAATTTAGTAAAAAAACTTTTTTAAAAAAACTTTTTTAAATTTTTTTTTTGAAAAAAAGTGAAAACCTTTTTCAAAAAAAAGAGAAAATATCTTTCATCTTTTCCTTTATTTTTCAAAAAAACAAAAAATTCAAAAAATCAAAATTACAAAAAACTAACTAATAAGTTGGTTTAATCCATGACACATTCACATTCACACAAGATGTGTGATGTTCAAGAACACTTGGTTTACGAGGTCTTGAGATTTTGAGTTAACTAAACTTAGCCATTAGGGTCCTTGACTTAATTATTCACATTTCCCTAGTTTGAAAGATTTGTGTGCTATATTGCATGCTTAGTCTCTATCTTAAGAATATGATTAGCACCTCACATACACGACTGCAATTATGATGAGATGGGTTGAAATTTCACTTGAGGAACTGGGATGAGGGATTTGTGTTTGGACTTGATTTGATGATGCTCGAGGATGGTATAAAATCAATGAAGTCTTCCTGAAAACTGAGTGTCAGCATCTTGAGCCAGTATGAGAACATGGTTCTTGTACTATCTCTTGACATTTACCTATGTGCCATGGTGTGATGAAATCTTAAAAAATTGTTGGTCTGTGTGCGCCAACTCTTGGTAAAAACAGTGGAGCTAGCCAAAAAGCAAAGCAAAGAAAAGTGATATCTATGTTGAAAGAAAAGCTCTCACCATACAAAGTCAAATATCAAAAAGATTCCACCAAAGACGCTCCCAATCATTTTCAAAGTGTCCACTTGGACCACCGCTATTAGGACCAGAAGTCGGGCTTGCACCAAAAAAGGGCTCTACGTCGTAAATTCCACAAGTCTGGGTGTAGAAGGTATAACCGATACTCAAAAAAGTCACACCCCGGTGTACTCCCAGGAAAATAAGTGCAGATGACTCCAACTTCTTTTGACGGACACACTGATCAACAAACAAAAAAAATACATGTGTTGAGTTAATAAGGCACTCGAGAGGATCCTTGTTCCAATGAGAGGGAGAGAAGAAATGACACAATCCTATGTCCTCCATCAACTGTCCTTCCATCTACACTTTTAAGTCTGACAACTAAAGAGAAGGTGGATTGAATGCAAGAAATGATTTATTCCCTAGTGTTGAGGATCGGGTTCCTAGGAGAGTCTCTTGGACTGGAACCTTGGGTGACATTGCGACTCTACTCTTGTAACTGCAGTCCACACTTAAGTCATATCCCTACTATATATGTATACAGAGAGAGTTTGATGATTAGGGAAATTGGATACCTTCTGACTAGAATTTGGTTCAGCTTAAAATTTTAGGATCTCTAAAACCGAGAGTTCTTGAACGGATCGAGTCTTGTATTCACATGCAAAGTCAGGGGTTAATCCAACATATTCATTCTTTATTTGCTTGAGGGCTAGCAAAGTTTAAGTATAGGGGGGGTGATGAATCCCCGATTCATCATCTCAATATCTTGATCTTAGCAAAATCCTTGAGTAAAATCTCAAAAAAATGTATATAAAATCAATAAATTAATGAAATGATTCTTGTAAATAAAACACACTAGTTATTGTATATTAGATTGTACAAATACATTAGCAATAAAAAGCCACAAAATTAAAGGAGTCTTCACCTGTAAATAGCCCAAAACTTCATGTATTTTTAATATTTTCATTTCAGCTCCTTTTTGGCTAATTCTTTTTTAACTTATTCATAAAATGTATATAAAAATACAAAAATACAAAATAAATTCCACCTCAAATAAATGATCCTAGATCCAAAAGAGAAAAAGGCGTAAAGTCCAACTTCCGACCAAATTCCCGCTACGTATGTACTCCAAATTCACTAAACTCACTTTTAAAGTTGAAAGAAAATTATTATCCAATGGAAGTGGTTTCACTAAAATCGGAGCTCATTTGCAAAATTTGGATTTTGGGACCTAGATGTACATTGTGCATTATGTAAATATTCATTCTTTCTTTTTATTTTATCTTTCTTAATTACTAAAAAACAAAAAATCATGATTGTTTTGTATTTTAATTTTATTATTTCATTGTATTTTTGTTATACGTAACTCTTATTAAAAAGATAAAAAAATATAAATTAGAAAAGAAACAAAAAATGTACAGGTTGTTTGTCTTCTTTTGTAAATTCTCCACTCTTTTTCTTATCTTTATTTTTATTGTATTTTAGTAGCCTACTTTATTTATTTATTATTATTTTTATTTATTTCCTATTCTCTACAATAACTTCTCTTCTACCACCAACTTCCATTCAACTCCACCATTTTTAATAACCTCCATTCCACTCCATATTCTTCATCCAACCTCCCATTCAACTCCACCAATAATCTAACCTCCCATTCGGCACCACCACTATTCTAACCTCACTTTCTCTTATCTTTATGTTTATTTCCACATCCTCATTTTTCCCTATCCACCATTCTGATAGAAAAAGGAGAGAGTTTGGAGTGTTTTGTTGGTGACAGTGGTGAAGCATCTTCCTCAAGCAACGAGCTCCTTCAGGCGAGATCCATGGAGCTTTGCTCCGCATCACGAGTTCCCCATCGAGCTCGCATAGCTTCTCCGATTTTTATTTTGCCAATCGGATTGAGGAGACGAAAGGAGTCCAGCGTAGCTGCTCCGCAAATCCGACGAAGATTCAGGTAAGTATTTCCTCACATTTCTCTTGTAATTTTATTTTATATAATATTTTGTTTCATTGTTATTTCACCGCACCATCATTTTCTTAGCACTACCTCCATTATACCGTCACCACCATGTCCCTTCTTTTTATTTCATCACTCCCACTTCCCCATTTTCATTTCTTGTTTGCAAAACATAAAAAAATAAAAAAACTGAAAAAATCATTACAACAACAAAAAAATTTATAAAAAAATCAAAAAAATAAAAACAGTAGTACCCGGATCCCTCCTCCATGCGCCACCCGTCCTGCGCGGCCCCCTTTCGCCACTGTGCACCGCCTGGCACCCTACACCGCCGACGTACACGACCGTGCGACCCCGCGCGTGACGCTGCCGTCGCACTTCCCAGCGCCGACCGCGTGCGACACTGCCGTAACCGCGCTCCTCGACCCCTCCAAGCGCCCTAGCCACCGCCTGCATGAGGAAGGTCTCTTTTATTTTTTTTATTTGTACAAATTACGTTATTTTATTTTAAGTTTCTGCTATTGCTAAAAAATCCCTTTATATATTTATTTGTATGTTTTATTTGTTCTCTGTATTGCACAGACATCCCTGTATTTGCCACTAAATTTGGACATCAACTTTGCATCTTTTATTTCAATGAAAATTTTTTACGATATTGAGCAACAAATTGTCTATCATCTGAATATTTATTTGTATTTTTGTGAGTTGTGGGTAATTAATTAAAATTGTTTTACTGTAAAATTCTATATTTTACCTAATTTGAGATCTTAAACTCATATCTAACTCATGGTTTCTCTAAAAATTCTTGAAAAATTAGAAATGATGCCTTGAAATGTGATTGGATTACTATCCAAATTTCATCTCAATTGGAGTTGTGCTATAAATAAATTTTGGAGTGTTTTTAGTAAATGATTTTTAATTAAATCGACACATCATATTTTTACGAAATGTCAACTCTCCTGGATTGTTCATCTAAGTAGCTTATTGAGATAATTCACACTTTGGCTAATTTGATAACGTGGATTTATTAGAAATTATTTATTCACTATCACTCTGTTTGCATTAAAAATCTATAAAAAATTCATATTTTATCGGAAAAATCTAAAAAAAATATTTTAGCTTTCTTGCATCATATTTTCATTCAAATAATTTTTTCATAATTTTTGCAGTCTGATTTGTGTGAAAATTGTAAAAAAACCCCATAAAAGTGTGTATTTTTAATTGTTTCATTTTAACCCATAAAATTCAAAAAAAATGTATTTTGTACTCATCTCTGGGTTAGGATTGTAGGACAAATACATTTAGGCTAAATTTGATTAATTTACTATTGAAATTAATTTGACCTAGTTGTATGCTTTTTGAGTGTCTTAATTCACATGCATCGTACTTTTTATTTATTTTGCATAAGAAAATATAAAAATATCCGCATTGCAAATCTAGATCTTAATTTTTGAATTAACTCGACGTTGTTCCTTTGCCTCCTTGTATTCGACCTCGGACTTTCCCGAGATATAAATTAAAGCCGAGACATTCTTCACGGAGATCTTCTCTCGGTTCTCACTGATTCGCTAAGTACATATACTAACTTTATCTCATTATTTATTTTATTATTTAATTTTCTTTCTCTACAATAACCACCATGCCGAGCTATGAGAAATGAGAATAGGGCCAACTCCATCATTCCACCATTTTTTCTAACTTTTAGTTCAACTCCACCATTTTAATAACCTCCATTCTATTCCATCTCCATTCTAACCTCCTTTTGCTTTCTCTTTATATGCATCCCATCCTCATCATTTTGTACTTGATCCATCTTTATGTGAGGAGAGCCTAGTTCCCAGAGTTGAAACGGTGACACTGACACAACCGCGGTCGAGCGACGATAACCCTCTCTCCAGTGAGATCCGTTGGTTTTTTGGCCAACATTGCAGCCGCATTCGTGCACTGCTCGAGCTCATCGCTCGCCAGCGATTTGAGCGAAAGACCGTACTCTCGTGAGCACATCATAGACAACCATCTCCATCGTAGGTAATTTTATTTTCATATTGTCATCATCTTTATTTTCATCACTTCTTTATCACATCACCATCACCTCAGCACTCTATTTTATCACATCATCTCCATCATCCTCATCATACACCACCATCACCACATTTTCTTTTTTTCACATTTATTTCGTTACCTGTTTAAAGAAAATTAAAAAAAATTAAAATTTTAAATTAAAAAAGAATCACAATAAAAAAATTTTAAAAAATAAAAAAAACAATGGAGGATGGAGCAGCTCCAGCACCACCGCCCCACCCCCTCCTCCGAGCCCAACCGGGCACCACCCGCCAGCGCCGTCGACCACCGCCGCGGCCACCGCGACTCGTCGCCCTCAGCCACCTCCAGCGGCGCCGACCCTGTGGTTCCCCCAGGCGCCACCCGCTGATGAACGTAAAATTCGCCTCAATAATAGTGATGAATAATTGTCGTAGTACAGGAGGCGAATTTTGTTCAGCAAAAACCACAGTCTTCGAATGCTGTGGAATATTTATGCTTGGTAAGTGTACCAAGGTCGAACACAGGGATACGACAACCTAATCTGAGTATTGAATTTTGATTTATGAAGGCATAATGTCAATTAATTTCAGTTTCAAGTCCATATGCACTATGATATTTACAAGGCGATGCCATGATGCATGCATTTTTATTTTGTTTTTTATGCAAGTTAAAATGATGCATGGGCAAATAATGCAAAGGATTATACATGAAGAATAAAATGCCAGAATTATTCCCTAAAATGTGAGCAACGCAATATAGAATGAAGTTAGAGTCATTTTGAACATGTCATTAAAAATCGGTCATCAAATCAAGTAAGACAAATAGAGCATGGTCCCATTTTTAACATAAAAAATCACTTAATTTAAAACACTGTCAAATGAGACAAATAAGTATGCTAGATTGTAGAGGACAAAACAAGGATCAAAACGACACTAAAATCATGCAATTAATTTGGACCTACGATGCTCAAGTTATGCTAAAAACAGTGCAAGGGCATAATTGTAATAAAAATGCAACAAAATAAAGGGATAAATATTGCATTTTAGGTCCCTGGAGGGACCTAAATGCAAATATGAAAAACCGCCTGGGCCATTTTGTAAATTCTCCATTTGCGCGCAGGGGCCTTTTTGCAAATCTTCAAAACCTGGAGGGTCTCCCTGAAATTTACCCAGGCACGCACGTGAGGGCACGTGCCTGGGGACCTGAATGTAAATAGCATATCCTTCCGGGTCTATCCTGCAATTTGCCCAGGCCGCACGTGCGAGGCACGTGAAGGCCCAGGCTCGGGAGGGGACTTGTGGCTCGGGCCACGTGGCTGTGTCTGGACGTTCGGCATTAGGCTTGGAGGACCCGAGCCTATAGGTCTGGAAGGAGGCTCGGGTCCACCACGTGGCGTCCTCTTGACCGTCCGATCCTGATGATCGGACGGTACCTGTAGCTCCTTCCTCCTCCGCGGCTCACCGGAGGAGGTGGGGCTCCGACGAGGTAGACAGAGCTCCTCCACACGCCAGTCGCCCGCCTGATGATCGACGAGGGTCACTGGGGTGCTGGCGAAGGCGGTGGAACTCCGGCGAGGCTCCAGGCATGGTCAGAACTTGAAGTCGATGAGGCTTCGCCGGAGGCCGTGAGCTCGAAGATGCTTCGATGAGAGATCCGGCTATTGAAGATACCTGCAGGGGGTTAGCGATAGCCGAAGCGTGCGAGTGAGTGAGTGAGAGTGGAGTGAGGTGAGGAGCCGTCGGAGATGGAGAAGGCGGTGGCTCAGTTGGATTCCTCTGCCGTGAAGGCGGAGAAGTTGGGTCGAATTGTGAGGGGGTTCTGGAGGAAGGAGGAGACGGGCGGAGATGTAGGTGGTAGGGCGGAGCTGATGACGAGGTCAGATGAAGATGATGGTGGCTGTAGGTGACGGGGTAATTCGGAAAAAATCATGAAAAAGCACGGAGGGAGAGGTCCTCATCGGGGAGGGGAACCCGGTGGCGGAGATTGCTTGGGATGAGGCTCGGAGGAGCCCCGGGGTCGTTGCCCAGCTGGTCAGCAAGCCAGCGAGCTCGGCGGAGCTTGGGAGCGTCCGCTACTCGGCGGTGGAGCACCGAGGGTCGACACCGGCGAGTACCCATCGTCGCCTCGACCTTCCGCCCCTCCGCTGTCACCGAAGGGGCGGAGGAGGCTAGGGTAAAGGCCAAGAGTGGCGGACGAGTGGCTCCGGTGGCGGGGGAGGGGGTTTTATAGGTGGAGGAGATCGGAGGTTACGGTGATGGAGGAACGTTTCTGAGGGGGGTTTTATGGCGATGGGAATAATGGCGAGGCTTGATGGAGGTCGCGCGAGGAAGGCGGGGGACAGGGCAACGTGGGGGCGTCGTTACGAGAAGGAGGGATGGCCGGAGACGGTAGCTAGAAATGGAAGGGGCGGAGAATGCACGAGGTGAAATGGCTGGGGAAGGGGGAGGTTACGGATGTTGACGACGGGTTTTGGACCGTTGGATCGTACGATCCAACGGTCAGGAGGGGTGCGCTGGCGGAGGGATGGGATCAGATTAAAGATCTGATCCTACGGCGGAGGTTTAGGCGCTAACGAGTGGTTGTGATGGAGAGTTGGAGAAGATCGTTCGGTGGAGATTAGAGGGGTGACGTGGAGCGTCGGCCACCGTAGGATGAAAGTGACATCGTGCGGCTCAAGAGGAGGGGATACGTGGCGCAAGGATTGGCGTGGGATAGGAAGCGGATCGGAGGGCTTAGATTTAGGAGCGAAGTAGCCGCCGAGAGTAGATCTGGAGTTAGATCCAATGGCTGGAAGCGAAGCGGTCGTGGAGGGCTAGGATGGAGGTGGAACTGGTGTGATCCAATGGCCCAGAAGAGGGCCGGGTGGCGCGAGGAGAAGTGGGCCACGGGGCGGCCCAGAGGGCGCCACGTGGCCCAATCAGATTAATTCACAAAATAAATACAAAGAAAATTAGAAAAGAGATAGTTAGAGGCCGAATTTGAAAAAAAGTCAAAACATGAAAGTTGCTCGTCTCGACGAGATCTACCACTTTCATGTTGGGCAAAAAGCCAAAAGAGGTAATATGTACAAAAGCTATTTTTGGGGGTATTTTTAAGGGGATAAAAACACCGAGTTTGCGGTTTTGAGATTTTTTTGTATTTTTTATCTTTTTAAGGGTCAGTAATTTATAGACAAGTTATCTACCTAATTTTTAGGGGTTTTTGAGTGATAAAATAGATACAGAAAAATAAGGGCAATTAAATACAAATAATTATAGGTTAATTATACACAATAAAGTACATGATAAAATCAAAGAATTAAAGGTGATTTTATTGGATTAATTAAGACAGGGGTTTTAATAGAGAGTTTTTAGCATGATGAATATGAGATTCATCATACCCCTATACTTAAACCATGCTCGTCCTCGAGCATCTAAAGAATGAAGGAGTCGGATTAATTCCTGACAGTGCGTGTGAAAAATTCAAGGCTTGATCTTTCGAAGACCCTTGACCTAAGTGATCCTAAAATTCTGGGTTTATCCAAGCCTTAGTCAGAAGGAATCCAACTTCTCTGATTATCAGACTCTCTTTTTGTAGATATAATATAAGGATATGACATTTAGTGTACTGCATTTCATGAGAGCCGAGTCGATGCATCACCCAAAGTTCCAGTCCCAAAGATCTTCCTCTAGACCTAATCCTCAATACTAGGGAATAAGTCTATTCTTGCTTCAGTCAATCGTCTCTTATAGTTTGTCAGACTTGAAAGTGTTGATGGACGGCCAGATGATGGAAGGACATGGGATTGTGTCTATTTTTCTCACCCTCACATTGGAACAAGGGGCCTCTCGAGTGCCTTTTACTCAACACATGTATATTATTATTTTGTTGATCAATGTGTCCGTCAAGAGAGTTGGAGTCGTCTGCACTTGTTTTTCTGGGAATACACCGGGGTGTGTCTCTTTTGAGTATCTAAGATACCTTCGACACCCAGACTTGTAGCATTTACGATGCAGAGCCCTTTTTCGGTGTCAGCCCGACTCCTGGTCCTAATTAGCGCTTGGTCCAAGTGGACACTTTAAAAATGTTTGGGAGCGCTCGTCATTGGTGGAAGCTCATTTGGAATTTGACTTTAGATTTAGAGCTTTTCTTTGACATTTCATTTCTTTTGTTGGCTAGCTCCACTGCTTTTACCAAGAGATTGGCGCACACAGATCAACAAGTTTCTTTAAGTTTCATCACACCCTGACACTTTTAGGTAAATATCAAGAGATAGCATATGAATTCTTGTTCACATACTGGCTAGGGTTTTGCTGACACTTAGGTTTTCTGAAGCCTTCATTAACTTCATCCCATCCTCGAATATCATAAGATCGAGTCTAAACTTAAATCTATGGTCCTAGTTCCTCAAGTGATATCTCATCTCAGCTCATCACTCATGCAGTTGTGGAAGTGACTGTGCTGATCATATTTTCTTGAAGGTAGAGATGAAGAGTGCAATATAGCACTCAAATCTTTCAAACCAGAGGAGTGTGGATATTTAAGTCATGAAAAACCCTAACGACTAAGGCATGTTAACTCAGACTCTCAAGATCTCAGAGATCCAGTGTCCTCAAATTCCTCAAGCCTTGCGTGAGTGTGAATGTGTCAGGAATACACCAACTCCTTGGGTTAGTGAATTTTGTGTGATTTTTATCTTTTGCAAATTTTTATGGGTTTTAATTTTAAAATTTTTTTAATACAGAAATGCTTACAAAAATTAAACCCTCAATTTTTAATTTTTTTATAGGTTTTTACTCAGTTCACTAGTTTACCAAAACCCAGCCCAAATAAAATAAAATTTTAAAAAGTTTTTAAAAACACGAGCTAAGGCTAAAGTAATACACAATAATACGGTATACCCCCCTATACTTAAAATTTGCTATGTCCTCATAGCACAAGTGCCATGAAGCCAAGGCTCGGTTCAAGTACATGGTGATATAGCGGAACTGAGGAGGAGGGTCCCCCTATACTTAGGCCAAAATCGGTCTAAGCACAAGCAGACAGAACGAGGGAGGGATGAATAGGCAGGTCCCCCCTATACTTAGGCTACAAATAGCCGAAGTAAGGTCTGTATTAGGGGGGATGGTTCTATGATACAAGGGTACGGGGTAGAGAGTTCGTGAAAAATAGATACACACATACAGAGAGAGAGAGAGAGAGAAAGAGAGAGAGAGAATGAAATATACAGGGGGAGGGTGGGGGTGAGTATGTGCATGTGCAGTGTAGGTGTGGGGGGGGGGGATTTTCTTTCTTTCTTTTTTTTACAATATGCAAGATTGAAAATAAATATGCAGATGCAAAACTTTTTTTTCTTTTTTTTCTCTTTTTTTTACAAAATGCAATGCAATTTGACTGATAAAAATCTCCCAAATCCTTCACAGGTTCTTTTGCGGCCTCTTCAGCGGAAGTTCTTGACTTCACGCCTCCATGAGGATCAAGCGTCCTCGATCACCATGGGCCCTGCCACAAAAGATAAACGTTAGAAAACCTGGAGACAATAAATCAGCAATTAATATGCCAAGAATTGATGCATGAAATAAGGACCTGAAAATTTTTGAAATAATGAAAAAATCAAAATCCAAGAATCAAGCAAAGCCGTATCCCCGGCAACGGCGCCATTTGATGAACGTAAAATTCGCCTCAATAATAGTGATGAATAATTGTCGTAGTACATGAGGCGAATTTTGTTCAGCAAAAACCACAGTCTTTGAATGCTGTGGAATATTTATGCTTGGTAAGTGTAACAAGGTCGAACATAGGGATACGACAGCCTAATCTGAGTATTGAATTTTGATTTATGAAGGCATAATGTCAATTAATTTCAGTTTCAGGTCCATATGTACTATGATATTTACAAGGCGATGCCATGATGCATGCATTTTTATTTTGTTTTTTATGCAAGTTAAAATGATGCATGGGCAAATAATGCAAAGGAATATGCATGAAGAATAAAATGCCAGAATTATTCCCTAAAATGTGAGCAACGCAATATAGAATGAAGTTAGAGTCATTTTGAACACGTCATTAAAAATCGGTCATCAAATCAAGCAAGACAAATAGAGCATGGTCCCATTTTTAACATAAAAAATCACTTAATTTAAAACACTGTCAAATGAGACAAATAAGTATGCTAGATTGTAGAGGACAAAACAAGGATCAAAACGACACTAAAATCATGCAATTTTGACCTACGATGCTCAAGTTATGCTAAAAACAGTGCAAGGGCATAATTGTAATAAAAATGCAATAAAATAAAGGGATACATATTGCATTTTAGGTCCCTGGAGGTACCTAAATGCAAATATGAAAAACCGACTGGGCCATTTTGTAAATTCTCCATTTGCGCGCAGGGGCCTTTTTGCAAATCTTCAAAACCTGGAGGGTCTCCCTGAAATTTACCCAGGCACGCACGTGAGGGCACGTACCTGGGGACCTGAATGTAAATAGCGTATCCTTCCGGGTCTATCCTGCAATTTGCCCAGGCCTCACGTGCGAGGCACGTGAAGGCCCAGGCTCGGGAGGGGACTTGTGGCTCGGGCCACGTGGCTGTGTCTGGACGTTCGGCATTAGGCTTGGAGGACCCGAGCCTATAGGTCTAGAAGGAGGCTCGGATCCACCACATGGCGTCCTCTTGACCGTCCGATCCTAATGATCGGACGGTACCTGTAGCTCCTTCCTCCTCCGTGGCTCACCGGAGGGGTCGGGGCTCCGGCGAGGTAGACAGAGCTCCTCCACACGCCAGTCGCCCACCTGATGATCGGCGAGGGTCACTGGGGTGCTGGCGAAGGCGGTGGAACTCCGGCGAGGCTCCAGGCATGGTCAGAACTTGAAGTCGATGAGGCTTCGTCGGAGGCCATGAGCTCAAAGATGCTCTGATGAGAGATCCGGCTATTGAAGATACCTGCAGGGGGTTAGCGATAGCCGAAGCGTGCGAGTGAGTGAGTGAGAGTGGAGTGAGGTGAGGAGCCGTCGGAGATGGAGAAGGCGGTGGCTCAGTTGGATTCCTCCGCCGTGAAGGCGGAGAAGTTGGGTCGAAATGTGAGGGGGTTCTGGAGGAAGGAGGAGATGGGGCGGAGATGTAGGTGGTAGGGTGGAGCTGATGATGAGGTCAGATGAAGATGATGGTGGCTGTAGGTGACGGGGTAATTCGGAAAAAATCAAGAAAAAGCACGGAGGGAGAGGTCCTCATCGGGGAGGGGAACCCGGTGGCGGAGATTGCTTGGGATGAGGCTCGGAGGAGCCCCGGGGACGTTGCCCAGCTGGTCAGCAAGCCAGCGAGCACGACGGAACTTGGGAGGGTCCGCTACTCGGCGGTGGAGCACCGAGGGTTGACACCGGCGAGTACCCATCGTCGCCTCGACCTTCCGCCCCTCCGCTGTCACCGGAGGGGCGGAGGAGGCTAGGGTAAAGGCCAAGAATGGTGGACGAGTGGCTCCGGTGGTGGGGGAGGGGGTTTTAGAGGTGGAGGAGGTCGGAGGTTACGGTGATGGAGGAACGTTTTCGAGGGGGGTTTTATGGCGATGGGAATAATGGCGAGGCTTGATGGAGGTCGCGCGAGGAAGGCGGGGGACAGGGCAACGTGGGGGCGTCGTTACGAGAAGGAGGGATGGCCGGAGACGGTAGCTAGAAATGGAAGGGGCGGAGGATGCGCGAGGTGAAACGGCTGGGGAAGGGGGAGGTTACGGAGGTTGATGACGGGTTTTGGACCGTTGGATCGTACGATCGAACGGTCAGGAGGGGTGCGCTGGCGGAGGGATGGGATCAGATCAAAGATCTGATCCTACGGCGGAGGTTTAGGTGCTAACGAGTGGTTGTGATGGAGAGTTGGAGAAGATCGTTCGGTGGAGATTAGAGGGGTGACGTAGAGCGTCGGCCACCGTAGGATGAAAGTGACATTGTGCGGCTCTGGAGGAGGGGAGACGTGGCGCAAGGATGGGTGTGGGATAGGAAGCGGATCGGAGGGCATAGATTTAGGAGCGAAGTAGTGGCCGAGATTAGATCTGGAGTCAGATCCAATGGCTGGAAGCGAAGCGATCGTGGAGGGCTAGGATGGAGGTGGAACTGGTGTGATCCAACGGCCCAGAAGAGGGCCGGGTGGCGCGAGGAGAAGTGGGCCACGTGGGCGGCCCAGAGGGCGCCACGTGGCCCAATCAGATTAATTCACAAAATAAATACAAAGAAAATTAGAAAAGAAATAGTTAGAGGCCGAATTTGGAAAAAGTCAAAACATGAAAATTGCTCGTCTCGACGAGATCTACAACTTTCATGTTGGGCAAAAAGCCAAAAGAGGTCATATGTACAAAAGCTATTTTTGGGGGTATTTTTAAGGGGATAAAAACACCAAGTTTGTGGTTTTGAGATTTTTTTGTATTTTTTATCTTTTTAAGGGTCAGTAATTTATAGACAAGTTATCTACCTAATTTTTAGGGGTTTTTGAGTGATAAAATAGATACAGAAAAATAAGGGCAATTAAATACAAATAATTATAGGTTAATTATACACAATATAGTACATGATAAAATCAAAGAATTAAAGGTGATTTTATTGGATTAATTAAGACAGGGGTTTTAATAGAGAGTTTTTAGCATGATGAATACGAGATTCATCACCCGCCAGCGCGGTCGTGCCGCCAGCCCCGCCGTCTCCTCCGCGCGACCATCTCCGCTGTGCCTCGCTCCAATCGTGCGGCCTCCGCGCGCCGGCGTGGCTGCGTGAGGGCCCTCACCGCCCAGCCCCGTCGTTCCTTTTTTGGGTTCACCTTTACCTTCTGCAACGAAGATGGAAGAAGGTCACTTTATTTTTTATTTTTTTATTGTGAAAATTACATAGTGTTCTCATTTGTTTTATGTAATTACAAATCTATCCCTGTACATGTTTTATTGTAAATATTGTTATCTGAATTTGCAAAGACAACCCTCTGTTCGCATTTTAATTTGAACTTCAATCTTGCATCTTTTTATTCAAGGAAAAATAACATTATGTTGAGCAACTCATTTTGCTACCATCTGAATATTTATTTTTTTGTGAGTTGTGGGTAATTAAATAAATTTTTTTAATGGAAATTCTGCATATTTTACCCAATCCGGACTCTTAAATTGATATCTAACTCACGGTTGCTCTAAACATTCTTGAAAAATTAGACATGATGCTTTGAAATGTGATTGAATTACTATCCAAATTTCATCCAAAATAAAGTTGTCCTGTTCCTGAGATAAATTGTGGAGTGATTTTAGTAAATGATTTCAATTAAATCCACGTACATCATTTTTGCAAAATGTCAAATCTCCTGGATTGCATATAAAAATACCTTTTTGAGACAATTTGCACTCTAATTAATTTGATAACTTGATTTATTAGGAATTAATTACTCACTATCACTCTGTTTTCACTAAAAATTCATAAAAAAAATCATATTTTGTTAAAAATCAAAAAATATTAATAATATCCTTGCATCATGTTTTCGTGCCAGTATTTTTTCTTGATTTTTGCTTACTGTTTGTGTGAAAAATTGTGAAAAAACCCATAAAAAGTGTGCATTTTTAGTTGTTGCATTTTAAGCTTGAAAATTCCAAAAAATATATATTGCATTCATCATTGGATTAAGTTTACTGGAAAAATATAACTTGGCTAAATTGGATTAATTTCAGCTTAAAATTAATTTGGTTAAGTTGTGTGCTTTCTTATTAACTTAATTATCCCGCATTGTGCATTTTGGCATTTATTTGCGTAAAAAAATTTAAAAAAATCCGCATTGGAAATCTAAATATTTATTTTTCAATTAACTCCAAAGTTGTTCCTTTACCTCCCTGTGTTCGACCCCGAACTTGCCTGGGATATAAATTAAAGCCGAGACACTCTTCACGGAGATCTTCTCTCAGTTCTGACTGATTTGCTAAGCACACGTACTACAACGTGCCCAAATTACATCACGTATTTAGCGACTTGTCAACACACAAAGAGAAGACATCACTTGCGATGAGACTTCTTCTTCAGTGACCATGCTTAAACCCATTAGAATATTGCTAACTATAGCTGCACAACTTGACTTTGACATCTTTGAGATGGAAGTCAAGATTGCATTCCTCTATGAATACCTCTCCGAAGATATTCATAAGTAATAGCCCCAGGGCTTCATGGTTGAGGAAAGTAAGGTGTGCAAGTTGAATAACTCCATCTATGGACTCAAATAATATTCTTATAGTTGGAACATAAGATTTGATGAAATTATAAATATTATGATTTTAAATAGAATCTTGATGAACCATGTGAAGCTTAGTGGGAGTACCAATGTGTTCATCGTGATAAATGTAGATAATATCCTAATCATTTAGAATGATATAAGGATGACAATAAGTGTTTTATGATCTGGGTATTTCATACGAGATATGATCTCAAGGATACCTCTTAGATCTTCGTTCTAAAGTTGTTCAGAAGCAAAGAGAAGAGAGATAATTGTGATTGTCACATTATAGGTACATCCTGGATATATTCTATCCAAGGAAGGCTCCGTTCTCTTAAGATTTGGTACTGACCAATCTGAAGGGATAACATATCAAGTGTTGATGATGCTAAAACTGCTTGCCCTTGTGCATCGATTCCTAGAAGCCTAGTATGTACTAGATATGTATGAAAAGCCAGATGTAGGCCATGTAGTGGGAGTAGTAAACTGTTGCTAATCCTACTATGGAGATAAAACACTTAGTTGCAGTAATAAAACAATATCTTCAAAGATGGAAAGACTTAGAGATAATGATCTCAAAGTCTCATCATCAAGAACCTAAGACTTTATAGATAGTGATCGAAAAGGTCTTAACTGCAGATACCTTAAGAGATAGAGATCTCTGGGAATAAGGGTATTCTGATAAGGATAATTGAAACTACGCACTCATTATAACGATTGTTGAGTTGTAGTGTCAAAGACATTATGGTTGCCTTAATATTGAGTACTGGTTGCATAAGATGCAGCATTCGCATTGGATGCGAGCACTATTACTAAAGGATATGCAAGTGCCGTAAAAGGACTTGGCATACTCTCTCAGGAATAGAGTGATTGATCAGCTTACTTGGCTATATTAAATAGCCTATGATTGTTACGTGAGTGTGGGTTTAAATGATTAGCCCATTAATGGCTCTTTGGGCTAGTGGGAGATCGTTGGACATACGAGCCCACTGTAAGCCATTATGAAATAAATGTTATTGCAATTCACTCCTTAATCTGAAATGAAGAATAACTAATTTGCATAATAGCTCCCTTAGTACAATTAGATGATCATACATCTGTTGATTCAATTATTGAATCATAGAAGTCAGTTCTTGGAAGAATATCTAAAGAGTTAGATTGATGACTCATCAAGCACCGTCAAATGATTGTTAAGATGTGATCTCCAGCCTGAGTAGGAGACGACAATCCTTATCTCTAAAGGTTGATATCTGACCGACCTCTTGATGCAGGTCCTCTGCATAGGAATAGAGATTCGGAGTGTCAGATTAGTTAGGTCAAAGAGTTG
The DNA here is from genome assembly GCA_037367405.1 of Ottelia alismoides. Taxonomy (NCBI): domain Eukaryota; kingdom Viridiplantae; phylum Streptophyta; class Magnoliopsida; order Alismatales; family Hydrocharitaceae; genus Ottelia; species Ottelia alismoides. The sequence goes on along the minus strand of JAZKJV010006302.1, from coordinate 304,235 downwards.
ACTTAACGAGATCAAGATAACCAAAGACCTATGTCGTATGTTGTCACGGTGCAGGAACTCATCCTCTGAACGAAGACAGATGTGTTACTATATATCTGAGTATATACATTTGGTAGACCGATAGGTTGATGGCCTAATCAAGGTCTATACACCGGCGCACTGGTGTGCATGCTAGGGCATATGAGCAATACGATCTCTCAAAGAGATCATACATGTTCATTACTGAACCGGAAGACATGAGCTCACTCATGAGATATTGGGAAGAATCAAATTACATGCACGGTCATCTCGCTTTGGAAGCTTGACTGAATTTGTAGGATTGATATATGCTTTTGGAAAGTATATGATCAACTCCTAGGTAGATTTGTGCTTTTGGAAAGTACATGATCGATACCGACTCCCATTGATCAAATGAGAAACTTAATGATAAACCCCTGAAGGAGACAATCTAAAATAGATCTAAAACTTCGGGTTTAATCTAGGTCATCCACTATGCAGGATGTACATGTATTAGGAATACCTGAGGGTGATGTGATAATAAACAATTGTATAACTATGATGCTTCCATTCCTAGGGAGTGATGAAACGAGTCTGGATTTTAGTGACTCTTCTCAATAGAGAAGTGATCTGATCTTGATCCAAATGGTGGACATTGATCTGAATGTGATTCAGATGCAATAAGAAGATTAGATTTGTGGTCTTGATTAAATCAAGCTTCTATGGGAGGTCCGCAAGATCTGGATTTGAGATGTGATCTCAATATCCAAGTCACTATAAGTGGAACAATAAAATCACCTGTCGTTATCGCCAAGTATCCACGGAGAAAGCGTATTATGCTTAAAAGAGTTCAAGAATGATTCCATTGTTGATTTATATATATATATATCCAAGCATTGAGATATGGATTATTAAATGTGATTTAATCGTAAAATATATTATGAATTTGATTCGTATTATTTATCCATATAAGAAGAGCTATCTAAGATAATTAAATGTGATTTAATTATCAAAGATGCGAATAATGTGAATGTGATTCATGTTATTTGGGCACATGAGAAAGAGATCCAAGATGATTAAATGCAATTTAATTATCATGGATATGAATAATGTGGATATCACTATCCATATTAATCAGGTATATTATAAATGTAATTTATAATATATTATAGAGAGCATATTGTGATTCATATTTGTTAATTAATTATTGATGTGAATTGGATTCACATTGGATGATTAATTGAAAATATAATTTACATTTTGTTTTGGGATGTGAATGTGATTCATATTTTTCCAATGGCATGATTGCAATATTTCGCAAGATAATTGTGAATTATTTTTGTGAAATAATTTACAACAAATGTTGTTGTAAATCTTGGAGATATCATGAGGTAATGATATCTCATGAGATAATGAGATCTCATGAGATAGTGAGATCTCATGAGTGGACGTTCCCCCTTTTAAGGGGATGTGGTTTATCTCCACATTATCTCCAATGATAATTAATTGATTTAATTTGAATATAAATATATTTGTTTATAGATATACATCAATTTAAATTTAATTAATTATTGTTGTGTTTCACAAAAAAATCATGGCCATCGAAAGAAACACAAATCATTCTCATCCATTGATTTTGTGTTGTCCATGGATTGAGATCCATGGATCCCAAAACACTATTTAAGAAGAGGCACACCTTGAGCTTCAAGTAACATGATCAATCCATAAGCTCTCTCTCTACACGCCAAAGGTGCTCTCCCTCTCTCCCATTGTGGCCGTCCACCATGGAGCCCAAGAGAAAATCGTCATTGCCGCAGCATCGTCGTTATGCTGCCGAATCATCTCCTCATGGATCTCCATCTCCTTTGGTGCGCCTCGCTCGTAAAGAAGATGTTGGATCTCGTGTGACGAGATCAAGAGATCCACTGCTTGGATCATCAACATGGATTGCGAGGAGTATGCGTCTCATCAATGTGCTCGCAAGCATCTCCTCCGTTGGATCAAACTCGAGAGAGGAGGTCTCTTGGTTTAGAGACTCGATCGCAACCACGCTTCAAGACGTAACCCTATAACCTATTAGTGGTTTAGATGAAATGATCCAAAAAGTGTTCTTGGATCATGTGGTTTCATCATTTATTTTTTTTAAATTCCGTTGTCCGAAGCAACTAGTGAGACTAGTCGCTCCCGATCACATACAATGCGATCCTCACGCTTCCGTGATGCGCTTAAGGATCTTCCCATATCCTTTAAGGGGGCTTGTAGATCGAGCTCATGAGTCCAATACTCCCTATATGTGTAGGCTCTCTGAATGTGTGATATGGGGGCTAGTCAATGTGAGCTTGACCCTTAAAGTCAATCAAGTCCAGAAAGTCATAGCGTGCATGCCTCTCCATTCAGTTTATCCATTCGATCATGCTATACCATAAGGTCAAGTTAGAATGTGTATATGTAAATTATTAACTTGTCCCATCATTCATATGAGGAGAGAATGATGTTTATTCTGTGTAAATAATTCTTCCAATCATCTATCTCCGTAGTGGCTTTCCCTTGGAATGATTTTTTGATTCTGACAAGTGCTCGAGAATATGTTGAATCAACCTAATATGGAAGTGAATCAAGAGTGTAATAAGGTGGGGTAGGTAAGCAGTGTAAAACAAAGGTTAATTTTGATCAGTTTTTTGTCAAATATGTATTAATAGTCCTGATTTTAATAGTTGCGATCACTCGCTTAAATCCAGATATCAAATCACATTTATCATTCCGTCCGAATTTTCTTTGTCCTATATGCTAAAACATTGAGAGAAAGAAGACTAGAAATGTTATGCAAATAAGAAAATAATGCCACATGATCAAGTAAGAAGACTTACAATGATCCTCACTTTCTCCATATTGGATGCATCGTACAAAAACAACAACAAAGCCTTTTCCCACAATTAAGTAGGGTCGGCTACATGGATTCTTTACCTTCATTCATATCTATCTTGGGTCAATCCCGGGCTTATATCCACAAAACTCAGATCCCTTCGTATGGTCTCTTTCCAACACTTCTTGGGTCGTCCATGCCCTCTCTTAGCCAGCTCAACATCCCGACACTCGCATTTCCTAACTGGTGCATTAGCTGATCTTCTTTGCAAATGTCCAAACCATCTTAAGAGGTTTTCTCACATCTTATCCTCGATCGGAGCTACACCAACTTTCTTTCTGATTACATCACTCTGAATCTGATCTTTACGTGTGTGTCCACACATCTACCTTAGCACTCTGCAAATGTCTATGGTTCACAGGTCAACATTCAGATCCATAAAGCATAGCATGTCTCATGGCTGCTTTGTAAAACTTTCCTTTAATTTTTAAAGGATTTTTCTTATCATAGAGAACAACAGAGGCTCCTCTCCACTTTAGCCATCCTGCATTTATTTTATTAGCAACATCTCCATCAATTTCCCCATCATGTTGTAGAATGGATCCCAGATATCTAAAGGAATCTCTCTTCTGAATGTTATCGTCACCAATCTTCACCTCGATTCCTTCACCATTGCTTCCATCAAAGGTGTACTCCATATATTCCGTCTTAGCCCTACTTATATGAAATTCTTTAGTCTCCAACTCATGTCTCCAAACCTCAAGCTTCTCATTTACTCCATTTCTAGTCTCGTCAATTAACACAATATCATCAACAAATAACATACACTAAGGTAACTCATCCTGAATATGACTTGTCAACTCATCCATAATCAAAGTAAAAAGAAATGGACTCAAAGCAGAACCTTGATGTAAATCAATGTTGATGTCAAAATATCCAGTCTTCTCAGACGGGGTCCTTACACACGATAAAGCCCTATCATACATGTCCTTTATAAAGTTAATGTATAGGACAAGTACTTGTCTCTTCTCCAACACTCTCCACAATATCTCTCGTGGGATGGAATCATAAGCCTTCTCCAAATCAATAAAAATCATATGGAGGTTCTTCCTCTTAGCTCTATAAATCTCCATTGTTCTCCTTAGCAAATGGATGGCTTCAATCATTGAGCAACCTAGCATGAATCTGAATTGATTTTCTTTTACGTTGGAAACTTGCCTCAACCTTCTCTCGATCACACATTCCCAAATTTTCATAGTGTGACTCATCAGCTTGATACCTTTATAATTTGAACAATTTTGAATGTCTCCTTTATTCTTATAAAGAGGCACCACGATACTCCTCCAATCTTCAGGCATTTTCTTACTTCGCCAAATAACATTGAAGAGTTTCGTAAGTCAAGTCAAACCATGCTCACCTAAAATCTCCATACTTCTACTGGGATGTCATTCAGTCCTACACCTTTCATGGGTCTCATAACCTTCAAAGCCTCCTCTACTTCCTTTCTTTGTATCTGTCTATAGCTTGCATGATACATATTGGATGCATCGTATATTCAAAAAATTTAACTAAATGAATATGCAAGTAAGAAAAAACCGCACCTATCAAAAAGTTCTATTAGCAGGAAAGAACTGATATTAGCTTGAATAAGTAGATTGATATACGGTGCGTATTATTTACAAGTATGGCATAATCCTATGAGTTAGGTGCACAAGCTAATATTAAACCTATGAATCATTAATAGCTATAGGTGTAGGTCTATCTTACATCAATCACAACCATACAACCACAAGGACCCCGACCACACTCGGTCGAAACATGCCTAAAGTCCAAATCTGTATAGACACGCGATATTCCAAATAGAATCCGCTGGGAGCAAGTCAATTATTACACATTTCAAAAAAATAAAAATAAATAGAATGTAGAAATTAACTCCGTAGGACTCTACACTCCATCAAGAGTCGTCTCGATCTTATTATGATGTGTCCTTCAGTCATATCACTTCCCAAACATCTGACCTCTAATGCACATGACTTGCTCGACCACATAAATAGCCACTCTAGATGTGTCGGGTCCCTCACACAAAAATATAAGATTTATGTCAGATCAAGAGATATGCAAATAAATAAAATACAGATAAAATCTTGTAAAGAAATAAAAAATAAAATAATTACAAGAAACACGGGGGTCAGACTACCCGAGGGGTGAAAAAATTCCGATTTCTAGATTTTCTAAAAAATATCCTAAGCCGTGCCTCCTTAACAATAGTGCCATTTGAAAAAACGTGAAATTCTTATGTTAATTGTGTGGATTAATGTGTTGTAGTCAGTGATGAATCCACATTTCATCATCTTTATTCTATCATTTTGGCACCAAAAACTCTGGCAAATGCTCGTAAATAGCATTAAATACCGCATCTTAGCATTCATGCATGTGCATTCAATTAGGGTATAAAATACTGTAATTAAATCCAAAATTATAGAATAAATAAAAGAAAATAAAAAGAATAAAATATTGTAAATATTTTATGACCCAAAACCACGAGACCTAGGCATCTTGATGAATAGGTCGACCAGGAATAAAGTAGGGGGAGATAAGGGTCAAATACCTATATTATTCTATTCATTCTTTATTCATTTTGGGACCTATTTTTGGTTCCACTTTTTGTACATCAAATACAGAAACTTTGTACATGAAAGTTGTAGAAATTAAATAAAGAAAAATGCAAAATTGATTTCACAGAAAAATAATGCACAGATAAAAAATTATGGTCTGAATAAAATGCCAGAATCCCAACTTCCAACACCCGTATCTCACAACTGAAAACTCCAAATGCAGCAAACTCACCTTTAATTGTATATAGAATAAAATAATCTATTTAATGGCGGTGGTTTCGCATTTGGCGGAGCTACGGTTTGAAAGTTGAGCTTTGGACCCACATTGTACAGTTATACTGATTAAAATATTTAATTTATTATTTATTTATTATTTTTATAATTTTATATTTTTATAATTTTGTAAATATTATTTATAATAAATATGTATATTAAAGTCAGAATAAAAATGCAAAGAAAACTCAAAATAAAAATACTTATAAATACAATATATTGGTACACGACCTATACTTATACCTATATAAACTATACTTCTATTTTATTAATTATAAAAAATACATCAGAAAAATAAAATAAAAATATACTCATGTGTATGAAAGTCTTTTATAATTTTATAAAATAATACCCAAAAATAAATAAATTAAAAACACAAAAATAAAAATAAAGGAATTAAATATATAAATAATATACCTATAAGGGTATAATTGGCAACTTGAAAAATATGCTTCATAAAAATAATTAAAAATCACCATAAAATAACTTATAAAATAATAAATATTTTTTATTAAATAACCTAAAATTAATTAAATCATTTCCTAATTTTAATTCAATTTACAAGTTTTTTATTTAATTTTTGTCTTTTTGCGGATGACGTGGCCCAATCAGGCCACACCATCCGTTGATCGGGGGTCAACTCCTTGACCCCAGGTCTGTGACCGCGGGACATGGAGAGGCACCCATCTTCTTGGGTTTTTCGCGGGCTGACCTTTCATCCTTTGATGACTGATGACGCGAAATTCGTACGGTCGAGATATGTAAAAATAATGTCAAAAATGTCGTCGTTCTCAACCGCACGATTCGGTCAACGGAAAAATTTGTAAACCACTCAGGAAAAGAGATGAATCAAGAAAACAATGTAAGCGGTCTTTCGCTATTCTTTTTACCTGGTATAGCGACCAGGGTCGAACACAAGGAGCACGATTTAAAAACTAAGTAGTCAAATTTCAGAAAAGAATTTTTTTAGTGGTTTTTCAATTTTATATTTTTTTTATTTTTCGAATAAGCACAAATGAAGACAAGTGATAAAGAAAAGCACACGCAATCTTTTTCGTATTTTGTAATTTTTTGGAGTTTTATAAGTGGAAAATGCACAAAATTTGGATAGAAATTAAAACAAGTCAAAATACATCTACACTAATTTTTTTTTGAAATTTTTAAGCAATATTTCTATTTTTTATGAATTTTCAAAGTGTAGGCAAGCAAAAAGACAATGTTTTTGATTTTTTAAAAATATTAAAAACCAACGAAATACAACGAGAATTTTATACAATGATGAGGCACATAACAAGAGCATACATGAATTTTCACAAAATTGTTCAACTCATAAAACATTTATTCCCTTCAAAAAGATCATGCAATTCAAGGTGTGGACAGACAAGGACTTAAATGTAACTTTCTTAAAGTTCATGCACAAAAAGATAATAGAAATAAACTTCAGACTAAAAAGTTGCAAATTACCCAGTAGGAGGGTGCCGTGCACATGACTTTCAAGAGTGGTGGGAGACTTTGCAAATATCAAAACTTCCAATGATGATCTTGTAATGTTTCCATTTTTTAAGACCCAAGCCCTAGGGTTCCTTCGCTTCCTTCTTTCACAAGGTGGAGAGCACGGCCGTCGCCCACCCCGTCTCTTCTTCCTTCACGCAGCAGGCAAGGGTGCGGAGCGGCGGAGGGTGCGGCTTCGGCGGCGGATGGAGGCAAGGAGGGCGGTGGCGCGCCACGCGGGCGCACACGGAGGACGGGCGCGCGGCCTGGGCGGTTGACGCCTCCGCGGGGATGGTCCTGGAAGGGAAGGCGGCACTGGGTGGAGGCGGGCCACACCGGGGCGGCGCGGCTGGATGCGCCGAAGGGTGCGCGTGGAGGCACGCACTGGTGGAGGACGGGGCCGCCGCCCGCAGAGGGCAGTTGCTGGGCTGTTGCGGGGCAGCGGGAGCCGCCACGCGGCGCTGGAGGACGCGGGGGCTCTGGAGGTGGCGGGCCTAACGCGCGCCCGCGGGCGGAGTGGCACGAACACCGGCGGGACTGCGCACAGGTACGGGGATCAGGCGGGAATACGCGGGGAGGCCAAGGGCGCGGGTGGCTGGGCGGCGCCGTCGCCCGCTGGAGGACGTGGAGCTGAGCCGCGCAGGCGGTGCCGGGCGTGAGCGAAGGCGTCGCCGCCCTCGCGCGCTGGGATGGAGGTTGAAGGCGTGGCCGCCCTCGCGCAGCCGTTGGCAAAAAGTGGTGGCCTGCGCGCGCGCACGGCGCGGTGGCGCGCAGGTCGAGGACGGAAGCAGTTAACGGCGAGGGGCCCGCTGGGGCGTTGCTGTAGCGGCACTACCGTGCGGCCGCGCGCTGCGGAGTGCGGAGGTGCGAATGCAGGCGGCGGGGGTGGCGGCCTGCTGCTTCAATATTTTTTTTTATTTTTTTGTTTTTATTTATGATTAAACTGCAGAGAAACAAAAAAAATGTATTTTTTTGTTTTGTTTTTCTTTTAACAGCAGTTGTAAACAAACAGAGCATAAAAAAATCTTTTTTTTTGTTTTTTTATTTTTTAATTAATCCTGCAAAATAAATTGTCAGAGAGAAAGATAAATGATTTTTTTTTAATTTTTTTTAACCTGCAAAACAAGGGTTAGATACAGTTTTTTTAAATTTATTTATAAACAAAGAGAGTCAATGAATGAGCGGATCTAGGCGATGCGGGAGAGAGATCCGTGTCTCCGGTCACCGTGCGTGACCGGAGGTGACAGGTTATGCGGGATAGAATGTGAAACGGATAGATTGCGAGGTGAGGTGAAATCTTCGATGTCGGATCGGAAAGAGAGGTGATGGAAATTTTCTTTGTGATTTTAAGATCTAAAAACTACTCTCTAAAGCTACGCAAAAATTAAAACTACGATTTATCTAGGAAAAATAACGAAAAGTAAAAGTGGATCTCACCTCGGGGTTCGGAAATGCTATTGTGGCCTCGACGACGACCGAACGCTGTCACCGGACGGCTCGGAGGCTAAGCACCTTTCTTCGACGAGTAGCTTCTCGGAGGTTGGGCTCCTCTCTCCAAAGGTTGATCAAGTCTGAATGAGGGAGGAGGAGCCCATTAAAAAGAGAAGAAAATCAAAAATGGAAGATATTCACAAATGAGGAAAGTGTTTATTGGTGAATTAAATAAAATAATTGAATAAATAAAATAAATAATTAATTAAAAAGAATTTCGTAATTAATTAAAATAAATAAATTAAATAAATCCCAAAAATCAATTAACCACCTTAATGGTGGCTATTTAAGGCACAAAATCAAATCTTTACATAAAAGGTAAGTTATCAAATCAAATGAATTCAAATAAATCAAATAAATTAAATAATTACATATGATTTTCGTAATTAAATAAATTAAATTAATTAATGTGAGACAATTAATTTTTTTGGTAATTTTTATTTAGGGAAATTAATTGTATACATATATTATACACATATAATACAATATACATAGGTACAAATAAGGAAATAATTTTTATAAAAGATTTTTTTTTAATTTTTATTTTTTTTAATTTTTTTAATGAAAACAATATTTACAATAAACATTATGTATAAAAATAAATATAAATAAATATGTTCATCAAATATATAGGAAAACTGCACAAAACACCCCAGAAAACCGACTTTTTAACCGTAACTCCAAAAATAATGAAACCACAGCCATTTGAAAGATAATTTAATTTATAGTATGATGGAAGTGAGTTTGGTTCAATTTGAGCTTGTGTGGAGTCGGAATTGATGTTTCAATTATCACTTTGTGGCTTTTTTTGGGTGTAATTATTTGCAATATATACAATATTTTATTTTGTAAATATTTTTATTATTTACAACACAATTTTATTTACAACTTTTATTTACGAAAATAATTAGTTTGAGGTCACATTATGTACAGATAAAATAATATAAGTTTTGTATAAATATACATGAAAAATATTTACAAGATATTTTTGATTTTCCTGACAAACGACCCTATCTCCCCCTACTTTATTCCTGGTCGATCAGGTCAAGTCTTGACCTTCTCTCGGGGTTTGGGTCAGTCTGTATTTATTGCATAACTACATCCTTTATTTTTCTTTTCTTTTTCTTTTCTTCTTTATTCTTTTATTTATGTACAAAAAGTGTTAAAAATGCAATTTTAACAAATGCATGCAAAATGGTAAAATTATGAAATTAATGGGTATTTACATGTGTTTGACTAAGAAAATGAAGCTAAAATAAAAGAATAAAGGCGATGAATCGTGGATTCATCAATGACGCACCCTTCTGCAACTTTGATCCCCTAAGGACCCTCTAGCTCGCCCATCTCTTTCCTCGGGCAGAGGATCACTGTGTTGCTTGTTCTCCCTTGATCTTCGAGCCACCTCCACCACCTTTCAAAACCAACCCCCTGTCTTTCCCTTCCTCTAGGAACCGTTTTGGCCAGCACCAGGGACCTCCGAGGAGTTCTAGCGAATCCCCGGTGACAGAGGGTGATTCCCGTCCACGTTGAGGTGCAACCCAGGCGCTCCTGGGCGTGTTCCAAGCCAACTCCGACCACTTGGCCGTCGAGGTCCAACCTTGGGCTCCCCAACCCTCGAGGTACCAATTTTCATTATTTTTCGTTCTTTATTTCCTTTGCCTTTAGCCATAGGTTAGATCACCACATTCCTCTTCGTTCGACACCCCTATCGTCGCTCCCACCGACCATCTCGCCGGAGCTTGCTCCGGCGAGCACCCATCTACGCCAAATGCCACTCCAACCACTCAAGACTCGCCCTGGACAACTCTCTATTGTTTTGCACTTATCTTGCAGGGTCCAGGAGCGAAGAGACCCCCTCCTGGGGTCGTTTTTGACAAAAGTAGACGTCCTGGGGGCAGCCCTTCTTCGCCAACATCGCAGTGGACCTCCGACCATAGTGAGGCCATTTTGTAGCTGCAAACACCTCGAGGGAGCTCCCAGGCATCTCGTGAAGCTGTTGGAAGGAGTTCCACCACTCCGAGTGGCGAGATTTTGCGGAACAAAAGTTGCCGGAGCTCAGTTCTTCCCGCGTTCTTCCTTCATCACCCAGAGCCATCGATTCCACAGGTGTTCTTCCAACGCTTCAGGGACCGTCGGATCGAGAGCGCTCAGAGCCGTCCATCGCGAGAAGATCATCTAATCATGAGCATCCAGATCGAACCGCCATCGGCGCCTCCTGGGCTGACGCGTGTCTAAGTAAAGATTGAGGAGCCGTTGGATCGATTCTGTGGGGGTATTTTTCTCTTTAACCCCCGCAATTTTGTTTATTTCTTAAGTAATTTAGAAACTTCCCTTGGCCTGTTAAAACTTCCGTATAATTTACATTCAAGCCCCCGAGCTTTCCCTATTTACTTTTAGACCCTCGGCCACGTCGCCTCACGTGTCCGTGCATGTGAGGTGCGTGGCCATTTTGCATAGGAGCCCTCGGGCATTTTGTGATTTGTCATCGGTCCAAGGACTATCAGTTCGCGTGTAATATTTTTGGTACATTTGTACATCAACTCCTCGGGATTTTGTCAAGTGCATATTAGTCCCTTCCAGGCGCGTACGCTCTCGCACGTGACCCGGGAATTTTGTACTGCTACACCTGCGGGATTTGACATTTATATTTAGTCCAACAAGTCGCCTAAATAGTGTAATAATTTGTGGTAATTTTGCACTCAAGTCCCAGGAGTTTTGTCTATTTGCAGAAAAGCCCCTGCCAGGCCTTTAATTGTTTCTTGCTCGATCCATTTAATTCAGGCCTCATTTTAATTCTAAAAATTCTCAAAATTTAAACTTAAGCTCCTTTCAACTGGTACTTTAACGCCATATTTTTAGTTCTTGATTTAATTTATTTTTCTATTTTTTTAAAAATAAAAAACATGCTACTTATCCACTGTCTAGCTTAGAAAATACCAAAAAAATAGTAAAATATCTCGAAAAATTCCAAAAAAATTCCCAACTGTCTATTTTATCATATTTTAGTGTCAGTCCAAAAATCACTAAAAATCTCAAAAGAAAAACCTTAAAAATTAGAAAATACTTAAAAACTTCAAAAAAATCTATAAAATCAAAGAAAACTCTATATTTTATTATCTTTATTTGAAAAATAGTGAGGAAAAATTTTTGTGGCTGTTTGCTATTTTTAATTCCCATTTTACTTACAGCCAGTACCTATTTCACTGTTCTCCTTTATTTCAGCATTTAAAAATACCAAAAATATTTTGAAAGACACCCAAAAATCACAAAAACAGTAAAAAATTTATAAAATACCAAACAGTTTTATTTCTTAATTTTTTGCTATTTTTGCATATTGTTATTAATATTCTACCTTCTCTTTTATTACATTGTCTTTATCTTCCAATATTGAAAAAGTAAAAAAATATAAAATATAAAATTATAAAAATCAGAAAATTAAAAACCAAAATATAAAATTAAAAAAAATAATAAAAAAAATAAAATTTCAAAAACCCACAAAAATCATTTGCTTGCATAGTGTAGACAACACCTCACACTCACACACACATTTGTTTGCTTCTACCCGGTTTGCTCCCTGTATTCGAACTCTTTGCATACTTGTCCTATACATCTTTTGTGGAGAGTTAAAAATAAATTTTAACTCCACATTTATTTCTTATTGTTTGATCTATAGTGTGGGTTAATTGTTGATTAAACATACGATTTTGCAGTGGTCACGACACCGACTGTTGACTCGCCTTGTGAGTTAATACGACTGCTCTAAATTTTGTGTTTATCAGTCAGGCAAAGAAGTGTTGATCAAATTAAATGATTAATTAATTAATTAAAATCCAAAAGCAATTGAATTTATTTTACTTGAGCAAGCTCTAGGTCGATCACAAGGAGGTAACTACTGTCTCGTTATGATGTTTATTAGGTCATTTTAGGTTTTTGAGGAGTAAGTTTTTTAGAAATTTTGCAATTAATGAATAAATTTGGCTAAATATAGATATTAAAATACAATTTTTCACTTAGATGATGTCCAAAAAGTCCCAAACTTGGTAAGAATGTTAATGCATGCAAAATAATCTACTATGGATTTTTGGTAATTCTCTGATGTAAATTGAATTTTCTATAACTAAATATTTCAAAATTGGTGACCTGTAATATTTTAATTTTATTAAATCGTAAACATCAATATTTCAAGAAAATAAAGTTATACTGGATGTAACTAATTAATAGGCACCCAAGAAATATTTCTCATACTACAAATCCTAAGTTTATTCAGAACTAAAATTCAATTACTCAAATTACCAATTAATTTATTTTAATCAAAATATGTGTGCAAATGATGTGATTTTTTGAAACATTATAGAAAACAATTTATCCTAAAAAATGTGGTTTTTTTGGGAATTTTTAGAGAAAATATTAATTCAACACAAATGAAGAATCACGAACTGAGTAAATTACAATAATTCTATCACAATAAATATTATAAATCAATCAATGCTTACAAAACTTCTCATTAGATAAGTAAGATGAATAGAATTAAGTGTTCTACAATATATGCTTTTCAAAATTTTAAAATCAAATGAGAATGATGCTTAAACTAGTACTCAAACCTGGGGGTCTAAGTACAAATAAGAAATAAAAGGAGTTTAAACAACTAGCACACATAGTGTTTCTTTAATTACCACAAGTTGTAGGGGCTAGTGCTTAGATTATCCTAGAGGTGCCATGTGTCGTATAGATGAGCTCATACTTTGTGTAAATATGGAAATATGTAAGAGCTTCTTGCAATATGCCACAAAGGGCATGTAGGTCATGCGATAAGGTTGTCCCTGTTCATCTTCATGACTACACGGATGTGGAGGAGACTAGGGGAGACATAGTTGAGGAGATACACATGAAAGGGCGATAGCCTTGTTTGCGATGGTAAATACTGGCTTCGATGATGAGATGTTATGATCTAGATCGAACCGAAGTTGTTCTCCTCCTTCGAGCATGTATGTTGTGCCTGTTGCACAAGGGGGAGAAAATGGCTCTGTTTGGCAGGTGTACAATTGTTGCAACTCCTGTAGAGGTATGGACCAAGGTAGAGGAGGATGATCAGAATGGAAATCTGTGTAGAGGTTGTGACTCCCTACTGCTCGATGTGAAGTGGTGGAAGGTGATGGCGTGGGGCTGCTTTGTAATTGAGCTGGTTGCAAGCACAACTGTGAGTCTAGGATGTGTGGTGTTCTAGTTGGTGTACCTGCAATGAATCAAAGGCTCTCTCCTACTGTTTAACCTACATGTTGTGCCAAAACAAAAGGGAAGATGTGTGAATGGCGATGTGCGGTGTGAAGGAATGAGCACATAATTGGCCGTGCTCTCAAAGAGATGAACTGAAATGGGAGAAGGGTGAAATGAATTTCAGATTGATTTTGGGGTTTTGATTGATATGGAAATGTGTTCTGAATTTCAAGAAGAAGATGAAGATGGGGAATAATAGTAGCAGAAAATAAAGAACAGGAAGAAGGAAGGAAGAAGGTGTTCACCTGGAGTCTCATCGGAGTGTGGAGCTCTGGTCGTGGGATCGGGTTCGATATCTTGGCCTCAAGTAGTGTGGTGGAGGAATCACAAAGCTGGGGGATATTCCTGCGAGGGGGCTATGATGAGATGGGTTACACCTCAGATCTTGACTCGAGGGTGAGAGAACCTCATCTTTGCTCAACTCATGGCATCACTGCTATCACCAGGACACGATGAGGGGATGAAAATTTCTTCTCATTTGATGGATGATCCGCGATGGAGATGGATGGGAGAGGGGATTTGATGAGAGAGCGTTTGGGATTGGCGAAGAAAGGGGAGTGGCGTACATAGAGAAGAGTGGGTGTAGTCGACTGGGTCGAGGAGAAGCGAGAGTTGCGGGAAGGAGGAGACTCATTGCTCGTAGTCGAAGGAATCAAAGGTAGGAGAAGGGGTCTCGGCCATTCGATCGGTCGAGATTGAACGACCAAGAAAGGGACACATGCATGGAAATTACTAAAATTTAATAAAAATAAAGAGGTTTTATTAAGGACCATTGGATAAAGAACTATTCCTCCAATGGTCCAGAAAAGAAGATGCAAAGAGGAGTAAGTGGGGGGACAAGTGGCGGCTCCAGGAGCTGCCATGTGTCGCTTTCACAAAAATCATAAAACTAAAATAAAGATAAATCAAAATAAAATAGTAAAAATGTCAAATAAAAAATTTTCTTCATGAAAGTTGTTCTTCTCAATGAGATCTACAACTTTCATGATGGGTCTATAACCAAAATAATTTATCTGTACAAACTGTATTTTTGTGGTTTCTTATGTATATAAAATGCATGAATTTTTAAACTTTGTAATTTTTTTGATTTTTTAATAAAATAAAATTTATAAAATAATATAATATAAAAGAAATATTTATACTTAATCGACTTTTTGGTATTTTAATAATTAATAAGATAAGAAAATAAAATACAAGGGACTTATGTACAAACTATTAATACATAGTAAGAATAATTCATTTTCTTTAATTTTAAAATTCTTTTTTATTTTGAATTTTACAAACTTTATTAAAAAATAAATCAATGAAAATAAATGAAGAAGAATAAATAAAAAAGAGTTAATTTTGTATGTAAAATGATAAGGTCAAATTGGTCAATATATACAATATACGATGCGAACCCAAAATCCATGTTTCACATAAGAACTCTGATTATTTTGAATTTATCTTATTTAGTAGATAATTGAATGTACATTAATTTAAAAGTGAGTAGGGATTCATAGGAGACAGTATATTAGAGATATTAAACTTTACAGCTTTTTTGATCTCAAAATTAGGGTTTGGTTTTATTTGACAACTCTACAGGATAGTATTGTTATGTTTTTTCCTCTATTAGTGATATTATTATGTATAACGGAGTTGATTAATTGGATTTGGAGTTAGTGAACAATAAGGAAAATAGGAGAAGTTATGTTAATATACATGTGATTATTTACACATAATTTCTGACTTCTTAAAAATACCATCATGAATGCTTAAATATGGATATTATTTACACATGCATGAATGATAACAATGTAATACTAATCCCTAAATGTATTTAATTATTTGAGAACAGAGCTCTATTTTTAGCTTTTAATGCGATGAATCGGAAATTCATCACCATCTAGGAATAATTTAATTATTAAATCAAGTGTAAGTTTAAATCACTAATCATGAGCATTCTTTGTAGTTGTGTTCTATTGTTTTGCATTGTCATACATTTTGTAGCATATAAAGAACATGCATATAAAAAGATCAAGAGAAGAACATGCATGCATCCTCATTGCATTCATTGACCTACATTCCATTAAATAGCTTAATCCAGGTATTTAAATCATAGTTAAATAACATGATTTGCTCTTGTCCTTGTATTGGACACATGACTTATGGAGGTATTAATTACACCTCGCTCCTCACTTTACAGAGTTTATCTTAGCAAGGTTCCGATAGATTGTCATTGGCCCGTATTACAACGATACGATATTAACTTAACCAACTGATGGTTCGTCACCCATGACATATTCCCAGTAACAGTTGCTTCTTCACCTCTTGGGTAGTCCTTTCCTTCTAACTCTATTGTAGGGTGGCTCCACCTTCTGGGTAGCCCTTTCCACTAATTGTTGACCCGATCAGTTATCGAGGAATACTGGCCTAGACAACTTGTTGGGATTGCACCCAATTAGACCCCTTCGCTACATCTGAAATGCTTACCCAACTTATCTAGTAGTATCCCCTACTACTTATAAGCTACTACATTACGCTGTGATTACTAGATCCGGTACTATATTTGGCATGCTACAATTACCTCTGCTTATATTCACAATGTCCTCGTTGCTCAATGACTCATGACATATTCCTAGTAACAATGGCTTCTTCACTTCTTGGCTAGCCCTTTCCTCCTAACTCTATGGTAGGGGTGGTTCGACCTCTTGGGTAGCCATTTCCACTATTAGAGGGAATATGCTCTGATACCATCTGTAATGTCTAGGGCCCTGGTGCTGGTCCGTTATCAGGAATTACTGACCTAGACAACTTGTTGGGCTTGGTCCCAACCAGAGCCCTTTAGCACAACCCAAAATGCTTAAGTCCAAGCTATCTAGTAGCCCCCTACTTCTTATAGGCTACTGCCACACTCTGTGATTACTAGATGTGGCACTACGTTTGAGGTGCTACATTCTCGAATCATAATCAGACACTACTACATTTAAGATAGTTGGAATATGATCATTTTCGTCAATATTTTTGATAAAACTAAGAATATTGATAGAGAGAGAATGAGCTTCATGAAAAAATCAAAGATCTATAAATCTCCTTTCTTCAAGGCATTTGGATCTGACTTGTATTGAAAGACTCGAGCATTAGTTTGAGTTAGAAAATTCTTCAAAAATGAATGAAATTAGCCAAGACAATACTAACTAATCTTGCTTGTAACATGTGATCTCATTAGGAACTTTAACTCTAGTAGAAGAATCTTCATTGGAGGAGTCCTCAACAATTTGAGGAGGCAGATCAAGAGATCCATCAACCATATTCATTAGATCATAGTGAATATGATGAAAAATCCATGTATTTCATGCTGGTTAAGAAGACATAACACACATGCATTTGTGTGCACACACACACCCACACCAGATAATCCAAGACTTTCACTGATCAGTGTTTCCTCCTTAGTAGAGTTCTGACACTCAGACATCATCCAATGACAAAAAAGCTAAGAAAGATCAGCAATTAAAACATGATCCAATACTTCCTCGGATAGGTTCAGATATGTTTTCCATAGATAAAGAACGATTTGTCGAAGTAGGAAGAGATTTTGACAGAGTGATGATCGGGCAAAGCAAGATTGAAATCATCAAAACAACAATACTCAGAACTTCAATTGCAGTAAAGAATCTTGCTATGATATCATGTCACTGTTAAGAATAGAAGGTACGTGACAATGTATATGGTGTTAGTTGTGTAACAAAATAAAAAGATACTAATATCTTATTTGTAGATGTAGAGGTTAGGTGCTCTATAGAATTACATAAAGGACATGATATGACAACATATTATATTATATGCAGCAACAAGAAATAACATAAAAATTCTCTTGGGAACATTAGCCTACCTAGCTTTAGCTGCACTAAATGGCTGGATCGTGCGGGCAAGGAATTAATTTGGGTGGAAAATGAGTCCTAGGGATAACCAATATGTCTAACAGCGGTTAAGACCATATTTAAGTAGGAAAAGCTCATGTGATGTAGTTTAATTTATAGCAAGGCTTGTTGTATTTCTTTTTTGCGAAACTTTGTGAAAATCCAATTATACGCATTTAATGTATGCATATTACTCTATATAATTACCGGGTTTTGTTTTGATAAGATGTTCATATCCATTTTCTCTTAAAATTCAAAGAAAAAGTCAACATAGGTGGTACTCAAAAATCAATTCAAATTTTGGATATTTTACCATCAAGATAAAATACGTAGAAATATCCTATCAAAAAGAATTTTGCCAGATACGTAAAACAACATACATACATCAAATCCATACGGTTGTATTTTTCACAAGAGTTTCGCATAAAATAGATCAGGTCACGGCCAGTATGGTCCATTCCGTAAAAAAATATTTAAGGCTTCTGAAAAGAGAAAAAAACACGTAAACACTTCCGCAACAAAGTAAATATTTCGAATAATTACGTTAGAAAAACAAGACAATTACATCCGTTTCGTATGACTCCAACTCATCAAAGTAATGACTACCAAAACTTCGCAAATACAAACACTGCAAAATTTTCTTCATATCACTACGAATCCGATTATCGTTAGTCAGAGTCCCTTGCCAAAAGGCCTCCTAATTTAGTTTTCATGAACTCAGAATATTCAGAAGGGACACCCTGTTCCGTATCAAATTCCTGAAGATGCCCTCCACTCCCTTCTCAAGCTCCTCCATCCTCCACTCCAACTCCTTCATCTGCCTCTGCGCCGTACCCACCATCTCCCAACTTATCGCCTTCTTCCACTTCAGCTGCCTTTGGAGCTCCAGAACCATCGCATCCGCCACTTCCAGCTCGCTTATACCACTGTCAATCCCTTCCTTCTTCGCCGTCTTCCTCCCCATGATCATCCGAGCAATCAGGGAGAGAGATCGTACCGGAGCGAGCGATTCCAGCAGAGAGCTGAGCACCTTGGTGGACGAATCCTTTACGTCTTCGAGGAGCATCAGCACATCGGGGAGGTCTTGCACCATCGTGTGGCTGCGGCATGATCCCCTGCCTCCGTTCTTCACAGGTTTAAGGCACTTATTTATCGACTTCTTGGCGTTGTTGCGGCAACTCAGGTAAGCGTTGACACTGCGAGCAACCACAGCATTGGTAGGGCAGCGGCGGAGCATCGAGTGGACGTCTTGCGCGTGTTCTTTCGTCACGGCAAGAACCTTCCTAGCGGTGTCGCATGCATCGAGGAGGTGGACGTAACCGTCGAGCGCATGCTCGACGCACTGCGCGCCCTTGAGGCGGGCGAGGGCCTGGCGGTTGCCCGGGGATCGAAGAAGCTCCTCGACAGAGGAGTAGAGCCTGGTTAGAGCTGGAAAGGACACGGCGGGGGGCACCGAGAGGTGTAATTTGGACAGGTCTTCATCGATGGAGGTGGAGGGAAGGCAGAGACGGGAGGGGAGGCTTGTGGAGCGAGCGGGAGGGGCAAGGCGGAGACGGTGAGGGAGGCTTGCAGATCGAGCTGGAGGAGGATGAGGATTCATGAGGAAGAAGATGAGTGCGAAGATCTCTTAGGGTTAATTTGGCGGGATGGATGGAGAAAGGGGGGACGAGGGCATTTATACAAAGACCTTTGACGGATACCAAGGGACTGGTGTCTGGTCGCCTGTGCCCGTTATTGTTAGGGGCGGGGGAGCGGAGTCTGCCTTTTCCAACAACGGCTCCCTTGATTTCAGGAAAGCCTATCCTTATCAGATATTAGATCGGAAGAGTTTGATAAATATGTAATATATTGCCAGTTGAACATAAATTATTTGGAAATATCAATCAAAATATATACACAAGTCGGCTACTTCGAAGAATGACGTAAAGTCTGACGTAGAAATCTGGTATTGAGATGTATTAAATCCAAGCATACACGTTCATCCTAATGTATTGTAAGTGAGATGAAACGGATAAGGATACCGACACCATATCTATTTTATACAGATTTTGATATCTGTATCCGTTCTAAAAAATATAGAGTATTGGCAACATTTTGATATCCGCAGCCATATCCATTACATATGAGTACAAGAAAAGTGGGTTAGATCGATGGTTTTTTCTTTTTCAAAACCTATTCTACATCAGCCATTGTTAAATATATATCGACAATATCGTTCCTTGCGAAATTAGAAATTAGTAACAAATATAATATCTGTCCCCATATCATTAATGATTGTCGATAGAACATCGCTTATCCGTCGCTAATTTTCAAAATTGTTACTAAATTTTTAGTTCAAATTTGAGCAACGATTAGTTAATGTTTTAAAAAATGACAACGGATAAGTGTTGTTATATAGATCATTGTTAATGATATAACAATGGATAATACATTCGTCGTAAATTTCAGGTATAAAAAATAAATTCACAACAAATAATATCGTTATTATTTATTTAACAACAATTGATTTATTTTGAAAGAAAAGTCGCTATAGCCCAATTTTATTATAGTGTATACAAATATATTTATAGATTTATTTTTAACCGTATATAATATATGTTTGACCTTTTTCCACAATATATAGTATAATTATTATGATAACACAATAGTATATTATAGAATACGTGTGTTACTTCAAATGCATGAATTTTTAAGCTAATCTACAGAGTATTTTAAATATTATCCGTATGTGATCAATATTTGTTTAAATCCATATCCGTGTCTTAAAGATATAATAACATAGATTTTATATCTGTCATCATATGTATTCGTATCGAATTCATATTTAAAAACGGATAAGCATATTGTAAAACGTATATCAGTATCGGTCCATGAAAAATTGCATCCCTGGTTGTAAAGCTTGATTTTGTGAGTTACTTGTTTTGTGAGGGAGCGAGGTTCATCTCTCAAATGGGATGTCTTATGGCTCATATCTGTATCATTTTAACCATACCACAATAGAAAATGATCCGTTGTTGAGGACTGTAGGATAGTGATATTAATAACACGAAAATGGTTCAAATCAAAACAAAAAGTTACTCAAAATCTTACCAGGATTATGTGACCATTCAAGATAAGTTAATTCAGATTTTCTCGGAATATATTAATTGACGTCATCTGGTAGAGTTTTTTCTATAACCATACCAATGATCAAATCTTACGTTATCAGGGATATTTAAATTCACAACCTTGAGTATTTTTCGTACTATGTACATAACACTCGATAATTACAACTTACACGAGAAACCCTGAATAGTCATTGCACCTCACAACTATAACTCCCTGTTAGTTTAATTCATCAACTCAACCACATTATAGAGTTAATTTAACCCGTCTTAAATCCAATCACTATGTTATATAAACCCAAAAAACAAAAAAAGGATGAAACAACCCCCATCCTGCCTCCTTCCTCCTACAACTCCCTCCTCCTTCCATCAGCCACATCCCCTCATTCTTCCTCCTCCAACCCCTCCTCCTTTCTTTACCCACAGCCCTCCCTGTCCGCCTACACCTCCTCCCTTGATGAATCATCATTTCATCACCTTTATTCTTTCATTTTAGCCTTAAATCACTAACTAAATGCATGCATATATCATTAATTTTTGAAAATAAACATTCAATATATTAATAATAAAATAAAAGAATAAAGAAAAGAAAAGAAAAGAAAAAGAATGAATTGCCAAAAATATTGAGTGACCGTAGCCGCTGAGACCCAGTCATCATGATGACTTCGTCGACAAAGAATAAAGTAGGGAGAGAAAGGATGGTCAACTATACAGAAAAATCCACTAAAAAATCCTAAGATTTATATGCCAATAAGTATTGTCTGGGGTCTATTTTATTCTCCCATTTTATTCATCAAATAAATAAATTTTAAACATAAATACACAAAGAAGAACACAAATTTGATTTCATTGGAACATAATGCACAGTGTGCCCATGTCACACAAAATAAAAAGCTGTAAAGAAAATTTTGCAATAGGCAAAATTGACCAAACTCATCTTTAAATGTATATAAAATTTCATAAGTTGTTTAATGAAAATAGCTTCATTCTATTTGGATCTAAGATGCAAAAGTTAGATTTTGGGTCCCTATTATGCAAGATACATGTATATTACATTCAATATATTTATTCTTTAGATTATTCCATTTCTTATATTTTATAAAATTGTAAATATTATTTAAAACACATGTCCATAATTATATTAAAAAAATAATAAAATTTTAAAAATAACTAAATTAATTCATTACATATATGAAATATACCTATATATACATATAAAAAATATGTATAGAATTATTTAACTATATAAATAAACTCATAAAATAAAACAAAAATACCTAAATATGTAATTAAATAAATTACGAATATATAAAATACATGTATACAATAATAAAATACAAAATACAAATAAAAATAAAATATGTAAAATACAGGTAAATTTAACTATATATACATGTAAAAATTAATACATTATAAATAGCCTTGTAAAAAAAAATAGGCAATAAATACTGCATTAAATTATAAATATTTTTGACATTTTAATAAAAATAATCAATTCGTTTATTAATTTTTATCGATTTTGCTAGCTATTTTCTATTCTCCTTTTCCTGGTTGGTCCACGTGGACCAACCATGGCCCTTCAAAATTTAACCTAGGTCAAGTGTCCTTCTCCTATGCCCCATGTCAGAGCTCACAAGCTACCTTCCTTCTCCATTTTCTCACGGTTGCTCCATACCTCCGTATCTCTCGAGACCCTCCACCTTTTGCATTCATATGATTAGTCACCCTCACCTATACATTAGCCTCCACCAGCCACTGTCCTCGGTCTTCCAAACCTCTCTACCATTTTTGCCCCTCGTTAACCTATAAATTAACCAAGCCGGTGATCTTTCCTGTTTTGATCCTTCTTCGCCCATCGTAACCCCCATTGGATCTCACTATTGAGTCCTTGGTGACAACAAGAACAACTCCGGTCATTTATGGCCCGGATAAGGTGGAGGAAAGTTGGATCCAGGTTCGCAGACCTTCATCTTCAGTGACATCTTCTGCTTCGAGCTTCCCAAGATCGTCGAGCTGCTAGGTACGACCCTAATTCTCACATTTCATTTCCTTAATGTAGAATAGGTTTCAATTCAGTCTTTTAATCAAGCATTTAGTGTAATTTTGAAATTAAATTGGGTGGAGCTTCCTACTCTGGCACCAAATTCATCGTGTCCTTCCATCATTTTGACTCCCTTCTATTCCATTATCTTCGCCTTCCACTTATACATCTTAGCACCATGGTTCCCACGTGATTCCTGTAAGGAATCAGTTCATCAGAGCTCCATCTACCGCCTTCGTTGGATCCCCTATTGTTATGCTTACTATGTGTTGTAGCAACTTTAATATAAGGTTGAGTGGATAGCCCTTGACCTCGCTAAAATTTTGGTGCTGGTTTGCGATAACCAATACCACATGGAGACCCACCTGAAGTTTTAAACATGGGCTCTAGGCCAGTCGACCTCCAGGTCTCTCCTAGTGAGCCCTGAATTTCAAGAAGGTACCTGCCAGACACATAAGGATCCCAGAAAGGAGGAGAGTTTTTCAGAGGAGAAGGAGGAGGTCGGAGGTGACCATGACTGTTGATTCAGACTCACCAGCAGTGAGTTCTTCAACATTCTTTAAGCCAACATCTAAGCTATCGGATAAAGCTTGAGGCCCGGATCTAATCTGGGCCCTTGATTTTAAATGAAGCGGTACACGACGAGGAGTGTACCTCATCCCTACGATCGCACACAAGTAAAGGGGTAATTTATTAAGTAACCCCCTTTTGTAACTTTAATATTTAGCCTTATAAATATTTAACATGTTATAAGTTTTATGTAAAATTTGCGATTGGGCCCATGTTTCTTGTATATTACATATATGTCAAGTGCAACATCGACTCATGTGGTGCCTCACATGAGTTAGATATTTGCATACATACCCCTCCGGCATAGTATATTCAGGATTTAGTATTAAAATTGTACTTTAAGTTAAAAACTTTGGGATATTTTGCATATGACCCCAGACTTAATTTTTAATTGCAATATACCCTAGTTAAGATGTGTAATTATTTTCATGTATTTCATTTTGGATTAACTAGCTACCCTGATCCAAAAATTGTGTAATAATTACTAAAGATGACTTGAATGATGTTTATCCACATGCAATTTTTATTTATCAGTTCATAGAATTTTCAATTTATTAAAAAATACTTTATTTATTTATATTCCATGTTTAGAGATAAAAGTACAAAAAATAGAAAAATATCTTTCAAAATAAAAAAAATATATCATATATTTTACATATTATAGCTATAGACCAAAACCATAAAAAATAGCAAAAGAAAACCTTAAAATTGAAAACCCTCTCTAACCTTGAAAAATAAAAAAATATTTTCAAAAATACAAAAAATGGTTTTTTCTTTATATATTTATATATACATATTAATATATATTAAAAAAATGAGAAATTTTGCACCTATTTTATAATTTTAAATTTCAAAACAATTCAACCTATTTTAATCAATCCCTAAATTGGGATATCATGATTTTTAAAATACATGAAAATGATCACAAATCAGCAAAAAATCATAAAAATAGAAGCAAAATGTAAAATAAAATATGTTATTTTGTAACTTTTATTATATATGTATCTATATTTATAATTATAATACTCTCTTTTGTTTTATATACCTATATATAGTTATATATATATTTAATATTGTTATAAATCACGATAAATAACTTATAAATAGTTTTAAATCTTTTAAAAAATAAAAAAGGACTATTATTAGTTGCATTTTCTGATTGTTATATATTTATTATGTGATATATATCCTATATTATACATATTATTACATATATAGAGCTATAAATATATACTTATCACATTTTAAAAAGGAATTAAAAATCACAAAATATAAAAGGAAAATAAAAAGTTTAGAATCTAAAATAAAAAAAATTAAAATTTAAAATAAAAAAATAACTATCATTGAAATCCATAAAAATTCAAAAACCCAAAAATACATCAGAAATATTTGATTTTTCTTCTTGTACACAATAATTATTTGCTTATCCTCTATAGCTCCATGTATTCAACACCCTACTCTACTTGACCACTACACACAATTATTATAGGGTTTATAATAAATATTGATCCACTCTCTACTTTGCTTAATTATTTATTTTATTGATTGTGGGTTAATTGTTGACTTGATTGAGGTCCTCGTAAGCTGTCATCTCAGCGATTGTACCTCATTTGTGAGCTCACACGACATCCCTTGAATGTTGATTAATCAAGCCCCTGCCAGACCCATCCCTGTCTGCCCACACCTACTCCCCCCACTGACTACCTCCCCACTCTTTTGCCTCTCCGAGACCCCTCCTCTAGTATCTTCTACCCCCTCTTCCACCCCCTCCACTTCCCACCATCAACCTCCTCCCCCAATCTCCTCCCTCCAATGTCTCCTATCCACATAGTAGTGGCATCGGTGACAGTTGTGGTGCCTCCCTCCTCTGTCTCCTCTCTACGTAGAAATGATGTTGACAGCTGCAGCACTTGATGAATCTCCATTTCATCACATTTATTCTTTTACTTTGTCCTTAAATACCTATTTAAATGCACGTAAATAGAATTATTTTGTAAAAAATAACACTCAATAATTGACACTTAAATATTGTATAAATATATGTATTAAATTCCAAAATAAAAGAATAAAGGAAAGAGAAGAAAAAGAAATGATGTGTCAAAGATACTGAATGACCCTAGACCCCAAGATCATGTCAATATCGACTTGACCGACAAGTAATAAATTAGGGGGAGGTAGGGTGATTAATTATACATAAATACACACAAAAACATAATTCTATTCATCAATAAATAGCCTTTTGGACTCTATTTTCTTTTCTTATTTTTACACCTCAAATAATAAAACCCTTAACATGAAACTTGTACATAAAAATTCAAATAAAAATACAAAATTCATTTCACGGAGAAATAATCCATAGTGAGACTGGGACACTCGGATGAAAAAACCGTAAACGAAATTTCACAAACTATATCTCCTCCATACAAACTCAAAATTTACCAAACTCAGCTTTATTATTCATAAAATTTAGTTATCTATGTAATGAAGGTAGTTTCATTTGAAATGGTGTTGCAATGCAAATTCAACTTTTGGGTCCCTAATGTACGATGAACTTCTATATTTTATTCAAAATATTCATTCTATATATTTTTATCTTACTTATATTTTTAAGTACCTGTATATAATATTCGAAATACATTTAAATAATAAACACAAATCAAAAGCATGAAGAATGCATTAAAATAAATAATGAAATATAATATATAGGTATACTATACTTATAGAATATACAACTCTTTTATTTAAGTATATAAATAAAATCAGAAAAATGCAATAAAATATATAAATATGTATCTAAATATACTTTAAATATATAAATATATGTATATAATAGTAAAATATATAATACAAAATAAGAAAAAAATATCTCAAATATAGGAAAATATACCTATATATACATGTCAATATTAACATCTTATAAATAGTGTAATAAAAATAAATAAAAATGTCCATAAAATAGTACATTAAATTAGAAACATTTTTTGTTTTGACCTAAAATGAATAAAATCATTATTATTTTTAGTCCATTTAATAAACTATTTAATCCTTGTAGTTTTATTGTTGGTCCACATGGACCAACCAGAATACTTGAACTGTTGACCTCCAGTCAACAGTCCTTTCTTGCACCGCCTGTTGTGTCAGACTCACGGGAGGCCTTCTTTCCCCATTTTTGGCCATGATCCAAGCCTTGAAATGCCGTTGTTCC
Organism: Ottelia alismoides; assembly: GCA_037367405.1. NCBI lineage: Eukaryota > Viridiplantae > Streptophyta > Magnoliopsida > Alismatales > Hydrocharitaceae > Ottelia > Ottelia alismoides. The sequence goes on along the minus strand of JAZKJV010006302.1, from coordinate 277,412 downwards.
TACACTGAACCTTTTCCCCTCACCTTCCTCCATTACGTTAGCTTGCTAGCTTCCACCAACTTCTTCTCCATTTCACGCAATTGTCGAGCCCATTCTCCCAAAAAACTTGTCAACAAATAAACCATCCGTCCGACCTTTTTGATTTTGATCCCATTTCATCCCCGTAACTCCAATAGGAACCACTTGAGTTGAGTTCCTGGTGACAACTCAAACTTCTCACACCTTGTCAGCGTGGAAAAGGGCGAAGTTGGAGGTTCGTCATTGATGGAAGCTTCTGCTCCAATGAAGTATTTCTGGTCCTTGGCTCTAGTCAAGTAGAGTTTCTATTTTTAGATATTAATTATTGCATTTTCTTCCTGAATCGTAGTGTAGCATTTAATTTCAGTAATTAAGTCCTAGGTTAGGTTAATTTCTCGATTGTCCAATCGATGTAGCTATGGCTCTGCCCCAAAATCACCATAAATATTTCATTGTTTCAACTGGCCTCCATCTTCCCTTCTGACCTTATCGTATTCTCCATATTTCGATAAACTTTCCCCAATAATTTCACAAGAATCAAGATCCATTGAAGCTCATCCTCTACCTCCGATCAGAGCTTTATCGGCCCCTTCATTCCCCTAGGATTCCAGCTTCAAATTTGGTTAAGGCACTTCTCCTTGAGCCAAGGAAATTTTTTGCTCAGGAGTTGAGATCTAGAAGACACCTAAAGCATCAAATCGTTGCCAGACATTTGCTCTTGGTCAATGAGAATAGGGACCCCTAGGTCCCTACCGATGGGACCTGAAAACCATTAGAGGGCACATGTAGAAGCGACAAGCTTCCAGGAAGTAGTAACACCACTCAAAGGAGGAAACAATGGCTGCAGACACACATATTCAATGATTGAAGTAGACCTCCTCCGCTATTCTTGGTTGTTCTTGCAACCGTTTTCCTCACTATAGGATCAAAGACACAACCCAAATCAAATCTGGGCCATCCAAATTAGGTGAATCGTTATGCCCTCTTTGTTGCTGGATCATTCTTAGTGAAGCCACGTGGAGCTCCCACAACTGCTGGATATGGCACTTTAGTGGGTAAATTACAAATCCCTTCGCCTACTTTTTGTATTTACATTTAGGTCCTATAAATAATAAGTTTAGTTTAAATATTTATGTAAATATTATAGTGGACCTCCCAAACATCCTTCTAATTACAAATAGGTCCATTTCCTTCTCACCTAACGTGGTTCCCCACATGAGGCAGGTAAAATTTTCACCTATACCCATCCAAGTTTATGTATTTAATTTTAGTCTTTAAATTTGTAAATCAATTGTTAAATTTTGGCAATATTTTCATTTAGAACCCTTAGTTTATACAAATTACAAATATACCACTTCTAGGCTTCTATTTTATTTCATATCTTTTTATTTTTATTAAATAGCTTATGTAATTTATAAACTTTAGGGTATTTTATATATATGCCTTAAATCATGCTTGTCATGACCATATTTTTATTTAGGCATTTATTGCATTTTTCATTTATTAAAAATAAAACTTAGTATTTTATACCTTGTTTGCATATAAAATCCAAAAAATCATAAAACAATATTAAAAATTCCAAAAAATTATAATATTCATATTTTAACTTATACTACTTTCAGACCAAAACCCACAAAAAATATAAAAGGAAAACCTTAAAAAACAACAAAACCCTAAAAATCCATAAAATAGTAAAAATTCCATAAAAATCTAAAAAAGTAGTTTATAAACTATATTTTTATTTATATTATATATTATATTTTAAAAATAAATTTTAGAAACTTTGAACTTATTTTTTATTTTTAATATCGAAAAAATCGGACTATTATTATACTCATTTTTTTTGCATTTTAATACATTAAGATTATAGAAAAATTAGCAAAAACTATATAAAAATAAAAATAGAGAAAAATATTAAAAAAACAAAACCATTTTATTTTCTAAATTTTAAGTATATATAATTACAAAACCTTATATACAGTGTGCGTATATAATAATAGTTATATACTAATTATTATTATTACTACTATTACTTATAAATAAATATTTTGTATTTCAAACTTTCAAAAAAATTATTATTTATATATTTATTATATACCTTATATATTATTTATAATAGTCATATTAAAAATATTACTATATATAAATTCATTTTATACTTTAAAAAGAAAATAAGAAATTGCAAATCAAAAATAAAGTTAAAATTTAAAACATAAAAATATAAAACATTTGAAAATCCATAATATATAATTAAAAACCTAGAAAAATTCAAAAAGCAAAAAATACACAAAAGTTAATTATTACTAGTTTTTATTAATTAATAATAATTATACCTATCCATAGTTTGATCTCAGTGGTTCAACCCCTACTCTAACTTGTTATATGCATCTTTTTGCAGGGTCTAATAAATTTTACTCTGCCTTTTCTTTGTTGTCTAATCATTATCATGTGTTGATTGTTTGCTTCATCTGATTGGTGACATGTCGAAAGCCGAAAGAGGGACGATACATTGATTGCCCCATCCAACTTGTCGAACACCAGAAACTCCAAGACCGAACGTTAGACTTATCTCTCCGATCATTCTATTAAATGGTGTTGTTGTTGGGGAACAACATGTATGATAGGATACTTGCACATATTAGCTATCTTATTTCCTTTTTTATTTCTTAAATAATTGTTTATATGTTCTAACCATTTATTTTATTGACTTTTCTCTGATGACCCACTATGCGAGGATAGTCTTCTAGGAGTCCGAGGTAGCTAAGCAGAGCGGAGGCCGACCTTCTTCGTTGAGCCAGTAGGAGAGAGTAGGAGATAAGACTAAGGACATTGAGTAGTGCAGAGCAACACAATAATTTAGTGTAGAGATTTATCTTTATTTTATGTGAGAGATGGATTTTTATTTTTGTATTTATAATTTGTAATAATACAAGGACTTGGACACTTAGACACTAGCAAGCCTATTTTACTAGGTCTCTTTTCACTTGGGGGATTGCTTGATTTTTCATAGTTTTTATAATTTCTACCTTTTTATTCTCCCTATTTTTCACTTTATTTTATTTTGTTTCCAATGTTTTGAGTTTTAACTTTAATTTATTTGTTTTGTATGCTTGAAGCCCCTAGTTCTAAGATTTATTTGGTTGAGCTAGGTAGACTTAGGTCCGTACATCTAAAAGAATTCTGTTCATATAGATCATTTGACTTAGTCAAATTAATAAATATGTGCTTCTCGAGTAGAAATTTCTGCTACGATGATTTTTTATCTGTACAAATATAGGATGGATTCTATTTTATATGCAGATCATCTTGCATGTAGATTGATGGAGTTAGGTACACATGCCTATCTCTAGCATTTTGCATTAATTGATTTTCGTACATTGACTTTCCTGAAGTCCTTCCCCTCCTTCTTAGACTTAGGAAATAAAAGAAATCAAAAAATTTAGATGTTTTATTTTCTAAAAAGACAAAAATGTGATAACCAATAAAATTGGGACCGCTAACTGTAAACATAAAAGACAAATATAATTTATTTTGGGGAGAGTAACCCCATCATTGTCATAGGTACATGATGACGAGACTTTCATGATCCGGGTAAAGGTAAAATACGGGTCATTGCGACCCGAACCTCGAAGCTCAGTCAACAAGAAATCAAGACCACTAAATCAATAAATCAATCAATCAAGTCAAATAGCGGTCTCGCTATTTTTTTAACCTGGTATAGCGATCAGGGTCGAACTCAAGGAGCACGGATTGACTAAGAGACTACGAAGTAGTCATAAATCAAAATAAAAAGAATAAAATATTTTTGGTGGATTTTGAGTTTTTAATTTTTTGTGATTTTTAATTATGGAGAAAATATAAAACAAAGCCAAAAAGTCACAATCAACTAATTATTTAACAACACAAATCAAGTCAGAAAATTTAAGTAAAAATATTTTTGGATTTTGTAATTTTTCAGGTGTTTTTGGTGATTTTCTCAGATTTTTATATTTTTTACTTGATTTTATAAAAATGAAAGAACGCTAAAAATAGAAGCTGTTGTGCAACCAGATTTGAAATGCTATTCAAAAATATAAAAAATAGCCTCTAAAAATCTAGCAGCAATTTTATGAAAAACTACCAATAAAATTTAAACTAAAGAAAAAGAAATTGCATTTTTTTGATTTTTTCTTACTTTTTAATGATTTTACTAAGGTTCTTAGGGTTTTTCATTTATTATGGTTTTTATAAGTCCAAATGCAACAAAAATTGGAAAGAAATAAAAACAAACAAAACACACGCAAATTAATTTTTTTAGAATTTGTTGGGACTTTTTAGTATTTTTAGTTGGTTTTTAAATTTAGATAGTGATGAAAATAAGGGTTTTTGAATTTTTAAAAATATAAAATGAAAACAAAAATGTCCCAAAAAATCATTGGAATTTTTACACAGTGGCTGGGGCCATGTACCCAACTTTCATGAGATTTAGAGATGATTTGATATTTTATTCAACCAATAAGAGATGCATAACACACATGAACCTAAGTGCAAAGAAAGTAAGTTCCAGGGGCTTAACTATAACATGCGCCAAAAATGTAGGGGGCGTAATGTAATTCTCACTTTATATTCAGCACATGTTCTAATCCAGCACGTACTGGGGTATAAGTGCAAATATTGAAACTAAAATATAAAAGCATAACATTCATTAAACCCGAGCCCCATACACGCAAATGTCCCAGAATGTCACGTGACGAAGCACGTGCAACTCAAATAGAGGAACTAAAATGCAAATTCTGAAAGCAAGAGGTCCAAAGTGCAAATTATCTAAATTAAAAACAACTACAGACAATATTTACAGGACTAGGAAATAAATGCATAAAGTAAAAGGGCCTAAGTGCAAATTATCCTTATTATTAAGGATCCGATGGTCGATAGGTCTTCGCTTGAGATCCAATGGTGGAGAGCGGGCGATACCCCTTCAACGATGAGTGGCTCTGATCTGATCCTAAGATGGATCCAACGGACGAGATCCTCGGCTGGTGAATGACTGAGATTAGAACTACAACGAGGCTCGATCCAACGACGAGAAGGCCCCCTGGAAGAACACCGATGAACTCGCCTCTAGCGAAGTTCGATCGGCCAATACACGTTGTTGGGAGGTCCTCCAATGCTGCTTTGATGGGGGAAACATTCTCGGAGATGGTCTGCAGCTGTCGATCAGCTATGATGAGGCCAGGAGGTCCTGGAGAACCCCGACGACGTGGTGGTCTTGGAGGTCATGTGCCCGAGTGGTTCAACCCCCAGATAGGCTCCTTCTTCGTTCAGTCCTGCACAGAAAGGAAGCTGGGTCGAGGGCAAAGTGCATTGACCCGGTTACGAGCGAAGTGGGCGGCTGTGTGAGGCAGAGCGGAGCTCTCCGGCGAAGCGACGGCGAAGGAGAGCTGATGACCCTATTCCTGGGCGAACTAGGGGGAACGGAGGGGTGAAGAACATGGAGAGGAGTCTCGCGAGGGTGAAGGGCTAATCAGAGTGGCGAATGGATGATCGGAGAATGTGGGATGATCCAGTGAAGGCCCGGTGGTCGAAAATCGAAGAATAAAAAATCAAACGAAGCTGAAGGCTAGTAATCTACCTAATAGATGAAGGTGTCTATGCTGGAGGTGTTGTTCCTCATGGGATCGTCGCCTTGATGGAGTGACGTCTCCAGAGGCTCGAGCTCACTGGTGGCGGAGCACGGCGAGATGGCTCGTCGGATTTGCGGCTAGAGGCCTCGGTCCTCGCTGCAACACTCCCTCTACCTAGCTGTCACTCAAGGAAAGGATATGGAGGTCCCTGGAGCCGAAGACGATGGCCGAAGATGCGGAAAAATGCGGCTCCAGGTCGAGCTTTATATGAGCTAAGGTTCGAGAAGATGGGGATTGGGCGCGCATTCCAAGGAGCGGATCCCAAAGAGAGTAGGCATGCGTCGATCACGGATCGCTCCTTGGCAATCGGAGACTCTAATCAATGTAAATGGTAAGCGTATTAGTTCAACAAATTTCGGAGAAGACGGGTCAAAAACCAGATCCGGGTGAAAAGTGGTCCAGGGGGAGTTGACCGGGGGTCAACAATCCCCCATAGACCAATCAGAATTCAACAACCCAAAATTATTTATAAATTAAATTAAAAATAGCAAATGATTTTATTTAAAAATATTTACAAAATGAAAAATGTTTATTATTTTTAATATTATTTTTTGTGAATTTTATTTTATTTTTTGAAAAATAAATTAATGTATATACATAATATAATGTTACACACATGTATAAAATACCTATGTATTTTATACTTTTATTTTTATCATTTTTATTTGTGTATAAATACCTCAATTTTATATCTTATTTATTTACAACATAAAATTTGGGTTATAAAATAATTTATTTCATTTTTATTGATTATTTACAAAAATAAAATAAATAGATATAAGTACATATATACATGGTATGTACAATGTGAAGAGAGAGATTAATTTATTTTTGTTTTTATTTTCTTTTTCTCATTTTTATTTTATTTTTAGAAATGTGTACAAATTAATAAAAACCTATTTTTATTTTTTTAATAAAATATATAATGGAGGAGGAATATATATATATATATATAGTGAATGTCCCTATCTCTCTCTACTTGTTTTATTTTGCAGTCAGGCCAATGCTTGACCCTCCCTTGGGTTCGGGTCACTAGATATTTATTCTAAACATATCCTTCTTTTTATTTATTTCTTTATTCTTTTATTTTTGCATAAAAACATGCTAATTATTGAATATTAACAAAGCATGCCTATTTGGTAATTTACTGTATTTACAAGTATCTACATGGTGTTTTGCAAAGATTTTTAGCTAAAATAAAAGAATAAAGAGTGATGAATGAGGATTCATCACCCCCCTATACTTTACTTTTGCTAGTCCTTTAGCAAATACTTATTTGAAAATGAAGTGAAAAAGTGAAAGAAAAAGAAGAAGAAGGGAAATCAAGGTTGATTATTAAACATTCCTTCATTAAATTGAAATATGGAGCTCGGTCAGACCTTTGGATTATTAATTTATCGGAACCTTATCTGGACTTAAGCTTAAAACTCAACAGCCTCTATGTTACACCAATCTATGGTCAAGACTCCTCAATAAACCAAATCAGAACAAGTCTACATACACAAACTCTAATGACCATGAATCTTTCTTTGTACTGTGTAAGTGATATGTAGCTCCCCACCTCAAAAATGGTAAAGCGACAACCCCCCTTAACAAGGTAACTCTAATGCCTCAGTCTAGCAAATCTTTTCTCGAGTAGCGGGGTATTCCTTTCTAAGTTCAACTACAACCGGCTCAAGAAGAGGGGGAAGAAGAGAATGGACCATGACCAGTGTAGCCATGTATCCCTGGGAGCCCAACCAGTGTAGCCGAGTCTCATGCTGCAAGCTTCATGAGATGGTCATGTGTAACATAAGCTTTGCTTTATTTGACTATATACACTCCGATGGGTATTTTATTTTCAGTCAGACCCACCACTTTTTTGGAGCTTTTCTTTCTTTGCACATTTTTTTTCGATGTGCATATGTACAACATATCTACATGGTGCAACATATATACATAAGGAGTTTTTCCTCTTGAGCCAGTAGACTATCCCTCTTTTGAAGCTTTATTGCAACCTATAACTCCTGTACTTAGACTTCATCACCACCAGACCAAGTTGAGACGCACTTCCTTCACTATAAGAAGAAGAGAGGTTCCGCCTAGAAGTACTACCTTCATATGCTACCCCAAGCCAAAGGAAACCGCCTCCTCACCACCTCATCCGTGGAGAGCTATGTGTATAGTGCTGGAGCAAGTAAAGCCATTGTCTCTGAGAGTCATGTGTGCGTTGTTAAGTGTTCTACTTAGGCTCATCAAGATGACATATGCTCATAGCCTAGTGGACTCAAAGAATTAAGTCCCAAATGGACCTGAAAAGTCTTAATCCTAAGCCATATAAGGTTCCTCTTAGAATTAGGTGGATTAAGGTCTTGATCAAGCTCCATTTTTCAATTTAATTCCAGGCCAGTTTAAATGTTAACTATGATTCAGAAAAACTGTACAAATATTTACAAATATGCAAATTTTTACAAGATTTTTGATAATGTGCAAAATTTTTGAAAAATGTTTGAAAACATGGATGTATGCATGAATGCAAAGTTTTGCAAAATATTTACAAAAATTTACACAAGGTTTTTGCAAAATGTTCGTTTTTCAAATATTTTACCAAAAATTTTGTACTATGTACAATTTTTTGATATCAAAATATTTGCAAACTATTTACACAAATCATTTTTACAAACATTTGTACAAAAATAATTTTTATGAATAGCCATGTATGTGCAAGGAGAATTTTATGTACAAGGAAAATTTTTTAAATTTTTATGGATTTTGTGGATGGATTTTTTAGCCATTTTATTTATTGAGACACTCACACAAAGTACGAGTTATGGTTAAGGTATATATGAAATATATACGACACCCCCCTATACTTAGTTCGAACGATGTCCTCAGAGTGAATCAAGAGAGATGAAGAAGACATAACTCTTGCTTAGTATAGGGAAGTGAAAAGGAATGGTATACTACAATGACGAATCAAAGAATAGAATGAAGAGGGCTCGGTGTTTTCCCCCTATACTTAGGATCAAGTAATCCTAAGTATAGCAAGCTGTACATGAAGGGAAATCCGAGTGGAAGGATGTACAGGGTCTACCTCCCCTATACTTAGGGTAAAATATCCCTAAGTATAGGCAACAAAACAGAGGTAGAAAGAATCAACAGAATACCCAAGAGTCCTACACCCCCCATACGTAGGGTAAAGTACACCCTAAGTATAGCATAATCATAAGATAAAGATGGGGTGTGGGACTAAAGAATGGAGTGATATGGATAGATGGATCTATGCATGGCAGAAGATCAGTGATAATCAGGTGTGAGATGCAATAGATGTGAGTCAAAAGACCACATCTCACGCAAAATGAATGGGGGAAATGTCAACGACCAGCGGCTCATGATCTAGATATGGTTTGAGCCGCTGCCCGTTAACACGAAAGGTAGCATTAGAAGACAACTCGGATATATCAATACTTCCATTGTCATGTACCTTTCGGACCAGATAGGGTCCCTTCCATTTGCTTTGTAGCTTCCCTGGAAATAATCGAAGCCTGACATTAAACAACCATACTCTCTGTCCTGGCTCAAACTGCTTGTGGCTGATATGAGAATTATGCCACTCCTTCACTCTCTCCTTATACTGTAAGCTGCTCGAAAAGGCTGTATAACGAAGCTCCTCCAAGGCTGCTAACTCTGCCATCCTCTGACCTCCTACACTCACTGGATCGAAAAGTATATCAGTGACTGCCCAAAGTGACCTATGTCTCAGCTCAATAGGTAAATGGCAGGGCTTTCTATAAACGAGGCGAAAGGGAGATGTACCCAAAGGCGTCTTGAAGGACGCCCCATATGCCCACAAGACCGAGTCCAAAAGCTGTGACCAATCCTTTCGGTCAGGGCGGACGACCTTCTGCAAAATAGTCTTGATCTCCCTATTCGACACTTCAGCAAGACCATTGGTCTGAGGATGATACGGTGTGGCTACTCGATGGTCTATGCTGAACCTGCTAGCAAGGGCCTTTACCTTGTTATTGACGAAATGAGACCCCTCGTTAGAAATCAACACTCGAGGTACCACGAACCGTGAAATGATATTCTTCCTCAAAAATCGACATACAGTCCTAGCATCTGTGGTTCGGGCGGGGATGAACTCAACCCAACGACTCACATAATCAAGGCCAACAGAATGTACTCGAATCCCTGACTCTTAGGGAATGGACCCATGAAATTGATGCCCCATGTGTCAAAAACCTCACAGAAGTGAATGGGCTGCATCGGCATCATATCACGTTGTCCACAAGTGCCTATCCTATGACAGTCAGTACACCTCTTCATGAACTCATCAGAGTCCTTGAAGAGAGTAGGCCAACATAGGCTGGATTGGAGCACTTTCTATGGCGTTCTCCTCCCAGAGTGATGTCCTCCTGCCTCAAGCTTGTGGCAGTAAGTGAGGACGCTATGGTGCTCCTCCTGAGGAATGCATCGACGCCAGACGCTATCCCCTCCTTCATGATAAAGGACGGGATCCTCCCAATGGTAGAACTTGGCCTTCGCAAGGAAGGTCTCAAGTCGCTGCCTGGGCCAATCCTGTGGAACTTTCTTGGCAACAAGATAGTTCACAATATCGGAGTACCATGGGAGTGAGGCGATATCAAGGATCTCCTCATCTGGGAATGTCTCACAAATAGGCTCAATCTGCTCAGAATCCTCAAGAAACTCCAATCGGGAGAGATGATCCGCCACCACATTCTTGACTCCAGGCTTGTCCTTACTCTGTATGTCAAACTCCTGGAGTAGACCGTGTGAGGCATGTACACATAAGGATTAGAGCCAACACCCTTGGACTTGTGCCTTAAGAACTTGGGTCGGCTCTTGGACCCTGTTATTATTGTAAGCACTTGCTTCCGCCTTTAGACAAAGCGGTCTGGTGTTTTATTATGTGTGATACGCTGACTCGAACACAACCATTATAGTCGAATGCACCTATGAGCTTGTAAATAACTGAATTGTCGCCTAACTCTAAAAAAGAAAAGATAAAAGATCGAACCTTTATAGTCTTCACAGTGTTGAGTTGGTAAATTGAGGGTTTTTTATTTGCATTTGTTGTGTGTTTGATCACTCCACGCATTTAGGTCTTTTTCTGTTCATATTTTGACTTGATCATGCTCTCCCGATCCTCGCTTTTTGAAAATCAAGATGGCCTACTAGAGAAACTTTTATCCGGACATAGCATATTTCTCTCACTCTGCTCCAGTCCGTGCACCTCCATTTTGTCAGGAGTATCATGATTTTCCTTTTTTTACATACCCACCAATAAATCCACCTTTCTAGATGGACCCCCCTCTCGAATGGTTCTAGGGGCAACCTACACACATTGACCTTCTATGTCAATTAATAGAACCTACTCACCCACAGCGTTAGTCGTCAGATTTTGATTACCCTCCCACACTACATTGTTGGATTGTCCTCCTTTGGAACCCACTCTTGATTACGTGACCTAGCTAGTGAAGCAAATGCAGAAGAGGATAGAGGGCCTCACTAATACTAATAACATTCACATTGTCGCTTCACCTTCTGATGTTATGGAGTCACGAGAGGTCACCCTTGGGAGATCAATATCACAAAAAATACAAAAAATTGAGCAAAATATATAAATTCAAAAAGATAATAAGATGAGACACATAGCCAAGATAGAGTGTGAGGAGAGGGCACTTAGGCCACCCACTTTGCCTATACGTATAAACACCACAGTTCCCACCCCCAACCCCCAAGGATGACATTATATAGGATGAATTTAGTTGTCCTTATGTATACAGTAATTTCAAATTCTTCCCTATTGAGGAATGATGAATCTCTAATTTAACACTACATTCAATTATTATCCTCTGAGCTTGAACAACTCAATAAAAGGCATAATTAATTCTCTATAATTAACATTTATCCCTATGTTAATAACTGTCCTTAATTGTATAAAAATAACAATTTTTTATTTTCCTTATTTTATACTTATTAAAAATTTCAAAAAATAGAATAATTATTGTATATTATTATTATTTTGTCTTTAAAATAAATTAAAAATACAAAAAATCAAAAGAATTAAAAAGAATGTTTTTATTTATTAAAAATACATTCGACGTTTTTATTTTATTTCTTTTGATTTTTTGTTCAACATAAAATTTTTAAATCTCATTAAGATCTACAACTTTAATGTTTTGACTTTTTCCTAATTTTGCTTCATTTTATTTCTTTTTGATTTTTTTCCTTATTTTCTTTTTTATGAATAAATTCATTGGCCACGTGGCACTCTCTGGAGCTGACACGCGGATTGCTCCCCTTACGCCACCTGTCGCTTCCCTCCACCGCTGGATCAAATCCCATGATATGATCTTGGTTATTCCTCCATGTCGTGCTCTCCTCCCTTGGATCAAGATCCCCAGATCTGATCTTGGATGCTCCTTAGTTCCCTCCTCGTGACCGTTGGATCACACGATCCAACGGTACATACCTCGTCGTCTACCTCTGATAACTTCCCTCCCCTTACCATCAACCATTCTTTGCCCATTTACTGCAGTCACCTCAGTCACTCTCTCCACAATCTTCGACCTCCCTCATGTCATACTATCACCCATCTTTCTTGCCAGGTCAATACTCCCTCTTGATCCAATCCCCAAGGCCATATCACAATTGTTACAAATTTCCCTTTCACATCACGTAATGGTTGGAGCACCACCCATAAATAAGCTGTGTCTGCCTCCATCACAACCTGTCCACCATTACACATGCTACAACCAAGCTCTACTTTCTCCTCTTGTGATAGAGAAGGAGCACATTGAGGAGCGATGATGTCTGACCTCCCAAGTGTCAACCCTTAGCCGACCGATCGAGCCACATCAACTCCAATGACCGTTCAACCTCCATGCTCCAACCAATCATGATGTGCAAAAACCTGAGATCCTCTGCGAGCTCAGCCTAGGACACCCTCTACACGATTTCTTCTTTGATCAGGTAAGTTCTCTCTCTCTCTCTCTCATATTTTCCTTTGTTTTATCCGAATATATAGCACACAATATCACCATCGTGGACCCAACTGATGATACTCCAAGCTTCATCGGACCTCCCTCTCCTCTGTGGGAGGCTGAGACCACCTTCTCCTTCCTCCACGGCCTCATTCCACTCTAGGCCTTCTCCTTCGCCAGAGGTTTAGGAGATCCCACTTCGGGCTCCACTTGCTCCACTAATAGGATGCTACACTACCCTATACCACTTCGGCTGTAAACCATATAACTCCCTGCAAGTCAACTCTTCAATGGTTGGATCCAATACCTTTGCTCCACTCTAGAACTTCCACGCTGGTAAGGGAGTGTTGCCTTGTTGCTTCAACTAGCTCTATCGCTTCATCCCCTATCCATGATCTTTATTATCCTCCCTGTGAACTTTCCCAAACCTCCATGCTTAAGAATGATGGTGGAGGAGATCCAGGGGGCTCGCTGGTGACCCACCTTTGTCTCCATGCTCGAGGAAAAAGCTATCGAAGCTACAGGCTATAGTTATCATCCGATCATCTTAACTAGACAACCTATATCATTCTCCAGCATTGGCTCCGATCCAAGAGGTTTGGTGGAACCGAAGAAAAGACAAAGTGTGGAAGCCACACCACATGGCCACCGAACCTGCAGCCATCTATACTTCATTCGAGCATAGTCCGCACGCGTGTCATGCGCATGTAGGTTGGGTAATTTGCATGCATACCCAGCCAAGTTCATGAAATTATAGATTGATCCTTCCCAGGCATGCGTGCCTCACATGCCATGTTTGGAAAAATTACAAAAGGGCCCCATCAGCTTTCACCATTTATATAAATGCCTTATCATGACAAAATGCATATTTTATCATTTTATTTCTATGTTTTTCATTAGAATTATGCCCCTGGACTCTATTGTGAATATTTTAAGCATGTGATCACCAATTAAATTGATTTCAGTTTCATTTTGTTGCTAATTTTATGCTATTACTCATGGCTACTTTTATTCACTGATTTGATGTATAATGAAGTATGTTAAATTTTAGATCTTTAGTGTGTCAATTGCTCTTTACATAAATGCCATGAATTGAACTATGCATCAGTTTTATGCATTAAATGTTACTAAAAGCGTATCTTTCTTTGTTGCTCAAATTTATAATTAATTTAGGTATATTTGAGCTTGTAAATACTTGTTGCACTACACAACATCATGTGGGCATCTATCTTGCACAATAAAATGAAAAATGAGGATTATTCAATCTCCTCATGTATTGCATTTCATTGCATCTTTGTCCTATATAATTGTTGCATTATTTTATGCATCATTATTGGCGTTATTTTGTGTGCATTTGTGCATCATATGCCTGCATGAGAACTAGGTCAAGAATTTACATTATTTATGTTATTTTGTATGCATTTCTGCATCATATGTCTGCTTGGAGAACTAACTCAAGAATTTAATCACTCAATTTTAAACTTCAATTTTGATTAATCTTAAAGGAGGCTTGTGTCCCTGTATTCGACCTTGGTATGATTGCCAAGTGAAATTTATCGCAACATATTCAATATTACAGTTGATTCAGTTAGATCCATTATTACCTTCTGTGCTATGATTAAAGAGGCGGTTTTGTGGTTCACAAGACAACGTCGTTGCGGGGGTCATGGCTCATGCTTGTTGACTTTTTGGATTTTAATGTTTTATTTCGAGTTGATAATTTTCAACACCTAGATATCCATGTTTGTGAGTTGTTTTTCCATTTCATATTCATCCATTAAATTTCTTGATATATAATGCTTTCTATTGTGGCAGGGCCTATGGAGATGGAGGATGCTCGGTAGACATGGAGGCACGGAGTTGAGAGCTCCCATTACGAGGAGTTGTAGAAGAAATCCAAAGAACAAAGAAATTTTAATTAGCATTTTTATGCATTTGTTTTGCATATTATTATAATAATTGCATTTTAAGTGATCCTCGTTCAAGGGCTCGCGTGCGTACATGGATTTGGTCATTGCATATGGTGTATGGAACATGTTTCACTCCAGTCCGAGTGAGGCTCCACTTGTTTGTTTGAACTTAGGGGACACACGGCTCTTTGAGCTTCCCTTATTTCAAATATCATATGATTTTTCGTAGGTTAGGACACACCAATAAGGATCAAGGAGATTCATTTCATCTCCTTGATTCATTGAGAAATACATAGACACCTATCTATTTAGCCAAGTTTAAAGTCAATTCTTCTTGTTAATAGTGGCACGCTTATGTGCGGTTTCTTCGACTTGCATACATGTTGTGTAAAACCTAAATACATTCTTGCATGTGCATGGAGAATACTAGAGGTACTGTAGGTATATCTCTTGAGCATGCATCATGGTTTTCTCATATGAGTAAGCTTTTCTCGATCTTCCTCTTGATTTATCACTTAGGATATATATGGAACTGGGAATGGTCATTAGAAGATGAATGCTTGATCTATGTTCACCTTAATTTAGTGATAATATAAAGCATAAAATCGAGATTGTTAATGCAAGTCGAAAAAATAAAATGGAGTAAAAATCACATTGGATTATGGGAGAGAAATCCTCGCATTGTATGTAGGATGTGATTGCATGTTAAGAGGTGATGACATATCCCTATGATAGTGACGAAAACCTATCATTAAGCATGCGTAATGGCCTTGAATTTTGGATGATCACCAATAAAACTGATAAGATAAATGACCAACACAACGTGGTCTTCATGTGTGAAGTTGGTGAAAGTGTGGTACTAATGCTTTCTTGGTTGAGCTTGATTGTGTAATTCACTTCCCTTATCCTAGCTGCTCCATCCTCATCTCCATAGATTCAATCATCAGTAAAGATTCAGTCATCTTGTATATCCACCCCTATAAACCTAACTTTAACAAGATTCTCCCATTCTTAGTTCCATAGCCAAATACTTAGGCTACTTTTCATCCTAAGTATAGGGGGAACCATCTACCTCTCTGATTGTTGACCTCGGGCCCCTCCACCCTTATTGTAGATCTCTCTACATAGGCTCTTATTAGTCTAAGTGTAGGGAATAACCCAAGCCCATGTCACTTGTCTACTCCACTAATTTGATCCCTTCCCTTAGTCTTCTTCTTATATTTAGGCTATTTTTAACCTAACTATAGGGGGATATCCCTAGTTAGTTCCCGTATAATCTTCTACATATTAGACTGAGCTATGGCTTCATATCACTTTGTGCTATGAGGACATAACAAAATCTATGTATAGGGGGTGTACTATATACGTTTCATATATACTTTAGCCATATTGAAAAATCTGAAACTTTTTGGGGCTAGGGCAGATTAATTTTTAAATTAATTTTCGTAAAAATATTTGTTAAATGATTGAAATTTTTTTATATGAAGTTATTTTGAAAATATTTGATAAAGGCTTGAAAAATTGGATTTTATTTGTCCTGAAAATCATTTGAATTTTTTTTTGAAAATCTATATATATTTTGTGATATGGTTTGGAAAATATTGTCAAAATTCTTTCAAAATAAAGGATTAAATTGAGATTAACATTATGTTTTTATAACCTTATTAAAAATTGCATACAAATGTGAAAAATTAAGAAACTTTTCTTTAGTAGCAATTCAGACTATTAAGATTAAAAATGATTAGCCGCTTTTCAGTGAGGAAACTATGGTCTCCCTTAACACAGTGGCTGGTTAAAATACAATGCGTATTGCACCTTCTTGAAGTAATACATGTAGCCGTCTGATGGTCTGTACGTATACCCATGCAACTAGTCATATAAGCTTATACCAGTCATTATTTCTCTAAAGAAGCTTAAAAAGTCCATAAAAATTGCAAAAATAAAAAATCACAAAAAATTGAAGTTGGTGTATCCTTGACACATTCACTATCACTCAAGGCTTGAGGATTTGAGAATGCTTGGTTTTTGAGGTCTTGAAAGTTTGAGTTAACCATCCTTATTCATTAGGGTTCGAGACTTAATAATCCACATTTCCTTAGTTTGAAATAAATGAGTGCTATATTACAATTTTAAGCTCCACCTTCTAAGAATATGATTAGCACATCACTTTCACAACTGCATGAATAATGAGATGAGTTGAGATATCACTTGAGGGACTGGGACTGGAGATTAAGTCTTGACATGATTTATTGATGCTCGAGGATGGGATGAAGTCAATGAAGGCTTGATGAAACCTGAGCTTCAGCAAAACCCTAACCAACATATGAACAAGTTCTCATGCTATCTTTTGATATTGACCTAAGTGCTAGGGTGTGATAAAACTAATTAAACTGTTGATCAATGTATGCCAACTTGGTAAAAGAAGTGGGTCTATATACATACAAAGAAAAGAAATGTAGAATTTAAAAGAGCTATCAAATACAAAGGAAATCACAAAGAGCTTACATCAAAGGTGAGCGCTCCTAATCATTTTAGAGTGTCCACTTGGACCAAAGCTAATTAGGCCAAATTTGTCAGGCTACTACCTCAAAAGGGATCTACATCGTAAGCGATACAAGTTTGGGTGTAAGTATATTAGATACATAAAGAAGACACACCCCGGTGCACTCCTAAGAAAATAAGTACAGGCAACTCAACATCTCTTGATGGACACATTGATCAACAAACAAAATATATGGGTTGAGTAACAAGGCACTCGAAAGGATCCATGTTCCTATGTGAGGGAGAGGAAATTACATAATCCTATGCCCTCCATCAATTGGTCTTCCATGTACACTTTCAAGTCTGAAAAAGCAATGAGACGGTTGATTGAACACAAACTGACTTATTCCTAGTGTTGAGGATTAGGACATAAGGAGAGTCTCCTGAACTGGGACCTAAAGTGACATTTCAACTCGACTCTCATGATTATAGTACACTAAATGTCATATCCTTATGTCATATATACAAACAAGAGAGTCTAATTATTATAGAAGTTGGGTTCCTTTTGACTACAACTTCCTTTATCCCATAATGTTAAGATCACTCAAGTCAAGGGTCCTTGATGAATTGAGCCTTGAAAATTTACATGCACTATCTAGGATTAGTCCGACTCTTTCATTCTTTTGATGCTCAAGGACGAGCACAATTTAAGTATAGGGGGCGATGAATCTCTGAATTATCATCACCATATTCAATTCTTATCCTCCAAGATTGAACAAATCAGTAAAAGGCACATTTAATTATCTTTATTTAACATTTAGACCTCTATTAATAACTAACCCTAATTATTGTATAAAACTAATACCTTTTTTTATTTTTCATATTTTATTCTTATAAGAAATCCAAAAATTAGATTAATTATTGTATATACTCTGAACCTATCACTCTTCAAACTCGCCCGGCCATTACTACCTCTTTATCCAATCCCTAAGGACATATGACGATCGTTAGAAATATCCCCTTCACTTCATGTAATGACCGGAGCTCCTCCCATAAGTAAGATGCCTCTGTCTTCATCACAACAAGTCCACCAATTACATAGGAAATATCTTAGCTCCACTCCCTCCTCTTGTGATAGAGGAGGAGCAGATCGAGGAGAGATGATGTCTGACCGCCCAGGTGTCGACCCTTGGCCAGTCCACTAATCTACGGTGCCTTCAGCAACCGTTCGAGCTCCATGATTCGGCCGAGCATGATAGGCGAAGAGCTGAGCTCCTCTGTGAGCTTAGCCTAGGCCTCCATCCATCACGATTTCTTCTCTGATCAGGTAAGTTCTCTCTATCTCTCTCATTTCCCTTCATTTTCTCTAAATTTGTTACACACATTCACACCATTGCAGACTTCAACAACAACAATCCGAGCTTCGCCGGACCTCCCTCTTCTTCACTGGATGCCCAAACCACCTTCTCCTTTCTTAGCGACCCCCTTTACTCCAGGCCTTCTCCTATGTCAGAGGCGGAGGAGATCCCACTCTGGGCTCTCCTTGCTCCACCAATAGCCCAGTGACACAGCCCCATACCACTTTGGCTATACACAAACTAACCCCGACATGTCAACTCTTCAATGGTCAGAGCCAATACCATTTCTTTGTTATGGAGCTTCCACATCAACGAGGAATGTTGCCTCGTCGCTTCAGCCAGCTCCACAGATCCATTCCCCATCTAGGATCTTTTCGAGCATCCCCATTAACTTTCCTAACCATCCATGCTTGAGAACAATGGCAAAGGATCTCTAGAGGTGCTTGTCGAAGACCCACCTTTGCCACTGCAATCGAGGAAGAAGCTAGTGGAGCCACATACTACAATTACCATCCTATAATCTTGATCAGATGACATACATCATGCTCCAACATTGGCTCCAGTCCAAGAGGTCTGGTGGAACCAAAGTAAATACGAAGCACGGAGGCCATGCTACATGTCCTACAAACTTGTAGCCGACCAGACCTCCATCCGAGCCTAGCCCGCGTACGTGCCATGCACGTGCAGGTTGGGTAATTTTCATGCATTCGTAGCCAAGTTCTTGAAATTACATATTGGTCCTTCACATGCATATGTGCCTCACGTGTTGCGCTTGGGAAAGTTGCAAAAGGGCCCCATCATGTTTCACCATTTACATAAATGTCCCTATTAGGACCAAAAAACATTCTTTGTCATTTTATTTCTTTGTTTTACTTTGCAATTATGCCCCTGAACTTTATTGTCAATATCTTGAGCATATGATCTCTAGTTATGTTGATCCAGTTTCATTTTATTGCTACTTTTATGCTCTTCCTCATGGCTACTTTTATTCAATGACTTTACACATAATGTAGTATGCTAAAATTTAGACCTTTAATGTGTCAATTGCTATTTACATAAATGCCATTAATTGGACTATGCATCCTTTTTATGCATCAAATTATACTGAAATTGTATCTTTCTCTCTTTCTCAATTTATAGGGAATATTTGAGCATGTAAATAATTATTGTACTAATAGTATCATGTGGCATCTATCTTGCATAAAATAAAATAAAGAATGCATATTATTCACTCACCTCATTGATGAACTTCGGTTTCATCATGTTTATTTCCAGATTTTAACCACCTAGATTAAATTGGTGTCAATAAAAATCAGATTATTTGTTGTATATATCTTGATCTTAAAATAGATTAAAAATAAAAAATGACAAAATGAAAAATCATAATGTTTTTACACCTCTAAAATGAACATAAAAATATTTCTCCCTTTGTTTCACCTCTTTTGCATTTTTGGTCAACATGAAACTTGTAGATCTTATTGAAATCTAGAACTTTCATGTTTTGAGTTTTTCCAAATTCGGCCTCCTTCTCTTTATTTTTCTTATTTTTCATCAAAATAACCTGGTTGGGCCACGTGGCTCCTTCTGGTTGGGCCACGTGGCCCGCTTCCCCTTCCTCCACGCACCATCCACATTCCATCGTCAGATCACCTTCTGGATCTTCAAATCTCCACCACTTGTTCCTGCCTTATCCTCCACCATTCGATCCACTTCTAGAGCATCCATCTCAGTCGCTTGTTCCCGCTGCCATCCTCCACCCTCCAATCTTCTCTAAATGGCATCTGAATCGCCCGTTGTTGCACCTTCGTTGACCATTTGGTCCTTAGATCCAATGGTGACACATGTATCACACATAGCCATAGATTGGGCCATGATCGATTAGATCAGGGCCGCATCATAGCACCCTCACCACGCCTGTTGGATCGCACGATCCAATGGCTAAGAGATCATCTCCCACATCCAGCCTCCCCTTCTCCTTCATGTTCTCCACATCGCGCACATCACCCCCTTTCTATTTTCCTGTCATAGAAAACTACTCCCATGATTCGCTGACCATCCCATTCAAAGACCCATCCTCCATGATCCTCACGAGTAACATAACTCCCCACGTCTCTCTCTCTCTCTCTCTCTCTCTCTCTCTCCCCATATACCCTTCACAACCCATGACCTCCACCATCTTCGGGTCCAAACTTCCCCCCTCAAATAAGCCCTCACCTCCACAAATTATCCTTGTCCACCTTTATGCAGACCACGAGCTAGGGTCTCTCCACCTTCTCGTGACAGGAGGAGGTCAGATTGATGACGCAACGACGACTGTGTCCTCGGTGTCGACCCCTAGCCATGGTAGGATAGGTCTCCAGCTTCCATCTACTGACGAGCTGCTCCCCTTGGCCACTGGAGTTCAACAAAAACCTAATCTCCTCCTCAGATCTCAAACCCAGGTTGTTGCATCTGCTAAAACTCTAGGTAAGTCTCTCGACCTTTCTTTACTTTTTCTCTGAATTTCTCACAATTAATTAGGCTTCTGCTCGCATTTTCACACTCAACTCACCATTACATTAGCTTCACCACTCATTACCCACCTTCGCGGCACATCTCACTCACTTTCTTGCCTTCTACATCGCATGAACACCTCCGACCCAACTCCTCTCCAGTTCGCCAGAGAGGGAGCTCTGGTCTCCCATTCCTCCACTCGCACAAGACCCTGCTTTACTCACTTCACCTCGTACATGCATGCTTCGGCTATTGGACTAATAATGCATGTACTTCTTTCATTGGTCGGAGCCTTCATCGAAGCTCATTCCTCAACCTTCGTCCCGGATGTATTGGTGTCACCAACCTCCTTCAAGAGCTCCAACGCCTTCCCCGAGCTTCGATGACGGCCTCACACCCTCCAGGGACATCCAAGGAGTTGTTTCATGTCTAGACGAGGGTGGTGGAGCTCGCACAACATTGCCAGAGGCTTAATCGCATCACCTTCCAGCGGAGGAGGAGCAACCCCCAGAGCATACAGGTGCCCTTAGATGGCACCCTTCCAGTGCTCATCCAATGATGCAAATCCATCCACATCGATTCCCCTATCACGTACAACCACAGTCCGATCTCCATGATCGGATGGTTTACAGATAGCCACATGCCTTCACCTAGCCTCCATTCCGAAACTTCAGGCTCGGAGCTCCTGAGCCAAGACAAAGATTTATTAGTCGACACGTGGCCCGAGTCACTTTTGAGCCACCTTCGAGCCTACACCGAACACCGAGCCTAGCTTCACGTGCGCAGGTCACGTAAGAGCTGGGCAAATTACATAGGGGTCCCGCCTTTTTCTTCGAATTATTAACAAGTCCTTTGAGCACGTGCATGACCCGCGTGCCTGGGGTTAATTGCAACCGAACCCCTCCGGGTTTCAATAATTGCAATTTAGCCCCCACACGTGCGGGTAAATTATAGGGAGGCCTAGCGACTTATTTTATTGTATTTAGGTCCTTCCAGGGACTTGTTTGAAGTATTTTCTCTAGTTATTTTCATGTTTTCATTACAATTATGTCCCTGGACTCTTTTATGAATATCTTGAGCATTTGACCTCCATTTTCGTTGATTTCAGTTGCGTTGCGAAGCTTATTTCATTATCTTTCTAATGGCATGACGTGGTTTCTGATTTGACACTTTAAATATTGATGATTAATTTTGGGAATGCAATGTCTTTTATGTAATGAATTCTCATGCCTTGTATTAATTCATCAATGGAATATGTTTCATTAATGGATCCTGAAGTTGACTATATTGTATTGGCTCAATTAGTTTATCTGATTAGGGCATATTTGCATCAATATAAAATTGCATCACATTGCATTATAAAAATCAAACAAAAAGAGTCTCCAAGTGTATACATAATGTCTTCGTGTGCATTGGCCTCTTACTTTTTAATTCACCCCTTAATATGAATATCAGGAATCTAAATATGTACTTAAGAGGCTTGTGTCCCTGAGTTCAACCTTAGGCTTGCCCAAGTTATATAAATTTGACCGCATTGATTTAATTGACATATTTATGAGCGGTTTTTGATGGAACCGATTTTTCCCAACTGCAATGACAACCGAGTGTTAATTCTATACACTTAAGAGGGCGAAAATGGGATCCGTCAAATGACGTCATTGCTAGGAACACAGCTCATTTTTATGTTATTTAGATTTTTACTATTCCATTGAGTGTTAATTTCTAACTTATAGATCTTGTTGTTTTTTCCCTTGCATTGTTGATAATTCTCGAATATCTATCTAACGTTTGTTTTTTGTGGCAGGGTCCATTGGTGATCAAGGAGGCAATGAGCAGGAGCTCCCGTTGCAAGGAGCCACAAAAGCACCTTTGGAGAAATAGATGAGAATTATGGTCTCACATTTATTTCATGCATTCAATATAATAATCATTTTTATAGTGGTCTTCGTTTAAAGACTCGTGATTGTAAATGAACGAAGGCAATTGCAGTTGTGTGGGGCTTGCCCCACTTGAGTGTCGACCTAGGATCGGGCACGCGACTCTCCGAGCTATTTCACATTTTTATCTTATGTGTTTGATCGTAGGTATGACACATACTAATGTGAGACACACATAGACATCGCTTCACTTTGCAAAAAATAGAAGCATGCTAGGTGCGGTTTTGATCGACTTACATACATACAACATTTTGGTTTTAATTATTTTTCACGAAGATAGCTCAAGGCACTGTGAGTTTTCTTTTAGGTATAGATCATGTTTTTATCAGATGCATTGGCTTTTTCTTGACATCCCTTCCTGGATTGATCACCTGGGACTATTGGAAATTGGGATGAGCGGTAGACGATGTTTGATTGATTTATTCTCTCATTAAATGAGTGATAACCTTAAAGCTTAAAATATGGGACTAATAATGCAAGTTGACCAATAAAATGGAGTAAAATCATGTTTTTAGAGAGAAACACTATTTTTATGTAGGATGTTTTGATTTGACATATCATTTAGCCATGTGTAGTTTAGAACTTGTATTTATGACAAGATAATTAACAAACATTTGTTGATTTAACATGTGAGATGGTGAATCAAGGTTATTACTTGGATGATTAAGCCTTGTATATTTTGACACCCTCTCATAGGACCTAGGTACTCCATTCATCTCCATAGATTCATTCTTTCACTTGTACATCCATTCTAACCTCTTTGTTCCCCCCAGGTCTCTCCAACATCTCTTATCCATCTCTTTACTTAGGCTATTCTCAACCTAAGTATTGGGGATACCTGAGTCCCCGTAAATTCGTGACTCATTTATCCTTCTCTCCGATACTTAGGTAATTTCTAACCTAAGTATATGGGGCATCCTCCTCAGTTCTTGTATCCTTTCGTACATCCTAACTTGAGCAATGTCTTTGTATCACTTAATGCTAAGAGAACATAACAAAAGCTAAGTATATGGGGTATACTGTATATAGAGTATATATGTACTTTATCCATAAATCTATTTTTGAAAGATTTGAAAAAATTAAAACTTTTTGGGCCAGAGTATGATTTTTTTGAAATAAGTTGAATAAAATGTCGTTAAAGTTTGAAAAATTTTCTCTACTATGTTACATTATTTTGAAGGAAATATTTTAAAAATGGTTTGAAAAATGAATTTTACTTGTTTGGAAAAATCATTCCAAAAATATTTTGATAAATCTTTTTATGTGACAATATTTTGAAAATCTTTTCAATTCTTTTTCAAAAAGAAGGTTTAAATGAGTCTAACTTGAGTTTGAAAATTTTGTATTAAAAAAATGAAATGAGAAAAAATAATAAGAAATGAACGATGGAGTTGGTTTAAAACCCTGACACTCTCACTTCCACATAGGATTAGTGATGTTCAAGAACACTTGATTTACGAGGTCTAGAGATTTTTAGTTAACCAGCCTTAATCATCAGGGTCATTAACTTAATTATCCATATTTCCCTAGTTTGATAGATTTGCATGCTATATTGCATGCTCAGTCTCTAACCTTTAGAATATGATCAAGAATTCACATACACAACTGCAGTTATGATGAGAGGAGTTGAAATTTCACTTGAGGGTCAGGAATGAGGGATTCTATTTGGACTCGATTTAATGATGCTCGATGATGGGATAAAATCATTGAAGGCTTCATAAAACATGAGTATTAGGCTAATTAGCCAGTATGAGAATATGGTTCTTGTGCTATCTCTTGACATTTACTTATGGTCCAGGGTGTGTGAAAATATAAAAAACATGTTGATCAGTGTGCGCCAACTCTTGGTAAAAGCAGTGGAGCTAGCCAAAAACAATGAAAAGAAATATCAATATTGAAAGAAAATCTCTCACCCTTGAAGTCAAATATCAAAGAGCTTCCACCAGAGGCGAGCGCTCCTAGCCATTTAAAAGTGTCCACTTGGACCACCGTTATTAGGACCAGGAGTAGGGCTTGTAAAAAAAAATGGCTCTGCATCGTAAATGCTACAAGTCTGGGTGTAGAAGGTATATTAGATACTAAAAAAAGGCACACCCCGGTGTATTTCTAAGAAAACAAGTGCAGACGACTCCAACTTCTCTTGATGGACGCACTGATCAACAACAAAATAATGTGTTGGGTTAGTTAGGCACTCGAGAGGATCCTTGTTCCGATGAGAGGGAGAGAAGAAATGAAACAATCCTATGCCCTTTATCAACTGGCCCTCCACTTACATTTCTGAGTTTGATAAACTAAAGAGACGATGGACTGATTGCAATATTTGGTTTCTTCCCTAGTGTTGAGAATTGGCTCCTTAGGTGAATTTCTTGGACTGGGACCTTGGGTGAAGTTGTGACTCTACTCTTGTGACCATAGTCAACACTTTAAATCATATCCATATTTTATACTTATATAGAGAGAGTCTGATAAATTAGAGAAATTTCATACCTCCTGATTTGAACTTGGTTCAACTTTGAAATTTTGGGTCTCTAAAATCCAGAGTTATTTAACAAATCAGGTCTTGTACTCACATGCACAATCATGGGTTAATCCAACTCATTAATGGTCAAGATGCTCGTGGACGAGCATAGTTTAATTATAGGGGGATGATGAACCTCGGTTTCATCATGTTAATTTCCATATTTTAACCACCTAGCTTAAATCAGTTTCATTAAAACAAGATTAATTGTTGTATATATATTTGTCTTAAAATAAATTAAAAATACAAAAAAATGACAAAAAATCGTAGTGTTTTAACACATCTAAAAACACTCACAAAAATATTTCTCCCCTTGTTTGACCTCTTTTGCATTTTTGGTCAACATGAAACTTGTAGATACCATCGAGATATACAACTTTCATGTTTTGAGTTTTCCCAAATTTGACATCTTCATCTTTCTTTTTCTTATTTTCCATCAAAATAAACTGGTTGGGCCACGTGGCTCCTTCTAGTTGAGCCACGTGCCGCTCTTCCCCTTCCGCCACATGCTATCCATTTTCCATCGTCAGATCACCTTCTGGATCTTCAAATCTCCATCACTTGTTCCCGCTTCATCCTCCACCATCCTATCCACTCATGGAGCGATGTAGCATGGCCTCTTGCCAAGGGTCACACCAGGGATCGTCCTCCATCTATCCTCCCTCTCCCTATCACAGAGAGGAGCAGAGGGTGGGGAGAGAGCCCTATCAAGGGGTACCCGGGCTGAAGTGGCTGACGGTAGTGGTTTGGAAGGGATGACAGTTTTAGGTTATGGAGGTCATGTATCCAACCGCTTCGTGATTGCCCTAGGTGGAGGATGTGAAGATCAAAAGGCACCGTGAAGGAGAGGGTGGTCAGATCCCCGTCAGAGAGTGGTAAGTTGGGTGGAAGGTAGTGGGGAGTGGTTAGAAGAAATGGGAGAGGAGAAGTGGGCGATGAGATGCATCATGGGAGAGAGAAGGTTGCGGAGGAGGAAGAATATCGTTGGTCGTTAGATGTGGAAATCCAACAGTCCATGTAAAGGCAAAATTAAACAATTAGGATCAAATTGATCGTGCGGAGATGGATGGTGGAAAATGCGACCGGATGTAAGAATGTGAGTGAGTCACGTGGGCAACGGAGCGAATGCCACGTGGCCCAGTAGAAAAAATAGAAAAGAAGAAAAATAAAGGAAAATAAGAAAGAAGTAGTTAGGCATTGAATTAGAAAAAGTGTTCAACATGTAAGTTGTAGATCTTGATGAGATCTATAAGTTAATGTTTAATAAAAAGTTAGAAATAGGTCATATATAAAAGAAAATATTTTTGTAATCATTTTAAAGAACGGAAACACTTGTTTTTAATTATTGTGATTTTTTTTATTTTTAATTTTTAGACAATTCCAAAACAAAAGATACAATAATTATCTAATTCTGAGATTTTAAATAAGAAAATAAAAGAAAATAAAATAATGTTAATCATAAACAATAATAAGGGTTAGTTATGTAAAAGGGTTAGTTTGTTAATTAAGGTTAATTGTTGGATTTTATTGAATGGTCTAGGATAAAAGGATCAAATGAAAAATTTGATGATAAATCCAATATTTATCACTCCTCTATACTTAAACCATGCCTTTTCTCGAGCATTTAAAGAAAGATTTGATCAGATTAATCTCTGACTGTGCATGTTAAGTTTCAAGACTCAATTGATTAAGAAGCCCTAGTTTTAGTGATCTAAAAATTTTATGTTAAACTAAGACTCTAGTCAAAAGGGATCTAACTTCTTTAATTATCAGACTCTTTGTATGTACATATAGCTTAATGTTATTGCATTTAGTGTGCACTGCATTTATGAGAGTTGAGTCAAAATATTACCCAAATTCCTAGTCCAAGAGACTCTCCTCAAGACCTAATCCTCAAAACTAGAGAATAAATTATTTATTGCACTCAATCCAACATCTCTTTAGTTGTCAGACTTTGAAAGTGAAGATGGAAGGCCAATTGATGGAGGGTATATGTTTGTGTAATTTCTTATTTCCCTCTCATTGAAACTAGGGTCTTCTCAAGTGCCTTATTACTCAACACATATATTTTTGGTGTTGATCAATGTATCCATCAAGAGAGTACTAAGTTACATACACTTGTTTTTATGGGAATGCTCTGAGGTGTGCCTTTTCTGAGTATCTAAGATACCTTCGAAATCCAGACTTGTATCACTATACAATGGAGAGCCCTTTTTAGGTTCTATCTTGACTCATAAAAACCTAAAAGGTTGGTCCAAGTGGACACTTTGAAAGGTTGGGAGCGCTTGCCTTTGGTGGAAGCTCTTTGAATTTGACTTTGTAGTGCAAGAGCTTTTCTTTCTCTTTCTTTTCTTTTTATTTTTGCTAGCTTCACTGCTTTTACCTAGTTGGCGCACATTGATCAACAATTTTTTTAGATTTCATCACATCTTGGCACATAGGTCACTTCCAAGAGATAGCATGAAAACATGTTCGCATGCTGGCGTAAGTTGCTGACACTCAGATTTCATGAATCATTTATTGATTTTATCCCATCCTTGAGTATCATAAGATCAGGTCTAGACTCAAATCTCAAATCCTAGTTCCTCTAGTGAAACCCCAACTCATCTCATCATTAATGTGGTTGTGTGTATGATGCGCTGGCCATATTCTTTATATAAAAATTAAATATAATTAAAAACTAAAATAGAAAAGATAAAAAGCATAAATATAATATTATTAATTATTCATGATTATTAATAATTATACCTATCCATCGTGCCTTCAATGCTTCGACACTCCACCTTACTTACACTATACACATTTATTATAGAGTCATAATAAAGTTTAACTCACACTTATGTTTCATTTTTATATACATATTATTTTGGGTTAATTGTTGATTGATTCCATTGTATTGAGTACCGAGAGCCAAGAGAGGCATCGATACATCGATTGCCGGATCTAACTTTTCGAACACTACATGCCCTCCAAGATCGGACGTTAGGTATCTCCTTCTCTTTTGAGTTATCAGTGATGGAACATGTTTGAACATGTTTTTCCTTAATTACTTGGTTGTCAAGCCATCAACCCATAAAATTTAGCATTTTCGACAATTATGCCCCTTATCAATTCTACTGTATCAGTTATTTCTCTCACTTTTTTGAATATCAATTGTACCCGTACCTCCACATCGTTATCAGTTGTACTCCTTGTGTGAATTACCATCTATTTCCCTCCCAAATAGATGTTAAATTAAGGATATAAGCACAATTGGAAAGAAAAGAGGGGGGTGCAAGTGTAAATTTATCTTCTTCTACTTCCACTTCTTCTACATTTCTATTCTTCTGCTTCATAACATGGGATTCATTCGCATTCCACTTGATCGATCCCCCTTTTGGCATTCGCTTCCCCCATCGGCTCTTCTTGGCATGTTGTCGTCTAATAGAGGCGAGACCTCGATGTTGTGAAGCACTCGAAACATCACGTGAATGTTCTCCTTCTGGAAGGATCTCAGTTATGCAAAGCAACATCTCCATGTCAAGGCAGTTGCTCTCAGTTCTAGAGGATGATGGAGTTTGCTCCACACTACTTTGTTGTTTTATGTTCATCGGAAAGATGCTTGTGTTAGGTTTACTCAGATCAAATTTTCAAATGATAGCGATGCTCATTAAATTCTCGAGCCTAGTTGGGAGTGGGGTGGAGGAAGGAGCCTTCTTCCGATCAACCTGTGATGAAAAAGGTCAGGAAAGATACTTTACATAACAGTTCTAGGAATTTGATGCTGTGGGTTTGGATTCTTGATCGGTTGCAAGTTGTTGTCTTTCCATGCCGCCTCACCAGTTAGTGATGAAGACATATCTGGGACTGCTCTTCATTATCTTTTTCATCTTTGTCCATTTTTTCGTCTTCGCAAGTTTCTTCTATTCTTTCCTCTTCCTTTGTTTCCCCAATTACACCACCAATTTCTCCTCATTTTAACCCAATTCGAGTCCCCTCTAGCTCATGACTTACTTTCAGTTATCCCCTATCTCCTATGCAACCTCTGACCCTTTCATATCAACGAGGGATAATAGAGGCAACTTCCAACCCTCTCCGATCAACCTTTGCCCTCTCCAAGTTTTGCCCCCAACACAACCTCAAGAATCACATGAACCCTCACGGTTCCTCTCCCATCATTCAATGATGACTTGCTCCTTCATAGTTGCTGCCATGATGCCCACCAATAGAGGGACATAAATGTTAAAAAAATCCTTATAAGATTTGTTTTTACTACTTTTATTTTTACTACTTTTGTTTTTTCTTAAATTTTGATGTTCTCTTTACTTCGTTTTCATCTTTATTTAGCAGATACATATGCTTCTCAATCAAGGTCAAGATTTGTGAGGAAGGATGGAGATGTTGATCCTGATGCAGAAACAGAAGAGGATTCGTGAATGAAGTCTATCATTTATCAAGAAATTTCTTATTTTTTTGGGAATGTATCAATGTGATTTTGCTTTCTAGAAGCTCTACTTCAACTATTGAAACATTTGAATGTTTTGGAGTTTAACAATGTTTGCATTTTGGAAAATATTATTTAGAATGAAAAGAGAATGTTGTTCGCTTATGCATGTACTTTGTGATCGTGGATGCCTAGAGATATTGGCAATCTATGTTGGTCAAATAATCCATATGTTGACGTTAAAAACATTAGGTTGGATACAAATTCGACTAATCAATTAGTTGTTGTTTATATGCCCTCAAATAAGCCTATATGGACGTTTATTAACGACCTTAAAACGTGATTTAAAAATGTCTATCATGGTAGTCTAAGCCAACGCATTTTAATGTCTGTGAATATCATTTTTATACGGACTTTTTTTAAACGTCTACCTAGAGATGTCTTACTTGACATTTTGTTAACGTCGACGGATATAAACTTTAACCGATATTCGTTATAAACGTCTACAAAAACCTCTACCGACGAGGCAGACCCGACAAAAATTTTAGACGTTTTTTAACGTTGGCATAAACATTTGCAGACGTTAACATCAACTATAGCCGGCGTTTAAAAAAATAAAAAAAACATTTCTGTGGTAGTGTTAACCAAACATTGATTTCATTAAATCATGGTTTACTCCACCCTGTTGACGGCTAATATAACAAAAGAGCACAATCGATATTTGAGATTTTTATGATCGTGCTCCTCTGAATTATTGTTAATACAAGTAATGCTCCTACGTTTTTGTAATTAATAACACTTGTGTGCATACCTTCTTGCACCGTTAACCGTTGTGCCCTTCAATTACTTTCATCTACTAGATGAACCAAACTACGGTTTATTCAAACCCATGTCTAGTTACAAAATGAATTTTTAACACTTGTACCCTACCACCTATCCATCATGACCTCCATAACTGGAGGCGGTTCACATTTGCCTTCATGATGCTCACGATGGTCGTATTCTCCACCTCTAGCCTCACTCGTGGAAAGGATAGCCACCGACTTCAGCCACTTAGGGTCTGTTTGGTTGCTGGGTTGGATTGGGTTGGGTTGGGTTGAGGTACCCTTGTGAATAATAAAATGTGAGGAGGTTTGAGAGGGTTGGAAAGAGAGGTATATCGGTGTATTCCAACCCAACCCTGCAACCAAACGAGCACCATTCTCCTCAATTCGTCGCCTTCTATATCGCAGCAGACCTACCAAGCTCCATAGAGCTCGCCATTGATGTCCCCAAGCTTACCACGTCTTCCGCAACAACAATCCTCCTCGTCACTGCCAGTACTTACAGAAAATTACATTATTGCGACCTTTTTATGCTAATTCTAATCTTCTAGTTAAATGGTGATGAATCCTTCTCTTACAACTTTATTTAGAAGATAAGGTCAATTTCACTACTAAGATAAAAAAAGCATCCCAGACCACATCCAGTCCCTGTTTAGAATTGGGGTGAACTTTTCAAAGCTTCAAACAGTGAATCGAAAGGATCTCTGTTAGCCTGCCCATATTTTTGTCGAGTTTGTGGGTTACAGTGGCCGTTTGTCCTTGCATGTATTCTAGAATTACTACCAACGCATAAAATAACACATCAGTTTGTAGTTTGTCTGTACCTTGTAACTCGTGCATTGATCAACCTGAAATCATTGAAAGGTAGTGGTCCGTGCACGACCATGTTAATACCACTGAACAATCAATCTAGTGGCTCTGAATATGGGAGTATATAATATTCTCGTAGCTATAGTTTTTTTAATCGACAGAGCTAGAAAAGAAAACTTGCAAAGGTCAACCTGATATCAAGGCAGTTATTTCACCGCCATGTATATGATAATAAGGCTTGTCGTTTCGATGAGAGACATGGAATATGGAGCGATTAGGAATAAGTGCCCTCTATCTCCTCTTTTTTTATTCGATAAATGCCAGGAAGAAATAAATATTTATGTAGCTAAATACCAGACCTCCAGCCATCCGATCTGTGGGTTTCTTTGGTTGTTTTTGATGAATTAATGAATGCGGCCTCTTTTTCCAAAAAAAATAAACACTACGCAATGCGAAATAATAGTTGATATAACTGTAATATAATACTTCCCGAACTCATCACTCATCAAAATAGGATCTGAAATAATTGATTTGATAATAACTGGAGTCTCCATGCAACTGTCCACATAGTTGACCATTACGTGGAGGCAACATGTAAAGCTGATCGTGCATCTCAGTGTGACTCATCATGTCACAGAAACATCAGACAGATTTGATAAAACCTTTCAAATATTCAACTTTGATTGTATCTGTCAGGCTAACACTACAAGGAAAACAAGTTGTGGATATAGAACTATAGCTATGGATAGAGATTTTATGGTCATAGAATTGAGCTCTGGCCACAACACGTCATTGTCAGTAACTGTAGCTATAAGTTTCATCGCGAGAGTTATTAACCATGAATATGTCATGGCTACTACAAGTGACCATAGAACTTATCGTGACCACAACTCTTGTATGAAGACTTTGGCCATGGATTGTAGCTACGAGAAACTAGTGGCCACGGAATTATCGTGGCCACAAGTTTCTACAGCCACATTCTGTGACCACAACTCATTTTTCTCGTAGTGCAAGTTCCATCGTTACAGCTCACACATACTTCAGTTAACCTAAATTTGTCATCAACTATAGGAGGGGCAATGTTGTTTTTGATCTCTAACTATTGTATACCCGCTCACAGATTGTATCTATGAGATATGGAAGTACAGTACAGAAGATAATAGAGTGCTCGACCTAAAAAATATATCACGTGATTTTTATATATATCATAAAATTAAGAAAATTGAGGAAAGCATGTTTAAATATCAGCAACTCATACTCAATAATACCTAGTGTGCACACATGTGCTCTACACCGGAAAGAAGTATGGGGTTGATTTTCAATAAGACAGGAAAGTCTTCGTTTTTCCTTACATTATAAAAAACATCGTTGTACAAAGATTATGACTAGAATGATTAGATGGTTTAGTTTTATAGAAACTTTAATATAGAGGGTTATCATGAAATGTAGTTTGAATGAGCACACAAACACTGTGAAAAATCTATTAATCGTGTATGCCAAAAAAACTCTTAAAGTAGCAATATCTGGAATAATATTGGTGTTTATAATTTATTTAAATAATATCTTATATTATTTTATGAAAAATCAAAGGACAAATCTAACTAAATTTATTTTCTAAAGGACATTGTGTAGATAAAGAAGATGATAAATGTTTCTTAATTAATCTAAAAGTTATTCGATCTCCTGCAAAATAGGTTAGCACAATTTATTCATTGCTCATTTCCAGCAACATAGCTATCACAATTGAAAAAAAACGTATGTAACTTATTTAGTGAAATTAGTAATATAACTAATCTCAAGTCATTCTTAATGCATTATATCGATCTAATTAACATATGCCCTGATGAATACGGCGATGGTCACATGTAAGGTAGCAAAGATTTGTGAGTGTTGTTCTATCACTAACAAATTTAATACAAATATAACAAAATTGTCCTAAAGCAATGAATTCATTATATGTTGTTAGATCTTCGGATGCTATGTATATAAGAATAAATATTTATCATTATGCTAGTATTTTGTAGGGGTGCTAATCGAATCGAATACATTCGAATCCACCTAGATTCAGATTCAATTCACTATAAAATTTTCGAATCCGAATTCGAATCGAATATTGAACGAATTTCTAATATAGATTCAAATTCAATTCGTTTGGAGTTTCGAATATTCAAATTATTTTATATCGAATTAGAATTTTATTTAATAATGTAACTGATAATAAAAAATATATTAATAATATTCTAAGTTTCAAAGAATTGAATAGACTTTGTTATACTAATTTGTGAAAAAAATTAAGATAAGTAAAAAAACTTTTAATATAAATGGTAAAATTCAATAGATAATATAAATTGCATTAAAATACCTAACTTTTGTCGTTTGTGTATGTTTCTTGCAATCCTCATTCGCTTTTTTTGTACCTATGGTGAATTGAATATATAAAGAAAAAAATAATTATTGTCATCTTGATAAACCATTGATCTTTTCTTTTTGTACCTATGATGGAAATTCAATCAATACATCACCACCGTTTAACAAACACTCCACCAACTTTCTCATTCTCTTTGGTAAATTATTCACAAAATATTGATCTTTTCTTTCTATCAATCTTGTTAATTATTCCAGGAATCAAATTTTCTATTTCTTCGCCCTCTTCTTCCACTTTTTCATTAATATAATCATCATGCCCAATGTCCCTCTCATGGACACTATCTTGAGAAGATGGTATGTTTAAATTAAACTTCTAAAAATAAAATGTAAACACATACTCAACTATATTTTAAATTCCATACCAATATAGAAATACAAAATATAGATTAATATATATAGAGAAAAGGGAAGTTGTTTTGAGTAACAACCAAGTTGGTTGTTACATAAGGCAGTTTCCCCCATTTTTTATTTTTTTAAAATAAAATCATATATATTCATCCATGTATCTCTCCTACATGTCATTCAAATTTCATGAGAAACAGAGACTCCTAAGTCCTCCATCTAGAACTGGTAATTTTTAACGGTCTGAAATTTGATGTAATCAACCTTCTCTAGATGGAGGGCTTAGGAGTCTCTGTTTCTCATGAAATTTGAATAACATGTAGGAGGGACATATAGATGAATATACATGATTTTACTTTTAAAAAAATAAAAAATTGGAGGAGAACTGTCTTGTGTAATAGCCAACTTGGTTGTTACTCAAAACAACTTCCCTCTCCTCATATATATACATGTCCAAAACAATAATCAGAATATTGTGTTCGACATTTCTACGAAGAGTCTTCCATATAATGCCCTCCATTGTGACTTATCTTCATGATATCTAAGAAAAAAGAATCACTAAATTCCATCAGCATCATAAAAAGGTCGACGTGAACTGACTTATGGAGCTGAATCTGAATTTGAGGTGTATAAAAACTGGCAAACATGACTAAGAACTCAGTTGGTATGGCTCAGATCTTCAATTTTCTATTATGTAACATGTCTCTACATTAATCATGAATAGTTCATGCTTACCTCATTTCAATGCATTCTTACGGGGCTATAGTTGGGCTTATAAAAGATTTTGATGATATTTCCTTCTTGATAATCTAGCCTCCTTCTAATTTTGATGGGAAATGGACTTTAGTTGCAGCTATGATCTTTTGCACATTTAGTCATTTAGACAAAGCTCGAAATCCATGAAATCTGTTCATACCTTAATTGTCTCTAAGATATTATATTCAAACGCTTGGTTGTCCTTATCATAAGATCTGGATATTATGATAGATGAGAGGATTAAGAGTGTGATTAAGGAAAATATTATTAGAAATTTGAAACCTATGACATCATGATGTTTTTCAAAATTTAGTATGTGTTTGTTTGCATATGATGTATTTTAGAATAACATAAATTATATGGATAGAAGCTAAATCTTAAGTTTTTAGGGTAAAAGCGGGTGTATGTTAATACCAGTAGTTGTGGGGGTGATGGAGAGATGATGGTGACATTGGTGAGTCTATAATTGGTGTCGTTGTCAACGACGGGGAAGAGTGGGAGATGGTGGTGATTTTGGCGACTGGGAGGGTGATGTTGTCAATGGTGGGAGCGAGCAGGATTGGGACACTAGAGCCAACGTCATTGGAGAGAGCAAGAAGAAGGAGGAGGCCGGAGCCGACGACGTTGGAGAGAGCGAGCAGTAGCGGAAGACTAGAGATAGTAACGTTGGAGAGAGCGAGCAGGAGCAGGAGGTTGGAGCTGGCGGTGTTGGAGATCAGAAGCAAATGTTAGGGATTTTTCTCATGAGTGACGAGGGGAGAGAGATAATTTGAGGGAGTAAAGAGGGGGTATGGTGTATGTAATAGGCATCCTAAAAATGGGATGTTTAGAATAAGATGATATAAAGTTTTATTTATTATATTAAGTTGTGTATCATTTGTGTGGATTTTACAAAATATATACTAAATTTATTTACATATGTGTGTGTGTGTGTCGAATCGAATCGAATTGTTATCGAATGAATCCAAGTGAATTCGGATTCAATTCATTTGGGAATCGAATCCACAAGTTAAATTCAAATTCAGTTCATTTGATTTCGAATCGAACTTTTTCCGAATTTTTATCGAACGAATCATAATCGAATTCGAATGATTCAATTCAATTAGTAGCCCTAGTATTTTGCTACAAATATCATATATGGTGTTATATATTGGCTTATATTTCTTATTAATTTTTTTATTAGCTTATATTTTTGTGTTGACATAATTATACAACACTTTAAGACATTTTATGGGATTAATATATGGCATATTATGTGTTTAACATAAAAAGATAATGGACGTGTCTTTTACATAAAATAAGAATGTACAAGAGGAAGGTAATATATAAAGTATATATGCAATTATGTTGGATAGAAGAACATTTATGAAATATTTAATAGTTTATTTAGAATTCTGTGTATTTATCCAAAAGTTTATCTGTTATATCAACATTAGTGATGAAATCTGGTTACAGATTTAGAAACATATATCTTGCGGATATTGAAAGTTACAAATCATATTTGCGGATATGAAAATTGATAGTTTTAATTCACATATGAATATATATTTAAAAAATATATGTGATTATCCAATGGTTAATAAATTGAAATAAATATCTAATAGAACTACAATTCTTAAGTGAAAATATAAAACATAAAAAGATAATAAAGTAATAGGCTAAAATGAAGTAACTTATATAATAAATAATTAATTGTTTTTGGAAAAGATCTAAGTTCATTTATCTTAAGTAAACCAAGACGGGGTAGTTAAGTTAATTACATGCCTAAAAACCTTAAGCTGCACATGCACGGATCAGATGGCAACATTACCATGGCCTAGAAAAAAAAGTAGTCATGTTGAATTTTCAACCTAATAACAACAAAAAGTTACAACATTGATGAATCTAAGATTCATCAAAACTATATTCTGATCTTAGCCCTCTATATAGAACAAATCCATAAATAAATTCCTTAATTAGATTAAATTAAAAATACACTATGTACATAATTAATACTAATTATTGTAAATAATTAAGGACTCAATTCTTCTTATAAATATTGTACTTATTTAACTCCATGTTCCTTGTATTTATCCAAAAGTTTATCTGTTATATCAACATTAGTGATGAAATCTGGTTACAGATTTAGAAACATATATCTTGCGGATATTGAAAGTTACAAATCATATTTGCGGATATGAAAATTGATAGTTTTAATTCACATATGAATATATATTTAAAAAATATATGTGATTATCCAATGGTTAATAAATTGAAATAAATATCTAATAGAACTACAATTCTTAAGTGAAAATATAAAACATTAAAAGATAATAAAGTAATAGGCTAAAATGAAGTAACTTATATAATAAATAATTAATTGTTTTTGGAAAAGATCTAAGTTCATTTATCTTAAGTAAACCAAGACGGGGTAGTTAAGTTAATTACATGCCTAAAAACCTTAAGCTGCACATGCACGGATCAGATGGCAACATTACCATGGCCTAGAAAAAAAGTAGTCATGTTCAATTTTCAACCTAATAACAACAAAAAAGTTACAACATTGATGAATCTAAGATTCATCAAAACTATATTCTGATCTTAGCCCTCTATATAGAACAAATCCATAAATAAATTCCTTAATTAGATTAAATTAAAAATACACTATGTACATAATTAATACTAATTATTGTAAATAATTAAGGACTCAATTCTTCTTATAAATATTGTACTTATTTAACTCCACGTTCCTTGTATTTTATGCTTTTTCTATTAATCCATGCAAAACTCTAAAAATGAGACTAATATTATAAATAAAATAATTCTATTTAAAATACAAAAAAGAGTAAAAGAAATTAAAATGGGTGTTTTTATCTTGTTGAAGATACCTACAAAAATACAATTATGTTAATATGATATATTTTGTTCTACATGAATGTCGAATATCTTAAAAAAATACACAACTTTCACGTGAGCACTTTTTGATTTTACATCATTTCTTTTATTTTTGATTTTTCATTTTTTTATTCATGGAATTTTCTTATTAGACCACGTAGTTGCCTCTAGGGCTAGCCACATGACTCGACACTTTAGATGCTTCTCGGATCTACTTGGACTGTCTGATAACCTTCAATTGTCCACTGGCTCTTCAACCACAACCGTTGGATAACCAAATCCAATGGCCCAATTCCATTGTCAACGTTCGCATGTTCCATCTCCAGCCTCCAACTTCCTCCACGGTACTTCTTCTATGATTAATTGTCGTCTATCCACGTGTCTTCTCCCCATAATTCCGATCCCATTCGCACCCGTTCAACCCGCTCCCTCGAAAACCTCTTCTCCATATTTTTCACATGTCTTCTCCCCATCATGTCCTCGTTGGTTGAAACTAACACCTCCACCCATCTGTCCACTTATTAAAGCTCCGATGGAAGCCGTCAGTTGCACCCATATGAATCCGCCTTTACGTGATTCTTCTCTAAGATCTTATCTCCCCTTCAGTCAAAGAAAGTGAGAGAGTGGTCGAGTGATGAAAGAGAATAACTCAAGCAAGATCCCGGATGACTTTGGTCGTGTCACACTATGGCCTACTACTGATCGAGCTCCACACATATGTCGAACATGCCAGAGTAAACACTAGGAGCAATTTGAAGCTCCAACACAAACTCTTTCTTCTCTCTGACTTCGATTTCATATCCAAGTACCCTTTGTTCTTGTGCCTTTCATGTTTTATCTATTTGATTCACCTCTCTAAACATACAACCATATCAATCTGAATACCTCCATACCTTCGCAACATCTCCAGGACCTTCACGTATACCAATTGATTCCATCTTCCTCTTCCTTCAGAACTTTCCCTAGTCTGATCCATTCATCTCCCTACAAGGAAGAGAAATCCATTAGAGCACCACCTTCTACACCTCGAATCAGCCATCCAAACCATCCATCTTACACCCTGATCAACCCACTCGCTTCAGCCATCTTTCTAACCCCTACAGGTACATTATTGTATATATAATTGGAGGCTCTAAGGCTTCTCCAATCTCAACTTTATCTTTAATGAGCCTCCATTGTTTTCCATTCCAGCCACCTCTACTTCTTCTCCATCCATCTATCTTCTTCACCCGGTGAAGGCAGATCTTCTTGACCTTTGATGAGACTGTAGGATGACATAAGAGTAGCAGGTGGACCATCGGAGCTTCACAAGAGTACCACCACTCGTGGAGGAGCAACATGCCTTGAGGAGTACAACTATCGTTCGATAAAGCCCATTAGCATTATTCTAATGGTCTAGAGCAAGTCCCAATCATCATCATATCCTACAGACTTGGTACACTCAATCCTCAGCCATGGCACTCTAGATATCCACGTGGCTTGAGCCACCCACCAACACGAGTCACTTTCCATCCTACCCCTCATGTGCTTCCATCACGTGGTTGGACTTTTTATCGTGCCCAACCTCAAGTCTGGAGAATTACATTATAGTGCACCACACACTGATGAATATGCAATTCATCATCTTTATTGTTTCATTTTAGCTTAAAATATCTTATAGAACACATGTAGATATCATAAATTCTCAGCTTTCAAGAAACAAGCATCAATTGTTAGTAGGGTATTATTATCATTATTTTAACCCAAATTAAAAGAATACAACAACACCAACAACAACAAAGCCTTTTTCCACGATTAAGTAGGGTTGGCTACATGGATTCTTCTCCTCCATTCAGATCTATCTTGGGTCAATCCCGGACTTATATCCACAAAACTAAGATCCCTTCGTATGGTCTCTTTCCAACACTTCTTAAGCTGTCCTCACCCTCTTTTAGCAGGCTCAACATCCCAACACTCGCATCTCCTAACTGGTGCATCAACTGATCTTCTTTGCAAATGTCCAAACAATCTTAAGCGATTTTCTCGCATCTTATCCTCGATTGGAGCTACACCAACTTTCTTTTGGATTGCATCATTCCGAATCCAATCTTTACGTATGTGTCCACACATCTATCTTAGCATTTTCATTTCTGCTACATTCATTCTCTGCACATGTCTATGGTACACGGGACAACATTCAGATCCATAAAGCATAACATGTCTCACAGCTGCTTTGTAAAACTTTACTTTAATTTTTAAAGGAATTTTCTCATCACAGAGAACAACAGAGGCTCCTCTCCACTTTAGCCAGCCTGCATTTATTCTATCAGTAACATCTCCATCAATTTCCCCATCATGTTGCAAAATAGATCCCGGATATCTAAAGGAATCTCTCTTCTGAATGTTATCGTCACCAATCTTCACTTCGATTCCTTCACCATTGCTTCCATCAAAGGTACACTCCATATATTATGTCTTAGCCCTACTTATATGAAATCCTTTAGTCTCCAACTCATGTCTTCAGACCTCAAGCTTCTCATTTACTTCATCTCTAGTCTCATCAATTAACACAATATCATCAGCAAATAACATACACCAAGGTAACTCATCCTGAATGTGACTTGTCAACTCGTCCATAATCAAAGTAAAAAGCAATGGACTCAAAGCAGAACCTTGATGTAAACCAATGCTGATGTCAAAATATCCAGTCTTCCTAGACGTGGTCCTTACACAAGATAAAGCCCTATCATACATGTCCTTTATGAGGTTAATGTATAGGACATGCACTTGTCTCTTCTCCAAAACTCTCCACAATATCTCTCGTGGGGCAGAATCATAATCCTTCTCCAAATCAATAAATATCATATGAAGGTTCTTCCTTTTAGCTCTATAAATCTCCATTGTTCTCCTCAGCAAATGGATGGCTTCAATTGTTGAGTGACCTGGCATGAATCCGAATTGGTTTTCTTTTACGTTGGAAACTTGCCTCAACCTTCTTTCGATCACACGTTCCCAAATTTTCGTAGTGTGACTCATCAGCTTGATACCTCTATAATTTGAACAATTTTAAATGTCTCCTTTATTCTTATAAAGAGGCACCACGATACTCCTCCAATCTTCAGGCATTTTCTTGCTTCATCAAATAACATTGAATAGATTCGTAAGCCAAGTCAAACCATGCTCACCTAAAACTTTCCATACTTCTACAGGGATGTCATCTAGTCCTACACCTTTCCCGGGTCTCATAACCTTCAAAGCCTCCTCTACTTCCTTTCTTTGTATCCATCTATAGCTTTCACAATTCAAGTATCTTTCACTACTAGCTAGATCACCGAAAGTGATCTCTCTATTTCCTTCCCGAATGAAAAGTTTATGGAAGTACTTCTCTCATCTAGTCTTTATATCCTTCTAAGTAACAAGCACATGACCTTCCTCGTCCTTAATGCATCTCACTTGAGAAAGGTCTTTGGTCTTTCTTTCTCTTGCTTTGGCCAACCTGAATATATCCTTTTGTCCCTCCTTAGAGTCGAGATTTTTATACAAAACTTCATAAGCTTTTGACTTAGCTTCACTTACAGCCTTCTTTGCTTCCTTCTTTTCTACTTTGTAGTTTGCGACAGTTTCCCCTGTTCTTTCCTTAGACATAGCTTTAAAGCAAGCTCTTTTTATTTTTAGCTTCTCTTGCACCCCTTCACTCCACCACCAAGCCTCCTTTTGACCTGGAGCTCTTCCCTTTGACTTGCCTAGCATCTCTTTAGCTACCTTTCAGATACAAGATGCCACTGCCTCCCACATCTCGTTTGCACTACCGCTATAATCCCAAGATAAGTCTTCTAAAACCTTCTCCTTGAAGTTCTCTTGCATCAGCGGAAGATTCCACCATCTAGTTCTAGTTATCTTAGAAACCCTCCTTTTCTTTACCAGCCCTTTCATTTGTACATCCAAGACTAAGAAGCGATGGGTTGTCAAACTCTCTCCTGGGATTACTTTGTAGCCTTTACAACACAACCGATCTATTCTCCTCAAGCAAAGT
Organism: Ottelia alismoides; assembly: GCA_037367405.1. Taxonomy (NCBI): domain Eukaryota; kingdom Viridiplantae; phylum Streptophyta; class Magnoliopsida; order Alismatales; family Hydrocharitaceae; genus Ottelia; species Ottelia alismoides. The sequence goes on along the minus strand of JAZKJV010006302.1, from coordinate 235,577 downwards.
AATCTATCTATGTTCTAATTGGCCCACTCTTATAAGTAATTAAATGCTCCTCCCTCTTCTTGAAGAGAGTGTTTGCTATGAAAAGATCATATGCCATTGCAAAGTCCAGGATGGCTTTTCCCTCTTCATTTCTATCTCCGAAACCATGTCCTTCATGAACACTAACACACCCTGAAGCATCTTTTCCCACATGTCCATTAAGATCTCCACCGATGCAAGTCATCTCTCTTTGTAGGATTCCTTGTAGACTCTTATCCAGATCCTCCCGAAAATCTTGTTTAGTCCTTTCATCTAAACCAATTTGCGGTGCATAAACTGAGATGATATTCAGAATTTCTTCTTCAAGCAACAATTTTAGCAAAATAATTCGATCCCCGAATATTTTCTCCTCAACCACACAATCCTTCAAATCCTTATGAGCAACCACTCCAACGTCGTTTCTACACTTATCTTTACCCGAATACCAAAGTTTAAAGCCCGTCCTCTTAATCTCCCTTGCTTTCTCTCCAACCCATTTAGTCTCTTGAAGACATAGTATATGAATTTGCCTTCTTTCCATCGTGTCCACTATCTCCATCAACTTTCCAGTTAAAGTGTCAATATTCCAACTACCAATCCACAACTTTCCTTGCAATCTCTTTTGGACTAACTTATTTACTCGCATGCATCCATTATGCCAGAAAGCTTGTAAATTTTGGACTGCATCCAGGTAGTGATGCAGCGGATCTAGTTTAATTACCCGCATGCGTTCCTCATGCGAGAATCCTTGCAAATTTTGAACTACATCCAGGCTACGATGTAGTGGCCCTTGCCAATTTTTCATTACATTCGGGCGATGCAACGCGTCGCAAGTAGGGAACGCCCCAACTAAATCTGTATGTTTGCTTAAATCCATGTTGAAAAGATCCGACTGTCATAGGGTAACTTCCTAAATAGTATTTTTTTGGAAAAAATATTATTTAGGAAACTGTCTCCAACTATTTTACGCCGGCTGTCGGCAACGCAACCCTCCTCATTTACCCAAGCATCGGACCTGCCATGGTTGAGTTAAAAAATAATAGGTCCAATATTGAAGAATAAAGAATAAAATAATAGGAAAGGACTGAAGGCTATATCTATGTACCATAGATACATACTGATCTTGACTTGAAAATAGGTCCAATATTGACCTAATCGATAAGCAATAAATTATGGGGAGATATGATAGTTAACTTACAAAAATCTCGTAAAACTAATATCGCATTTACATATTCATCAATTTCACCTTGTAAATATCTTGTACTATTTTATTTATCATCAATATAACTTAAAATGAATTTATTATTATGAAACTTGTATGTAAAGTATTTTCTAAATAATAAAAATATTTACAAAAATAAATCATGTACAAAATAAAAGGTACAATGCATAGAAAAATCCATAAAATAATAAGTAAAAGCTCAATATTACTCGAACGAACTCAAAATGAACCAAATTCACTTTCATGATACATAAAATAAAAGTAGTTATCTTTAAAAAGAAGGTTGCATCATAGAAATTGTAGTTAAGATGTAAAAGTTGATTTTTTGTGGTACCATTGTACTTATACAAGTGTATATTACCTATTTTTATTTTATTATTTGTATTTTTATACATATCTTATTTTAAATGTGTTCTACATATTTTATATTAATTAAAAAATATAAATAAAAATTAAAAAATCTTAAAATAAATTAAAATAAATTAAAATAAATAAATGCAGCTAATATACACGTAAATAGAACATATCTTGTAAATAACTTTATTTATTTATCCTTGTAATGTTGTAAAAATACATAAAAAATATATTTAAACCTCTTTTATTTTGTTGTAAATAAGTAAAAAATAAAAAATAATAAAATATGCATAAAAAACCTATCAAAATATTTATTTATCTTGTGTATATATAAATAGTACATACTATGCACACATTTGTATTTATCTATACCATTTGAAAACCCAAAAAATAAAAATAAAATGTATTTATATCTCTTAAATTGTTATTTAAATAAAAATTATAAAAAATATGCATATTTACATAATTGAATAAATAAAAACATGTATACTTTATGTAATATATACCTGTAAATATGTGTATTTAATTGATCTATCTATTTATGATAACATTTTAAAATTATTAAAAAATCACCATGAAATAAAGAATTAAATCATAAACATTTTTTATTTTAAACTTTTTAATTTAAGCCCATTTTCAGTTTATTTTATAATTATTTCTATTTATTTTATATATTATTTTGTCTTTATTCAAGCTAAAAGCCCATTAGCCCATACATGATTGTTAACCGATGGTCAGCTCTCCTACCTCCCTCTTCCAACCTGATTCTAATGACAAGACACCTCTATCTCAAAATTTTCTCGCCTAAATAGCGTGGTTCTTCAACCTGGCAAATTTGAAGATAGAATGATGTAGTCATCATTAAATCAAATAATTGTAAGTGAAGTATTTCTCTAATATCTCGTTAGAAAGATTCATGCCACATCAGAAAAACCAATATATCACAGTAAATGGAATTAACATGGCTTTAACACAAGGACAATTTCACTGAATTTGGAAGTATAATGTTTAAGATATTAAATACTCTTTTCAAGGGCTATATGCAAACAACACTTAATCAAAGAAAACCTGAAAACATTACAAATAGGTCCAAACAAGATTAGATTACAGTAAATGAGAACTATTTGGCTTATCTTTTAATAACCTCTCATGAGGGTGTTTCTGTAATTATTGGAAGAAAGTATGGTGTCACTGTAAAACTCTAGGCATCATGTGTGTCACATAAGGGGGTCTAGTCTCGGACGATAGAGAAGAACAGACTTTTTGAAATTCCGATCATTGATTCCTCGTTGGATACCTACAAGGTTAGTGAAGAAGAGTCGGATCTTCATGGTTCTATATGAGGGAGAAATAAGTGGAATGGATGGTTAATATGCGGTGAAGAAGGTAAAGCCCTAATGGGTTCCTTGTCTGTACGTGAGAAGAAATGGGTCAAATGGAACCGAGATATGGATGAATAAGGAGATATAATCAAAGGGTTGGGATGATAAACGATGTGGTGCAATTGGTTTGAGTGTTCAAATGAAGATGAGAGTATGAGAACTGTTGTGAATAAATCATAGAAGATGAACAAAAGATGATATTGGGAGTTACCTAGGAAAAAATGGAGGAATCAACCTATGTTGGAGCTTGAAGAAGGTTTTCGATCTTCTCCTTACAAACTCGGCAAAGGTCCAAAGCTTTAACAATTGTCAGATGGCTACGACACAATCTCTAGGTCGTGGATCACACCCGATATTTACCCTCCATCTTAGCTTCTCTGGAGACCTTCTCTTTGACATTGGAAGGTGGAGGTACTAGGGAGTATTCTCTCACAAAGGGTGGATGGGGAAGCAGTTGGTCGAAGAGGGCTTTTTGTTCATGTACAGAGGTGGTTAGAGGTTGTGGTTTCAACTACCATAAGTTAGCTCATGCAAGGGAGAGGGATGGCTCGGATGTTAGGGCAAGTATGAGGGTTGAGAGATGATCATTTAGGTTCCAGAATTATGGCCTTGTTCTATGTGGGTTTTCAGGAATAAATCAATGAAGAAGGGTCAGCGAAGAGTCGCATACCTTTGAGGTTCCAACCCTTAGAGGAAGACAATGAACTTCGATCATATGATCGGGTGATCAAATGGAAAAGGATTAAGAATTGATGAATGGTGGTGATTAGTTTGATAATCATATCAGATGGACGGTGTGTAGGGGGAGATAAACCATTCAAGACCATCTGATCTTAAGATCAGATGGTCCAAAAGGTGCACATGAAAGAGAGAAGGGTTGTCAGGTGGTGGCTTCAGATTAGACCACATGGTCCAATCAAAAAATAGATAAATGGATTAAATTTTTTAAAATAAAAATAAAATAGCATGGAGTTAAACAAAAGTATTCAACATGAAAGTTGTATATCTTTTCAAGATCTATAACATTTTTGTAGAACACAAAGTCAAAATACATTATACACACATACTTAATAATTTGAGTATTAGAATGAAATAAAAAGGGCTTCTTTTATTTATTTTTTTTTATGAATAATATACAAAATATTACTCTAACTTTTTACAATTTTTCATAATGTTAAACACATAAAAATAAATGGAACTCTAAATACATATATACAATATTTAAACTTTTATTTATGTACATTAATTAGTCCTAATTAATTACAAGCTATTAAATGTTAAGTCAAGTGAATTAATTGTTAAGATAATTGATTAGTTTATGATAGAGGGATAATTAGTATAATAACACAATGAATATGAGATTCATTGTAGTACCAGTGTCCTCTAACATTCCAAAACACTAGCTTCACTATTGCACCACGTATTTCATTGCCACGCATAGGAGCATAGTACTCTTAGCCACACGGGTAACAACAAATTCACCATCAACAACAAATGTTACAGTCAGGGCAACAAGGCCCACCATTTTAGGCTTAGCAACAAAAGCAATACTAACGTAAGGGCCAACAGGGTCAGTTCTCACAGTTTCATTACCAACAAGGCCATGTTTGGCAGAACCAAGGCTCAACTAGATCATCTTCTTCAGCTCCTTCTAATGTGTGGTAGAAGATTTTAGATGAGGGTAGATCTTAACAGAATCTCACTATGGCAAGATGAGATGGCTTCACCATCGACCACTGATGAATCTCCATTTCATCACCTTTATTCTATCATTTTGGTATTAAAAATCCTAGTAAATGCATGTAAATATTTTATAAATATTTTCATGCCAAAATTATATAATAAAGAAAAGAAAAGAAAAAGAGTAAATTATCAAAGATATTTTATGTTCTTAAACCCCGAGACCTATGCATCTCGATGACTAGGTCGACAAGGAATAAAGTAGGGGGAGATAAGTGTCATAAATCAAATAAAATTTCCTTTTTATTAATTCAACTATTATTAATTTTGGGACCTATTTTTATTTCCCACTTTTTGTACCTCAAATAAAGAAACTTTGAGCATTAAATTGTATATAATAAAATATAGAAAAATACAAAATTGATTTCATACAAAAATAAGGTATAGTGTACAGGTTACAATCTAAATAAAATTTAAATATACCATCTTCCCAGACCCATATCTCTCAAACAAAAATTAAAATAAATCAAAATCATATTTAATTCTATATAACTTTTAATAAGCTCTTTAATGAAGGTGATTTCATATTTTTTGAGTTAAGGTGAGGAATTAGCTTTTGGACCTCTATCATATTGTACACACAATTAAAATAGGGATTTTATCACTTGTGCCCCTTCGAGATCTCTCAATATCAGTTATGCCCCTATCTTTTTGGTAATATCAGTTGTGCCCCTCAGTTCTTTCTCCATCATCAGTTGTGCCCTTCCGTTAGATTGACCGTCCGTGAATTGACTTAACCATGGTTTTTTCAAACCTTGGTACAGTTAAGAGGTGTATTATTGTCCAGACTCCTCTTCTTCCTCCTCCACTGCGTGCTTCAGCCTTCGTCAGTGGGCGATCAATCCACCAACACACCTACGCCAACAAGTTGTCGCATCGCCACGAGCTTCATCCTCCTCAACACCCGCAGGCATCTTCCACCACCAACTGTTGGCTCACGCGTTTCCCATCTTATCACCATCGGAACCCCGCAAATCCCATCATCGGCCACCGTTGCTATGCGCACAACACCAGACCACCGTCGTCAGCAGCCTGCGCCTCCAGATCGTACCGCCGCGCTTCGCCGTTCTCGCAAAAGACCCGCTGGTGCAACCCCCTCCTGTAGCTCCCAGCCCGTGCGCCGCTTCACGCCAAGCATCATCGACCCTCGGAGGGGGCAGTGTGGGAGGGGTGCGGGTGCAGGGGGTGGAGGGGGCAGTGCGGGGGGCGGAGGGGGGCTGTGCGGGGGGAAGGGGAGGTAGGGGCGCTGTGCGGGGGAAAAGGGAGATAGGGGCGCTGTGCGGGGGGGGGGGGGGTGCGGGGGGAAGGGGCGGGGGGGGGGGGGGGGGGGCTATGCGGGGTGTGGGGGGAAGGGAGGGGTGCAGGCAGGCGGTACTGGAGGGGAAGTAGACGAAGGAGGGGAGCCGGAGCTCGTTGGCGGCGTCCACCATGGTTGTGACAAACTCTGTAATGACACCAGCGATACAGGTTTGAATAGAGAGGCGGAGAGGGAGGTGGAAGAGGAGGTGGGAGGAGAAGGAAGAGGATGGGGGAAGAGGAAGAAGAAGAGGAGGGTATAAAATGACTATATAACCCTTTTTTAAAGTTAATACCGCTTATGTCCTCAAAGTTAACGTCCGTTTGCACTGTAGATGGACGGTCACTGACCCGAGGGGCACAAGTAATAAAATAGCAAGAAGTGAGGTGCACAACTAATATTACCAAAAAGATAGGGGCATAACTGATATTGCGAGATCTCGAAGGGGCACAAGTGATAAAATCCCTTTAAAATAATCATTTTATTTATTCTTTATCATTTTTATTATTTTATATTTTTAAAATTTTGTAAATATTATTTATAGTATATATACATATTAAATCAGGAACAAACCAATAAATAATATATTAAAATAAAATATGTATATAAAATTCATAGACGAAATACATGTATCTATACCTATATAAATAATACACATATTTATTTAAGTATATATATCAAATCATAAAAATATAATAAAAAATATATTTAAGTATATAAAAATAAGTTATGATCTTGTAAAATAATAAATTAAAATAATAAAATCAAATATACAAAATAAAAATAAAAGACTTAAAAAAACACAGATGAATATACCTATATACTAAACGCTAAAATGTAACAAGCAATTATATTTTATTATAATTTTTATTTATTTTTAAAGGTATAATATCATTACAAGTTACTTTTTAGGGTTCTAATATAAGTATATTTATCTATGTTTTACTGTCTTTTATTTTTATTTTGCATTTTTTGATATTATTTTTTGATTTTATTATTTATAAAATTATAACTTTTTTATATACATAAATAAATATTTTATTATATATTTTTATATAATATATACACTTAAATAAAATATGTCTATTATTATATAGGTGAAGATATTGTATATTCATCTATGTACTTTTGTAGTTTATTTTATTTTAGTGTTTTCTTTATTATTTTATTCTAGTTTTAATATGTACATATATTATAAATAATATTTAAAAATTAAAAAATATAAAATTATTAAAATAATTAATAAGAAATAAAATGAATATCTTAATCTGGTAAACTATACAATAGGGGTCCAAAACCTAACTTTCACGCATTAACTCCAAAAAGTAGATATATTTTTAGTTTTTATTCGAGAGATATGGGTCTGAAAGTTGGGATTTTGGAAATTTATTCAGAATATAACTTTTTCACTATATATTATTTTTTATGAAATCAATTTTTTATTTTTCTATATTTTATTATCTACAACTTTCATGTACAAAGTTTCTTTATTTGAGGGATAAAAAGAGGAAAATAAAATAGGTCCCAAAAGTGAATAAAGTATGAACTAATAAAAGGGAATTTTATTGTATCCTTGACCCTTATCTCCCCCTACTTTATTCCTTGTCGACCTAATCATCAAGATGCCTAGGTCTCAGGGTTTACGGTCATAAAATATCTTTGATATTTTATTCCTTTTCTTTTCTTTTCTTTATTATATAATTTTGGCATTAAAAACAATGTTTTATATACAATTCGTACAACAATGCATGAATGCTAATATGCATGAATTAGGCGTATTTACATGCATTTACTAAGGTTTTGAAGGCCAAAATGATAGAATAAAGGTGATGAAATGGAGATTCATCACATGTACATCATATTCTACGATTTTCCCTTTGTGTATAGTCTTAAAAAGTTAGGATTACTTGATCCTAAGTATAGGAAGGATAACCAATTTTCATTCATTATATTCTTTTATTCATCGTTGCAGTATAGCATTCTTTTCACTTCCCCGCAATCAGCATGAGTTATATCTTATCTCATCTTTCTTTGATCACTCTAAGGACATCGTAGGGGGTGTCTTATATATTGTATTTATACTGAACCCATAATTCGTATTTTGTCGGTGTGTCAATAATATGGCTAAAAATCACAATAATTTTAAAATTTTCTTTCACATAAATGTTTGTAAAAGCCTTTTGAAAAAACTATTTTGTACAAACATTTGCAGAAATGACGTTGATTGTAAATTGTTTGTAAATATATTTGTATCAAAATTATATATATTACAAAAAATTTGGAAAATGTTTGAAAATAAATGCTTGCAAAAATTTGTTTATAAATGCTTGTAATTGTTTTTGTAAAACCTTTGCTTTCTTTCTTGCATTCAAATTTTTCCATAAAAATTTGCATATTCTGAAAGATTTTCCACAAAAGAGTTTTATATATACTTGCTTGTGTATTCTTCTGAATCATGAATGGCATTTAAACTAGTTTAGGATTAAATTAAAAAATGGAGCTTGGTGATGAATATGTGATTTGTCATCTTTATTCATTTATTTTAGCTTAAAATCCCTTATAAAACACTTGCATATAACACTAACTCCATATTCTTACTAACCTGCATCTGTGTGTAAATATTGTATACTTCTTACTAATTTTAACCTAAAATAAATAAAGAAAGAAAGAAAAGAAAAATAATGAAAAGAAAAAAAGTAAGACTGTATACAGGCTGACCCGAACCCCAAGAGAAGGTCAAGACTTGACCTAATCGACCAGGAATAAAGTAGGGGGAGATAAGGGCCCTTAAGCAGAAAATAAAAAAAATGTGTGTGTTGTTGTAAATACTTCGTACTTATTTTGTATATATCTGTATAAAACTAACATTAATTTATTTGTGCCTTAATTGACCTCAAATCAAATAACTTTCAAAATCAAAGTTGTAAACAAAAATGTGTCCTAATTAATAAAAATAATTGCACAATTAAATCGTACAGAATAAAAGTAGCCACACTTGGAAAACGCCACTAAGCACTAATTGAAAAATCAATTTCCGGCACCATATGAACTCAAATTGAATCAATCTCACTTCCATTGGATTCTAAATTAAATTATCTTTAAAATGACTGTGACTTCATAATTTTTGGAGTTACAAGTAAAAAGTTGGTTTTCCAGGGTGGTTTGTTTAATTTTTCCATGTATTTTGTAAATATTGTATTTGTATATATTCGTAGATCATTCTTACTAATTATTTAAAATAAAAATAAAAAATTAAAATAACAAAAGCTAATTTCCTCATTTCCCCTTGTATATAATGTCATATATGTATATAGTATATGTATATAGTTGCTATTTTTAATTAACCACCATAAAAAATAAAAAAATAACATTTTGTAATTCAAATAAATAAAGTGACGAAAATTCAAAAAAAAATAGATAATTTTGTAAGTAGTTTTATCTCTTCATCTTTATCTCATTTCAATTTTTGCATCCATCTCATCTCTTTATCCAAAAAAGCCAAAAATTCAAAATATCATCTCCATTATCTTTTTTATTTATAGGGCTCCTTCTTCTTCATTCCAACTAGAGCAATCTTTAGAGAGAGGAGTCAGATTTCCGAGAGAACATTTCGTCGAGAAAGTTTCCTAGTCTCCAAGCCGTCCAGTGACAGCGAGTCGGCCTTGTCGAGGCGATCACGGTCCTTTTCCGCTCCTAAGGTGAGATCCACATTTTTCTTTGTACTTTTATCTAGGTTAATCGTAGTTTATTTCTCGCATTTTCGTTGTTATTTTTTTGTTTATCTAGATCTTAAAATCCGCCACGAATTATTCCGCCACCGACTCAATTTTTCATCTCACTTTCTCGATCTCCACGCGTTCTATTTCTATCGTCCATGATCTCTCAACTCCGACCGCATAAGGTGGCTGGAAATCGGATTCGATTCTTCCATTTTTTTACGGATCCCCACTCATTTTTCGATTTGTAAATAAATAAAAAAAATAAAAAAACCATTTATTTCCCTTATCTCTAACGTTTGTTTGGCAGGACCATTAATAAAAAAACAAAAAAAATAAAAAAATGTATCATATTTTTTATTCCTATTTTCAGATTTAAAAAAAATCAAAAAAGTTTTTTTACTCTTGTTTACCGGTTCTGTACAAAAATAAAAACAAAGAAAATATAAAAAAATAAACAAAAGGGATGGCTGCCCCAGGCGTTGCCGCCCCTTCTCCAAGGCTGCGCCGACCCGCCGCCGATCCAGCGCCACGACTGTCGTGCAACCCCAGCCTGCTCCCGCTGCGCCTGGCAGCGTCGCCCAACCCCGCCAACGCGCAGCTCCACCCGACCGCAGACCCTTCAGATCGCAAGCCTCGCGCCCTCTCTATCAAGTGGGACACGCGCCCGCAAAGCGCCCGCTCGGCCCAGCCCCGTCCTCCTCCGCGTGGTAGCGGCGCTGCCTGCCACGTGCCACGTGTCGGCACCCTCTGCTGTCACGCCACCGCGGTGCCGCGACCTGTGCAAATCTCAGCCAGCCTCTTCGGACTGCACGCCACCAAGCATACAACTGCCCTGCGCGTAAGACGCCCTCCGCCGCGAAGACGCGCTCACCCTCCATCGACGCCGGTGCCCTGTTGGCGGTGCCCCCATCTTAGGCGGCGGCTGTCCCCTCTCGGCCCCCTGTTGGTTTCGTGAAACAGAAGAACGAAGGAACCTCCCTAGGGTTCTTGTGGGAATAAAAAAAAGGGAAATTACAGTTACGCCCCAAAGTTTTACAAAAATTGCGAATAAACCCCTGCCAGCCTCAAGCACATGCCAAGCAAGTGATATAGTAGTAAAACTGCGCTTTCACCCATGTGATTTATTTTTATTCTTTATTTGATGCAAAGACATAACTTATTTACAATTTAGTCCCTGAACTACAGAACAAAATCTTACGTGCTCTATTTGAATGAAATAAATATCATTTGTGATCCAAAAATACGAAGAAAATTATGCTATGTTCCTGATGTGTATATCCATCTACCATAAAACTTTTATTGTATTTTTATTTCATTTGATATTATTAAAAATAAAAAAACAATGTCATTTTCTCTTCTTGAAATTCCAAAATTCATAAAAATTCAAATATTATTCCAAAAATTCCAAAAAAGTAGAATAGTTGCATTTCACTGTATTTTAATTTCTGACCAATTTTCACGCATTAATTATCTATAAATACAAAAAAATTTAAAAACATAAAAAAACTTCTAAAAATCATGAAATATTCTACAAAAAATCCAAAAATTATAATTTCAGTTCTTGTTTGTAGATAATTGCTTCTAGTTTGTCTTAAAAATAATTGTCAGGATTTTTTATACTTAAAATATTTTTAAGTTGCAAATTACTCCACACTATGCATATTTTCGCATTTTCTCACTGTTTGATTTTTAGAAAAAATACAAAAACATCTGAAAATTCCATAAAAGTACTCAAAAATATCTCAAAACTGTAAAAACCTAAAAATATTTTCTTTGGATTTTTTCTGAGTATTTTTTGATTAATTGAAAAATTACAAAAAGAGTTGGTGTGCGTATTTTTGATCTTGTGAATATTGCTTCATATTATTTTTGAAAAATAAAAAAATTGCAAAATCGAAATCACTAAAAATTTGAAAATCAGAAAATATAAAAAAATTAGAAATAAAAAAAATTAAAAAAATAAAAAGATAAAAAAATCACAAAAACCGAGGATAGTTGTCCTTTGAAATTCTTGTTTTCTCTTAATTGATTTTTGATTAATTGAATAACCCTCGGGATTTGTAGCCTCCCTGAGTTCGACCCTGCCCGCTATACAGGTTAGTAAGTAGCAAAAATTTTAAAAAAATTGCTTGTTTGTCACGGGATTTTGGGGATAGCGACGGCACGACTGTTTACCATTAATACTTCTGATCCTCCAAGAAAATTGTGATCAACACTTGGCCAAGTCCTTAATCTACTTAACTTCAGAGGAACCTTATAGGATTTGCGGTTAAGACTTTTCATGTCGTTAGTGACTTAATTCTTTGAGTCCACTGGACTATGTTCACATGTCATCTTGATATACCTAAGTAAACACTAAACAATGCATGCATGGCCCTCAGACACAATGGATTGACCTTGACAAGCACCTTGCACGTAGCTCAACACAGATGAGGTAGTTAGGAGGCAGAATCCTTTGGCTTGGGGTAGCATACGAGGGTAGTACTTCTAGATAGAACCTCTCATCTTCTTCTAGGAAGGGATGTGCGCCTTGACCCGGTCTAGTGGCGTTGAGGTCTATATACAGGAGTTTGTGGCTTGCAATAAAGCTTCAAAAGAAGGATAGTCTACTAGCTCAAGAAGAAAAACTCCTTATGTATATGCTACACCATGTAGATTTGTTGTACATATGCACATCGAAAAAAAGTGCAAAATCAAGAAAAACTCCAAAAAGGTGGACAAGCCTGGTTTAGAATAGAATGAATGCTGAAGTGTATATAAGAATAAGAAAATCTTATGTTCTACCGTCTCATTTCATGGAATCTTGCAGTTGGAGACTTAGCTACACTTGTTAGACTCCAAAGGATACGTGTCTACACTGGTCACGGTCTATTCTCTTCTTTCCCCCTCTTCTTGAGCTGGTTGTGCTTGAAATTGAAGGGAATACCCTGCTCCTCAAGGAAAGAGTTTCTATACTGGGGGATTAGAGTTACATTGTTAAGGGAGACTGTTTCTTTGTCATTTCTGAGGTGGGAGCTACATATCTCTTACACAGTACAAGGAAAGATTCATATTCATTAGAGTTTGCGTATGGAAACTTTTTCTGACCTGGTTATTTAGGATTCTTGAGCATATAACTATGGAACTTGGAGGCTATTGAGTATTAAACCTATCTCCCAATGAGGTTCCGATAAACTAATAATCCAAAGGTCTGACTAAGCTCCATAATTCACAGAAAAATACCTTGACAAATTATAAACATTTTTTATTTTTACCATTTTTATTTTTTATTCACATACCATTTCTTATATATTATTCTTTGATTTAATAAAAAAAGGAAATTCCTGATTGGTCGACCCGGGTCAATCTTCTCCCCAAGTCGGGTCAGACCCGATTCTGTTTGTCGGAGTCCATTTCTCCCTTTTTTCCAGATCGGCTCCGGACAACAAATGCCTTATTTTTAGTGCCCAATTACCCTCTTAGGATCTGTGATCCTCACAGATTCCTAGAATGAATCAATATACCTAGGGTTTCATGTTCCTCGCCGATCTCTCTTGACCCTTGAACACACCTATAAAAACTCTCTTCCTCCTCCTGAGTTCCTTAACTCGTCCTCCTTCCCACCATTCCTTCCTGGGAACCTTTAGGTGAGTGAGACCATCCTAAGTGTAGCCTCAGAACCGTAGGAGATTCTTAAAGCCTCGAAGTTCACAACGTAGTCGGAGCTCCACCGCGTGAAGCCTCTTCTACCCGCTACAATAGGATCGAGGCTATAACCTCATCGTCTGCCTCACCTCGAGCTCCTGATCTCATTAGAATTTTCAGGTATTCTCTATCACACTCGTGACGGCCATCGGGTTTGGAGCCCCAGCACTCGCATCTCACTGATGAGTCCCTGATTCTCACTCTGTATTCTTTTATTTAAGCTATTTATCTTGGCAAAGCATCATGTAAATAGGTGTAAATACAATAAGTTAGCATTCAACATGCATTTTAACATTGTGTAATTAGCATGTATTTTTGCAAAAATAAAAGAATAAATGAAAAGAAAAAGAAAGGAGGCATTAGAATAAATACAGATTGACCCGAACCTCAAGAAGAGGTCAAGCCTTGACCTAATCGCCAAAGAAAATAAGTAGAGAGAGATACGACTTACTCTATGTTGTACATATTACCCACATATGTAAATAATTCTTTTTGATAAAATAAAAATAAAATATTTTTTCTACCTCCTTGTATATAACTCTAAAAATAAAACAAAAATCATAAAAAGGAAAATAAAAATAAAAATAAATCCTCTCTCACCAGTATAAAATACATGTATACATGTCTCACTCCCTATTTATTCTATACTAGTATATAGATCATAAAAAAATAAAAATTATTTTTTACTCCTAAAAATATGTTGAAAATAAATAAACTATAAAATTAAGATATTTGTGTAAAAAATAATAAAATAAAAATACTTGTACATAATACATAGGTATAATATACCTGTAAATATCACTATATATTGTATATACAGTAATTTATTTTTTCATAAAAATAATAAGAAATAACAAAAAATTTTCTCCAAAAATAAAAATTTTTCATTTTCTTGATTTTTTCATTTAAATTCATTTATGATTTTTTTATGTATTCTCTTCTATTTCGTCTTGTAGCGTAGTTGTCCTTATTCTACGCTCCTTCTGATTTATCCAGCTCATTTTGTTGATCCAGGTCAACGCCCTCTTCCAGGGCTGACTTGACCTGAACCATTTTGTCGAACCTACTTCTCCCCTTTTTACAGACCGATTCCAGCACGCTCTCACCCTGATTTTTACTCATCACTTCTCTTAGGATCCGTGATCCTCGTGGATCCCTAGGAATACACAAATCTTCCTAGGGTTGCGTGCTACCGATTGATCTTTGAAGTTCCATAGAGTCCGGTATAAATCATCTCCTCTGCCTTCCTAGCAAGGCAGCTCCTGCCTCACCCCTTCTCTCATCCCTAGTTAGATTCAGTGGAGTGACAACAACTAGAGGAGTCTTTTGGATCGAGTGTTGGTGTCCTGAAGCATCAGCTCAGCTATGTGGCCGGCGAACACCGTCGCCTCTAACCTCCCCGCCTTACGCAGCGAGGTCGAGACCATAACTCGGACTCCCATCTTCGCTTGAAGGTCAGGAGTTCTTCCAGAACCTCAGGTATTGCCCATCTTACTCCCACTTTCTTGTTTGCTTCGATTTCGCATTCCACCTCCGCCGCAGACTCACTTTCTCCGACCATCTGGTCAGAGTCCCATTATCCGCATCCATCCATTCAGATCGAACCTTCACCTCATCCCCCATCTCGTACCACAATATGATCATCCATAGCCTCGACCCCTAGGTAGAGATTAAGGCTGGGTCCCCTCCTTCCATGTACGCCGGAGACCTAACTTCCATCTTCTCTTTCTTCTTTCCCTTATAGCTTAAATAACCCAGACCAGAGCTTTGCCCTGAGTCCCAGCTTTGCATTGCAGGTACCCTAGCACGCAAGAAACCACTCTTAAGCTCCATTTTGCTCAGGCAGAGCACCCCTAGGTGACCGACCATAGCCACGACCACCCGGTTGTTGCCACCTCCACCAGGCCCTCCATCCCGACTTGTCGTGCTTCCACGAAACTGGTGGAACTCCTCGTTCTTCAATCAGGCTGGTATATCTCCTCTTCTACTCGATAGAAGCTCAACAAGGAGGTGTTCTTCCAACACCCTCTACAACCGTCGGATGGCCCTTCGCTTGCCAGATCGTATCATAGCCACTTGATAGAAGGTTGCTGAAACCATTGGATCTGACACATTCTAACGTATCCAATTGCATGTAGGGGACATACCCTGAGTCGGTGATGATTCTCAATTCATCACTCTTTATTCCTTTATTTTAGCTAGAAACTTGAGCAAAACTCCATGTAAATATGTGTAAATATCATAAATTGTCAAAACACGTGCTTCTTGTAAATATGCATAATTAGCATGTTTTTGTGTCAAAATAAAGGAATAAAGAAACACAAGAAAAAGAGGGAAATATTTAGAATAAATATTGAGTGACCTAATCCCAAGGGAGGGCTCAGCATGGGTCCGACCACAAAAGAACCCAAGTAGAGAGAGATAAGGTCATTCATACATGTACATACCCCCATGTATTTAAATAAACTTATTTTCCTCACAATAAAAATTTAAAAGTGTTTCTCATATTTTGTACATATTTTTCAAAATAAACTAAAATAAAAATGGGAAAAATAAAAGAAAAATAAAAATAAAAATAAAAATAAAAATAAAATTCTCTCTCTTCCATGTACATAGACCATGTATATAATAAAAAGGCTATTTATTTTCACCTAGTAAATAATTAATAAAAATATATTTTTACACCCCATATATTATGTGTAAATAAATAAAATAAAAATCAGAAAATAAAAACAAAAATAAAAATCATTTCCCACCTTGTATATATACCATGTATATATGTATATAAACCTATTTATTTAACCCATGTAAATACATCATAAAAGATAAGATAAAAATACCTTATTATTCCAAATTTTATGTTATAAATACATAAAATATAAATTTGGAATAATTCTACCAAAATAAACTATTAAAAATAAAAAATACATATATGTGTATACCTATATATAATAATAATATATTGTAAATACGTTATATATTTTTCAAAAAAATAAATAAAAATCACAAAAAAATAATTTGAAAAATAAGAAACAATTTTCATGTTTTAACTTTTTCGAAAGAAATCATTTACTAATTTTAATTGAATTTCTAAATAATTAATAAATGGTAGATTCTGATTGGTCCACGGGGGATTGTTGACCGTCGGTCAACTCTCCCCCCAGGACCACCAGACTCGGATCTTTGCTCCCGACCCAACTCTGCCGAATTTTCCCAGCATGATCCGATCACCATCCACTCAAACCCCGGGCACCGATTAAACTAGATCCATTCCTGATCCACGCCCGATGATCTTTCCTAGGGATCCGAGCTCCGATAGCCATGCCCGACCCATTCTTGCCGGACCCCTAGCAGTATAAGACCGCTCCTCCGCCGCACATTCCCCGCTATCTTTGGCATTCCCCCTCGCCTCCGATGACCTCCTATTCATCACCTGAGTGACAGCTGCGTGCGGAGAGTCGAAGAGGGGGACGAGCAGTCGGGAACCACTGATCCGGCGACGATCATTGCCGTGCTCCGCCACCGAGCGAGCTCAGCCTCTGGAGTCGTCGATCCATCGAGGCCATGACCCCCGGAGCTCCAGCAGCTCCATCCCAGACGAATGCGACAGCCAGGTAGAGTAGATCGCCTATAGGTTATGTTAGATTTTGATTGTTAGGTTTCAGCCCATTTAGCTCCGTCACCGCCGTTCACCTTCTCCGACCATCCATCTGCCAATCTGACTCGCACTTCATGTTCCCCAGACCCCTCTCCACATTCATCGCCCCTTCATCCACCCCGGTTCGCCCCAGAACTGGGAGCTCGATTCTCCTTCTCCGCCGCTCGCCGGAGAACTATACCGCGACCCATCCAGCCACCCATTCCACCCCTAACCGGGTCGAGGAACTTTGCCCTCGACCCAGGAGTCTTGTTGTGCAGGTTGCACCCCGTCTGAGGATGTAACAGTTCGAGCACAGAGGCTCAGCTCCTCCCTCGTCGCCGGAGCTCCTCGGAGCTTCATGGTCTCATCGGAGGAGCCCACCAGCTGCGGATCACCTCGGCGATCACTTTCACCATTCCAGCAGTACCGTAGGAGCGCTCCACCGCACGCATTGAGCCGGCGAAGTTCGTCGGAGGTCTGTTCTTGGAGGAGCTCCAGTTGCCGTCCGATCAGCCCCCAACTCCAGTTGTGATCGTGGCCGTCCATTCGTGAGACACGTCTACCGCCCGATCTGTTTAGGGTTCCATCCGGACCGTCCATCCAGCAAAGGGTTTCCTACGATCTAGCACCGTCAGATCCTACACGTGGTGAACCCTCGATCGTCGATCGTTAATAATAGGGTAATTTGCACTTAGGCCCTCCTCTGTTTTGATATTTCTAGTTAGTCTTGTAAATATTAAGTTCAGTTGTTTTTATTTTGGATATTTTGCATAATGGACCTCGACGTTTCTTTTATTTGCAATTTAGTCCCTGTTTATGAGAGCCACGTGCATCGACACGTGAGGATTTGGACAATTTGCATTTTTAGTCCTGTAGTTCTAGAATGTTACTGTTTACATATTTTTAAATAGGAATGACACTTATGCCCCTACGTGTCTGATTCACGTGCCTTGCGCGTGTTTGTTTGGACTTTTTGCATAAGGGCCCTTGGAATTTTATGATTTGTTATTGTTTGGCCCTCGGAACTATGTTTCTTTGCATTTAGGTCCCTGTGTACTGTGTGCCTTGTTTTTATTGAATACAATAGCAAATTAAATCCAAATTAGGTGAAATTTGGATATGTGGCTCCTGCCACTATATTAAAATTTCCCTAAATTTTTGGGATTGAGGCTTTTTGCTATTTTAAACAATTCAAAAACATGCATTTTTGTTACTGTTTGAAAAAGATAATTAAAGAAAAATATAAAAACTTCTTCAAAAATTCTAAAAATTTTAGGAATAAGTAATTTTACTATTTTCTAGCTTCTATCCAATTTTGAGCTTATTTGGATTTACAAAACCCCTAAAAATTGCAAAACCCTAAAATTCCTATAAAAATTCTAAAAATTTCTATAAGCATCAAACAATATAAACTCTTTTTCTGTAGCTTAATTTTTACATATACTTTTCATAAAAATTGCCTCCAGACTTGTATAGATCAATTTTATATTTTTAATTGATCTTTCAAGTCTGGCTGCACAGTAGCCCTTATTTTTCCCCTTTCTTGATTTTTTATAAAATCAAATAAAAATTAAAAAATTCTGAAAAATTCATCAAAACACTTAAAAACCTAAAAAACATAAAAAAAATTTATTGGAATTTTCGGTGTATTTTTGGGTGCTTTTAATAATTGTTGTAGTTGCTTGTTTTTACATTTCTTTATAAAATCAAAAACACAAAAACATCTAAAAATCATAAAAGTCAACTGAAAACTTTTTCTCCTTATTTTTTGATTTTTGACTACTTCGAAGGCCGCAAGGCCATCCCGTGCTCTTTGAGTTCGACCCTGGTCGCTATACTAGGTAAATAAAAGTAGCGAGGATCGCTTCTTGATTTTGATTGATTTATCTATGTTTGGTGGTTCCTTATATTTTCTTGATTGACCGATCCGCGAGATCTGGGTCGCAACGATCGTTGTTTACCTTACCCAAATTTTGTGGGATTTTTCGGTCATCAAAATGGCGCCGTTGTCGGGGAGCACGGCTTAGTAGTCGGTTTCGATTTTTCCACGGCTTTTCTTTTTCGTTGCTTTTTGTAGATATTTGTATATATTTTTACCTGAGTTGTTTATATATTTTGGACTGATACTTTGGTTTCTATTTCTTGCGAGGACCCGAGGACCGAGGCGGCTTCTTCGGAAGTCGAAGCAGCTGCGGGAGTCGGAGGCGGCTTCTTTCTCTACGAAGCCGCAGGAGAGCGCGAGGAGGAGGAGTCGAAGTTCGGGAGCCACGGAATAGCTGCGAAATAATCGTAGGATAGCCGTAGACTTAGAGTAGTTTATTTTCAGCAGAACTATTTTATTGTAATAATACAGGGACAGACTTGGACACTTGGTTGACATTTCAGTGTCTGTTTCGCCGAGCACCGGTGTGCTTGGGGGACCTCACCGAGATTTTCGCGGTTTTGACCGTTTATTTGCTGTTGCTATTTGATTTACACGGTTTTTAGCCCTAACTTAGCATTTTCATTGATTGTGATATAATTGATTAGGATCCCGACACCTAATTATCTGCATGTGCCTATAGATCGTAACTGGACCTAATTAATTAAATCACCAAGAAAAAGTCGGCTTATTTGAGCCCTGGTCCACGTGCCTTGAGGAGTCACATACAACGCGTGCAGGATCTGTTGTGGCAGACACCGAGTGGCTCCCAAGATAGGACTCTGGACCTAGGCTTGAGTACCCGGCTACTATTCTTTACGTGTAGAAAGTGCTCTGCTAGGGCCGGTTTTCGCGTGCATCATATAGGTAGTTTATATTCAGTCTTTTATTTTATGCGTGGATCACCCTGCATGTAGATTGCTGGAGTCAGGTACGCATTTCTTACTCTGCATGCACCATTGATTCCCGCGCATCGGCTTTTTTGTCTTCTCCCCCTGGTTTTTGGACTTAAAATAATCAGGAGAACCAAAAAATTCGTTAGGCGTTGATTGATCTGAAAAATACGTAAAAAGAAAAAACTATAAAATTGGGACTGTTAACCAAACTTGATCTTAAAACACATTGACCTAATAACTTGTCTTGGGAGAACAATCCCCTCATTGCTTGGTTTGGATGAGCGAGAGGGTGACCCGCATCCTAGGCTAGAGCCATATCCGATTTCTTGACAGACTACCGGCTTTTTAGTCGGGACAGTCTGTTAGGAGTATTGGATCCTTATCAGCTCTCTTAATCGCTCTGAAAGACTGTTTGATCACCTAATAAAATAGACAAGATAATCGACCGATCTCTTACGGTCATCAGCTCTGGGTGCGTAGTTGAATCAGGGGTATTGCTTGACCAATCTTTTTTGTGTTTTCAGATCCCATCCGTCTTCTTCTCCTCTATCTATTCTTCCAGTCATCTATCTCTTCTCCCTCCCACCCTCCCTCCATTTTTCTCTTCCTCTTATGTATCCCTTGATGATGGATCCCCCTCACTTCTGGCCGACTCTTGCGGCTTCTTCTCCATCTTCTGACCATCAGTCCAGTCCACCTTCGAGGGAGGTCGGATCTTTAGACCAACCTCTCGTTACCTCCCTCCCATCCCTTTCAGTCTACTGGGCATGCTGCGCTACACGTCCGTGGAGATCAGATTGAGCAGATGCGAGACTCGGACGATGCCATTACTGGATTGAGAGTGCACTCCGTACGTGATCATAGAGAGCAGATGCGAGTATCAGATACCTCCTATACCTAGAAGATGGATGAGCAGATAGGACAAGGAGCTCAATCAACTTCTACATTAGGTCCATTCATTCTGGGTTTGGAACTTATTCAGAGACTGCCGACATTTTCAGGAGAGATGCACGAGGAGCCCTATCTTCACCTGTCCGAGTTCGAGGAGTTTTGCAGGACACATATTTATTCAGATATCACTGCAGAGGAGATGATGCTAAAGACCTTCCCACTCACACTTCAGGATAGAGCCATGAGATGGCACCGACAGTTGGGAAGGAGATTCACTACGTGGGGAGAGCTACGCCGAGAGTTTCTACAGAGATATTTTCCCCAGCGTAGAGCAGAGATGATGCGGTCCTTGATCACAGAGTTTTCAGTAGACCCCCAGGAGCCACTGCATGAGGCATGGCCAAGGTTTCTTTACCTTTTGAGGAGATTTCCTGAGCACGGACTTTCACCGATCGTCCTTATCAAGATCTCCATGCGGGGGATGACTGCGGATCAGATAACACTGGTGATTACCTCATGGGGCGGTTCACGCTGCAGTTCCGACATTGACTTACTGGATTCCATCTCGAGGTTACTTTCACAGAGACCATCTTCACGAGATGCCGTAGTCGGGACAACACATGAGGATGTTGCAGTACTAGTAGGGTGTGTCGCATTACATGAGGCTATAGTTTCTACTGTTGGAAATGCGAGCCCACGGAGAGCCATTATGCAATAAATGTTATTGCAAATATCATTCCCTGACCTGAAATGAAGAATAAATAATTTGCATAATAGATCCCTTAGTTCAATTAGGGTTATGTACCATGGCCATCTTAATAATCATACAGCTATTGATTCAACTATTGAATCATAGAGGCTGGTGCTTGGATGAATATCTAAGGGGTTAGATTGAGGACTCATCAAGCACCGTCAAATGATTGTTAAGAGATGATCTTTAACCTGAGTAGGAGATGGCAATCCTTATCTCTAAAGGCTGATATCTGACCGACCTCTTGATGCAGGTCCTCTGCATAGGAAAAGAGATTCGAAGGTGTCAGATTAGTTAGGTCAAAGAGTTGACTTAACGAGATCGAGATAACCAAAGTCCTATATCGTATGCTGTCATGATATAGGCACGCATCCTCTGACCGGAGACAGATGTGTTACTATATGTCTGAGTATGTACATTTGGCAGACCAATAGGTTGATGACCTAACCAAGGTCTATACACCAGCGTGCTGGTGTGCATGTAAGGGCATATGAGTAATACGATCTCTCAAAGGGATCATACATGTTCATTTACTGAACAGGAAGACATGAGCTCACTCATGAGATATTGGGAAGAATCAAATTCCGTGCACGGTCATCTCGCTTTGGAAGCTTGACTGAATTTGTAGGTTTGATGTATACTTTTGGAAAGTATATGATCAAGACCTAGGTATGATATATGCTTTTGGAAAGTATATGATCGATACCAACTCCCAATGATCGAATGAGAAACTTACTGATAAAACCATGAAGTAGACAGTATAAAGTTGATCAAATATTTCAGGTTTATTATGAGTCTTCCAGTATGCAGGATGTACATGTATTGGGAATACCTGAGGGTGATGTGATCATAAACGATTGTATAACCATGACGCTTCCATTCCTAGGGAGTGATGAAACGGGTCTGGATTTTAGTGACTCCTCTCACTAGAGAATTAATCTGATCTTAGTCCAAATGTTGGACATTTATCTGAATATGATTCAGATACAATAAGAAGATTAGATTTGCGGTCTTGATTTAATCAAGCATCTATGGGAGGCTCGCGATCTGGAAGTGAGATATGATCTAAATATCCAAGTCACTATACGTGGAACAATATAATCGCCCTGTCCTTATCTCCAAGTATTCGCGGAGAAAGTGCATTATCCTTGAAAGGGTTCAGGATAAATTTCATTGTTGATAATATGTATCCGAGCATTAAGAAAATGGATAATTAAATGTGATTTAATTATCATGAGTAATATGAATTTGATTCATATTATAAAGAGAGTTATCTTAGATTATTAAATGTGATTTAATTATCAAAGATGTAAATAATGTGAATGTGATTCATATTATTTGGACACAAGAGAATAGAGATCCAAGATGATTAAATATGATTTAATTATCATGGATATGAATAATGTGGATATCAATATCAATATTAGTCATATATATTATAAATGTGATTTATAATATATAAGAGAGAGCTATTTGTAATTTACATTTGTTAATTAAATGTTAATGTGAATTGGATTCACATTGGACATTAAATTGAAAATGTAATTTACATTTTGTTTTGGGTTGTGAATGTGATTCACAAATTTCCAATGGCATGATTGCAATGTTCACAAAAAAATTAGGTTTATTTTTGTTTAATAATTTGCAACAAAAGTTGTTGCAAATATTGGAGAGAATCATGAGATAGTGTAATCTCATGTAATACGAAAAGGGAAGCTCCCTTCCTAATGAGGAGAGGGGACGACCACAATTCCATAAGGAATGTGGTGGCCGTCCACCCTCCTTATGGAAGGAGGCTTGCCTCCTTTCCTATTTCTCCAATGGAAATTGATTTGATATAAAATCAAATTATATTTATTGTATATTTGGTTTTTTATTAAATTAATTGTTGTTGTGTTTTTAGCAACAAATCATGACCATTGAAAGGAACACAAATTAATGTGGACCATTGGATTTGTGTTGACACATGGATTGAGATCCATGGATCCCAAAACCCTATAAAAGGAGAGGTACCCCATTGCTCTTCTTTACACATAGACACAATAGTTGAGACAACAAATCTCTCTCTCTCTCTCTCTCTCTCTCTCTCTCTCTTTCTCTCTCTCTCTCTCTCCCTCTCATGGCCGTCCACCATTGGATGCCCTAGAGAGGTTCTACATCACCGCGGCATCGTCGTTATACTTCCCGATGGTTTGCTCGTGGATCTCCGTCTCCTTCGGTGCACCCCGCTCGTGAAGAAGACATCGGATCTTGTGTGTCGAGATTAGGAGATCCGCCGCTTGGATCATCAACATGGATTGCGAGAAGCACGCGGTTCATCCCGGCGCTCGCAAGCGTCTCCTCCATCGGATCGGACTTGAGACAGGAGGTCTCTTTGTTTAGAGACTCGATCGCAACCACGCTTCAAGAGGTAACCCTAATACTTGTTTGTGGATTAGACGAAACAATCCAAGAAGTGTTCTTGGATCATATGGTTTCATGGCATAAATTTTTTTTAATTTCCGTTGCATAGAACAACTAGTGTGACTAGTCGTTCTTCGTCGTATCCGATACGACGATCACGCTTCCGTGATGCGCTTGAGGATCTAACCATATCCTTCATCTACACACCAGCCCGAGGACTTGGATTCTGCAGCACCACAGAGTCTAGAAGACATGACTGCTACAGTGGAGGTTCTGACCCAGAGAATACTCGAGTTCTCATTGGTTTTCCAACTAGAGTTCAAGTCAGCCCCAGAGTTTTCAGTTGACGATTCTTGGATATCAGATATTCTGATATTCCAGGAGATGGAGGAGACCCCGCTACTACATCCATTGATCCAGCCATTTCAGAGCCCAGTCCCAGATGATTCAACCTCTTTTATGCAGAGACATTTCTCGGAGACAGACGGATATCATGACTCAGCCCAGCAACCGCAGCTCTATATGGGACACCACTTTGAGAGACCAGACATAGACAGTCCCGTATTCGAGCCTTTTTGTCCTCCACTTTGATGAGACAGATACATTTTCTGAGGACCAGATGACAGCCAGCATTGCCGCAGAGCGAGGATCAGCCGCAGTAGCATTACTAGCATCCGCGATGATGACCAGTACCTTCTCCTTCTTCCAGATTGCCGAGAGACAGATTTCAGATGATGATGCAAACTGGTGCACAGAATGGGTGCTTGACAGTAGTGCAGATGCTCTGATAGATCCTGATCCTCTATTTTTCACCGATGATCTTGCATTCCTCCCCGAGGGTTATCTGCGGGAGAATGCCACACATGATGAGTACTCGGTTTCACCATCTGAGAGTGTATCCGATCTGGTGGATCACGAAACTGAGTTTTTCGATCATTCTGATTCTGAGTCTTCTCACCTCGACGACTCTCGCGAGGATGAGACGATCCTTGAGATATTCGATGATCTGTATGACTTGTCTCCATTTTATGCATCTGATATCAGATTTTTTAGAGAGTCTCCTGATCTAGATTGTCCATACCTTTTTGAGACACTAATTGACGTGGAGGATTCCATGACTGATCCATCCTTCTCCACATTTGATTTCTTTGGCTCTACACTTCCACTCCAGTCTGAGCCTGAGCCGATGATTTCTTTTGTGCTACCAGATCCCAAATCATTATTCCCATATCCTTGGCCGGTAGCAGACAATCGGCTGATTTCCTACCTGGGTGTCATTTCTTACATTGTTGATTTCATCGTAGTTCATCCACCACGACTACGACAACAGTACGACATTCGCCTTACAAATGCCGTCCTGAACGTTGACACAACATTATCCTAGCCTTTGCGCCCAACTAGGAGCGTAAAATCTAGCGCTTGTTGAGAGGCACCTCAACATTGTACCCTTTTGTATATACGTGTTTCGTCTTTGTTTGATCATTCTTTCTTCCATGTTTGTTTTCACCCCATGTCTCGCTTAGGATTATCTTTTCTATACTTAGGATATACCTCATCCTAAGTATAGGGGGGTGGAAACACCGAGTTGTCCACATCGCTCTGTTTTATCACTCCTGTCGTTGCCTATACTTAAGGATTCTTCACCATAAGTATAGGGGGAGTGATGCCCGTCCCGCTTGTATATATTTGTCTTCTTCATCTCTTTCTTCCCCTGTTTAGCTGCCTATACTTAGGGATATTTCACCCTAAGTATGGGGTGGGGGGGGGGGTAGACCCTGTACATTCTTCTACTCGGATTTCCCTTCATGTACAACTTGCTATACTTAGGATTACTTGATCCTAAGTATAGGGGGAAACACCGAGTTTTCTTCATTCTATTCGTTGATTCATCCTTGTATATACCATTCCTTTTCACTTCCCTATACTAAGCACGAGTTATGTCTTCTTCATCACTCTTGATCACTCTGAGGACATCGTTCGAGCTAAGTATAGGGGGTGTGTATATATTTCATATATACTTTAGCCATAACTCGTACTTTATGTGAGTGTGTTAATAAATAAAAATGGCTAAAAATCCATAATTTTTTTTTAAAATTTTTTCCCTTGTACATAAAATTCTTCTTGCACATATTTATTTATAAAAATTATTTTTGTACAAATGATTGTAAAATCTTTTGTAAAAATAGCTTGTAAATATTTTCATATAATTATGTATATAGTACAAAATTTTGGTAAAATGTTTTGAAAACAAAAAGTTTGCAAACACCTTGTGTAATTTTTTGTAAATATTTTGCAAAACTTCGCATCCATGCATACATCCATGTTTTCAAACTTTTTTCAAAAATTTTGCACATGTATAAATATTTGTAAATTGCATCTTGTAAAATAGCATCTTTGTAAATACTTGCACAGTTTTTCCAAATCATAGTTGACATTTAAACTGGCCTGGAATTAAATTGACAAATGGAGCTTGGTTAAGACCTTAATCCACCTAACAATAAGAGGAACCTTAGAGGGATTAGGATTGAGACTTTTCAGGTCCATTGGGACTTAATTCTTTGAGTCCACTAGGCTATGAGCATAGGTCATCTTGATGAACCTAAGTAGAGCACTTAACAACACACGCATGACTCTCAGAGACAATGGCTTTACTTGCACCAAGCACTTTACACATAGCTCTCCACGGATGAGGTGGTGAGGAGGCAGTTTCCTTTGGCTTGGGGTAGCATATGAGGGTAGTACTTCTAGGCAGAACCTCTCTTCTTCTTATAGTGAAGGAAGTGCGTCTCAACTTGGTCTGGTGGTTATGAACTCTAAAGACAGAAGCCGTGAGTTGCAATAAAGCTTCAAAAGAGGGACATTCTACCGGCTAAGGAGGAAAAACTCCTTGTATATATGCTGCACCATGCAGATATATTGTACAGACACAAAAAAAGTGCAAAAAGAAAAGAACTCCAAAAAAGTGGTGGGTCGGATTGAAAATTTAATAATCCCACCGGAGTGTATATAGTCAAATAAGCAAAGCTTGATATCCATGTTCCATCTCATGAAGCTTGCAGCGGGAGACTCAGCTAAACTGGTTAGAGCTCCCAAGGATACATGGCTACAATGGACATGGTCCATTTTCTTCTTCCCCCTCTTCTTGAGCCGGTTGCAGTTGAACTTAGAAGGGAATACCCAGCTTCTCGAGGAAAGAGTTGCTAGACCGAGGCATTAGAGTTACCGGGTTGAGGGAGGTTGTTTCTTTGTTACTTCTGAGGTGGCGAGTGACGAGTCGCTAAATACGATAAATAATTCGTGTTCGTTGTGGTATGTGTACTTAGCGATTCAGTCAGAACCGAGAGAAGATCTCCGTGAAGAGTGTCTCGACTTAAATTTATATCCCAGGCAAGTCCGTGGTCGAACACAGGGAGGCAAAGGAACAACTTCGGGTTAATTTGAAAATTTAGTTTTAGATTTCCAAGCGGTATTTTTTTTAGATTTTCTAATGCAAAAACAAATGGTAATGCAAAATACGAGTGAATTAAGACACTAAGAAAACTCACAACAAGGCCAAATTAATTTTAATGTCAAATTAGTCCAATTCAGCCAAATTATATTTTTTCTAGAATCCTAATCCAGTGATGAATGCAAGAAACATTTTTTTTGTATTTTTAGGAATTAAAATGCAACAACTAAGAATGCACACTATTTATGGGTTTTTTTCGCAATTTATCACACAAACAGTAAGCAAAAATGATGAAAAATTTATTGAAATAAAAAATGACACAAGAAAGCTATAATAATATTTTTGGATTTTTTGACAAATTATGAATTTTTTATAGATTTTTAGTGAAATCAGAGTGACAGTGAGTAAATAATTCCTAATTAATCCACGTTATCAAGTTAATCAAAGTGCAAATTATCCCAAGTAGATATTTTCATGTGGCATACAGAGACTTGAAATTTCGCAAAAATGATGTACGTGGATTTAAATAAAAATAAAATACTAAATTCACTCTATAATTTATTTCAAGCACAAGAACCCTCCACTTTGGATGAAATTTGGAAAGTAATTAAAACATATTTCACGGCATCATCTCAAATTTTTGTGGAATTTTTAGAGTAACTTCATGTGAGATATGAATTTAAGAGCTCAATTTGGGTAAAATATGCAATATTTCAGTTGAAAATTTTAATTAATTACCCACAATTCCCCAAAAAACAAATAAATATTCAGAATGTAGACAAGTAGTTGCTCAATACAAAGACATTTTTCATTGAATAAAAGGATGCAATATTGAAGTCCAAACTTAATTATGAACACAGGAGTATCATTGCAAATTCAGAAAACCATATTTACAACAAAATATATACAGGGACTATTTTGTAATTACTGAAACTATATAAAATATTTACACAATTTTTACAATAATAAAAAAAACTTTACCTTCTTCTTGCTTCGGCGGGTATGCACAATGGGGATGAACCCAACAATCGTCGGCAGTGGCTCGGCCACGCGCGGCTTCGAGGACGGCGAGGAGGGGTGGCGGCGCCGCGCATGTGGTCGCGGCGGTGCGCGGCGGTGGTGGTGGTGTGGCGGCGGGGCCGCGCACAGGCAGGCTCAGGGGTGCACCGACGGAGGGAACCCCGACGGCTGGAGTTGGAAACGGGGGAGGTTGGGGCCCGCGCGCGGGGGGCGGCGACACCGCTGCAGCGCGGCAGAGCCACGAACGGTTGAGGATGGGGAGGATGGCGGGCGGCGCCGCGGCCTGTGGATGGAGGGGGCGACGCCAACTTGCTGTCCGTTTATATTTTTTTTGATTTTTTTGATTTTTTTACTGATTGTAATAAAGGTTTTTTTTAATTTTTTTAATTAATTAGGAGATGCACATGATGGGGAAAAAATGATGTGATGATGGTGATGAAGATGAAGATATAAACAAATGGGGATGTAATGGTGGTGATATGATAAAAAAATTGCAAATAAACAAATGATGACAAGAAGATGAAGATAAAATTACCTAAGATGGACGGTCGCCTACGAAGTGCTCATGAGAGCACGATCTTCGCTCGAATCGCCGGCGCACGATGAGCTCGAGCAGCGTGCGGTTGCGGCTGCGATGTTGGCCAAAAAGCCAACGGATCTCACCGGAGAGAGGGCTGTCGTCGCTCGACCACGGTTGCGTCGCTGTCACCGATTCAACTCTGGGAACTAGGCTCTCCTCACATAAAGATGGATCAAGTGCAAATTGAGTAGGATGGAGTGTATATAAAGAAGATGAAATGAGAGGTTATTAAAGTGGTGGGAGGTTATATTATTAATGGAGTTGAACGAGAGGTTTAAAAAATGGTGGAGTTAAATGGAGGTTGGTGGTAAAGAGTTGAATGGTGGTTATTGTAGAGAATGGAAATTAAATAATAAATAAATAAATAAATAAAGTAGGCTACTTTAAATAAAATAGAAAGAGAAGACACATAGTGGAGAATTTACAAAAGAAGACAAAACACCATGTACATTTTTTTATTTACTTTTCTAATATGTATTTTTTTGTCTTTTTAATAAGAGATATTTACAACAGAAAAGTACAATAAAATAGTACAATCAAAATACAACACAATCATAATTTTTTTGTATTTTTTAGTAATTGGTAAAGATAAAAAATAAAAAATGAAGAAAGAATGAATATTTACTTAATATACAATGTATATTTAGGTCCCAAAATCCAACTTTTGCAAATGAGCTCCGATTTTAATGTAACCACTTCCATTGGATAGATAATTTTCTAACTTGAACTTTAAAAGTGAGTTTGGTTAATTTGGAGTTCATACGGAGCGGGAATTTGGCTTGGAATTTGGTCTTTACGGCTTTTTCCCTTTGGGATCTAGGAGCATTTATTTGAAGCAAAATTTGTTTTATATTTTTATGTTTTTATATACATGGTTATGAACAAGTTGGAGAAAGAATTATCCAAAAAGGAGTTGAAATGGAATTATTAAAAATACATGAAGTTTTGGGCTATTTACAGGTGAGAAACTCCCTTGATTTTGCGGCTTTTTATTGTTAATTTATTTTGTACACTGTAATATACAATAATTAGTGTGTTTTTTACAAGAGTTATTTTGTTAATTTATGGAATTTATGTACATTTTTCAGGGATTTTACTCGGGGATTTTTCTAAGATCAAGATATTAAGATGATGAATCGTGGATTCATCACCCCCTATACTTAAACTTTGCTAGTCCTCGAGCAAATAAAGAATGAATAAATTGGATTAACCCCTGACTGTGCACGTGAATGCAAGACTTGATCCGTTCAAGAACTCTCAGTTTTAGAGATCCTAAAATTCTATGCTGAACCAAGCTCTAGTCAAAAGGTACCCAATTTCCTTAATCATCAGACTCTCTTTGTATACATATATAGTAGGGATATGACTTTAAGTGTTGACCGCAGTTACAAGAGTAGAGTCTCAACGTCACCCAAGGTTCCAGTCCAAGAGACTCTCCTAAGGACCCAATCCTCAACAATTGGGAATAAACCATTTCTTGCATCCAATCCACCGTCTCTTTGGTTGTCAGACTTGAAAGTGTAGATGGAAGGCCAGTTGATGGAGGGCATAGGATTGTGTCATTTCTTTTCTCCCTCTCATTGGAACAAGGATCCTCTCAAGTGCCTTATTACACAACGTATATTTTTGGTGTTGATCAGTGTGTCCGTTAAGAGAAGTTGGAGCTGTCTGCACTTGTTTTCCTGGGAGTACATCGGGGTGTGCCTTTTTTGAGTACCTATCGTACCTTCTACACCCAGACTTGTAGCATTTACGATGCATAGCCCTTTTTTGGTGCAAGCCCGACTCCTGGTCCTAATAGCGGTGGTCTAAGTGGACACATTGAAATGGTTGGGAGCGCTCGCCTTTGGTGGAAGCTCTTTTGATAATTGACTTTGTGGAATGAGATCTTTTCTTTGACATTTCATTGATTTGTAGTATTTTGGCTAGCTCCACTGCTTTTACCAAGAGTTGGCGCACACTGATCGACATTTTTTTATTTTATCACACCCTGGCACATAGATAAATGTCAAGAGATAGTACAAGAACCATGTTCTCATACTGGCTAAAGATGCTGATACTCAGGTTTCATGAAGCCTTCATTGATTTTATCCCATCCTCGAGCATCATCAAATCAAGTCCAAACTCAAATCCCTCATCCTAGACCCTCAAGTGAAATTTCAACTCATCTCATCATAACTGCAGTCGTGTATGTGAGATGCTGATCATATTCTTAAGGTAGAGACTAAGCATGCAATATAGCACACAAATCTTTCAAACTAGGGAAATGTGAATAATTAAGTCCAAGACCCTAATGACTAAGGCTGGTTAACTCAAAATCTCAAGAGCTCATAAACCAAGTGTTCTTGAACATCACTAGTCTTGTGTGAAAGTGAATTGTGTCAGGGATTAAACCAACTTATTAGTTAGTGTTTTTTTGTGATTTTTTTAAAGTTTCATAAATTTTTTTGACAAACAAAGGCAAAGAAGATTTTTTTTAGAAAAAGTTTTGCTTTTCTTTGTTTTTTTGTGTAAGAAAAAGGTTTGTTTTTGTTTTTTTTCTTCTTTGAAAAGTTTTTTTTGAAAAGTTTTTTTTGAAAAGTTTTTTTTGAAAAGGTTTTTTCTCTCTCTTTTTTTTTGAAAAATATAGATAAATAAGAAAGGACACATTTTTTTGAAAAATTTTTTTAGAGCAAATAAGGAAAGAGAACAAAAAACTTTTTTTTGAAAAGTTTTTTTAAGAGATTTTTTTTTGAAAAAGTTTTTTTACCCACCCCATAATTATTGTCTAATATATACAAAAATACGTGAAAGTACGAGCTATGGGTAAAGTATATATGTAATATATATACAAGCCCCCCTATACTTAGCATGTGGTATGTCCTCATGGCACAAGAAGCGAGAAAAAGACATAGCTCGTGCTAAGCGTATGATGGCTAAAATAATAAATAGTATATAAGTCGATCCGCCCCCCTATACTTAGGCTCTAGTCAGCCTAAGTGTAGAAGAAGAGC
Source organism: Ottelia alismoides (assembly GCA_037367405.1). Taxonomy (NCBI): domain Eukaryota; kingdom Viridiplantae; phylum Streptophyta; class Magnoliopsida; order Alismatales; family Hydrocharitaceae; genus Ottelia; species Ottelia alismoides. The sequence goes on along the minus strand of JAZKJV010006302.1, from coordinate 203,618 downwards.
AAAAATGGGGCGGACGAGGTCAAGAGGAGAAATAGATGAGTATATACACATGGAGGGCATCGGCTCCCCCTATACTTAGGCTCTTGGTAAGCCTAAGTATAGGACAAGAGTAAGTGTAAGAACCGATGTGATCTAGAGAATATACAAGCAAGGGAGAATGTACAAGAGTGATTGAATTTTCTAAGATGTTGAATCTTGATGCTGCATCTTCATGACGAGTAATAAGATGTATCTACTAGTGCTCACTCTGTATGAAGTTGATGACTTCGACTTGGACTAACTGCTCTTTCGAATCAATAAAATGCTTCAACAGTTGTCCATTTACCACATGAGATCGTGCACCATCTGTGAGATCAGCTATCTCTACACTTCCATTCTCGTGCACTTTCTTAACAACAAAGGGACCCGTCCATTTAGATTTGAGCTTCCCATGGAACATCTTCAACCTGGCATTGAACAACCATACCTTTTGTCCAGGGACAAAGTCTTTGCACCTAATGTGTTTATCATGCCATCTCTTTACTTTGTCCTTATAAATCAAACTGTTGTCATATGCCGTGTTTCGGATTTCCACGAGCTCGCTCAAGTTCAAGTCTCGACAAAGCTTCCCTAGGTGACAACTCCAGTTAATCTTCTTAATTTCCCATTCGGATTTATGAATCAACTCTGCGGGCAAATGGCATGGCTTGCCATAGATCATTCTAAATGGTGAAGTACCCAGTGGTGTCTTGTAGGCTGTCCTATAGGCCCACAGAACTTGGTCCAAGAGCTGAGACCAGTTCTTCCTATCGGGACGAACCAATTTCTTCAAAATACACTTCACCTCTCTGTTTGAAACCTCTGCCAGGCCGTTGGACTGTGGGTGGTAATGACTAGTAACTCTATGCTCAAATCCATAGTCCTTAGCTAAAGATCTCATATCTCGGTTCACAAAATGGCTACCCGCATCAGATATCAAAACTTTTGGCACCCCGAACCTAGCAATAATATGGTCTCTCGCAAACTTACAGACTGTCTTGTTGTCTGCGGTTCGGGTTGGGATAGCCTCCACCCACCTAGATAAATAGTCAACCGCCAACAATATGTACTCATGTCCTTGGCTATTGGGAAAGGGACCCATAAAATCTATTCCCCATGCATCAAAAACATCACAAATAATCATCGGTTGTATGTGCATCTCATCTCTCTGTCTAATTGTCCCTCCCATCCTTTGACAGATAGGGCACGACCGTACACAATCAATAGCATCTCTAAACAAGGTCGGCCAATACAATCCACATTGAAGTACTTTGTGAGAAGTTCTCTTTCCCGAATGGTGTCCTCCAGCCTCAAGTGAATGACAATGTGTGAGTAGACTCTGGTATTCCTCCTGAGGAATACACCTTCTCCAAACACAATCCTGTCCTTCGAAGAAAAGGAAAGGATCGTCCTAGTGGTATCTCCTCGAATTTGACTTCAGTCGATCAATTCTGCTCCTAGTCCAACCATGGAGAACCTGCTTGGAGACAAGATAGTTCACCATGTTGGCATACCACGGGAGTGAGTCAATAACACAAATTGACTGATCTGGAAATGTCTCTCTAATCCGCTCATAATCAGGAGAATCCTTAAGTTCAATCCGAGAAAGGTGATCAGCCACAACATTATTTACTCCAGATTTATCTTTTATCTCCAAATCAAATTCCCGGAGGAGTAAAATCCACCTAAGAAGATGCGCCTTTGCGTCCTTCTTTTCCATTAAGTATCGAATGACTGTGTGATCTGTATAAATTGTCACCTTAGAGCCCAAAATATATGATCTGAACTTCTCGAGGGCCCATACTACCGCGAGCATTTCATTTTCAGTCACTGTATAATTTTTCTGTGTAGGATCTAAAACTTTACTCGCATAATGAATCGCAAACGGAATCCCCTCTCGTCGTTGTCCTAACATAGCTCCTATAGAGAAATCAGAAGAATCGGTCATGATCTCAAAGGGGAGAGACCAGTCAGGAGCTTGTATGATAGGCGAGGCACAAATCTTCCTCTTCAAGAGCTCAAAGGCCTCCAGACACCTGTGATCTACAACGAACTCTGTGTCTTTCCCTAAGAGATCAGTCAGTGGGCGGGCGATCTTTGAAAAATCCTGAATGAATCTCCTATAGAATCCAACATGCCCTAAGAATGACTGCATTGACTTCACGTTGGTAGGTGGATCGAGTTTCTTGATCACCTCCACCTTGGCAGGATCAACCTCCATTCCCCTTTTGGAGATGACATGCCCCAACACGATACCCTCCGTCACCATAAAGTGACTCTTCTCCCGAGGACTACCGGATTCCCCTCTCTACACCTCGTGAGGACTCGGTCCAAGTGCGCTAAACATGTATCAAAAGAATCACCATGGATCGAGAAGTCATCCATGAACACTTCCAGGAAATCTCCCACCATCTCGGCAAATATGGCTATCATGCACCACTGAAATGTGCCCGGGGCATTGCAGAGCCTGAATGGCATGCGCCTGAAAGCATAAGTACCGAATGGACATGTGAATGTGGTCTTTTCCTGGTCCTCAGGGGCTATGGCCACCTGGTTGTAGCCAGAGTATCCATCAAGAAAACAGAAGAACTCTTTCCCTATGAGTCTCTCCAAGATTTGATCAATAAAAGTCAAGGGAAAGTGATCTTTCTTGGTCGCGGCATTCAAGCGCCTGTAGTCAACATAGACACGCCACGACGTAGGTACTCGTGTCGCGATCTCTACCCCTCCTCGTTGGTGACCATCTGAATTCCCGACTTCTTCGAGACAACATGAAGCGGAGCCACCCACTTGGAGTCAGAAATAGGGTATATAAACCCTGCTTTGCACCATTTCTCAATTTCTTTCTTCACTACTTCCTGTAGATTGGGGTTAAGTCTCCTTTGGAACTCACGGGAAGGTCTCACATTATCCTCAGTAAAAATGTTGTGCGAGCAGAGAGCGGGATTGATGCCCACGAGATCTGACACTGTCCAACCTATTGCTTTGCAGTTCCTCTCTAAGACCTCTAACAACCTAGACTCCTGTTCTAAAGTCAAGTCTGAGCTAATGATGACAGGATATCTCTCTTTGGGTCTCGCAAGAAAGGCATACTTGAGTGTAGGAGGTAGTGATTTCAGTTATGGCAATGTGGTATCATCAAGCAGATCTGGCTGAACTGAATCTGAATCTGGTTCCGTGCTGCATGAAGACGGGCTAAGCTGAGTAGTAATCGCCACCAAATCAGAAGTATCAGGAGTTGGATCGTCAAAAATATCCAAACAATCGGCAAAAGCCACGTCCGACTCATCATCTATGTCCCATGATTGTTCCGAAGAGGATGGAACTGACAGATCCGGATGGATCTCTATCTCATCATGAGAATAGGTTGATGCATCTCCCACAAGATCAGACAACACCTGGAAAACTGAATCATCCACTATGCCCTTTCCAGATGAAAGGGACTCGCTCTATCCTGAAGGAATCTGTCCCCAAATCCCAACTATGCTAATCAAACTGCAGTCTACCTCTGAAGATGAGTCCTCTGTGCTACTCTCTGAATCAGGTCGCTGACACTTGGTTTGCTTCATCTCAAGGTTCACTTCTCCGCCTGGAGAACGAAACTTCATCATTCCCGTACCATAATCTAAAGCTGCGCCTGCGGTCTTAAGGAAGGGCCGCCCAAGAATGATATGAGATTCTCTCCAATGATTGGGGGTCTCCATGTCCAAGAGTGTGAAATAAACTTGATAGTTTTGCCCCTCAATCGAGATAACGGCGTTCTTCACTTCTCCCTTAGGTCTCTTCACTGAACGATCTACGAATTGGAGTAAAGCTCTAGATCTGCGAAGTGGTCCCAACTCCAATTTCCGATATAGTGCTAAGGGAAGTAAGTTAATCGAAGAACCGTTATCTAAGAGTGTGCGTACAAACGCAATGTCATCAATATGACTCTGCACATAGTGAGCACCCATGTCTCTCTTTTTACTTGGCAAAGTCTGATTCTTGAGACAATAGGTTGTGGCTACTGATAAGACATGTGTCTTTATATTTCTATTATCTTTCTTCCTGCTAACCCTTGTAGGCGTGCATCTCACCTTAAGGTATTTTTGGAAGGCAGGATGGTTAGCCACATATTCATCAAATGGCACCTTAACTGTGATATTTTATTTACAAAACCGTGCCATATCGGGGTCATCTTTCTGAATCTTTTTGATGCGCTTTCCTGCCGTAAGAGCACAGGAGAAAGGGATGGAAGCTAGAGAAACAGAAGATGAAGAGTCTGAATCATGAACTGAAAGATCATTCTTGGCATTAACGGAAATAGAGTTCTTCATACATGAATCTTTTTGATGCAACATGGGATCGAAATCAAAACTATCCACTACAGGTTGTGGAATAGAAGCTGGAGTGGTATCAGCCACAATCGGAGATGCAAGGTCCTCCGTAGACTCAGAAGTGTATCCATGCTGCCGATGCTGCATACGTGCTCTCTTTCTCCTCTCGTCTCCCTGAGTAGAAATCCTCGAATGATGCTGATGGGGCTCCGAAATATGATGCCTCTCCTCCTCATCCTCTGAAGACTCCTCAGGTAGAGCTTTAGAGATGCCCCTCCTCGTATCCCTCGCCTGGTCAGGTACGGTCACGGTCCTTCCGCTCCTGAGTGACATGTGGTTAGCCTCGTCACATGAAAGAATCTCATGTTCAGATCTAGGAGATGCTGAATAGTATACCTGACCAAAGTGCTGCTGAGAACTAGATCTGTTCAGGCTATTGGGGTTAGCCTGAACTTGGGCTGGGATAGAGGTAGAAGGTGCAGTCTACTCGTCTCACCATCTGGACAGGCGGTTGAAATCCACCCGTAAGTCATGAATCTCGTTCCTGTAGGAACGTAGCTCGTCGAGTATCTGCTGCTGTATATCCACGGGACTAGATGAAGAAGGAAGTGGATAAGACTGGGAAGAAGAACGGGAAGACCGGCCCTACTGGACAGAGTACTGCCTCTGCTGCTGCTGCTGGGGTTGCGGACCCTGCTGGCCCGCCTGGTAATGGCCATGTCGGCCATACTGCTGGTACTGCTGCCTCTGCTGCTGGGGTGGCTGGAATCCAGGGCTCTGCTGTGAAGGAGGGAGTGCGGAGGTGAATGTGGTGTTGTGAAAGGTCGGGGGACGCTGGTAAGTCTGTCGGTCTCCCGTACTTCCCTTCCTGGCAGGGTCCTGAGTATACCATACTCCATTCACCTCCCAAACTGGTGGAGGCTCCTCCTGGACTGTCTCTGCTAATGGAGGTGGCTGCTGGAAAGAGTAGGAGTAGGATTGGTCCTGCTCCCACGGTTGGGGCTGCCCTGACACCAACTGCCCCTGAACATGGTGAACTCGGTATACGGGGGCAGATGGTGCAGTCACGACAGGTATCTTTATCTTAGATACCTTCTCAGTCAACTCGTCCATCTGTTTTGGAAGTTTGGAGACGCTCCGGTCTAACTCATCAATCCTCCTGTCGATCCTCTCTACTACAGTAAGCTTGTCAGCAAGGAGTCCCATGCTAGGGATCACATCCTGAGAGAGATCGACTATAGCTGGTTTTCCCCCTACAGATGAGAGTTAAATGGGGATGGTGTACAGGCCCTGCTGGCCATCTGTGAGCGGCTAGTTTCAGCCATCTGCTCGAATACCCTCCAGACGGTATCCGCTCCTCGTGATGTATAGCTGCCTCCACAAGCAACACTCACTTAACCCCGCATCTCAGGGTTGAGACCAGTGGAAAATGATTGGACCAAGATGTTATCATCTAAATTGTGACAGGGACACTTCTGCAGGATGTCCTTGAATCTTTGCCAAGCATCACAAAAGGCTTCATGGGGTAATTGGGAAAAACTTGTAATGCGCGTCCTCATTATGTTAGTTCTACTCAACGGGTAGAACTTCTTTAGGAATAGGTCCTTAAACTGGGCATAAGTGGTGACAGTGATTCCAAGATTCTTCACCCAGTAATCGGCTTTTCCACCCAAGGCAAATGGAAGGGCTTTGAGCCTAATATAATCCTGGCGAACATTATTATGTTTGAGGTTAGCACCGACGAGCTCAAAGTCCCTTAGGAATGCATATGGCTCCTCAGAAGCATTCCCATCAAAATGTGGGAGCAGGTTCAGAAAATGCGGCTTCAATTCAAAATCAACATTAGGTTCGGCCAGCCTCAAGTAGTTGTGAATCTGATATTGTCCGGGGTTATATGCCGCATCCATTGGTGGTTCGACCCCAACATTAACTGTCCTAACTGAGCTCTGAGTAATGCATGTTGCTTCTCAGATGCAGCTAATCTGGCAAGTATCATTCTCATTGGGTCTTCATTGTTCTCTTCTTCCTCCTCTTTCTTCTTTGGAGGCATTTTACTTGTGTCTTCTATATGGCCTGAATCAGCAAGGTGTTCTTGACTAGAAGAGGATTTATTAATCAAGATATTCTCACCGAGGCGAAGGTCTTCCTCGGTGAGGTGGGAAGAGAGAAAGGGAATGGTTTGAGAGTAACCATCCCGAGAGTGGGTGATCCTGGGCTCAAGAGGGTCATGAGTCCAGGTTGGTCCATGTTGCGCACGGACCTGTGAAGACATACTTCTTGGAGGGTTCAACGGGAAATTCGCAAAGTCCGAATAAATATCCCCCCAAACAATCATCTTCAATGTCAAAAGAACCGATTAGAACATGATATTCAATGAGGCGTTAGTTCTACGGTGCATGTAAATGTGCGGAGTGAACTCACACAATACAAACACAATTCAAACACTCGGTTTCACCAACTCAACACGTGAAGGCCATAAGAGTTCGTCTAAATTATCTTTTCAATTTTAGTTGGTGAGAAATACAATCTTGGAAAGATTAACGAGCTGTTAGGTGCTCGTATTTTCTTACAGTCTGACCCGGTTCTTACAACTAGTTTGGCCTACTTTCAGCTAGTATAGGAGTAAGTACAAGCCGAAGCCCATTCCTTGAGGACTAAAGCGCCCTCTAAACCTCTCACTCTGCTAAGGAATTCCGGACCGTATAAATACGCCTACCCATATTCCTCACTAAAAAGCAGCTAATTGCTTGAAAATAAAGAACCAGTAGTAAGTAAGAAATCCAGACTTGGCTCTATCCTAGGGTCGTCTCTCTGTCACTTGCAATTAAAACAAACAATGAGGGCTTTATGCACCCAAGAACAGGGGTTCTTTTTATTCCAATTATTTAAATCGACCTGCTCAATTCAGTCCCAATTTTAGAGTTAGGTTATCACTTGAAATTTATATGAACGCACAAGCACGTCTACCGTTCAGTCTCAATTTCCTTTTGACCTTAAGTTGTAAAACATTAGGGGAATCAGAAATCAAAATGCAAACGAGAAACTATGATGCATGCTCAGAAGAAGGTATACTTACAGTGAATCCCAGCACTCTCCATGCGTTATGCAAAACTGAATTTATAAATATTACACTAAATGCATGCAGATCGAGAAAACCGCACCTAAAGAATATACTATTAGCGGGGAAGAATTGATTTAATTTTGAGCTAAGTAGTACGTGTCTATGTGCTTCTCATTATGAATCTTATAAGATATGTGAATCTTCTAAGATATCTGTGGCCTAATTTACGATGGGCACAAACAAATTTGATTCTACACTACCGTGTGCCTAATCCGTAAATTCACCACTCAAATCGAGCTCCACCCTCACCGGAGAGTGAAACAGGTCTCGGCACACCACAAATAAAGTCCTAGTCATTTTACACACGTGATCTCTCAAACAAGAGCCGCTATAAAGGAGCAAGCTAAATAATTACAACAATTTACAAAAGCTCTCTCGAAATAAATAAATTCTCTTTCTCTTCAGCAGTCGGCGCGTGTCGCGTCCATCGACCTCCGATGCACTCCATGTCCACCAGGCCCTCGCAAGGAAAATGAGATTTATATTAGACAGATAAAAATAAAATATATACAAAAATATAAAGAGAAATAATTACGAGGAAAATGGATTAATTACAAGTGGCTCGGGGGTCAGACTACCTGAGTAAGTGAAATCTAAATCGAAATTTTTAAATTAATCCCTAAGCCGTTTGCCTCCCCGGCAACGGCGCCATCTGACGAGTCGCTAAATACGATAAATAATTCGTGTTCGTTGTGGTATGTGTACTTAGCGATTCAGTCAGAACCGAGAGAAGATCTCCGTGAAGAGTGTCTCGGCTTAAATTTATATCCCAAGCATGTCCGGGATCAAACACGGGGAGGCAAAGGAACAACTTCAGGTTAATTTGAAAATTTAGTTTTAGATTTCCAAGCGGTATTTTCTTTAGATTTTCTAATGCAAAAACAAATGGTAATGCAAAATGCGAGTGAATTAAGACACTAAGAAAACTCACAACAAGGCCAAATTAATTTTAATGTCAAATTAGTCCAATTCAGCAAATTATATTTTTTCTAGAATCCTAATCCAGTGATGAATGCAAGACACATTTTTTTTTGTATTTTTAGGAATTAAAATGCAACAACTAAAAATGCATACTTTTTTGGGTTTTTCGCAATTTATAACATAAACAGTAAGCAAAAATGATGAAAAATTTACTGAAATAAAAACATGACACAAGAAAGCTATAGTAATATTTTTGGAATTTTTTGACAAATTATGAATTTTTTATGGATTTTTTAGTGAAATCAGAGTGACAGTGAGTAAATAATTCCTAATTAATCCACGTTATCAAGTTAATCAAAGTGCAAATTATCCCAAGTAGATATTTTCATGTGGCATACAGGAGACTTGAAATTTCGCAAAAATATTGTACATGGATTTAATTAAAAATCAAATACTAAATTCACTCTATAATTTATTTCAATCACAAGACCCCTCCACTTTGGATGAAATTTGGACGGGGCCGCGTGCAGGCAGGCTGAGGGGTGCACCGATGGAGGGAACCCCGACGGCTGGAGTAGGAAACGGGGGAGGCTGGGGCCCGCGCGCGGGGGGCGGCGACGCCGCTGCAGCGCGGCAGAGCCGCAGACGGCTGAGGATGGGGAGGACGGAGGGCGGCGCCGCGGCACGTGGATGGAGGGGGCGGCACCAACTTGCTGTCCGTTTATTTTTTTGATTTTTTTACTGCTGTAATAAAGGTTTTTTTAATTTTTTTAATTAATTAGGAGATGCACATGATGGGGAAAAATGATGTGATGATGGTGATGAAGATGAAGATATAAACAAATGGGGATGTAATGGTGTTGATATGATAAAAAATATTACAAATGAACAAATGATGACATGAAGATGAAGATAAAATTACCTAAGATGGACGGTCACCTATGAAGTGCTCACGAGAGCACGGTCTTCGCTCGAATCGCCAGCGCACGATGAGCTCGAGCAACGTGCGGTTGCGGCTGCGATGTTGGCCAAAAAGCCAAAGGATCTCACCGGAGAGAAGGCTGTCGTCGCTCGACTACGGTTGCATCGCTGTCACCGATTCTACTCTGGGAACTAGGCTCTCCTCATATAAAGATGGATCAAGTGCAAATTGAGGAGGATGTAGTGTATATAAAGAAGATGAAATGAGAGGTTATTAAAGTGGTGGGAGGTTATATTATTAATGGAGTTGAATGAGAGGTTTATAAAATGGTGGAGTTGAATGGAGGTTGGTGGTAAAGAGTTGAATGGTGGTTATTGTAGAGAATGGAAATTAAATAATAAATAAATAAATAAAGTAGGATACTTTAAATAAAATAGAAAGAGAAGAGAAATAGTGGAGAATTTACAAAAGAAGACAAAACACCATGTACATTTTTTGTTTACTTTTCTAATATGTATTTTTTTGTCTTTTTAATAAGAGATATTTACAACAGAAAAATACAATAAAATAGTACAATCAAAATACAACACAATAATAATTTTTTTGTATTTTTAGTAATTGGTAAAGATAAAAAAAAAATGAAGAAAGAATGAATATTTACATAATATACAATGTACATTTAGGTCCCAAAACCCAACTTTTGCAAATGAGCTCTGATTTTAATGAAACCACTTCCATTGGATAGATGATTTTCTAACTTGAACTTTAAAAGTAAGTTTGGTGAATTTGGAGTTCATACGGAGCGGGAATTTGGCTTGGAAGTTGGTCTTTACGGCTTTTTCCCTTTGGGATCTAGGAGCATTTATTTGAGGCAAAATTAGTTTTATATTTTTGTATTTTTATATACATGGTTTTGAACAAGTTGGAAAAGAATTATCCAAAAAGGAGTTGAAATGAAATTATTAAAAATACATGAAGTTTTGGGCTATTTACAAGTGAGAAACTCCCTTGATTTTACGGCTTTTTATTGTTAATTTATTTTGTACAATCTAATATACTATAATTAGTGTGTTTTATTCACAAGAGTTAATTTGTTAATTTATTGAATTTATGTACATTTTTTTGGGATTTTACTCATGGATTTTGCTAAGATCAAGATATTGAGATGATGAATCGTGGATTCATCAGCGAGCTACATATCACTTTACACCGTACAAGGAAAGATTCATGGTCATTAGAGTTTGTGTATGTAGACTTGTTCTGATCTGGTTTATTGAGGAGTCTTGACTATAGATTGGTGGAACTTAGAGGCTGTTAAGTTTTAATCTTAAGTCCAATTAAGGTTCCGACAAATTAATAATCCAATGGTCTGACCGAGCTCCATATTTCAATTTAATGAAGGAAAGTTTAATAATCAACCTTGATTTCCTCTCTTTTTATTTTTCTTTCTCCTTTGCACTTCTTTTTCAAATAAGTGTTTGCTAAGGGACTAGCAAAAGTAAAGTATAGGGGGGTGATGAATCCCAATTCACCACTCTTTATTCCTTTATTTTAACTAGAAACTTGAGCAAAAGTCCATGTAAATATGTGTAAATATCATAAATTGCCAAAACACATGCATTTTGTAAATATGCATAATTAGCATGTTTTTGTGTCAAAATAAAGGAATAAATGAACACAAGAAAAAGAGGGAAATATTTAGAATAAATATTGAGTGACCTAATCCCAAGGGAGGGCTCAGCATGGGCCTGACCGCAAAAGAACCCAAGTAGAGAGAGATAAGGTCATTCATACATGTACATACCCCCATGTATTTAAATAAACTTATTTTCCTCAAAATAAAAATTAAAAAGTGTTTCTCATATTTTGCACATATTTGTAAAAATAAAATAAAATAAAAATAGGAAAAATAAAAGAAAAATAAAAATAAAATTCTCTCTCTTCCATGTACATAGACCATGTATATAATAAAGGGCTATTTATTTTATCCTTGTAAATAATTAATAAAAATATATTTTTACACCCCATATATTATGGTGTAAATAAATAAAATAAAAATTCGAAAATAAAAACAAAAATAAAAATCATTTCCCACCTTGTATATATACCATGTACATATGTATATAAACTTATTTATATAACCCATGTAAATACATCATAAAAATAGAATAAAAATACTTATTATTCCAAATTTTATGTTATAAATAAATAAAATAGAAATTTGGAATAATTTTACAAAAATAAACAATTAAAAATGAAAATAAAAAAATACATATATGTATATACCTATATATAATAATAATATATTATAAATACGTTATATATTTTTCAAAAAAATAAATAAAAATCACAAAAAAATCATTTGAATAATAAGAAACATTTTTCATGTTTAAACTTTTCGAAATAAAATCATTTACTAATTTCTATTGATTTCTAAATAATTAATAAATGGCGGATTCTGATTGGTCCACGGGGGATTGTTGACCCCCGGTTAACTCTCCCCCCAGGACCACCAGACTCGGATCTTTGCTCCTGACCTGACTTCGTCGAATTTTCCCAACATGATCCAATCACCATCCACTCAAACCCTAGGCACCAATTAAACTAGATCCATTCCTGATCCACGCCCGATGATCTTTCCTAGGGATCCGAGCTCCGACAGCCATGCCCGACCCATTCTTGCCGGACCCCTAGCAGTATAAGACCGCTCCTCCGCCGCGTCATCACCTGAGTGAGAGCTGCGTGCCGAGAGTCGAAGAGAGGGACGAGCAGCCGGGAACAACTGATACGGCGACGATCATCGCCATGCTCCGCCACCGAGCGAGCTCAGCCTCTGGAGTCATCGATCCATCGAGGCCATGACCCCCGGAGCTCCAGCAGCTCCAGCCTAGACGAATGCGACCGCCAGGTAGAGTAGATAGCCTGTAGGTTAGGTTAGATTTTGATTCTTTGGTTTCAGCCCATTTAGCTCTACCGCCGCCGTTCACCTTCTTCGACCATCCATCTGCCAATCCGACTCACCCTTTACGTTCACCAGACCCCTTTCCACATTATTCGCCCCTTCATCCACCCCGGTTCGCCCCGGAACTGGGAGTTCGGTTCTCGTTCTCCGCCGCTCGCCGGAGAACTACACCGCAACCCATCCAGCCACCCATTCCACCCCTTCGGGTCGAGGCACTTTGCCCTCGACCCAGGAGTTTTACTGTTTAGGTTGCAGGTTGAAAAGACCCCATTTGAGGATCTAACACTTCGAGCATAGAGGCTCAGCTCCACCCTCATCGCCGGAGCTCCTCGGAGCTTCCCAGTCTCATCGGAGGAGCCCACCAGCTGCGGATCACCTCGGCGATCACTTTCACCATTCCAGCAGCACCAGAGGAGCACCCCACCGCACACATTGAGCCGGCGAAGTTCGTCGGAGGTCTGTTCTTGGAGGAGCTCCAGTTGCCGTCCGATCAGCCCCCTGCTCCAGTTGTGATCGTGGCCATCCATTCGCGAGACACGTCTACCGCCCGATCTGTTTAGGGTTCAATCCGGACTGTCCTTCCAACGAAGGGTTTCCCACGATCCAGCACCGTCAGATCTTACACGTGGCGAACCCTCGATTGTCGATCGTTAATAAGAGGGTAATTTGCACTTAGGCCCTCCTCTATTTTGATATTTCTAGTTAGTCATGTAAATATTAAGTTCATTTTTTTATTTTGGATATTTTTGCATAGTGGATCTCGATGTTTCTTTTATTTGCAATTTAGTCCCTGTTTATGAGAGTTACGTGCATCGACTCGTGAGGATTTGGACAATTTACATTTTTAGTCCTGTAGTTCTGAAATGTTACTGTTTACATATTTTTAAATAGGAATGACACTTATGCCCCTCCGTGTCTGATTCACGTGCCTTGCGTGTATTTTTGTTGAATTTGTGCATAAGAGCCCTTGGATTTTCTTGATTTGTTACTAGTTGGCCCTCGGAACTATGTTTCTTTGCATTTAGGTCCCTGCGTACTGTATGCCTTGTTTTTATTGAATAAAATACCAAATTAAATCTAAACTAGGTGAAATTTGGATATGTGGATCCTACCACTTGTAAAAAAATCCCTAAATTATTGGGACATTTTTAGGCTTTTTGCTATTTTTAAAAATTCAAAAACACGCATTTCTGTTAATGTTTGAAATAGAAAATCAAAGAAAAATATAAAAACTTCTTAAAAAATTCTTAAAATATTAGGGATAAGTAGTTTTACTGTTTCCGAGCTTTTGTCCAATTTTGAGCTTATTTGGATTTATAAAACCCCTAAAAATGGCAAAACGCTAAAATTCTTATAACTATTCTAAAAAAATCTATAAAAATAAAAAAATACAAACTCTTTTTCTGTACCTTAATTCTTACATATACTTTTTATAAAAATTACCTCCAGACTTTATAGATTAATTTTATATTTTTAATTGATCTTTCAAGTCTGGCTGCATAGTAGCCCTCATTTTTCCTCTTTCTTGATTTTTTTAAAATCAAATAAAAACTGAAAAATTCTGAAAAATTAAGCAAAAACAATTAAAAACCTAAAAAACATAAAAACATTTTTATTGAAATTTTCTGTATATTTTTGAGTACTTTTAATAATTGTTGTAGTTGCTTGTTTTTACATTTCTCTATAAAATCAAAAACACAAAAAACATTTAAAAATCATAAAAATCCACCAAAAAATATTTTCTCCTTATTTTTCGATTTTTGACTACTTCGTAGGCCGTAAGGCCATCCCGTGCTCCTTGAGTTCGACCCTGATCGCTATACTAGGTTAATAAAAGTAGCGAGGACCGCTTCTTGATTTTGATTGATTTATCTCTGTTTGGTGGTTCCTTACATTTTCTTGATTGACCGATCCACGAGATCTGGGTCGCACCGACCCTTTTTTACCTTTACCCGGATTTTGTGGGGTTTTTCGGTCATCAACCATCACATCTGCCAGCCAGTAATCAGGATCGTATGCTATCGCCGCTTCAGAGCCCGCCACGTGCTCTCACGCGTTCTGCATGTACACTGTGAGAGTTATATTGCATTATTTATCCTACATTTTTATGCTTTATTGTATAGTCCATTAAATAAACATGCAGTTCAGATATTTTACTGTTTGGACATCGAACTTTTAGTATTTGCATTTCAGTCCACTTTAGTTGAACTCACATGCCATCCCACGTGGTTTTGTGGTATATTTGCATGCTTTACCTTGAACTTTTACTATGTTATGCTTTGAATGAATATTTTTGGCATTTGCATTTATGCCCCTGTGCGTGGTGTATTGAGCATGTGCGTGAATACTCTGGATATTTTGCCAGATTGACCCTCAGCTTTCTATACAAGTTATCTATTGGTCTGGAAACTTTAGCATAATAACAAGTAGATCCCTATGAACTATCTGCTTTATTTTTTATTAAATAGTCTTCAAATCAAGCCCAAAATTTATACAAAAATCACTGATGGTTCTTGCTAACATGTAGTATTTGTAGTAATTTTTGGAAATTATTTTGTCTTGTCTTTTGTTTTCTAAAAATCAAAAACCCATAAAACTGATCTGTCTATTTTATAAAATTATGAAAATTTTCTGAAAAATTCCTTAAAATTTCTTATATGTATATTTTGCACGCTCTATCTTCTGTAGTAATTTTGTCCCAAAAATCCTTATAAAAACTTCAAAAATTACAAAGGACTCAAAATCTTATAAAAACCAATAAAATTATAGAAAAATAAAAAAATGTATTTCTGTTTCTGCTTGTTGCCATTTTTATAATAAAATTACCATCCAGGACATTAGGGTGCTTTACATATTTTTAACTTGTAATTTTTCCTGGTTTTGCACTCTTTCCCTGTTTAGCTCTTGTTTGATTTTTATAAAATCATATAAAAATTGGAAAAATTCTATAAAAATCACCAAAAACATCTGAATATTTGAAAAACATTAAAATATTTTTGTTTCCTATTTTAGAGCACTTATGACCTTAAAAAAATTGAAAGGGCTTGCTTGTGTATTTATTTCCCCTATCTTCTTGATTGCCTTCTTGAATAGAAAATATAAAAAAATACAAAATTAATTTCCAGAAACATATGTTTATTATATTATTTGCTGATTATGACTATTTCGTACGCTTTCATGCTCCTTGAGTTTGACCCTAGTCTCTATACCATGTTAAATAAATAGCGGAGATCGTTGGCATTACCTTGTTTTGATTGATTTATCTAAGTGGTTTCTATTTTCTTGATTGACGAAATTGATTGGCTAGGAACAACGACACTTGCCTGTTTTTCCATCTTAGTCGATCGCATCTTCGTGTCTTCGGAATGGTACCATTGTCGGGGAGCACGACTTAGTAGTCTTTTCAACCTTTTTGTATTTTTTGATATCTATCTGTTATAATTGTTTCTGACCCATTTCTATTTCTCTTTTTGTTCAAGAAACCACCGAGGATGGTTTCGAGGAGACCTGTACCTGAGGAGGAGCAAGAGTCGGAGCAGAATTAGTTATAGCTGATAGATTATCATAGATTAGTTTTTTTTCAACAGACCACTTGTTATTATTGTATTAAAAACAGGGACTCTCAGACTTTTTGGACTTTGCTTCTCGGGGTCTATTTCACCGAGCATCGGTGTGCTCGAGGGACCTCCCCGCAGTTTTTCGTCGGTTTTGATTTCTTCGCACTTCTATTTCCTTTGATTCTCGAAGAATTTGGCCCTTATATTTAGGAATTTCTTTGATTGCGATGTAAGTATTTAAGACCCAATCCCTAATATATTACTTGCACCTATAGATTTGTAATTTGACCTTATTAATTAATCATAATAAAAAATTAGATTAATTAGACTCGAGTCTATGTGCCATGATAAATCACATACAGTGCTAGCAGGACCTGTTGTGGCGTGCACCGAGTGGTTCCCAAGATCGGACTCCATACTTGATCTAGTTAGCTAACTCCGGTTCTTCATGATTATTAGAAGTTGCTCATCCAAGGCCGTTTCTTCTTGCATCATTTATATTAGTTTGCTTTCTGTAAAGTTTTACGTGGATCACCCTACATGTAGAGTGTTGGAGATAGGGATGCATCTTTTACTTTGCATGGATTATAGTGTTTGATCGTACGTCGGCTTTTTCAACTTCTCTCCCTGTTTTTGGACTTAAAATAATCAGGAGATCGAAAAATTTGTTAGGCATTTTATTGTTATTGGAAAAATACCATAAAAAGTGAAAATCATAAAATTGGGATTGCTAAACAAACTTGATCCTAAATTACACCTCACTTAAAAATCTATCTTGGGAGAGTTATATCCCTTCATTGTTTGTTTTGCTTGCGCGAGAGAGTAACCCGCACACTAGTCTAGAGCCACACCTGAACTCTCATTAGACTACTGGTCTTGAGGTTAGTCGTTCTCTAGTGAGGATCTCTTTGGTATCCAGTAACGTGGGCAGCGACGTCCTTAGTAGAGCGAGTTGATCGAGTAACTGGTAAATGGTCCGCAACTTGTACTGGCTGGGAAAGATCTAGCCTTGGGATTGGGTGAATCCCTTGGGAGCATCGGGTACCTAACATCTCGCTTAATAGCCCTGCAAGATTGAACTATCACCTAAATAAAGTTAACAAGATAAATGACCGAACCCTTATGGTTATCAGCTTAGCGTTGCGTAGGTGAAATGGGGGTTTGATTGATTGATCTTGTTTGCTTCCAGATCCCATGCGCACTCCTTCCTGATGTCGATGATGGGTCGGAGGTCCCTTAGGCTGCCCTTAGTAGCACCGCTTCCGAGCACTCTGACTCACTCATCTAGGTAGGTTTTGGAGAGCTTGGACCAGCTCTCTGAACCCGAGTTCGATTCCGCCCTATTCCCCCTCGATCACCCTTCTTCCAGTCCCAAGGTGCCCGAGCAGAGACCAATACAGATATTTTTTCATTTGACGGGACCTGAGTTGGGGTCTTTTGCCTTTGTAGAGACCCAAGAGATAGCTAGAAGCGGCAGATACACCGATGGGCATCCCCAGAGTGCCACATTTTATGTTCTAGATCAGGGAGCCATCAACAACACCTTGTTAGCCTCCCTAGAGACGATGCATCATCAGATCAAAGATCAGGGAGCTTTTATGGTTGAGGTCCGTCAAGAATTAGAGCAGATGCAAGCTAACAGAGAGGAGCAACAACGAGTAGCCGGTGGAGATATCCCCGTAGGTGGAGGAGGAGCGGGAGGCCGACCAGAAGAGCCAGAGGAGCAACCAGAGCTAGCCAGGCAGTCTCAACTGATGAGATAATTGCACAACCCTGGTGTAACTCTTACACACTACTGGATCTAGTTTCCAGCAATTCTGGGTGACATCGAGCTTCACCCCAAACCATTCAGCTATTGCCCAAGTACCATGGGCTTGCTACCGAGGAGCCGCACCTACATCTACAAGAATTCGAGATGACCTGCAGCACTGTCCACGACCGATTCGTGGATTAGGACACCATCAAGATGATGACATTCAATATCTCCCTGGTAGATAGAGCAGCCTATTGGCTGATTCATTTGGGGAGATACATCACTTCGCGGGAGCAACTCTGGACTGAGTTCTTGAACAACTATTATCCACTTGGTCGGACGAACACATCGTGAGCTATGATCAACAACTTCTCCATGATCTCCAATGAACAGTTCCATGGAGCGTGGGATCGATTCTGTGAGCTCATCGACCGGTGTCCACATCACGATATCTCCAAGCTCAACCTAGTATAGAGTTTCTTTTGTGGGCTGACATTGGAGCTGTATGGGCTATTGAACGCTTCTTTAGGACTCCTACTTAGTCAAGGCAAAGACCAGGTATGGGCCATCTATGAGGAGATGGCCGAGAATTACACACAGAGATCCCAGACCCAAGTCTACACTCAAGGGAAGCCCTCACCCCATGCCAAGTCCTATCATAGGATAACACGAGTCGATGCAGGTCCATCGACGTCTTCAACAACCGCAGCACAGGTAGAGTCGTCGGCCGCTGACATGGGTATTATCAGTGAGAAGCTGGACTGCATCGAGATCATTGAGAAGAAGTAGTGCTGGGGAATGACTCATATTGATCAGTTGGCACTGATGCTGAGGGACTTGAAGACCCAGATCATGTGTTTTCAGGAGACACAAACGACTTCTTAGCCCCATCTTAGGTCACGAGTTGATCCTAGCAGTAGCAGCTAGTCGCAACACTCCACCCCATTTCACCAGGTTCTCCACATCCAAGCGGAGCCGTTCTAATAGTTGCAGCACCAGTACTCTCAGCCACCTCCATCTCAGGACACTCATACGGTAGTGTATCAACAATATCAACAATTGGCAGTTCTCCCTCCACCACCTTATGAGCAGGAGTTGTTGATGGAAGTCAATGGGATTTGGTATGACCGACAGCAGCCCGGGATCCACCGAGATCATCATGGATTCAGGTGATCGACCGGAGGTACCTCATCCCAGCAACAACCTCCAGCTCAGGGTGGGAAGTTTGTCCAGCAGCTGCAGCAACCCTAGTTCTCCCACCAGTCACAGCAACAACACGTTCACTCGGGTTCTCGTTCCTCCCAGCATGGACAACAGTGGAGGTAGCACCAGCAACAACCTCAGTAGTATTCTCAGCATCCCCCTCACCAGTTCCAAGAATAATCTCACTTTCAGCAAGGCAACCTACCCGATTCTCATGGGCCACCTATGAGAACCCAGCTCTTGATGATGTTGCCTGCCTACTCATAGACCAGCAGGTATCCTTTAGGCAGAAGATGGAAGAGTTTTGCCAGGAGATGAGGGATATCATCAAAGGAAAGGCCTCCATACCCGCTCAGATCGATCACAACCCAAGTAACCTTAAAAGAAAATATGAGCATGTAAAGTTTATAGAGAACATCGCTCCTAGTGATTTATTGAGCGATATTGATTCATACACATTTGATGCTGATTTTGTGTCACTTAGGAGCGGTAGGATGCTAGCTGACGGTTCCTCATCTGAGTGATGAAACCACGAGGATCCAGGAGTGCCAGACAAGGAGGATAGCAGAGTTGATGCCGCTAAGGATGATGATGGTGGTGTGGACTCCACCAAGAACGTTGACCCAGTCGATGGTACAAATGTCGTCGTTTCTCCAGATGTCGTAGGTGGTACTGATACCACCATACCAGATGATGATGAGCCAGAGTGCGGTGCTGATGCCGCAAAGGCAGATGCCGTGGGTGGTACTGAGGCCACCCCTTTTATTCCCGTTGTGTCATTTCCAGTTCTTATATCTCGGGACATTATGAAAAATAACAAAAAATCAATAAAGGAAAGGTTTATTCATCTTCGAATCCATATATGATGATTGATGATCCTTGTATGGATTCCACGCCTTCTCAGCAGTAGGAACCTCTACCTAACCCTCTATCTGAGGAGGGCCTAACCATCCCCTTCTCTCAAGCACTCTGCTTGGAAAAGGGGAATAAAAAAGGAAACTAAAGAAAGGCAACAGTTAGAGTTCAGCCAGTGGATGATTGATAGATTCCATATCCTGCTGACTCTACAGGAGGCATTTGAGCACATCCCTCTCTTCCAGAAGAACTTGAGAGAGAAGACCACCATCGTTAGGAAGAAGAGGAACCATAAGACAGAAATCCATGTGTTGACCCATGCCACATGCTTCGCTATTAAGAACAATCTGCTAGCCATGATGCCAGATGCAGGAGCTCCCTATGTCAGGTGCCACATTCATGAGAAGAGATTCAATCGTACTCTATTAGACAAACGTCTCTTCTATCAACCTCCTTCCGGCAGGCTTACTCGTCCGATTTGAGTTCAACCCTCTTCGACAGAGCATGACAGTCCTTTAGTTTGCTGATAGATCTGTCAAGAGGCTGAAGGGTTGTTGAAGGATGTGGTCGTCACATTTCAAGGCTTGAAATTCCCTGTGGACTTCATTGTGTTGAACATGGAGATCCCTGAATCTGTGACCGATACCCCCATCATTATAGGATGCCCATTCTTGGACACAACTAAGGTGGTGTCCGACCATGATAGTGGGAAGATATATGTTCGCGTCGAGGGAGAGAGTATACAAATAGAGACGATTGATGAGACTAGAGCGTGAGATTCATCTTGCTCAGAGCAGTTCAATGATGTAGAGCAGACGACAGTGGCAAAGTGAGACATCCACCAGGAGTGAGACTTTGTGATCACTGATTATGAAGCCGCTTGCTCCAACCTTGTTCACGAGTCCTTCCCTCACCTTCAGATACTGCAGATTCACAACTTCTAGCAGAGGAGAGTTTGAAGAGCACACTCCTGGCCGAGGACATTTTTGAGGTTGACGACCGTGTTCAGGACAGCGAAGTAGATTTTATGTCATGTGATTCTGATTCAGATCCCTTGACTTCAGACATAGACTAGACAGGATTTGATGATTTATTACCTTGTCAGATTTCCACAGAGCCAACAACTAGGGTGGAGATCGTGCTAGCACCGTGTACAGACATACCGGCAGATCCATCTTCACCGATTTTGCATGACCAACGAGAGTTCTCACATTTAGATCTGGTTTCCTTCACTCAGACCTTTCAAAGGCCAGACTTGCTAGCTCCCAGTTGTCCAGAACTAAATCCTTTGCTATAGTCGCTGAAGTATAGATTCCTTACGGGTGAGCATGAGATGTGCCCAGTCATTATCTCAATGGATTTAACTGGAGAGCAAGAATCTCGTTTGATGAAAATTCTTGAAAAAAATCGCAAGGCAATAGGATGAAGTGTAGCTGATCTCCAGGGGATAAGTCCGACCTTGGGCTCCCATCATATCTATCTTGAAGAGGATGCTAAGCAATCGCAAGAGTTCCAGCGACGACTGAACCTAAATCTTTGAGAGGTAGTCATGAAGGAAATATCGAAATGGTGTAGCGTCGATTTTATCTACCCCATATCCGACTCCAACTTGGTTAGTCCATTGCATGTGGTGCCCAAGAAGATGGGCATCACCACAGTTGTGAGTGAGTCTGGAGAGGAGATAACTGCCCGAGTACCCACTTCTTGGAGGGTCTATGCGGACTACAAACGATTGAATCAGGCCACCAAGTTGGTTTATTTCCTGCTGACTTTTATTGATTAGATTATATACATGCTAGCTAGGAAGAGTCACTACTACTTTCTTGATGGGTACTTCAGTTATAATCAGGTGGTTATAGCGCCCGAGGACTAGAACAAATTGACATTCACCTGTCCGTTTGGGAAGTATGCTTTCAGACGGATGCCCTTTGGTCTATGTAATGTCGTGGAGACATTCTAAAGGTACATATTGTCCATCTTCATGGACATGGTGGGTGACTATTTAGAGGTCTTCATGGACGACTTTTCGGTTTACGACGATGGGTTTGATGCTTGTCTTGATTACCTAGACCGTGTTCTTCAGCGCTGCATAGAGGCCCATCTTATTTTATCTTGGAGAAAAGTCACTTCATGGTGAGTCAGAGGACGGTGATTGGTCAAATAATATCCAATAGGGGCATGGAGTTTGATTCATCCAAGGTGAATATTATCAGGAAACTCAATCCATCAT
Organism: Ottelia alismoides; assembly: GCA_037367405.1. Classification (NCBI taxonomy): domain Eukaryota; kingdom Viridiplantae; phylum Streptophyta; class Magnoliopsida; order Alismatales; family Hydrocharitaceae; genus Ottelia; species Ottelia alismoides. The sequence goes on along the minus strand of JAZKJV010006302.1, from coordinate 181,760 downwards.
CCAATTTGCGTTAGTTGTGCTCTTTTCAGGGTATGTCAGTTTCTACCGACATTTTATTCACGACTTCAGCAGGATTGCCTGACCATTGACCGATCTGTTGACAAAATATACTGAGTTCATTATAGATGATAAGTGTGTTGTGTCATTTGAGACTCTCATGAGCTTAGCTGTTGAGGCTCTTGTCCTTCAGCTAATTGATTGGTCTCTCCCATTCGAGATCATGACAGATGCTCCGATTTCGTTGTAGGGGTCGTGCTGGGACAGAGGAGGGACGTAGTACCATTTTCCATTCACTACGCTAGCCATACAATGTATGTCGCTCAACAGAACTACACAGTCACAGAGAAAGAGATGCTAGCCGTAGTTTTTGCCCGGGATAAATTCAGATCATATATTCTTGGATCCAAAGTGACTATCTTTACTGATCATACCGCCATCAGGTTCCTTATGGCTAAGAAGGATGCCAAAGCGAGACTGACTAGATGAATGCTTCTATCCATGAGTTTTATATTCAGATTAAGTATAAACCTTGAAAAATCTTGAGGAATATGAGCTGATTGATCCATTGACCTTCCCAGATGAGGCGATCCTTGCTATCGCCTCTCTCCCATGTTACGCCGACATTGTGAACTATCTTATTGCCAAGAAAATCCCACAAGGTTGACCCATACAAAAGGCCATGTCCTACGATTACGAGGATCCCATCAATTATCGTGAAGGAGGGGATAGCGTCTGGCATCGGCGCATTCCTCAAGAGGAGAACCACATCGTCCTCACTTACTACCACAAGCTTAAGGTAGGGGGACATCATTATGGTAGGAGAATAGCTCAGAAAGTGCTCCAATCCTGGATGTGGTGGCCTACCCTCTTCAAGGATTCTAATGAATTCGTGAAGAGGTGTATTTTCTTGTCAAAGGATGGGCACTTGTGTATAGCGTGACATGATGCCGATGCATCCCATTCACTTTTGTGAGGTTTTTGATGCATGGGATATTATTTCATGGGTCCATTCCCTATGAGTCAGGGATTTGAGTACATTCTATTAGCTGTTGATTTTGTGAGTCATTGGGTTGAGGCCATTCCCGTCCGAACCGCATATGCTAAGATTGTTTGCATACTTTTGAGAAGAATATCATTTCATGGTTCGGGGTGCCTAGAGTATTGATATCTGATGGAGGGTCTCACTTTATCAATGACAAGGTAAAGAGGCCTTTGCTAACGAGTTCAGCATAGATCGTCGAGTTTCCACTCAATATCGTCCTCGGAACAATGGTCTTGCTGATGTGTCGAATAGGGAGATCATGATGATACTGCAGAAGGTAGTCTTCCCAGACCGAAAGGATTGGTCACAGCTTTTGGACTCGGTCTTGTGGGCATATAGGACTTCCTTCAAGACTCCTTTGGGTATGCCTCCCTTTCATCTTCTTTATGGCAAGCCTTGCCATTTACCTATTGAGATTAAGCATAAGTCACTATGGGCTATCACTGAGATATTATTGGATTCAGAGAGTATAAGAGATCAAAGGAAGGCAGAATTGGCCAGCCCAGGAGGAGTTTAGAGATGCCACCTTTTCAAATAGCCTGCAATATAAAGGAATGACATGATTCTCATATCAGCTATAAGTAATTTCAGCCAGATCGGAGAGTATGTGATGAATCTGTGATTCATCACTTCAAAGTCAAAAAATAGAGCCTTGTTCCCGAGTAAATAGAGGCATATTTCCCTTTATAATGCATAAATAGCATTTATTCATACATACATAATACATACATGTTAGCAGTCCATTTGCATAAGAAGCCAAAAATCACTTGTAAAATACCCATTCACTAAAATAATCTCTTCTCTATAATTTGTACTCCTTAGTTAATCATATAGGGAAGAATACCAAAATCCCCTTTGTAAAATAGCCAATAAAGCATGAGAACCCCTGTAACTAAAATGCACATAAAGCCCTCATACAAACTCCGAATTAGGTCTACTGACTCTTAGAATACTACACATTAAAAGACCTTTAAAATGAGACTAATTCATTGAATTTGGAGCTTGTATGGGAAAGTTGGGTTTTTTGGGGCCACTTTGTATACTACATATATGTATATTTGTATCCTTGTGTTTATGTATCATATTTGACCTCATCTCCGTCTTTGGTCAACATGAAACTTGTAGATCTCATCGAGATCTACAACTTTCATGTTTTGAGTTTTTCAAATTCGACCCCCTCTTCTCTCTACACATGTATCTTCTTCCAGCCACTCACAGCAGGCCACGTGGCGCCCTCTGGTTACGCCACGCGGCCCGCTCCCCCTTGCCTCATCCGCCTGCATCCTCAACCGTTGGATCCTCCTCTTTGATCCAACGGCTCAGTCTTTTCCACGTACGCCCCTTTGTCTGGGCCGTCAGATCATCTCATGCCTTCAATCCGCACCATCCGCTCGCGCCTCTTCCAGAGCTCGCCACGTGGTGGCAGATGAACCCATCTGATCGAGCCCATCACAGCCGCCCCTCCGTTGGCGTTCCTCGTCCCTTCGATCCTCTCCATCTCCTCATCTAAGCCGTTCACCCGCGCTTTGCCCAGCGCCCTCCACGTGGCGCGACCACGGCCCCATCATCTACGCGCCTTGATGTAATCACACACGTCCCATACCGCGTCGATCATCACCGTTGGATCACCAGATCCAACGGTGGAGCTCCGTCGTCTACCTCCGGACGCCACTCGCCCACGATCTCTCCCCCTGCGAAACAAGCCGCACCCTTCCTATTCTTGGCATCACCTCATCCACCCTCTCCGACCACCAACACCACTACGATGGAGAGCATTCCTCCCTCACCCTCGCCAGCTCCCTCGCTTCCCACGACTCCCACCAGAGTCGCCCCACGTCGACCACAAACCTCACCTCGTCACCTGCCAACCCACCAACTCCACCCTATAAATACGCCACCACCGGCCAACTTCAGCCGCATCCGCCACTCCAGAGAGCTTCCCTGAGCTCCGAGCTTTCGATTGGTGACATCAATTCGACGATTCCGTGAGCGACGAAGGGCTTCTTCTCCGGCGAGATCCACGGCACCGCCGCCGTGTTGCAGCCGCTCCTCCGAGTAGCTGCACGAGCTCGGGACCCTACCGATCCCTAGAGCGACGACCCTGGAACTCGAGACCGAGCTCCGATCCCCAGGTAACCCTCCATCCGCCACTCCAGAGAGCTTCCCTGAGCTCCGAGCTTTCGATTCGTGACAGCAATTCGACGATTCCGTGAGCGACGAAGGGCTTCTTCTCCGGCGAGATCCACGGCACCGCCGCCGTGTTGTAGCCGCTCCTCCGAGTAGCTGCACGAGCTCGGGACCCTACCGATCCCTAGAGCGACGACCCTGGAACTCGACACCGAGCTCTGATCCCCAGGTAAAACCTCCATCCCCCCTCCGATCTTTTTCTTAATTTTTCTTTATCTTCTCCGATTTTATTCGCCACCACCGGTCACCCTCTCGCTTCCTTTCCATCTCGCCGAGCTTCGCGTCGAAGCTTCCATCCTCGCGGTAGCCTTTACGACCTCCGATGACGCACCTCGCAATACCCCGATCACCAGCTCTGCCAATTGGCCGGAGCTCCATCTCCAGACGCCCTCCATCACCCTTAGGCCTCTCCGATCACCGTAACCTCTCCACAAACACACGCACGAGCTTCGGCTCTATATGTAACACTTGCAGGTACCCCGCGTCTCATTGAACGGAAGCTCGCCGGAGTCATCTTCGAGCTTTGTCGCCAGCAACCTCCGACGGCCCTCTCTCACTCCTGAGGGCACCAGGAGCTTCGTCGGCCATCCGCGCATCTTCCGAGATACCTCTGACTCGCCATCGACCTTCACCGACGACGGGAGGGAAGGGCGGAGCAAAGACAGCAACGTCGGAGCCCCGCCTTCTCCTCCACAGGAGGCGGAGGGCCGTCGAGGAAGAAGCCCCAGAGGCTGCTCGATCATCTCGATCGAACGGTTCGTAGTCAGCCACGTTGCCCGCCCACCGGAGCTGCCAACGACCGTAGGATCATCATTGATCCCACGCTCAGGAGAACACCACGTCATCGTCTTCAGCCTCCATCGACCACCGTTAGATCTATCCGGATCTGACGGATTCTGATCTCACAACGCATCATCACCGCCATCCTTTGGATCGATCTTGATCCAAAGGCCCGCAGCCAGCCACGTCGACGAAGACCGAGCCTTGCCCCCAACCCTAGGCTCGCACGACCCGAGGCTACACCGAGCCTCAATCCAGACCTCCACCGTCGCTCGAGCCTCGGCCCGAGCCTCCGCAGCCATCCGAGCCTAGGCCGCCCACGTGAGGAGCACGCATGGCCTGGGAAAATTACACAGAGGCCCCTAGAGCTTTCCATATTTGCAAAAAGGTCCCTGTGAAGCTGAGCCCACGCGAGGAGCACGTGCCCTGTGGAGAAATTGCACTTGAGTCCCCAGCATTATAGGTAATTGCATTTTAGTCCCTGTCCGCATATTTGCTTATTGTATTTTTATTTTCCTGTATTGCATTTACACCCCTGTGTTTGCACGCATCCCTAGGTTGCATTTTACATCATTTCGCAAATCTAAAAATTGCATTTTGTTGAGAAATTTGTCCTCTGTCTATTGGTCCACGTGTCACAGTTTTGTAATTTCAGTAGAATTATTAATGAATTAATTGGTGCATTTTTGACATATTTTGCCCCGTGACACCTTTTGATTTGTAATTAATTCTCTGTGCTTCCAAAAATCATCATAAATTCACAGTAGCTTAAGGACAATATTCTTAACATACCATAAAATTTCATATCATTTGCACACATATCGAGGCCTAAATAAATTGTTGAGTGATTTTCTTATTTAGATTTTAATTAATCCATTTCACATTGAAATTCAGATCTTTCAATTTTCCTGGATTCCTTATCATTTGTGCTATCTAGGATAATTTTAGTTCTTGAAGAGATTGTGGTTTGGTATTTATTAAAAATTAAATATTGAAAATCACCCTGTCTGCATATTTAATTCCCCGTAAATCCATTTAGTGTCCGAAATATCCAAAAAATTTAGGGTACATCATTTTCATCATAATTAACCATCTGGCCAATTTTTAGAATTTTTGGACTTCATTCGATATCTTAATTGAATTAATTGTTATATTGGCCTGCGGATTGCATGTGTCAGCATAGAAAATAGAAAAAGACCAAAAATATTTTCCTCCTGAAAATCTCACACTTGGATTTTGCTAAAATTTGACCTAAGGAGACAGTTGCCTCCCTAAGTTCGACCTTGGACTTCACCAAGTAAAAAAATTTTGTCGCTTGAAATTAACTTAACATTAATTGAGAAGTGGTTTTTGACTAGCCTCTCGTATCCGACTGCAACGAACGATCAACATTAATTTGGACATTAATTTGACCGAATTAACTAAGGGTGCGGGTCGACTATCAAATGGCGCCGTTGCCGGGGAGGCACGGCTTAGATTAAGTTTTGGTGAAATTTTGAGTGCTTGATTTTCTTTCCCCGGGTAGTCTGACCCCCGGTTTTTCTTGTGAATATTTCTCTGTCTTTAAATTTTTTTGCATTTTTGTGTCGTTCTTTATCTGACCTCAACTTGTTTTTGTGCGAGGGACACCGGAGTCGAAGACGCTTCGAGGAACCCGCATTAGAATTGGTTTGAGTGATTTGAGAGAATCTGTAATTCATTTATTTCCACATTTTTCGCATCTTTTCCAGCGGTTCCCGTTCGGGTTCTCGCGTGTGTAAAAATAGTGGAATCGTGTCCCCGTGTGCTGTGTGGTTGAATTGTAACTTAGCTTGCACTAGTGGCTTCCCGAGCCAATCTAGGAATTGCTTGTGCTCGTAATCATTAGGACCACACAAATCACTTAAAAGACGCACTTAGACCGCAGTACTTAGCCAAATTAAACTGTTCTTCACACTAATAGAACTGCCTGTCTAGGAGCGGCTTTCATCGCCTGCATTTGCATTTAGATAAAATTTTAATTCTGTTCTGCATCCTGCATAAAAGCGAAGGGATCACTGTAAGTCTCCTAAACTCAGCATAACATCATTGTTTTATCGTGCATCGGCTTTTTCTTGATTTCTCCCTCTGATTTTCACATTTAATTAAACGAAAATTAGGACTGTCCGATAGGCGTGCTGTGTGGTGGACTTAATCAGTGATAACTTAACTTAAAATCGGGACTGCTAAACAGTATTGACCAAAAAAAAGAGAATAAAATTTGAAAATTGTTTGCTGGAGATTAATCCCCGACCCTGTTTTCAGGCTGAGTGAGGGTACTTGAGTGTGTGTGAACACCTTAAGGCAGAGCCCAAATCTCCGCCTTCCATATCACGAGCCAACTGATCTTAGCAAATATCACGAGTGGGATACTTTTAAGCTCATTGACAAGTACCAAGTAGCCTCTGCCTTTGCGGGTAGATAGGGGCGAACCAACGGTACTCTGCGACAAGGCCTAGCTTTGTCAGCCTCCGCCTGCTTGCAGGTAGATAGGGGCACGTCATTGAGTCCCCACTCCGGATAGGAGCGCAGAAAGGGAGGATCGGCGATATCTTAGGCGACAGGATAAACAGGGAAGACACATCCGGCTCTAAGCCGACTTCCCTATAGGCTGCGTAATCCTTGCTATCTTGTTTGAAAAATCACACTTAAAAATTACAAGATTAATCGGACTCGATTTCGAGTCCTTCACTGTGTTGAGTGTGAACCCAGGGTTTTGGATTGACTTTTGCTTGCTTCAGGTAGGAGTAAAACCCTATCTTCTTCTTGCCACATCAAGATGAGTAACTGGGGAGATCTCGACGCGTTATTCACTGATCTCTCTATGAGTCCCCCAAGTGACTCGTCTTCATCGGCCCAAGCGCACCTTGGACCACCCAGGACTCATGACCCTCTTGAGTCTTGGTTCCCTCATACTCAGGGTGGTAACTCTCAAACCAACCCTTTCATCTCCTCCAAGATTATCGAGGAAGATCATCGCCTCGGTAATCCTTTCCTTGATTTATCCTCTGATTACTTTCCCCCAGGATTAGAGGACGAGATGCCGCCAAAAGTACCACTGGATGAGGAACAAATAAAACAGATTCTTGCTCGCCTCGCTGAAGCCGAACAGAAGAATGCAGATCTCACGGCGTGGATGGGACGGATCATAGTAGCAGAAGGAATCGACCGACCAATGGTCGATACCTATAACCCGGCGGAGAACGAGATTCAGAACTGGTTGGCACCTGCAGTTCCCGCCCGGGCATTTGAACTGAAGTCCCACTTCCTTAGTCTGCTTCCGAAGTTCAACGGAAACCTTAATGAAGAACCATACACTTTCCTCCGTGACTTCGAGTTGGTGTGCAACAATCTTAGCCATCCCAATGTTGGCCAAGATTATATTCAGCTGAAGGCCACCCCTTTTGCCTTAGGTGATAAGGCTGCTCATTGGTTGAAAAACTTAGGGGTGGTATGCAATACCTGGATGCAGTTCAAAGACCTATTCTTGAAAAAGTTCTACCCTCTCAGTAGGACAAACCAGATGAGAACGAAGATCGCCAGCTTCGCCCAAGGACCTAGTGAACCTTTCCATGATGCTTGGGATAGGCTCAATGATTTAGTATAGAAATGCCCCTGCCACGGCATTTCAAAGGCGATCTTAGTCCAGACCTTGATCTGTGGTCTAACCCCAGAGATGCAGGGGTTAGTCAGTGCCGCCTGTGGAGGAAGCTATCTGAACAAAAACGAGCACGCCGTATGGAAGATCCTAGAGCAGATGGCGGAAACCGGCAGGTCGCAGGCCACCAGGGCCTATCAGTTGTCTCCTTCCATCCTATCCAATGAGACAACCCGAAGGACTGTAGCGGATCTGATTAAGGACCTCATCCCCAGCATGGGGATGATTGCCGACAAGCTTACCATGGTCGAGCAGATCCACAAGAGAGTCACGGAACTTGAGTCTCTCTCGCGTCTACCGAAGCAAGTGGAGGAACTTTCTGAGAAGGTAGATAAGATCAAGCTACCTGTCCCTTCTGCACCACCTGTACCTGTACATCGAGTCCATCTTGTACAGGAACAGGCACCGGGGCCTCAGAGTAGTTGGGATCAGACTTACACTCAGCAGGACTAGCATGCACCCCCACAAGTGGAGACGGGATACGAGGAGCCTCCGCAAGTGTACGAGATCAACGGACTTTGGTATAGCCGTGACCCGATTGTCAGGCAGGCCGAAATGGGGAAGGATCAGCCTCACCGTTCATCCCCAGTCTACCAAGAAACCAGGCCCGTTCCAACACCGCGCTTCCAGTCCAGACCGGAACAAGGGTACCAGCCTCAGCAGTACCAGCAGCAACAGCGCACATATCAGCAGGGCCCAGCACCGTCACACCCGCAGCAACAGTATCGGCATGGCCAGCAGGGCCAATACAGAACCTCGTCTGCTCATCAACCAGCCCAGCCCACTGAATTGGAGTCCCTCACCTTGGCGATCCAGACTCTGTCTGATAGGGTCCAACGGATGCAGAATGATTACCTGGACATGAGAACCGACATCAATCGGGTCTCTCGTACCCAGGACCAACAGATGGCGCCAAAGACCCCAATTCCCGCACAAGTTCAGGCCAACCCGAAAACATACTCCATGGCCAGAACCGACCTCGAGATCAGGTATACTATTCAGATAATTATTTATCTGAACATGAGATCCTTTCGTACGATAATGTAAATCACATGTCCCTCAGGAGCGGAAGGACCGTGACCATACCTGATCGGGCACGGGAGCAGAAGGAAGGAGCCTCCGACACTCTACCTGAGGAGAACTCGGAGGAAGAAGAGGAGGAGCATCACCACCATCATCGCCGGCAGAAGAAGATGACATCTGAGTCCTCGAAGCAGCATTCTCTCATTTGCATAGAGTCCGAAGAAACCGATGAAGAGCCCGCACCTCCATCTAAGGAGGATCGTCCAGCAGTCGCGGAAGAAGCATCACCGGTTTCACCTCAGCATTTTCCTTTCAGTCAGAGTCAGTGTCCTAGTTTGTATCAGAGTCAGAGTCCTGTTAAGAACTCAGTTCCCGAAGTCAATGAGAAAATTTCAGTTTCCGAACCTGAGTTAGAGTCAATAATCCCTTTCCCCCGAGCTCTTACGGATGGAAAGAAGAAAACCAAAAAAATCCAAAAAGATGACCCTGAGATGGCTGAATTCTGCAACAAATATATTAAGGTCACAATCCCCTTTGACAAGTACGTGGAGATGACCCCTGCATTCCAAAAATACCTTAAGGTGAGATGCACACCTACTAGGGTTAGCAGGAAGACCAAAAGCCATGTTGGGAAACACGTTTTATCAGTAGCCACGACTTGTGCAATAAAGAACTCGTTTCCAAGGAAACGAAGAGATATGGGTGCACATTATGTAGTGAGTCATGTTGATGACATCACGTTTGCACGCACTCTCCTGGACAATGGTTCCTCGATCAATCTGATGCCTACAACCCTCTATGAGCGGCTTAATCTCGGACCTCTTAGGAAATCTAGAGCCCTCCTACAGTTTGCGGATAAATCAACCAAGAGGTCCCAAGGAGAATTGAGGAACATTGTGATCAAAGTCGAGGGACAAGAATACATGGTGGACTTCACTGTCCTGGATATGGAAACCCCTCGTAATTGGAGAGACTCCCAGATCATTTTAGGTAGGCCTTTCCTCAGAACAGCAGGGGCCTTATTTGACTATAAGATCGGGAAGATTCAGCTCCAATTCCAGGCGGAGATGAGGAACTTGAAATGAAGCAGACAAGATGGCAGAGACCGGATTCAGAATCCAGCACCGAGTACTCTTCTACTGGAACAGACTGCGAGCATGTAGACTTAGTTGGGCCATGGAGACAGAACCCAGCCAGCACCGATGTGTCCATCTCCTCCGAAGATGATCCAGTGCACGAGTCAGTCTGCGAGAACCTCAGGAACGAGTACAGCTCTGAGCCTGCATTGCCCTACATCTTCGATGATGCAGAGGCTCAGTTGGGCCTGTCAGTCCTTACATCTCCAGGACAATCGGAAGATGTGGATGACGAGTCGGACGAGGCGTTTGCCGATTGTATGGAGACCTTTGACGATCCGACTCCAGAGCCGAACTTGGTGGCAGCAATCACAGAGAACGATCCAGCCACTTCCAACACTGAACCAGGTCAGATTGAGCCAGATTTCTTAGACGATCACACCATTCCTGAGCTCAAACCCTTACCCACAACCTTAAAGTATGCCTTCCTTGCGGGCCAAGACAAGAAATTTCCGGTCATCATCAGTTCGCAATTGACCGAGGAGCAGGAATCTCGCTTGCTAGAGATCCTAGAGAAAAACCACAAGGCGATAGGCTGGAGCATTTCTGATCTCCACGGGATAAATCCCGCTCTGTGTTCGCACCATATTTACTTGGAGAATGAAGCCAAACCCTCTCGTGAATTCCAACGCCGGTTGAATCCAAATTTACGAGAAGTCGTGAAGAAGGAGATAGAAAAATGGTGCAACGCGGGTTTCATTTATCCAATCTCCGACTCTAAGTGGGTGGCCCCAATCCATGTTGTCCCGAAGAAGTCGGGAATTCAGACGACCACCAACGAGGATGGAGAGGAGATCGTGATAAGAGTACCCACGTCGTGGCGTGTCTGTGTGGATTACAAACGCCTGAATGCCGCGACGAAGAAGGATCATTTCCCCCTACCATTCATTGATCAGATCCTAGAGAGATTAGCGGGAAAAGAGTTCTTCTGCTTCTTAGATGGGTTCTCAGGCTACAATCAAGTAGCCATAGCTCCAGAGGACCAGGAAAAAAACCACGTTCACATGCCCCTTTGGTACCTATGCTTTCAGGCGCATGCCTTTTGGGCTATGCAATGCTCCAGGTACTTTTTAAAGGTGCATGATTGCTGTATTCGCCAAAATGGTCGGCGAATTCCTAGAAGTCTTCATGGATGACTTCTCGGTCCACGACGATTCTTTCGATTCCTGTCTTAGGAATCTGGATCGAGTCCTCAAAAGATGTTGTGAGGTTAATCTGGTGCTCTCCTAGGAGAAAAGTCACTTCATGGTGACGGAGGGCATAGTGTTGGGGCATGTCATCTCCAAGAGAGGAATGGAGGTTGACCCTGCCAAGGTGGATGTGATCAGACGACTCCAGCCACCCACCAACGTAAAGCAGTTGCGGTCGTTCCTCGGGCATGTTGGATTTTATCGGAGATTCATTAAGGATTTTTCTAAGATTGCCCGACCGCTAACTGAGCTTTTAGGCAAAGACATGGAGTTTATTGTTGATCAAAAATGTCTTGAGGCCTTTAAGCTTTCACAAGGAATGATTATGGACGCACCCATCCTGCAAGCCCCAGATTGGTCTCTACCTTTTGAGATCATGATGGATGCCTCTGATTATGCTGTTGGGGCTATGTTGGGACAAAGAAGAGAGGGCGTCCCTTTTGCAATTCACTACGCAAGCAAAGTGCTTGATTCTGCGCAGCGTAACTATACAGTTACGGAAAAGGAAATGCTTGCGGTAGTGTTTGCCATAGACAAATTCAGATCTCACCTAATTGGGTCCAAGGTAACTGTGTTCACTGACCACATGGCACTACGGTATTTGATGGAGAAGAAGGACGCGAAGGCGCGTCTTCTTCGTTGGATTTTACTTATCCAGGAGTTTGATTTGGACATCCGTGATAAACCTGGAAAGAAGAATGTAGTGGCCGATCATCTTTCTCGTCTCGAAGATCTTAATACTTCCGAGGTTTCACCAATTCGAGACTCCTTCCCTGACGAGTCGATTTTTGTTATCGACTCACTCCCATGGTACGCCAATATCGTGAATTATCTTGTCTCCAAGAAAGTTCCCGAAGATTGGCCCAAGAACCAAATCGACCGACTCAAGTCGGACGTTAGACACTACCATTGGGAGGATCCGATCCTTTTCTTCGAAGGACCGGATTGTGTCTGGAGACGGTGTATTCCTCAGGAGGAATACCAGAGTGTCCTTTCTTTATGCCACAGTTTGGAGGCAGGAGGACACCATCCGGGAAGAGGACCGCATGGAAGGTACTTCAATGTGGCTTCTACTGGCCGACTCTGTTTTGCGATGCCACCGCCTTCGCGAAGTCGTGCCCAGTTTGCCAGAGAATGGGAGGAATCGTTGGTTTCAAGGATGAGATGCCAATGCAGCCGGTCATCATTTGTGATGTCTTTGATGCCTGGGGTATCGATTTCATGGGCCCGTTCCCTGTCAGCCATGGGTTCAAATATATCCTTCTTGCGGTAGACTATTTGTCCAGATGGGTGGAGGCTATCCTGACCCGAGCCGCAGACAGCAGGACTGTCTGCAAATTCATCAGAGAGCACATAATCTCTAGGTTCGGGATCCCCAAAATGATGATATCAGACGGGGGTAGCCACTTCGTGAATCGGGAGGTGAAGAAACTCCTGAAGGATTACGGCATTGAACACCGTGTCGCGAGTCCTTACCACCCACAAACCAATGGTATGGCTGAGGTGTCAAATAGGGAGGTGAAAACCATATTGCAAAAGCTTGTCCGCCCGGACAGGAAGGACTGGTCGCAAATCTTGGATCAAGTCCTCTGGACGTATAGGACAGCTTACAAGACACCATTAGGCACCTCCCCATTCCGAATGCTATTCGGAAAGCCGTGCCACTTGCCCGCAGAGTTAGTGCACAAATCAGAATGGGCAATCAAGAAGGTCAATTGGAACACACACCTGGGTCAGAAGCAGAGAGACATGGATTTGAATGAGCTTGTGGAAGTCAGAAACCGCGCATACGACAACAGTTTGGTGTCCAAGGACAAGGTGAAGCGTTGGCATGATAGGTATATCAGACGAAAGACCTTTGTTCCTGGACAGAAGGTATGGTTGTTCAATGCTAGGCTTAAGATTTTCCAAGGCAAGTTGAAGTCTAAGTAGACATGCCCATTTGTCGTCCGTACGGTGCATGATAGTGGATGTGTCGAGATCTCAGATCTTGCAGATGACGCACCGACATTCCTAGTGAATGGACAACTATTGAAGCACTTCGTCGAATCCCATGAGCAGTTAGTCCATGTTGAGGAGATTGTATTCATGCGCGAGACAGATACAGTAGATACACCTCAAGCCGCGTGTGAGACCTTGCAGCAGTGAACTCCAGCCATCCGCAGCATCTCGAAAGATTCAGACCGACTCATCTGTATATATCATTCTTCTTGTACATCTTATCCTCTCTCTTACACGACTCTAGTGACCCATCCCTGCCTCATTAGATCACTATCCTGGACTATACTTAGGATAACCAGATCCTAAGTATAGGGGGGAAGGGTCACCTGAGTCAGTTCACTGTACATCCTCCAGATCACATTGGTCCTAGTCCTCATACTCATTTCTTACCTATACTTAGGCTGACCTAAGCCTAAGTACAGGGGGGACCGATGCCCGCATTGATACTCATCCATTTCCCATCTATCCCTCGCCCGCCCCATTTTTGATCTTCTTCTACACTTGGGCAGTCCAGAGCCTAAGTATAGGGGGGCAGGACGACTTCTATACATTTTTTTAATTTTAGCTCTCCTACGCTTAGCCCGAGCTATGTCTTTTTGGTCGCTTTTCGTGCTCTGAGGACATAGCACACGCTACGTATAGGGGGCGTGTATATATTACATATATACTTTACCCATAGCTCGTACTCTCGCGTATTTTTGCGTATTTTTTGTATATATTATGCAATAAGTACGGTGGGTAAAAATTGGAAAAAAAAGAAAAAAACAAAGAAAATAAATAAATAAATAAATATCTTACTTGTATAAAACAAAAATAATACTCCTGTAAAATATGATACTATGTATATTATTACAAACTAAAGAGTGTTGTAAAATGAAAAAAAATTGAAAATAAAAGTTTCTTGTTTAACCTTGCATACCATCTCTGCATCCAAAAAGAGTCTTGCATTTTCATAGCATGACATCTCATCGGCATACTTTGCATAGGCAAAGTGAAAAGCTAGTGGGTTCTGAACTAAGTTATGAGCAGATATTGAGGATGGAAATGATTTGACCTTAATCCACCTAATTTCATAGGAACCTTATAGGAACTGGAGTTAAGATTTTTCAGGTCAGGTGACTTAATTCTTTAAGTCTGCAAGTCTATGTTCATATGTCATCTTGACAAGCCTGAGTAGAGCACTTAACAACACACACATGACTCTTAGAGACAATGGCTTGACGTGCACCAGCACTTTACACATGGCTCTCTACGGATGAGGTGATGAGGAGGTAGTTTCCTTTAGCTTGGGGTAGCATATGAGGGTAGTACTTCTAGGCGGAACCTCTCTTCTTCTTCTAGTAAAGGAAGTGCGTCTCAACTTGGCCTAGTGGTGATGAAGGCTAAAGACAGAAGCTGTGGGTTGCAATAAAGCTTCAAAAGAGGGATAGTCTACTGGCTCAAGAGGAAATTTCTTGTATATATGCTGCACCATGTAGATATGTTGTACAGAGGCACTTGTTAAAAAAAATGCCAAAAAGAACTCCAAAAAAGTGGTGGGTCGGATTGAAAATTTAATAACCCCACCGGAGTATATGTAGTCAAGAAAAGCAAAAGCTTATGGTCCCCATGTTACATCTCATGAAGCTTGCAGCGGGAGACTTAGCTACACTGGCTGAGCTTCCAAAAGTCTATACTTCTTCCCCCTCTTCTTGAGCCGGTTGCACTTGAACTTAGAAGGGAATACCCCACTTCTCGAGGAAAGAGTTGCTAGACCGAGGCATTAGAGTTACCAGGGTGGGGGAGGTTGTTTCTTTGTTACTTCTGAGGTGGGGAGTCATATATCACTTACACTGCATGAAAAGATTCATGGTCATTAGAGTTTGTGTATGTAGACTTGGTCTGATCAGGTGTGTTGAGGAGTCTTGAATAGAAGACTTGTGGAACTTGAAGTCTGATAAGTCTTAAACTCAGATCCCAATAAGGTTCCGACACATAATTAATCCAAAGGTCGAGTCAAGCTCTATTTTTAACTTTTGTTCATGACCTTGGTATGGAACCCAAAATCATTTCACTTCTGCATTTCATTTAGTTGCTCGGGGACGAGCAAGGTTTAAGTATAGGGGGTTAATGAATCTGTGATTCATCACTTCAAAAGTCAAAAAATAGAGCCTTGTTCCCGAGTAAATAGAGGCATATTTCCCTTTATAATGCATAAATAGCATTTATTCATACATGCATAATACATACATGTTAGCAGTCCATTTGCATAAGAAGCCAAAAATCACTTGTAAAATACCCATTCACTAAAATAATCTCTTCTCTATAATTTGTACTCCTTAGTTAATCATATAGGGAAGAATACCAAAAATCCCCTTTGTAAAATAGCCAATAAAGCCTGAGAACCCCTGTAACTAAAATGCACATAAAGCCCTCATATAAACTCCGAATTAGGTCTACTGACTCTTAGAATACTACACACTAAAAGACCTTTAAAATGAGACTAATTTCATTGAATTTGGAGCTTGTATGGGAAAGTTGGGTTTTTGGGGCCACTTTGTATACTACATATATGTATATTTGTATCCTTGTGTTTATGTATCATATTTGACCTCATCTCCATCTTTGGTCAACATGAAACTTGTAGATCTCATCGAGATCTACAACTTTCATGTTTTGAGTTTTTCCAAATTCGACCCCCTCTTCTCTCTACACATGTATCTTCTTCCAGCCACTCACAGCAGGCCACGTGGCGCCCTCTGGTTGCGCCACGCGGCCCGCTCCCCCTTGCCTCATCCGCCTGCATCCTCAACCGTTGGATCCTCCTCTTTGATCCAACGGCTCAGTCTTTTCCACGTACGCCCCTTTGTCTGGGCCGTCAGATCATCTCATGCCTTCAATCCGCACCATCCGCTCGCGCCTCTTCCAGAGCTCGCCACGTGGCGGCAGATAAACCATCTGATCGAGCCCATCACAGCCGCCCCTCCGTTGGCGTTCCTCGTCCCTTCGATCCTCTCCATCTCCTCATCCAAGTCGTTCGCCCGCGCTTCGCCTAACGCCCTCCACGTGGCGCGACCACGGCCCATCATCTACGCGCCTTGATGTAATCACACACGTCCCATACCGCGTCGATCATCACCGTTGGATCACCAGATCCAACGGTGGAGCTCCGTCGTCTACCTCCGGACGCCACTCGCCCACGATCTCTCCCCTTGCGAAACAAGCCGTACCCTTCCTATTCTTGGCATCACCTCATCCACCCTCTCCGACCACCAACACCACTACGATGGAGAGCATTCCTCCCTCACCCTCGCCAGCTCCCTCGCTTCCCACGACTCCCACCAGAGTCGCTCTACGTCGACCACAAACCTCACCTCGTCACCAGCCAACCCACCAACTCCACCCTATAAATACGCCACCACCGGCCAACTTCAGCCGCATCCGCCACTCCAGAGAGCTTCCCTGAGCTCCGAGCTTTCGATTCGTGACAGCAATTCGACGATTCCGTGAGCGACGAAGGGCTTCTTCTCCGGCGAGATCCACGGCACCACCGCCGTGTTGCAGCCGCTCCTCCGAGTAGCTGCACGAGCTCGGGACCCTACCGATCCCTAGAGCGACGACCCTGGAACTCGAGACCGAGCTCCGATCCCCAGGTAACCCTCCATCCCCCTCCGATCTTTTTCTTAATTTTTCTTTATCTTCTCCGATTTTATTCACCGCCACCGGTCACCCTCTCGCTTCCTTTCCATCTCGCCGAGCTTCGCATCGAAGCTTCCATCCTCGCGGTAGCCTTTACGACCTCCGACGACGCACCTCGCAATACCCCGATCACCAGCTCCGCCAATTGGCTGGAGCTCCATCTCCAGACGCCCTCCGTCACCCTCAGGCCTCTCCGATCACCGTAACCTCTCCACAAACACACGCACGAGCTTCGGCCCTATATGTAACACTTGCAGGTACCCCGCGTCTCATTGAACGGAAGCTCGCCGGAGTCATCTTCGAGCTTTGTCATCGGCAACCTCCGACGGCCCTCTCTCACTCCTGAGGGCACCAGAAGCTTCGTCGACCATCCGCGCATCTTCCGAGATTCCTCCGACTCGCCATCGACCTTCACCGACGACGGGAGGGAAGGGCGGAGCAAAGACAGCAACGTCGGAGCCCCGCCTTCTCCTCCGCAGGAGGCGGAGGGCTGTCGAGGAAGAAGCCCCAGAGGCCGCTCGATCATCTCAATCGAACGGTTCGCAGTCAGCCACGTTGCCCGCCCACCGGAGCTGCCAACGACCGTAGGATCATCATTGATCCCACGCTCAGGAGAACGCCACGTCATCATCTTCAGCCTCCATCGACCACCGTTAGATCTATCCAGATCTGACGGATTCTGATCTCGCCACGCATCATCACCGCCATCCTTTGGATCGATCTTGATCCAAAGGCCCGCAGCCAGCCACGTCGACAAAGACCAAGCCTTGCCCCTAACCCTAAGCTCGCACGACCCGAGGCTACACCGAGCCTCAATCCAGACCTCCACCGTCGCCTGAGCCTCGGCCCGAGCTTCCGCAGCCATCCGAGCCTAGGCCGCCCACGTGAGGAGCACGTGCGGCCTGGGAAAATTACACAGAGGCCCCTGGAGCTTTCCATATTTGCAAAAAGGTCCCTGTGAAGCTGAGACCACGTGAGGAGCACGTGCCCTGTGGAGAAATTGCACTTGAGTCCCCAGCATTATAGGTAATTGCATTTTAGTCCCTGTCCGCATATTTGCTTATTGTATTTTTATTTTCCTGTATTGCATTTACACCCCTGTGTTTGCACGCATCCCTAGGTTGCATTTTACATCATTTCGCAAATCTAAAAATTGCATTTTGTTGAGAAATTTGTCCTCTGTCTATTGGTCCACGTGTCACATTTTTGTAATTTCAGTAGAATTATTAATGAATTAATTGGTGCATTTTTGACATATTTTGCCCAGTGACACCTTTTGATTTGTAATTAATTCTCTGTGCTTCCAAAAATCATCAAAAATTCACAGTAGCTTAAGGACAATATTCTTAACATACCATAAAAATTTCATATCATTTGCACACATATCGAGGCATAAATAAATTGTTGAGTGATTTTCTTATTTAGATTTTAATTAATCCATTTCACATTGAAATTCAGATCTTTCAATTTTCCTGGATTCCTTATCATTTGTGCTATCTAGGATAATTTTAGTTCTTGAAGAGATTGTGGTTTGGTATTTATTAAAAATTAAATATTGAAAATCACCCTGTCTGCATATTTAATTCCCAGTAAATCCATTTAGTGTCCGAAATATCCAAAAAAATTTGGGTACATCATTTTCATCATAATTAACCATCTGGCCAATTTTTAGAATTTTTGGACTTCATTCGATATCTTAATTGAATTAATTGTTATATTGGCCTGCGGATTGCATGTGTCAGCATAGAAAATAGAAAAAGACCAAAAATATTTTCCTCCCGAAAATCTCACACTTGGATTTTGCTAAAATTTGACCTAAGGAGACAGTTGCCTCCCTGAGTTCGACCTTGGACTTCACCAAGTAAAAAAATTTTGCCGCTTGAAATTAACTTAACATTAATTGAGAAGTGGTTTTTGACTAGCCTCTCGTATCTGACTGCAACGAACGATCAACATTAAGTTGGACATTAATTTGACCGAATTAACTAAGGGTGCGGGTCGACTATCAGTATGGTTGTTTGATGCCTGGATTAGATTATATCTAGGGAAATTACATAGTAAGTGGAAAGGACCATACCTGGTCCGAAATGTGCATTACAATGGTAGTATCGACATATCTGAGATGTCATCTGAATCCACCTTTTGCGACAATGGTCAGCGCCTCAAGCCATATCTAGATCATGATCCACTGATTGTTGATGTCACAGCGATTCATTTTGCATGAGATGTGGTCTTTGACTCATATCAATTGCATCTCATGCATGATTATCACTGCCTTCCGCATTGTATAGATCCAGATGTACATATCATTTCATTCTTTAACCTAGCACATCATTTGCATCTTGTTATTATGCTATACTTAGGGTGTACTTTACCCTAAGTATAGGGGGTAAGATATTTTTTATTACTCTTTTGATTTTTTTACCTATCTTTAGCTTCCTATACTTAGGGATATTTTACCCTTAGTATAGGGGAGGTAGACCCTGTACATCCCAACCCTCGGTTTTCCCTTTGTGTACAATATGCTATACTTAGGATTACTTGACCAAAGTATAGGGGGATCACCGATTTCTATTCATTTCCATTCTTTGATTCATTGTTGTAGTATAGCATTTCTTTTCACTTCCCTATAGGAAGCATGATTTATATCTTCTTCATCGCTCTTTGATCACTCCGAGGACATCGTTCGAGCTAAGTATGGGGGGTGTCGTATATATTGCATATATACTTTAGCCATAACTCATACTTAGTGTGAGTGTGTTAATAAATAAAATGGCTAAAATCCTTTATCCTAAAATCAAAAAAATTAAAAAAGTTTTCTTGTACATAAAATTCTTTCTTGCACATACATAGCTATTTATAAAAACTATTTTTGTACAGGGGTTTGTAAAACTATTTTGCTTATAAAGTGTTTGTAAATATTCTTGTATCAAAATTATGTATACAATACAACACTTTTGTAAAATGGTTGAAAAATAAAAGTTTGCAAACACCATTGTGTAAATGTTTGTAAATAGTTTGCAAAACTTCTGCATTCATGCATGCATTCAAAAATTTATAAAAAATTTGCACATTTTCAAAAACTTTGTATAAAAATATAGTTATAAATATTTGTACATTCTTCTGAATCATAGTTGACATTTAAACTAGTCTAGAATTAAATTAGAAAATGGAGCTTGGTTAAGACCTTAATCCACCTATTCTCAGACGAACCTTATAGGATTTGGGGTTAAGATTTTTCAGGTCCATTGGTGACTTAATTCTTTGAGTCCACTAGGCTATGTTCACATGTCATCTTGATGAGCCTAAGTAGAACAATTAACAACAGACACATGACTCTCACAGACAATGGCTTTACTTGCACCAGCACCGTACACATAGCTCTCTACGGATGAGGTGATGAGGAGGCAGTTTCCTTTGGCTAGGGGTAGCATACGATGGTAGTACTTCTATGCAGAACCTCTCGTCTTCCTTTAGGGAGGGAAGTGCGTCTCAACTTGGTCTGGCGGTGTTGAGGTCTAAAGACAGGAGTTGCGGGTTGCAATAACGCTTCGAAAGAGGGATAGTCTACTTGCTCAAGTGGAAAAAGTCCTTTTGTATATATGTTGCACCATGTAGATACGTTTTATGCACATCCAAAAAAATGCGCAAAAGAAAACTCCAAGAAAATGGACAGGCCTGACTGAAAATAAAATGCTTGCCGAAGTGTATATAGTCAAATAAAGCAAAGCTTATTTTACATCTCCTCATCTCATAAAGCTTGCAACGGGAAACTTCGCTACACTGGTTGGGCTCCCAGGGATACATGGTTACACTGGTCATGGTCCATTCTATTCTTTCCTCTCTTCTTGAGCCGGTTGCACTAGAACTTAGATGGGAATACCCCACTCCTCGAGGAAAGAGCTACTAGACTGAGGAATTAGAGTTACCTTGTTGAGGGAGGTTGTTTCTTTATCATTTCAAAGGTGGGTAGCTACATATCACTTACACAATACAAGAAAAGATTCATGGCCATTATAGTTTGTGTATGTAGACTTGTTCTGATCTTGGTGAGGAGTCTTGACCATAGATTGGTGGAACATAGAGGCTGTTGAGTTTTAAACTTAAGTCCAAATAAGGTTCCAAAAACTAATAATCCAAAGGTTTTAATGAGCTCCACACTTCAATTTAATGAAGACAAGCTTAATAATCAACCTTGATTCTCCTTCTTTTTCTTTTCTTTCCTTTTTCACTTATTTTTCAAATAAGTGTTTTCTAAGGGACTAGTAAAGACAAAGTATAGGGGGTGATGAATCCCTGATTCTTACTCTTTATTTTAGCTATTTATCTTGGCAAAGCATCATGTAAATAGGTGTAAATACAATAAGTTAGCATTCAACATACATGTGTTAACATTGTATAATTAGCATGTATTTGTGTAAAAATAAAAGAATAAAGGAAAAGAAAAAGGAAGGAGGTATTTAAAATAAATACAAAGTGACTCGAATCCCAAGATAAGATCAAGCCTTGACCTGATAGCCAATAAAATAAGTAGAGAGAGATAGGGCTTACTCTATGTTGTACATATTACCCACATACGTAACAATTATTTTTGATAAAATAAAACTAAAATATTCTTTCTACCTCCTTGTATATAACCCTAAAAACAAAGCAAAAATAAGAAAAAGAAAAAGAAAAAGAAAATGCTCTCTCACTTGTACAAAATACATGTATATATGTCTCACTCCCTATTTATTCTATACCTGTAAATAGATCATAAAAATAAAATAAAAAATGTTTTGTACTCCTAAGAATATGTTGAAAATAAATAAAATATAAAATTAGGGTATTTGTGTAAAAATAACAAAATAAAAATAGTTGTACATAATACATAGGTATATTATACATGTATATATTACTATATATTATATATACAGTAATTTATTTTTCATAAAAATAATTAAAAATCACAGAATTTTTTTGAAAAATAATAAACATTTTTAATCTTATTTATTTTTCGGTTTAATTCATTTATTATTTTTATTTAATTATCTTTGTTTTTCTCTTCGATTTTGTCCTGTAACGTAGCTTGCCCTTATTCTACGCTCCTTTTGATTGGTCCAACCGCCTCTTACCCCGATTTCTTGCCTGTCGCTTCTTAGGATCCATGATCCTCACAGCTCCCTAGGATGGCACGTATCTTCCTAGGGTTGCGTGCTACTGATTTATCTTTAAGGACTCCTGGAGTCGTTTATAAATCATCTCCTCCGCCTTCCCAGCATGGCTACTTGTGCCTCGCTCCTTCTCTCATCCTTAGGAAGCTTCAATGGAGTGACAACAACCGAAGGAGTCCTTTGTATTGAGTGTTGGTGGCCTGAAGCATCAGCTCAGCTACGTAGTTGGCGAGCGCCATCGCGTCTAGCCTCCTTGCCATCCGTAGTGAGGTCAAGGCCACAACACTGACTCCCACCTTTGCTTGAAGCTCAAGAGTTCATCCAGAACCTCAAGTATTGCCCATCTCTCTCCCATTTTCTTGTTCGCTTCAATCTCGCATTCCAACTCCGTCGCATAATCACTTGCTCTGACCAGTTGGTCGGGGCCCTGTTATCTGCATCCCTTCGTTCGGATCGAACCTTCACCTCATCCCCCATCTCGTACCACTACCTGATCATCCGTAGTCTCGACCCATAGGTAGAGATTAAGGTCGGGTCCCCTCATTCCATGGTCATCGCAAACCCAAGTTCCATCCACCCTTACTTATTTCCCTTCTAGCTTCAATAACCCATACCAAAGCTTCGCCCCGAGTCCCAGCTTTGCATTGTAGGTACCCTAGCGTGCAAGGAACCCCTCTTGAGCTCCATTTTGCTCAGGCGGAGCACCCAAGGTGATCGGCCATCGCCACAACCATCCGGTCTTGCCGCCTCCATCAGGCCCTCCAGCCAAACGCGTCGTGCTTCCACAAAGCTGGTGGAACTCCTCATTCTTCAATCGAGCTGGTGGATCTCACCATCCACTCGATCGAAGCTCAACTGGGATGTGTTCTTCCAGCACCCTCCTCCGCCGTTGGATGACCCTCCGCATGCTAGATCGTATCATCGCCACCTGACAGAAGGCTGTTGCAACCGTTGGATCTAACACATTCTGGCATATCCAACCGCACGTAGGGGACATACCCTGAATCGTCAGATCTACCTGCCAGTGGTCAGGACCATACGGTATCGTCTCTTCGGAGCCCGTCGTATGCCCTCAAGTGTTCCACACGCGCCCTGCGAGGGCTATATTGCATTATTTATCCTATGTTTTTATGCTGTCTAGTCCTTTAAATAAACCTGTAGTTTAGATATTTTATAGTTTTGGACCTCAAACTTTTAGTATTCGCATTTCTGTCTAGTTGAGTTGAACTCACGTGCCATCCCACGTGGTTTTAAGGTGTATTTGCATGCTTTATACTGAACTTTTGCCACGTTATGCTTTGAATGAATATTTTTGGTATTTGCATTTATGCCCCTTACGTGGTATATTGAGCATGTGCGTGAATACTCTGGACATTTTGCCAGATTGGCCCTCAGCTTTTTATACGAGTTATTTATTGGTTCAGAAACTTGAGCATAATTACAAGTAGGTCCCTATGAACTATCTGCTTTATTTTTGTTTATATAGTCTTCAAATCAAGCCCAAACATTATACAAAAATTACTGATGGTTCCAGCTAACGTGTAGTATTTGTAGTAATTTATGCGAATTGTTTTATCTTGTCTTTTATTTTCCAAAAATAAAAACCCATAAAATTTCTATGTCTGTTTTAGAAAATACATGAAAATTATGAAAATTGTCTGAAAAATTCCGTAAAAATTCTCGTATGAGTATTTTTGCATGCTCTTCTTTCTGTAGTAATTTTGTCCCAAAAATCCTTATAAAAACCCAAAAAACTACAAAGGACTCATAAAATTGCTATCCAGGATATTAGGGTACTTCAACTATTTTTAACTTGTAATTTTGTCCTCGTCGTTCACTCTTTCCTTGTTTAACTCTTGTTTTACTTTTATAAAATCATATAAAATTGAAAAATCACATATAATCACCAAAAACATCTGAATATTTGAAAAATGTAAAAAAATTGTTTTCTATTTTGGAGCACTTTTGACCTTAATAAAAATTGAAAGGGCTTTCTTGTGTGTTTATTGCTCCTATCTTCTTGCTTTCTTTAATTGAAAATATAAAATTTTTTGCAAAACTAAAAACCATAAAATATGTTCTTTTATTATTTGCTGATGAGTACTACTTCATACACTTTTGTGCTCCTTGAGTTCGACCCTGGTCACTATATCTGGTTAAATAATTAGCGGAGACCGCTGACCTTACCTTGTTTGATAAATTTATAAGAGTGGTTTCTATTTTCTTGATTGACTGAATTGAGTGGCCAGGAAAAACGACACTTGCCTATTTTTCCATCTTAGTCGAGCATCTTCATGTCTCCGGAATGGCTCCGTTGTCGAGGAGCACGTCTTAGTAGTCCTTTCAACCTTTTGCATATTTTGATATCTATCTATTATAATTGTTTCTGACATGTTTTTGTTTACCACCCGAGGACGCTTTGGAGGAGACCTGTACTTGAGGAGGAGCAGAAGCCAGAGCAGAATTAGTTATAGTTGACAGATTAGCATAGATTACTTAATTTTCAGCATACCACTTGTTATTATTGTAATAAAATAGGGACACTCAAACTTTTTGGACTTGGCTTCTTGGAGTTTGTTTCGTCGAGCATCGGTGTGCTTGGGTGACCTCACTGCATTTTTTTGCCAGTTTTGATTTCATTGCACTTTTATATCCTTTGATTCTCATAGAATTTGGCCCTTAGATTTTAGAATTTCTTTGATTGTGACGTAAGTACTTAAGGCCCAATCCCTAATATATTGCCTAGACCTATAGATTTGTAATTGGACATTATTAATAAATCATAATAAAAAGTTAGATTAATTAGACTCGAGTCCACGTGCTATGAGGAACCACATACAACGCTAGCATGACCCGTTGTGGCGGGCACCGAGTGGTTCCCAAGATCGGACTCCGGACTTGATCTAGTTAGCTTACTCTGGTTCTTCACAATTTTTAGAATTTGATCATCTAAGGTCGTTTTCTTCTTGCATCATTTAGATTAGTTTACTTTCTTATCTTGAAATTTATGCGCAGATGACCCTACATGTTGAGTGCTGGTGAAAGGGACACATCTCTTACTTCGCATGCATCATAATGTTTGATCACACATCGGCTTTTTCGACTTCTCCCCCCTATTTTTGGACTTAAAATAATCAAGAGATCAAAAAATTCGTTAGGTGTTTCCTTGCTATTGAAATAATACCATAAAAAATGAAAATCATAAAATTGGGACGGCTAAACAGACTTGATCCTAAAAGACACCTCACTTAAAAATCTGTCTTGGGAGAGTGACGAATCCGGAAACACGCTTGTTAAAGATGTTTATTTGTCGTCTGTGTTAAAATGATTTGTCGTGCGTTGTAGGAGGCAATCGGAATCGGTCAAGAAAATAACCACACAAAGTATTTGTCAATTTTAATCAATGTGGTTTTATGTTTATTTTACTTGGGAAAGTCCCAAGGTCGATCACAAGGAGGCAAAAGAACAACCTAAAATTACGTCTATCAAAATTCGTGCACGGTTTTCGAGCCGAGATCGGGCGGCCAGAGGGGCTCCACGTGGCGAGCTGGGGCATTAAGGGCGCAGGGCACGTGCGCCGCACGTGCTTTCTTTTATTTATTTATTATTATTTTATTATTATAATTTTTTGATATAAAAATTATATATGAAAAGGCCAAAAATGGCTCACCTGGCGGCACCAGGTGCTGCCACGTGTCAGCACCAGAAAATTCAAAATATATATTTTGTAAAATCGAAAACAAATAGGAAACGACCTCGGATCGAAAACATTTCTTCACAAAAATTGCTAGTCTCGATGAGATCTACAACTTTCATGAAATCAAAACCAAAATAAATCAAATGCACAAAGTAAATTTTTGGGGTATCCCATGTACATAGAATACCTTGACTTTTTGGATTTTATAATTTTTATATCATTTTTTAAGACAAATAAAAATCCGAAAAAATATGGTAAAATCGGAGATAAATAATAACACATTAATTTAATTTTTTGGATTTTTATTAATTGATAAAATATGTATATAAAATAATAGGTCGAAAACTATTAAAATAAAATAAACAAAAGAGGCCCAAAACCCAACTTTCACATATGAGCTCTGAATGACTTGAACTTAGTCTTGTTTTGAAGGTAATTGAACGTACATTAGTTCAAAAGTGAGTAGGATTAAAATGGACACTGGAAGAGGAAGATATGAGGTTTTTAGTCCGGAAATCCTGAAAATAGGGTTTGGGTTTTTGGTCCACTTATTTGGGTTAGTTATTTTTTTGTATTTTTCCTTTATTCTTGTTAGTGATATGTACACAGTGGAGGTGGTTTTGGTTTATTCAGAGTTAGCATGAATGAGTTTAAAAATTGGGGAAGTTAGGCTATTTACAGGTAAATTTTAGCTTGGATTTTTGGCTTCTTATTTTGTGCAAAAATTTGTGCTAAAATGCAGTTCTTATGAAAACATGCACGAATGCTAATTATGCAAAATAGATGCGGAAATACTGTTGATTTTGAGGGATTAGAGCTTAAAAAAATGAGATTTAGAGTGATGAATCCGAGATTCATTATCCCCCTAAACTTAAAGCATGCTCGTCCCTGAGCATCAAAAAGGAATGCTATGAAATGAAATGAGATTGGGTTCCATACCAAGATCATGAGCTGAAGGTGTGAATATTGGCTCGACCTTTGGATTATTAGTGTGGCGGAACTTATGTGAGACTTAGAATTTTAAAATCAACAGTCCTTAAGTTCTACACATCATTGCTACAGTTTCGGCTCAGAAGTCATCTTAGATCGATCCTCTTCCCAAAGCATACCCTATGAACATTGAACAATCGACACATGTGTGTGAAAGGTTTTATATCTTCCCACCCAGAATGCCGGACTACCGTGCAAACCTCCTCTCCAATAACTCGTCCTCGGGAAGTCAGGTATTTCCTTCTAAGGTCTGTCGCGCTGTGTTGATAATCGAATTGGGAGAGAAGTTAGAAGAATGAGAAAATAACTGGAGGCTGGCCAGTGTAGTCACCTCTCCTTGTGAAGATGGCAAGTGTAGCCGAGTCTTCACCAAGATCTGCAGGTTTCTTGAAGCTTGGACCTTTTGGTCAGATATTTATTTGGTAGAATGCTTCTTTGTATTTGGAATTTTTGGTGGTTCTGCTTGGATCTTGTTTTGCCCCTATGGATATAGAATCTTTTTGTTTCCGTACATTTTTTGGGGTCATAGAAAAATTTGTGTCCACCCGTCCATCCCTTTTCCGAAGCTTTATTTCAACCCGTACTCCGGTCATTAGATTTCCACGCTACCAGAAAATAAACTCACACAGTCTTCCAACATCCCGTTTGAGTTGAGCTAACTGCATAGTGCAAGAGTACAAATTAATTCCTTATTCCAGAGTTGTACCCAGAATGAAGAGACCAGGTTAGACACTAAGAGTCAAACTTTGTACATTGTCGTGTGGAACTTAAAGAATTAAGTCAAAGACCTGAAGCTTCTAAAATCCTATTTCTTGGTGAAGTTCCTCTGAAAATTAAGTGGATTAAGGTCAAGTCCAGACCACTCTCGGTTTCCGCTCATAACTCGGTTCCGAACCCGATGACTTTTCTCAGATGTAAATGAATGCGATGCTGGATGCAGGTGTGTGAAATGCAGACACATTTTTTATTTTTTTATGCAAGGGATTTTTGTTTTGTTTTTTTTGTTGTTTTTTTAATGCAAAAAATGAATAAGAAGCCATTTTTTTTTCAAAAAATTTGAGCACAGTCAGTGTTAGTAGCAAATCTTTTTTTTCTTTTTCTTTTCTTTTGTTGTTTTTTTTGTTTTGATTATTTACCCACCCCGTAAATACATGTAGACTTACGTGAAAGTACGAGGTTTGGCTAAAATATATACACAATATTTATACTGATCCCCCTATACTTAGCGAGTGATGTGTCCTCAGAGCACAAGAAGCGTAAAGAAGACATAGCTCGGTCTAAGCATGAGGAACAATATATGTACAGGTCCGCCCCCCTATACTTAGACTGTGAATAGTCTAAGTATAGAAGAAGAGCGCAAAAAGAGGCGATCGGGATATGTAAATGAGGAGAGTATATACAGGTGGTTGTTGGTTCCCCCTATACTTAGGCTCTGGTCAGCCTAAGTATAAGAGAAAGATGAAAATGGAGCGATCGGGAGAAGGAGTGTGATGCGGAAAAATGGTATATACAGATGGCATCGTCCCCCCCTATACTTAGGCCTTGGCCTAAGTATAGGAAGAAGTTGTACAAGGAGACCAGATGTGATCGGGAGGGAGGGTGGTTAGCCGATGATTAAGGCGGTTTATGGCTGATCATTTTGTGAGCCTGTAATGGGAGATCGTAATGATGAGACGGAGATGAAACATGTGATTCCCAACTATTATCAGTGTCATCCTCAGAAAAATCATGATGGATAGTAGATGAAACATTTGAGTAAGACGAGAGGTAGCCATCATTAGAGTTATCCTCAGAGGAATAGTATTTCAAAGTGGACACACTCCTGATATTCATGTCTTTTTGTTTCTTTAATTGTTTCCTCAAAATTCGTTCCTTTTTAAGATCAATCGGTTTGTCCTCAGATGATTATTCAGAAGCTCCGGTCTCTGTCAGCTCATAAGAAATAATTCCAGTATACTTGTGGAAGGTAGGAGCATCAGCTTTGAATGAGTAATAATTAGGAACGGGAGTTCTCCAACGAGAATCGAATTTTGGATCCTTGAGAAGATATGGCTTTGGAGATACTGAACAGACTTCACTCATGTAGACCACCTTTCCGGACCTGATGAGGGATCATCAGCCGATTTCTCTTTCGAAAGGTCAAAGGAGACTTTCTTTTTCTTGTTTCGTGAAGGTGTCGGTTCACTAGAGTATCCAGATGAATAGCCATTGGAATTCTTCTCCTTGGTTGGTGTTCAGCCTGCGTGTTTGTTCGTAGTCTCCTGAATGTTGGTGCACTCTCGATTTGGGAGGATTTGGTCAAGATAATAAGAGTAGGTTTCTTCAGGGTGCGACCATGCATATGTCTCAGGATCGTAGTAGAAGGATTTGTCTATTTTGAGATCCGCAGGAATTGAAATACGGGGGAGAGTCTCTGCATGTTCATTCTCAATTGATTTGACATTGTAGCATTCTTGTGTCAAGTTGATGTAATCCATGTAGTCAGCAAAGGTTGACCCAGGGTGTGACCATGCATAAGTCTCCGGATCATATGATTCATATGTTCGATTTTCCATGGTGAGAGAAAATGGGAATGGAGCAGGAGGGAGATTCTCTGAACCAATAGTCTCATCAACAAGTGCTATCTCAGGTATCGTAGCGGGGTTGGGCTCTTCTACCTCTTCATGATTTCGGTTGTTGGTGACTTCGCGGGTTTCCTCAGAAGATCGTGGTTCCTCAAAGAAAGGGTCAGATCTGAGTGCTTCCAATGCTTTAAAATTGATTTCCCGGGTCTCACAATTGATAATTGCCTTTGACAATGCTAAGAATGGCTTTCCGAGAATAATTGGAGGCTGGGTGAATACTCCTTGATGCTCAATATCAATGATCGTAAATTCCATTTTGAGCGGAGCACCTTGGAATATCATGATGACAGAAATGATTCCTCTCGATTGTTTTATTGATCGGTCCGCTAATTGAACAATCTCTCGTATTTTCTTGATCGGTCCGGGTTTAAGTTCGTGAAACACAGAGGTCGGGAGGATATTGATTGGTGAATCGTCATCAATTCGAGCATGGGTGAAAATTGTGTCTTTGATCATACAATCAAATATGGGCAACCGCTTCACTATGCGACTTTTGATTTTTCTCCTCAACACCAAGGAGGAGGCCATTGACAAGATATGTCTTTCAATTTTTGTTCTAATCCTTCCCGACTTTTTGACCATTAATTTGTCCATTAAAATTTTTTTAAGGCCGGGGAAGTGCTCAATGGCCTTTATAAAGGGAAGTTCAAAAATCAAGCATTTTTTCAGTGCTTCCCGTATAGTAGGATCCAAATTCCTTAGATCTTCTTCGATCTCAATTTTTATGAAATTTTCTGGATTTTCATCTTTTTTGTAGTTTTCAAATATTTCAATTTTTTGGTATTTTCTGTGTGGTGTGGTGATGTGGTGTCTTCCATAGATGAGAAGGGACCTTGATATTTAGAGTAAGGGTCAGCGACATAATCATTTCTAGGGGAATAATAAGCAGAAGTGTTGATGTTAGAATCATCCTTAGGACTTTGAATACAAAAATTTTCATTATGAGATCCAATCCTTTCCGCATTCATTTTTATATCCGAGCCCCCATAGAATGAGATTACTCGATCTGTAAATTTTTGAAATCTATCCTCCATCAATTCAAATCTTGTTTTTATCCTCGAAATATTAACCTCAAAATTCTGTTCATGATCAATCCTAGGAGCAGTTGGTATGTGTTCAATAATTTCGTCTTCCATTTTCTTATATATGGTAGGAGGAGAGTTTTTTGGAATATCCATTATATGATCATTATTTTCTGAAGATTTTTCCTCATAAATTATGGAAGGAGGTTGCTCATAAGGTCCAGGCATGTGCATTTGATCTGAGCAGAGTTCAATCCTTTGATCATGATTGGTCAGACCTTGATATTGTGGAGTCAACATACAGGATTTATGTGTTTTTAGGAGGTCAGTCCAGTCCTCTATATGAGTATCATGTCTGAAGAGGAGTCTGTCATGGTCAATCCAATGCTGATGATCACTAAGTGCATGTCTTTCCATCTGGGGTTGGTTTCTCAGCCAGTCATGAGACTCAAAGGTATTTTGATCTTGAAATGTTTCATTGGCGAGAAACTGAGAAAAAGGCGGTTCAGTCCAAGATGGTAGGTGGTCATGTGTGGTTGGATGATTTGACTAGGGATTTAATGAGGGGGTCGAATTCATCCGCGGCTGAAAGTTTCTCGCAAATGATGGAGGATTATTGAAAGAAGAGGATGTAGTTGATTTGGGCCTAACCGAGATAGATTTATTTTCATAGTGATGTTCGGTCATTTTTGAAAGAAATGATGGGTTGGATCTGCAATAGTTTTTGGTCAAAAGTTCCATGATCAAGAGATGAGAGAAATGATTGTACGAGATAGTCAAGAGAATTTTTATCAAATGTGCAGCTTTTGATCTTCGAAATCGGTTCATGTACACCAATGCAAATACAAATCAAAGCACGGGTTCACCAACTCACATAATGAAGCCGTAAGAGTTCGGCTATTATCTTTTCAATTTTAGTTGGTGATAAATCAATCTTGCAAAAATTTAGCGAGTTGTTAGGTGCCGAAATTTTCTTAAAGACTGTCCCGAGTTCGTACGATTAGTTGCATCTACTTTCAGCCAGTATAGGTGTAAGTATGGATCGTAAAACGGCTACCCGTGTTACTTAAGGATGGAGCCTTACGCGGTATCCTTTAAACCACCCACTCTGCTAAGGAAGTCTGGACCGATAACCGGCTACCTGTATTCCTCACTGAGAAGTAGCTAATCGTTTTTAAAATCAGTAGTCTGGATGAAATTATCAGAGCTTGGTTCTAACCTTAAGTGTCGTCTCTCGCTCACTCCGAAAAATAAAAACATCCAAGGTCGGGGTTGCTCTCCCGCAAAAGATCTTGATTTTATGGGTTAATTTAGAATTGGCTATATTTAGCAGTCCTAATTTTAATTAGGTGATTACTAAAGAAATTAAGTGAGCAGAAAAACACGTCGACCGTCTAGTCCCAATTTCCTTTAAATTTATGTGGCAAAACAAGAAGGAGAAATTCGAGAAAAGTCGATGCACGTGAAAACAATGATGTATGCTCACTTAGAAGATTTACCGTGAATCCTCGCAATCTCCATGTGGGATGCTAGACAGAAATTGAAAATTTATTCTAGATGAAATGCAAGCCTGATAAAAACTGCATCTATTAGAAAGTTCTATTAGCGGGGAAGAATTGAGTTAAATTTTGGCTAATTTGAATGATCTATGTGCGTCTCGATTAATAGTGAAGTGTGGCTTAAGATCCTACGAGTACAATCAAAAATTAAGATGCTCTAAGAGCCGTATGTGCAGGTCTATCCTAATCGCCACTCAAGTCAGGCCCCACCCTCACCAGAGAGTAAAACAGGCCATGACACACCACAGAGGAAAGTTAGAGGTCTTTTACATACGCGAGAGTTCAAACAGACACCGCTATAAATGAGCAATTAATTACAGGAATTAAAATTTGCAGAAATAAAATCCTAGATTCTATGCTCTCTCACGATTCGACTCGATCTTAGATTAATTGCGGATTTTTAGGAGGTCAGTGAAGATGTTTCTGTTTCTTGAAAAACCGCTCCATGTATGTTGTGTACCTCGCAAAAAAGTAAGAGAGATAATGTAAGAGAGTAACTCAAAAATATATGAAAAAATAAATGCTGAAAATAAATGGAAAAAATATATGGAATTTACAATGAAAAATTTGAGGGTCAGACTACCCGAATGCGGAAAACCGAACGAAAATTTTCGAGACAAAGATCTAAGTCGTTTGCCTCCCCAGCAACGGTGCCATCTGACGAGTCCGAAAACGCGCTTGCTAAAGATGTTTATTTGTCATTCGTGTTAAAATGATTTGTCGTGCATTATAGACGGCAATTGGAATCGGTCAAGAAAATAACCACAAAAGTATTTGTCAATTTCAATCAATGCGGTTTTATGTTTATTTTACTTGGGCAAGTCCCAAGGTCGATCACAAGTAGGCAACGGAACAACCTAAAATTATGTCTATCAAATTCATGCACGGTTTTCGAGGTAGTCTTTTTTGGAATTTTCAATGTAATAAAGGGTGTAACATACAATTTCGGCCTATTTTAGGGACTAAAATGAAAATTTCCTTCAAATGATGTCCGGAAAATACGAAACTTGGGCACAATATAAATTATGATGAAATGAATGCACTATAATGTTTTTGGAATTTTTGGATACAATATGAATTGTTTATGAATTTTTAAATGCAAACAAAATGAATTTCAATATTAAATTATAGAAAATAATAAACCTAATTATTTTCAAGGATCAAAACCTAAACCTCAAAAATGTGAGATCTAATACCTTCTAAAAATCAAACACTGAAATATGCAAAATGATTTTTACAGAGCAAACTATGCATGAAAATGCAAATTTTTTTTTGGCAAATGTCAAGCACAATTAACTCTACAATATGTGATTTTTCAGGAATTTTTAGAGCAACGGTTAATCAAATATGAATTTTAGAGCACAAATTGGGTAAAATATGCAATTTTCAACAAAATATTTAATTTTAATTAACCATTAATCCCAAAAATATCCACAATATGTCAAAACATAGAGCATTTAATAACAAACATCATGCTATTTTTGGATTAATAAAATAATATAAAGAAGAGTCAGAAAATATTGGGGAACACAGGGGTGTAACTGCAATTACAATATAAAATAAATGTGCAAATGCAACTGATATATAATGTAATTACCTAAAGAACGAGGGGTCTTTCTGCAAATTTTCCAAAGGGGCACGTGCCTTGCACGTGCCCTCTGGTCTTGGATTAGAGTGCGAATATGGAGGAGTGGCAGGGGCGTTTGGTGCAAATGACCTAGCAGGTCACGTGCTTGGCACGTGTCCCCTGGGGATGACGTGAGTTGATGACGTCCCCCCGCCCTCACGTGCCGCACACGTGGCGGGGATCTCGGGCTCTGTGCCGGTCCAAGGCGGAGACGAGGCGGAGGTGGGCCGACGGTGTGGTGGAGCGAAGGTGGAGGCTAGGGCAGAGGGGCGGAACGGTCGTGTTCCTGCGGCAGATGACGAAGGAGATGCTCTAGTGGCTGTTGTAGTTGAAGGTGGAGTCGGAGGAGCGCGTGCGGATGGCGTAGTGGAAGTTGTTGACGTTGGCGGAGTAAGTCGGTGGGGTACGGTGGTTGTAGAAGAAGACGACGAGGACGTTGAAGGAGTTGGTTGTCGGTGTTGGCTCAACAACGCGGACGGCCAGAGCAGAAGCGGCGAGCGGCATGAGGCTCAAGCTGCGACGACCCCAAAGATGGAGTAGGGTCGAATCTCGCCGAAGATGATAACCATGGGCTGTCACAACCGGGTTTTTGTTCTCGGTGCGGTCGGCGGATGAGAGACAAGAGGTGGCAGTGTGGTTCCTTAAATAGGTTGGGAGGTGTCCGGTGATGGAAATCGAGGAGCGGTGAAATCTTGGCGAAGAGAAAGATCTGGGATAGATATGAAAGGGAATTAGAGATATGGTGTGGCGGTGGAGGTAGTTGGCGGAGTAGAGGGATTCGCGGAGGAGGTCGATGCCAGATTAGGAAAGGACTCGGAGGAGGAAGACGAGCCCTGGCCATCCGATCGGCCGTGATCGGGCGGCCATAGGGGCTCCATGTGGCGAGCTGGGGTATTAAGGGCGCAGGACACGTGCGACGCACGTGCTTTTTTTATTTATTTTTATTTTTTATTTTTTCATTGTTATTTTTATATATAAAAATGATATATGAAAAGGCAAAAAATGGCTGACACGTGGCAGCACCAGGTGCTGCCACGTGTCAGCACCCGAAAATTCGAATATATATATATATTGTAAAATTGAAAACAAACAGTAAACGACCTCGGATCGAAAAAATTTCTTCATGAAAATTGCTCGTCTTGATGAGATCTACAACTTTCATGAAGACACGAAAACCAAAATTGATCAAATGTACAGAGTGATTTTTTGGGGTATCCCATGTACATAGAATACCTTGATTCTTTGGGTTTTATAATTTTTATGTCATTTTTTAAATTAAATAAAAATATGGAAAAATATGGTAAAATCATAGATAAATAATTACACATTAATATAATACTTTGTATTTTTACTAATTGATAAAATATGTATATAAAATAATATCAAAAAGTGCTAAAATAAAATAAACAAAAGAGGCCCAAAACCCAACTTTCACATATGAGCTCTGAATCACTTGAACTTAGTCTTGTTTTGAAGGTAATTGAACGTACATTAGTTCAAAAGTAAGTAGGATTAAAGCGGACACTGGATGAGGAAGATATGAGGTTTTTAGTCTGGAAATCCTGAAACTAGGGTTTGGGTTTTTGGTCCACTTATTTGGGTTAGTTTTTTTTTTATATTTTTCCTTTATTCTTGTTAGTGATATGTACACAATGGAGGTGGTTTTGGTTTATTCGGTGTTAGCATGAATGAGTTTAAAAATTGAGGAAGTTAGGCTATTTAGAGGTCAATTTTAGCTTGGATTTTTGGCTTCTTATATGGTGCTGAAATTTGTGCTAAAAATGCAATTCTTATGAAAACATGCACGAATGCTAATTATGCAAAAATAGATGCGGAAATACTGTTGATTTTGAGAGATTAGAGCTTAAAAAATGAGACTTAGAGTGACGAATCCGAGATTCATCAAAGAGTCATCCCCTCATTGTTTGGTTTGTTTGCGCGAGAGAGTGACCTGCACACTATGCTAGAGCCACACCTGAACTCTCTTTAGACTACTAGTCTTGGGGTTGGTCGTTCTCCAGTGAGGATCTCTCCGGTATCCGGTAATGCAGGTTGCGACGTCCTTAGTAGAGCAAGTTCACCGGGTAGCCGGTAAACAGTCCGCAACTTGTAGTGGCTGGGAAAGATCTAGCTTTGGGATTGAGCCATTCTCTTGGGATCATCGGGTACCTAACAACTCGCTTAATCACCTTGTTAGACTGAACTATCACCTAAATAAAATTGAGAAGATAAACGACAGAACCCTTACGCTAATCAGCTCATCTTTAAGTAGGTGAATTGGGGCATTAATTGATTGATCTTGTTTGTTTACAGATCCCATTTGCACTCCTTCTAGATCACGATGATGGGTCGGAGGTCCCTTAGGCTGCCAACCGCTTCCAAGCACTCCGACTCACTCATCTAGATAGGTTTTGGAGAGCTTGGACCAGCTCTCTGAACCCGAGTTCGATTCTGCCCTGTACCCCTCGATCACCCTTCTTCCAGTCCTGAGGTTCCCAAGGAGAGACCAACACAGATATTTATTCATTTGACGACATCTGAGTTCGAGTCTTTTGCCTTTGCAAAGACCTAACATATGGCCAGCAACGAGGGAGACACCGATGGGCAACCCTAGAGTGCCACATATATTCTAGATTAGGGTGCCATCAACAAAATCTTGTTAGCCTCCCTAGAGATGATGCAACGTCGTATCAGATCAAGGACCTTTTATGATTGAGGCCAGTCAAGAGTTAGAGCAGATGCAAGCTAACAGAGAGAAGCAACAACGAGCAGCCGGTAGAGATATCCCTGTAGGTGAAGGAGGAGCGGGAGGCCAACAAGAAGAGTTGGAGGAGCAGTAAGAGCCAGCCTGGCAGCCTCAATCGATGAGATAGTTGAACAACCATGGTGTAACTCTTACACACCATTGGATCCAGTTGCCAGCAATTCTGGGTAACTTCAAACTTCCTCCCCAGACCATTCAGCTCTTCCCCAAGTTCCATGGGATCGCCACTGAGGAGCCGCACCTACATCTACAAGAATTTGAGATGATCTGCAGCACTATCTACGACCGATTCATGGATGAGGACACCATTAAGATGATGTCACTCCATTTCTCCCTGGTAGACAGAGCAACCTATTGGCTGAAGCATTTAGGGAGATACATCACTTCGTGGGAGCAGCTTCGGATCGAGTACTTGAATAAGTACTATCCACTCGACTGGATGAATGCAACATGAGATCTGATCAACAACTTCTCCATGATTCCCAACGAACAGTTCCATGAGGCGTGGGATCGATTCCGTGAGCTCATCGACCGGTGTCCACATCATGATATCTTTAAGTCCAACCTATCATAGAGTTTCTTTTTTGGGCTAACACCGAAGCTGTAAGGGCTAGTAAAAACTTCTTGTGGAGGCTCCTACTTCGCCAAGGACAAAGACCAGGTCTGGACCATCTATGAGGAGATGGCCGAGAATTACATAGGGATGTCCCAAACCTGGCTCTACACTCAAGGGAAGCCCTTACCCCATGTTGTGTCCTGTGAGAGGATAACATAAGTTGATGCAGGTCCATCTACATCTTCATCAGTTGTAGCATAGGCAGAGTCGTCGATCGCTAACATGGGCATTATCAATGAGAAGCTAGACTGCATCGAGATCATTGAGAAGAAGCACTGTCAGGGCATGACTTATATTGATCAGTTGGCACAGACGTCGAGTGACTTGAAGACCTAGATCATGTGTCTCTAGATAACACAGACGGCTTCTCAGCCCCATCTTACGTCTGGCTGATCCCAGTAGCAGCAGCTCGTCTTAGCACTCTGCCCCATTTCGCCAGGTTCATCACATCCAGGTGGAGCCATTCCAGCAGTTGCAACACTAGTACTCTTAGCCACCGCTATCTCAAGACGCTCAGATGATGGTGTATTAGCAAGATCAACCAATGGCAGTTCTCCCTCCACCCCCTCACAAACAAAAGACGTTGACGGAAGTCAACGGGATTCGGTATTGACCGTAGAGGTACCTTATCCCAGCAGCGGCCTCCAGCTCAGGGTGGGCAGTTCGGCGAGTAGCAGTAGCAACCCCAGGTCTCCCACCATCCACAGCAGCAACACATTCAGTCGGGTCCTCGTTCCTACCAGTAGGGACAATAGTAGAGGCAGCACCAGCAGCAGCCTCAGCAGTATTCTCAGCCTCCCCCTCACTAGTTCCAGCAACAACTTCACTTTCAGTAAGGCAACTGATGAATCCATAATTCATCATCATTATTTTTTTATTTTAGCTTCATTTCCTTAGTCAAATACCTGTAAATACCTACTATTTTTATGAAATTACCATTTGGCATGCATTTGTTAAATATGCATTTTTAACACTTTTTATACTTAAACAACAGAATAAAGACGAAAAGAAAAAGAAAAGAAAAATAAATAATGTATTTATGAAATAAATGCGGACTGATTCGAACTCCGAGAGAAGGTCAAGACTTTACCTGATCGACCAGGAATAAAGTAGGGGTAGATAGGGTCTTTAATCCAAAAATCGAAAAATAATTTGTATATATTCTCTCTATATATTTGTATAAAACTTATACTATTTTATTTGTACACAAATTACCCTCAAATTAATTTTTTTAAGCAAAAGTTGTAAATAAAAATGTTTTGTAAATAATAAAAATAATTGCAAAGTAAAATAATGTACATGTTAGAAATAATTACACTTAGAAAAAGGCGTAAAGTGATAATTGAAAGACCAATTCCGATTCCATATGAAATCAAATTGAATCAAACTCACTTCCATTGTACTCTAAATTAAATTTTATTTCAAATGGATGTGTTTCATAATTTTTGGAGTTACGGTTGAAAAATCCATTTTCTAGAGTGATTTGTGCAATTTTACCACGTCATTATTGTATATACTTATTCCTATTTATTTTTTATACATAGTGTACATAATTGTAAATATTATCTGCATTATAAAAATTTAAAAATAAAAAAAAATAATAAAACTAAAAAATATTTAAAAATAATTTCCTTATTTGTACATTTTTATATTGTACTATATTTATATAATACATGTATACAACTAATTTCCTTAGATAAAAATCACCAAAAAATTAAATATCCAACATTAATTAATTAAATCAAATCAATTAAGAAATTTGGATTTAATTATTTAATTTACTCATTTATTTAATTTGAAAACATACCTTGTATATAAAGATATGATTCCATGCCTTAAATAGCCACCATTAAGGTGGCTAACTAGTTTTTATAAATTAATTATATTATTTATTTTATTTAATTCCAAATTTCATTTTTAATTAATTAATATATTAATTCACCACTAAACACGTTCATTAATTGTACATTCTTTCCTTTTTAATTTTTCTTCTCTTTTTATTGAGCCCCTCTCTCTCGCATTTGTTCTTGATCAATCATTGATGGAGAGGAGCCCTATCTCCAAGAGCTTCTCGTCGTAGAAGGGTGTCCAGCCTCCGAGTCGATTGGTGATAGTGATTCGGTCCTTGTCGAGGCCATCATGACATGTCCAATCCCGAGGTGAGATTTAATTTTTTCAATCATTTTTCCTAGATAATTATTAGACATAACTAGCGCTTCAATTTCATTAAAATTGAGATATTGAAATTCTAAAAATTTTCTACCCCGATTTGATCTGCCTTTGAATCCAATTCTCATCCCATCTTCTTGATCCCCACACGTTCTCATTCTATCTCACACGATCTCCCAACTCCGGTCGCGCACGGGGGTCGGAGATACGGTTCCGATCCACCATCACGAACACCGGATCCATTTTTCCATTCACCTATTCTATCCAATAAATTTTGATCGAGTCATCTTGCTTGAGTCCGTTCTCAATCCATTAATATATATAATAATTAAATATTAGAGATAATACTTCCTATATTTTTCTCTCTAACACTTTTCCTACAGGAATAAATAAAAAATTAAAAATATATCTTTTCTAACATTTATTTTGTAGGAAAATTCAAAAAAATTAAACAAAAAACTTTTTTTATTCCTATTTACAATTTCAATTAAAAAACTAAAAAAAAGAGAGCAGGGTCGTACAGTTGCCTCCACCGTGCCCCTAATGTGCGGCTGCCTCCGCGGGCCACACATGCGAGGCCGATGACCTCCGCCGTAGGGCCCGTGTCGTCGCCTCCCATCTTGAAGTCGCGCCTCCGTCAACACCCCCCCTCGAAGACCTCTGGTCGCCACTACAGTCGTACGCATCCCTGACAATGGCGCCATTCTAATGACACGAAAACCCATACAATTTAGATGGAATAAATATGCAATGTTGTTGTTCTCAACTATCGATTCGGTCAACGAGAAAAATGTATTAAACCACTTAAGAGAAATCAAACATTGGAATGTAAGTGGTCTTCACTATTTAATGTACCTGGTATAGCCACCAGGGTCGAACACAAGGAGCACAATTGAAAAACTGAGTAGTCAAATTTCAAAGATGAAAATTTTTTAGTGATTTTCATTTTTTCAAATTTTTAAAATTTTCAAATGAGGCTCAAGTTACAAGGGAAGAAATATACACAACACAATTTTAATATTTTCAAAATATTAAAAAATGCTCAGAAAATTGCAGAAAAAAAACTTTGAGGTTTTAAATCTTTTTTGATATTTTTTTAATTTTTCCAAGTTTTTCTGATGTTTTTTGTGATCTAATAAAAATCAAATAGTGCCAAAAATACTAAATAGTACACATCCATGAGTATTTTTCAATTTAAAATTAATTTAATTCCAAAACTCATGGCAATGATTTTTATACACAGATATCTACGTACAAGAACTGAAATTATTATTTTTCAGATTTTCTAGAATTTTCTACAATTTTTTTAAGATTTTTAGTATTTTACAATTTTTTTTTGATTTTAAAAATAATTTATGCATGAAAATTGGAATGAAAATAAAAGATAGTAAAATACACCGAATATATTTTTTTTGGAGTTTTTAGAGCAGTATTCAGATTTTTATATTTTTTCAAAGTTCAGATAAAGAAAATAACACTATTTTTTATTTTTAATAATATCAAATAAAAACAAAACGATATGAAATTTTTAAACAATGATTTGGGGTACATATGGAGTTTAACTTGTTTTTTATCAGAATTTTCAAAACCATAAAAACATTTATTGCCATCAAATAAACAAGCAAAATCAAGTCTGGAATACAGGGACTTATTTGAAATTATTAAAAGTTTCTACATTAAAATATAACAATAAAAAGGATACGATGAAAAATGCAAATTACCCATATATGGCATGTTATGCACGTACTGCTTTGGAGGCGGGGTCTTTTTGCAATATTCTAAATGTTAGAGTGCTTTCTCACAATTTCTCCAAATAAAATATTCTCTAGAGATCTTCTGCGGTTTTTGAAAATTCCCAGTGGCATAATGAAATGTTCCCAATTTTTATTCTTATTCTTCCCCTAGGGTTCTCTGGTTTCT
Organism: Ottelia alismoides; assembly: GCA_037367405.1. Lineage (NCBI taxonomy): Eukaryota > Viridiplantae > Streptophyta > Magnoliopsida > Alismatales > Hydrocharitaceae > Ottelia > Ottelia alismoides. The sequence continues at coordinate 140,906 of JAZKJV010006302.1, read as the reverse complement.
TCTTCTTACTCCCAAACTAGGGAGATGCCACCGCCCTTTTTTTGTTCCTTCGCGAGTTCCTAATTTTTATTCTTATTCTTCCCCTTGGTTCTCTCATTTCTTGTTCTTACTCCCAAGCAAGGGAGATGCCGCCGCCCTTTATTTTGTTTCTTCGCAAGCAGCTAGAGGGTGGCAGGCTAGCGTATTGACAGTGATCAGCGAGGGGCCAGCATGGTGGCGAGGAGCATTGTCAGTATGCGAGGCTGGAAGTTGATCTGGAAGGTTGTGATGGCGACTAGAGGTCTTCGGGCAAGGCAGGAATAGAGCAAAAGGGGCTCCTTTGATGCGGTGCGGTGAGGCTGATGGCCAAGGATGCGTGCGATTGTAGTGGCGGCCAGAGGTCTTCGAGAGGGGGTTGGAAGGAGACGTCCCATAGAGGGGACGTGCCGCCTGGAAGTGGTCGGGTGTGGCGGATTTGGAGAGCAAGAGCCGCCTGCTGGTCGCGGGCACGTGCGGGCTTCGATGGTGGTCGGCTGGCGGAGCAGCGGACGGTACGGGGCCTCAAACATCGGTGCATGCAGAGTTCATGCACGACGACGTTCGTGCGGACTTGGCGGTATGGCGGGAGGTACGTGGATGGCTGAGGGTGCGGGCGGTCGGCTTGTGCGAGGAGATGCAGTTGTGCCGGAGGTAAAGCTCGGCGGTGTCGCACGGGTGGCAACTGCACCGGGCTGTTGTTATTATTTTTTTGTTTTTTTAGTTCTTGTAAACAGAAATTAAAATATATTTTTTAATACATTATTTTAACTCTTTTCTGCAAAACAAAAGTTAGAATTTAAAAAAAAACACTCTTGCAAAACAAATGTTAGAAAAAGAAATATATATATATATATATATATATATATGATGATTTTATTATTATTATAATTTATTTATAACCAGCCTAGGATGTGTGAATGGGTGCAGATCTGCGATATAGAAGATGGACCTGAATCTCTGGTCACCATGCATGACCAGAGGTGGAAGATTGCGTTAGATAGAATGTGAATCAACGAGATCAAGGAAATAAGATGAGAATCAGATTCGTGGGCAGATTAAATCGGGGTGAAATTTTTTTAGGATTTTATGATCTAAATTTTATTCAAGAAATCAAAGCACAAATTAAGTCTAATATTTATCTAGGAAAAAATGATGGAATATAATATAGGATATCACCTCGGGGTCATATACACTATGATGGCCTCGACGAGGACCGACTTGCTGTCATCGGACGGCTCGGAGGCTGGACACCCTTCTTCGACAAGATTGCTCTCGGAGAGAAGGCTCCTCTCCACCAAAGATTGATCAATGTCCTTTCTTCAGAAGATTTTCTCATATTTAGATACATATTTAGATCCATCTCAACATAGTGAGCTTGATGAGGGACCAATTTTTGATTTGGCAGTCCTAGATAGTCCCGCCTTTGAGCTATGTGTCCTCCCATTTGATGATGTGGATATATTTTTGGAGAACCTGATATTTGACAACATAAATCCCTAGTTCAGTTTTGAGTCCTCTTCCCTCACTGATGAGTTTGCATTACTGCCCAAGGGTTATATTCGAGAGGATGCCACATACCCTGTGTACTCGGTTTCACTTTCTGAGAGTGCATCCGATTTGTCGGATCATGAGACTAAGTCTTCTGATGCTTCTGATCTTGCTAAGTCTGAGTTTTCTCTCCTCGTCGACCCTCGTGAGGATGAGTCGATCTTTGAGGTATTTGATCATTTTATTGATTTCTCTACATTACATGCATCGTATATTAGTCTTTCTACCCAGCTAGGGGTGTAAACTCTAGCGCTTGTTGAGAGGCACCTCAACATTGTTCACAATTAATAGATCCATTTGTCCATATCGTACATTCTTTTGTCTAACACCTGATCTCCATCTCATGATTATTCTATACTTAGGGTGTACTTTACCCTAAGTATAGGGGGATGTCAGATTTTTTATTATTCTTTTGATTCTTTTAACCTCCATTTTGTTGTCAATACTTAGGGATATTTTACCCTAATATAGGGGAGTAGATCATGTACATTTTAACCATCGGTTTTCCCCTTGTGTAAAGTCCACTATATTTAGTATTACTTGATCCTAAGTATAGGGGGATCGCCGATTTTTATTGATTATATTCTTTTATTTGTCGTTGTAGTGTAGTATTATTTTTGCTTCCCAATACTCAGCACAAGTTATGTCTTCCTTTATAGCTCTTTGATCACTATGAGGACATAGTTCGAGCTAAGTATAAGGGGGTGTCATATATATTGTATATATACTTTAGCCATAACTCATACCTTCATATTTTTAATATGGCTAAAATACTATATAAACACTTGTAAAATTCAATAATAACAACTAATAAAAAGATGCAGAAATTTCCTCAAGAATTCTTTTTGTATATACTTATTAATAAGTCAGGTTAAAGTATTTTGAAAAATATTTTGAAAGTAGTTTGAAAACTTATTTGAAAAATCTTTTGAAAACTATTTGAAAAATGTTTGAAAAATATTTTCAACACTTTGAAAAAATAGGTTAGATTGTAAAAAAATTTCTTTATGTGAAATAAAATTATTTTGTAAAACTATTTGCAAATATTTTGAAAATGGTTGAAAAAATATTTTGAAAATCTACATATATTGTTTGAAAAATATTTGAAAAATTGTTTTCTAATGTTTGTACATGATTGTAAAATTGTTTGAAAAAATATTTTGGACTATAATCTTCAAAACTATTTATAAATCTATTTCCAAATACGTTTGAGGAATATATGCATCACTAAAATAAAAAATATCCACTGTATTTATATACCTATATAGATTACTCAAGTTGTAAATACTTCCACTGATTCTTGTAAATAATTGACTCACACATGTGTAAATATGTGTATCTCATCCCTAACACTTATTAAAAAATTCTATATACTTGTATATATTTTGTATATTAAGAAAAGAAAAACTCTTTTTGCATGTGCATTATTTTTCAAAAATCCATATAAAGTTCAATATTAGAAAAACTGTTTCACAAAAAGATTTTCTTTTCTTTTCTTTGCATTGTACATATGTCTTGCATTTGCATGTGCATTTTTCAGGATAGTATTGACATTTAAACTATGTCTAGAATAAATTTGAATAATGGAGCTTAGTTAGACCTTAATCCACTTAATTTCAGAGGAACCTTATAATAAATAGAGTTAAGACTTTTCATATTCTAGTGACTTAATTATTTGAGTCCATAAGACTATGTTCACATGTCATCTTGATAAGTCTAAATCAAATATTTATCAACACACGCATGATTCTTTCAGACCGTGGCTTACCTTGGACAAGCACTCTACACGTAGATCTTCATGGAGGAGGTAGTGAGGGGGAAGAATCTTTTGGCTTGGGGTAGCATACAAGGGTACTACATCTAGGAGGAACCTCTTGTCCTCCTCTAGGGAGGGAAGTGTGTCTCAACCTGATTTGGCGATGTTGAGGTCTGAAGACAGGATGTTATGGGGTTGCAATAATGTTTCAAAAGAGGGATAGCCTACTGGCTCAAGAGAAAAAACTCCTTATGTACATGCTGCACCTTGTATATATTTCAAAAAAAAATGCAGAATCTCCAAAAGTGAACATGCCTGATTGAAAAGTAGAATGGTTGTCGGAGTGTATATACAAGTGAAAAAAAAGAATAAGAGCTTCAAAGTCAAATGTTTGTAAGCTTGTAGTGGATGACTTGGCTATACTGGTCAAGCATCCAAGGATAGGTAGCTACACTGGTTACCATCCATTTTATTCTATATCCCCTTTCTTGAGCTGGTTGTACTTGAACTTAGAAGGGAATATCCCCGCTCCTCGAGGAAAGAGTTGCTAGACTGGGGGACTAGAGTTACCATGTTGAGAGAGGCTCTTTCTTTGCTACTTTTGATATAAGGAGCGATATTTCACTTACACCGTACAAGTAAAGATTCAGAGTCATAAGAATTTATGTATGTAGAATTGTTCTGACTTGACTATTGAGGAGACCTGAATAGGAGACTTGTGGAACTTAGAGGCTGTTAGGTTTTAAATCCATTCCCCATTAAGGTTCTGATACACTAATAATCTAAATGTCCGATAGAGCTCCATACTACAATTTTATGAATATAAGCTTAAAGGTCAACATTATTATAATTTCTTTCATTTTCCTTTTCATTATTTTTGTTTTCACTTATTTCCAAATAAGTGTTCGCTATAGGACTGGCAAAGGTAAAGTATAGGGGAATGATAAATCCATGATTAAAGGTATTTATTCTTTTATTTTAACTTCATTTCCTTAGTCAAACATCTGTAATGCCTTCTAATTTCATGAAATTACTGATTTTCATGCATTTGCTAAATATGCATTTTAACACTTTTTATACTCAAATAAAAGAATAAATAAGAAAAGAAAAAGAAAAGAAAAATAAAGGATGTATTTATAAAATAAATGCATATTGACCCGAACCCCGAGAGAAGGTCAAGACTTGACTTGATCGACCAGGAATAAAGTAGGGGGAGATAAGGTCTTTGATCCAAAAATCTAAAAATAATTTGTAAATATTTTTCCTGTGTATTTGTACAAAACTTATACAATTTTATTTGTACATAAATTGACCTCAAATTAAATAATTTTCCAAATAAAAGTCGTAAATAAAAATATTTTGTAAATAATAAAAATTATTGCAAAGCAAAATAATGTACATATTACAAATAATCACACTCAGGAAAAAGTTGTAAAGCGATAATTGAATGACCAATTCCAGCTCCATACGAACTCAAATTGAATCAAATCACTTCCATTGTACTCTAAATTAAATTACCTTTCGAATGGATATGATTTCGTTGTTTTAGGAGTTACAGTTGAAAAGTCGATTTTCTGGGGTGGTTTGTGGAATTCTACCACTTACTTATTGAATATACTTATTCATATTATTTCTTTTATACATAATGTACAAAATTGTAAATATTATCTGCATTATTAAAAATTAAAAAATAATAAAATAATAAAACTAAAAAAATATCTAAAAATAATTTCCTTATTTGTACATGTGTATATCATACTATATGTATATAATACTTGTATACAACTAATTTCCTCACACAAAAAATCACCAAAAATTAAATATCTAACATAATTAATTAAATTAATTAAATTATGAAATTTAGATTTAATTATTTAATTTATTCATTTATTTGATTTGAAAACATACATTGTATATAAAGATATGATTCTATGCCTTAAATAGCCACCATTAAGGTGGCTAACTAATTTTTATAAATAATTTGTTTTATTTATTTTATTTAATTCAGAATTTTAATTAATTAATTAATCTATTTACTTCACCACTAAACACATTCTTTAATTGTACATTCTTTCCTTTTTAATTTTTCTTCTCTTTTTATAGGGCCCATCTCTCCCTCATTTGTTCTTGATCAATCTTTGGTGGAGAGGAGCCCGATCTCCAAGAACTTCTCAATGTAGAAGGGTACCGAGCCTTCGTGCCAGCTGGTGGCAGCGATTCGATCCTTGTTGAGGCCATCACGATGTATCCAATCCCAAGGTGAGATCCAATTTTCTTTTCCGTCATTTTTCCTGGGTAAATATTAGGCGTAACTTGTGCTTCAGTTTCATTAAAATTTAGATCTTGAAATCCTAAAAATTTTCCACCCCGATTTGATCCGCCTCCAAATCTGATTCTCATCTCATCTTCTTGATTCACACACGTTCTCATTCTCTCTATCATGATCTCCCACCTCCGGTCGTGCATAGTCGTCGGAGACACGATTTCTATCCTCCATTACGAACGCAGGATCCATTTTTCCATTCACGTATTCTGTCCAATCAATTTTGACCGAGCCCTCATGCTTGAGTCCATTCTCATTCCTATAATATAATTAATAAATAATTATTTGAGATAATATTTCCTGTATTTTCTCTCGAACACTTTTGTAGTAGGAATAAAAAAATTAAAAAGTATATCTTTTCTAACATTTTTTTTGCAAAAAAATTAAAAAAAATTAAAAAATTTTTTTATTTATATTCACAGTTTATGTTTAAAAAAAAATAAATAAAGAGATCAGGATCGTGCGGCTTCCTCCATCATGCCCCAATGCGTGGCCGACGCAAGGTCCGTGACCTCTGCTACGGGGCCCGTGACATCGCCTCCCATCTGGAAGTCGCGCCTCCATCAACGCCCCCACCTGAAGACCTCCGGTCGCCACTACAGTCGCACGTATCCCCGTCCAGTATCCTCGTCGCACCACCCTCCGCTGGAGCTTTATCGCCGACCTCTTCCGCCGCCTTTTCCATCCTACGTCGAAGGGGCCCCTTTTGCTCCATGCTCGCCTTCCCAGAAGACCTCCGGCCACCATCACAGCCTTCCGAACACCTTTCATCCCCGCTTACCGGCAATGCTCCTCGCCACCCCGCCAGCCCCTCGTCAATTGCCGTCAACACGCTTTCCAGTCACCCTCCGCCTGCTCACAAAGGAAGAAAGAAAAGGGTGGTGGCATCTCGTGTGTTTGGGAGTAAGAATAGGAAACAAGAGAACCCAATAGGATGAATAAGAATAAAAATTGGGAAAATTTCATTATGCCCCTGGGAATTTTCAAAAACTGCTGAAGATCTCTAGTGAATACTTTATTTGGATAAATTGTGAGAAAGCCCTCTAACATTTAGAATATTGCAAAAAAGACCCCTGCCTCCAGAGCAGCACATGCACAACACGCCTTACGTGGGTAATTTGCATTTTTCACCATAGTCTGATTTACTTTTATATTTTATTGCAGAAATGTGAAATAATTTCAAGTATGTCCCTACATTCCAGACCTCATTTTGCATGTTGATTTAATGGAAATAATGTTTTTATGGTTTTGAAAATTCTCAAAAAATCAATCTAAACTCCTGTTGTGCCCTAGATCATTGTATAAAAAAATTCATCATTTTTTGTTTTTATTCGATATTATTAATAAATCAAACAACAATGTTATTTTCTTTGTATGAAATTTGAAAAATTATAATAATTTGAATATTGCTCTAAAAATTCAAAAAAATAGATTAGTGTATTTTACTATCTTTTATTTTCTGTCCAATTTTCATGCATAAATTATTTTTAAAACCCAAAAAATGTAAAGTAGTAAAAAAATTATAAAAAAATGTAGAAAATTAAAGAAAAAACAAAAAATAGTGATTTCAGTTCATGTGTATATATTTATGTATATTTTTGTATAAAAATCATTGCTTGGAATTTTAGGCACTTCAATTAATTTAAGTTGCAAAATACTCTTGGTCATGTACTGTTTACTATTCTGGCACTGTTTTATTATTTCTAAAATCACAAAAACATCAGAAAACATGGAAAAATTACCAAAAACATTTACAAATATTTAAAACCCAAAAATATATTTTCTACAATTTTCTTAGCATTTTTGAACATTTTGACAAATAAAAAACGTGATGTGTATATTTCTTCCCTTGTGACTTGAGCCTCATTTGAAAATTTAAAAAAATGAAAAATCGAAAATCACTAAAAAAATTCTCATCTTTGAATTCGACTACTCAGTTTTTCAATTGTGCTCCTTGTGTTCGATCCTGGTCTCTATACCAGGTAAATTAAATAGCGAAGATTGCTTACATTCCATTGTTTGATTTCTCTTAAGTGGTTTAATACATTTTTCTTGTTGACCGATCGATTGGTTGGGAACAACAACATTGCATATTTATTCCATCTTAACCGTATCGGTTTCGTGTCCTCAGAACCCGTTTGGTTCTCATGTATCGGCCTATAAGAATCCATCTCTTGATGATCTTGCTCGCCTACTCGCAGACCAGCAGGAATCCTTTAGGAGGGAGATGGACGAGTTCAGGAGATGGGGGTGATCATCAAAGGAAAGGCCGCCACACCCGCTCAGATCGAACCTAACCCAAATAACCATAAAAGAAAATCTGAGAAGGTATATTTTACAAAGACCATCAATCCTAGTGATTTATTTGGGTGACACTGCTTTATACATATTTGATGTTTATTTTGTGTCACTTAGGAGCGATAGGATGCCAGCCGGTGGTTCCTCATCTGAGCGACGACACCACGAGGATCCGGGAGCGCCAGACGAGGAGGATAACGGTGTTGATGCTACTAAGGATGATGATGACGGTGGTGCTGACACGACCAAGGATGTCGATCCAGTCGACGGTACTGATGTTGTCATTTCTCCAGATGTCGTGGGTGGTACTGATACCACCATACCAGATGATGTTGAGCTAGAGCACAGTGTTGATGCCGTAAAGACATATGTCGTGGGTGGTATTGAGGCCACCCTTCTATTCCCGTTGTGTCACCTACAATTCTTTATCTCGGTACATTATGAAAAATACCAAAAAAATAATAAAGGAAAGATTTCTTCATATTTGAATCCAAATGTGATGACTGATGATCCTTGTATGGGTTCCATGCCTTCTCAGTAGCAGGAACCTCTTCCTAGCCCTCTATCTGAAGAGGGCCCTGCCATCCCCTTCCCTCAAACACTCCACTTGGTGAAGGGGAATAAAAAAGAAAATAAAAAAAGATCAGCAGCTAGAGTTCAGCCAGCAGATGATTGATAGATTCCATATCCAGCTGACTCTACAGGAGGCACTTGAGCACATCCCTCTCTTCAGAAAACTTGAGAGAGAAGACTACCGTCCATAGGAATAAGAGGAGCCATCTGGCAGAAATCTAGGTGCCGACCCATGCCACGTGCTTCACTATTCAGAACCGTCTTCCAGCCAAGAGGCCAGATGTAGGAGCTCCCTATATCATATGCGACATTCATGAGAAGAGATTCAATCGTACTCTATTAGACAACGAATCTTCTATCAATCTCCTTCCAGTAGACTTACTGGATCGATTCGAGTTTGATCCTCTTCGACAGAGTAGGACAGTCCTTTAGTTTGCTGATAGATCTGTCAAGAGGTCGAAGGGGTTGTTGAAGGATGTGATCGTCAAAATTCAGGGCCTGAAATTCCATGTGGACTTCATTGTGTTGGACATGCAGATCCCTGAATTTGTGACTGATACCTCCATCATTTTCGGATGCCAATTCTTAGCCACAACCAAGGCGGTGTCCGACCAAGATAGTAGGAATGTATACTTTCGTGTTGAGGGAGAGAGTATACAAATAGAGACGATTGATGAGACTAGAGCGTGAGATTCAGCTTGCTCAGAGTAGTTCAGTGATGGAGAGGAGATGACAGAGACAGAGCAGACGTCCACCAGGAGTGCAACTTTGTGATCACTGATGATGAATCCGCTTAGTCCTACCCTATTTCACGAGCCCTTCTCTCACCTTCAGATGCCGTAGATTCATAGCTTCTAGCAGAGGAGAGTTCGGAGAGCCCACTCCTGGTTGAGGACACTTTTGAGGCTGACACCTTATTTAGGATAGCGAAGCAGATTTTTTGTCATGTGATCCTGATTCAAATCCCTCGAATTCAGACATATACTGGGCAGAATTTGATGATTTATTAACTTGTTTGATTTCCACAGAGCCAACAGATATGGTGGAGATCGTGTCAACATCGTGTACAAACATACCAACAAAGACGTCTTCGCTTGTTTAGCGTGATTAGCGAGATTTCTCACATTTAGATCTGCTTGCCTTCACTAAGACCTCTTAGAGGCCAGATTTTCCGACTCCCAGTTGTCTAGAACTGAAGCCTTACCCGCAGTCGCTGAAGTATAGATTCCTTACGGGGTGAGCATGAGATGTACCCAGTCATTGATCCCACCATATCTATCTCTAAGAGGACGCTATGCCATCGCATGAGTTCCAGCTACGACTGAACCCGAATCTTCGAGAGGTGGTCCTGAAGGAACTATCAAATGATGGAGAGTCGATTTTATCTACCCCATCTCCGACTCCAAATGGGTTAGTCCATTACATGTGGTGACCAAGAAGACGAGCATCACCACAGCTGTGAGTGAGTCTGGAGAGGAGATTGCTACCCGGGGTACCCACTTCTTGGAGGGTATGTGTGGACTACAGACAATTGAATCAGACCACAAAGAAGGATCATTTATCGTTGACTTTCATTGATCAAATTATAAAGAGGCTAGCTAGTAAGAGTCACTACTGCTTTCTTGCGGGTACTCCGATTACAATTAGGTGGCTATAGCACCCGAGGACCAGGACAAAATGAAATTCACCTGTACGTTTAGGACGTATGCTTTATATGAATGCCCTTTGGTCTATATAATACCCCGGCGACATTCCAAGGTGCATGTTGTCCATCTTCTCAATCATGGTGGGTGAGTATATAGAGGTCTTCATGGATGACTTTTTGGTCTATGGTGATGGGTTTAATGCTTGTCTTGATTTCCTAGACTGTGTTCTTCAGCATGGCATAGAGGTCCATCTTATTTTATCTTGGGAGAAGAGTAACTTCATGGTGACTCAGGGGACGGTGCTTGGTCATATCATCTCTAACAGGGGTATGGAGGTTGATCTGGCCAAGGTGGATGTCATTAGGAAACTCAATCCACCGTCCAATTTGTGGCGGTTATGGTATTTTCTGGGGCATGTCGATTTCTACCGACGTTTTATTCACGACTTCAGCAGAATTGCCCAGCCGTTGACGGATCTGCTTACAAAAGACACTGAGTTTTTTGTAGATGATAAGTGTCTTGCATCATTTTAGACTCTCAAGAGCTTAGTTGTTGAGGCTCCTATCCTTCAACCGCTTGATTGGTCTCTCCCATTCGAGACCATGATGGATGCCTCTGATTTTGCTGCAGGGGTCGTGCTGGGACAGAGGAGGGATGGAGTACCATTTGCCATTCACTACGCTAGATGTACATTGGATGACGCTTAGCTGAACTACATAGTCACATAGAAAGAGATGCTAGTCGTAGTTTTTACCATGGATAAATTCAGATCATATATTCTTGGATACAAAGTGACTATCTTTACTGATGATACTGCCATCAAGTTCCTTACGGATAAGAAGGATGCCAAAGCGGGACTGACTAGATGGATCCTTCAACCCCAAGAGTTTGATATTGAGATTATCCTAGAGTCAAGAATGTGGTGGCAAATCATCTCTCTTGTTTGGAAAATCTTGAGGAATCTAAGCATACTGATCCCATTACAGTGACCTTACCATATGGGGTGATCCTTGCTATCACCTCTCTCCCATGGTACGCCGACATTTGTGAACTATCTTGTTGCCAAGAAAGTCCCACAAGGTTCACCCAGATAGCGACTTGAGACTTTCCTTGTGAAGGCCAGGTCCTACCATTAGGAGGATCCCATCCTTTATTATGAAGGAAGGGATAGCGTTTGGCGTCAGTGCATTCCTTAGGAGGATCACCACATCATCCTTACTTACTGCCACAAGCTTGAGGCAGGGGGACATCATTCTGGGGGGAGAACATCTCAGAAAGTGCTCCAATGTGTCTTATGGTGGCCTACCTTCTTTAAGGATTCTAATGAATTCGTGAAGAGGTGTATTGAGTGTCAGAGGATGGGCACTTGTGGACAACGTGACATGATTTTGATGTAGTCCATTCACTTCTGTGAGGTTTTTGATGCATGGGGCATTGATTTCATGGGTCCATTCCATAAGAGTCATGGATTTGAGTACATTCTGTTGGTTGTTGATTATGTGATTCGTTAGGTTGAGGCCATACCCGCCTAACCACAAATGCTAAGACTGTTTGCAGATTTTTGAGGAAGAATATCATTTCCTGGTTCGGGGTGCCTAAAGTATTGATATCTAACGGCGGGTCTCACTTTATTAATGGCAAAGTAAAGGACTTGGCTAACGACTTTAGCATAGATCATCGAGTTTCCACTCCATATTATCCTCAGACCAATGGTCTTGCAGAAGTGTCAAACAGGGAGATCAAGACGATACTACAGAAGGTTGTCCACCCATACCGAAAGGATTGGTCACAACTTTTGGACTCGATCTTGTGGGCATATAGGACTTCCTTCAAGACTCCTTGGGTACATATCCCTTTCATCTCGTTTATGGCAAGCCCTGCCATTTACCTATTGATATTAAGCATAAGTCACTATGGGATGTCACTGAAATATTATCGGATTTATAGAGTATAAGAGAACAATGAAAGGAAGAATTGGCAGCCCTGGAGGAGCTTAGAGATACATCTTTTTCAAACATCCTACAATATAAGGAGTAAGTAAATGAATGGCATGATTCTCATACCAGCCATAAGCAGTATGAACCACATCAGAGCGTATGTTTATTTGATGCTAGGCTTTGATTATTTCCAAGGAAATTATAGAGTAAGTGGAAAGGACCATACCTGTTCCGAAAGGTGCATAACAATGGTAGTATCGACATATATGAGATATAATCTGAGTCCACCTTTTGCGTCAATGGTCAGTGCCTCAAGCCATATCTAGATCATGATGCGTTGATTTTTGACGTTGCCCTAATTCATTTTGCATGAGAAGTGGTCTTTGACTTACATCAATTGCATCTCATGCCTAATACTCATTATCTTCCACCTTGTATAGATCCAGATGTCCATTTCGTTTCATTCTTTAATCTAGCACCTCATTTGCATCTTGTGATTATGCTATACTTAGGGTATACTTTACCCTAAGTATAGGTGAAAAATTATAAAAGCGAGAGATGCTAAATAGTGGTCTGACAAATCAGACTCACTGTCGCTAGGGCGACTACTCAAGCCCTTCACGTTCGTCAACAATTAACCCACACAATTAATTAAACAATCAAGAGCAAGGATTAAGATTTATTATTCCCTACTAAAAATGTACAATTGTAAGCAAGTAGGGGTCGAACATAAGAAACAAGGGTCTAGAGTGTAGACAAAAAGTCAAGCATATGTCTAATGAACTACTTAGCCAATATAGATTTTTTGTGGGATTTTAATTTTTTTAAAAATTTTTTATTTTCTTTTTAATTTTATATTTTTTTATTTTAATTTTCTGATTTTATATTTTCTTTTTATATTTTATATTTTTTATTAAATAAAATAGATAAATAATATAAGAAAAGAGATGATAAGATAATTATAAAAATGAGGAAAAATGCTAAAAAATTAGGACATAAAATGTTTTTATCTTTTTTATATTTTTCTACTTTTTTTGTGATTTTTGGGAATTGTTCTGAATATTTTTGGTATTTGTAAGTGTCATAACACAAATAAACAGTGAACTAACCTACTGGCCGAAATTAAGATGAGGATAAAAATTATCAAACAGTGTCCAAAGTTCCTCAAATTAATTTTAAAATAAAGGTAATAAAATAAGGAAACCACAGAAACTGAGTTTATATTTTTATGATTTTTCTAGAATTTTTTAGATTTTATGAAGTTTTTAGGAGTTTTCTAATTTTTAAGGTTTTTGTTTTGATATTTTTAATGGTTTTTGGATTGACACTAAAATATGATAATACAAGCAAAATATAATTTTTTTTGAATTTTTCAAAACGTGTTTATTATTTTTATGGATTTTCTAATGCAAACAGTGCTGAAAATGCATGTTTTTTATTTTTAATAAATATTAAAATGCAATAAATATGCAAAATAAAAATATGGCGTGAATCTATACTGCAACAGGAACTTAAATCTATTTTTTGGTGATTTTTGGAATTTTAGAGATGCGTGCAATAAATAGGGAAAGCATACAAAATCACAAGGCCTGGCAGGAGCATAAATGCAAATACTTAAAGTTACGTGGAAAGCATTGCAATTTAACCAAAATATCACGCGCAAAACATGTGTTTTGCTGTTCACAGGGGTATATTTGCAAATAACAAAAACCGGCAGGACAGGAGTTCAAATAACCCACAAATATATTTAGATCACTACACATAGGGGTATAAATGCAAATATATAAAAGTTCGAAGTGCTTAGCACAAAATACCCAAAGTTACGTGTCCCCGTCACATGAGGTGACGTGGACAGGGACTAAAGTGTAAATCAAAGAAGTCACGGGTCCTAGTTGCAATCTTTACAAATATTTTACTCAGTAGTTGAAAGTTTAGGACTAATACGTAAATACAGAAAGCGTGGGGGTTGGATGCAAATCCCTCACAGCGCACGGTCGGATGGCTGATGACGATCCACTTATCCATGTGTCATGATCTGGTGACCCGATGGCACTTCGCACGGACGTCCAAGATTAGATGCCCACGAAGAGATCCGACGATGGAGGGTCTTGATGATCTGACGGCTCCTGTGCGTTCTAGACGATGCTCATGATCCAATGGCGGAGAGAGGTTCACGAAGAACACACTCCCCGACGAGCTTTGACGATCGATTCCGCCAACACACGGCCTCTCTGGCCCTAGAATCGAGGGCAAAAGGATCCTGGGGGCCTTCCGCATCGAACGACGGTCTCAACAGCGGCTGAGGGAGCTTGGCGTGGCACGACGAGGATAGAGTGCTGGGGAGGCTCTCCCTGGAGTATCGAGGCTCGATAGAGCTTCCTCTTTGGCTCTGACTTGCAGAGTTAGACGCACAAAAACTAGGCGGGGGCTACAGGGGTCCTCGGATGAAGAAATGGAGGTGATTCGTGACTCGGGCGTGGAGCTCCGGCGAAGGGCGGAGAAGGAGCTCAGGTGGCTCGATCTGAGCGAGATCGAGGTGGATGGAGGGGTGGAGCGGAGCGACGGAGCGATGAGGAATGAAATGGAGATGATCGTGGAGGCTGTAGGTGACAGATGAAGGCGGAGGGTGGAGGCGGAGCTCCGGCTCCACCGTGGGATCAAAGGATGATTCACGGAGAGGGGGATAATGAAACCTAAAACTATTACTAAGATAAGCTACCCTACAGATAAGCTACAAGAAAATGCAAGAAGAAAGGAGGAAGGCTCACCAGGGGGCGAATATGGCGACTTCGGGCATAGCTCCGGCGAGGGGCTGGATCGACCTCGATTCGACACCAAATGGTGCAAACCAAGGCTCCAATCGCTTCCTGCTGTCACCAGGAGTGCAATGGGCTAGGGGTTTACAAGCGAAAATGGAGGAAGAGGGATCAAATTCAAAATGGAGGTAGAGGGGGGTTTTTGAAGAATGGGCTCTGGCGTGACCTTTGATGCATGATCACAGGCGAACGGGGAAGATCTTGGAAGATCTAGTAGGCCGGCGTGGATCATGATGATACCGTGAACAACTTTCATGAAGGTACCCTCCCTCCTCGAGGAACGGATTTATGGTGAAAAAATCGAGAAGAGGAGGGTGTCGGGCATTCTGACAAGGGCACAGGTCTAAGACTGGAGAGTTGACTCGCGGGTCAACTTTCCAAGTCACCTGGTTGGTCCACGTGGACCAACCAGGAAAATACCTAAAAAAACTTATAAATTAGTTTAAAAATAGTAAATGAATTATTTAATTTTAGGTTATTTAATAAAAAAAATATTTGTTATTTTATATATATTTTTTTATGGTAATTTTTATTTTTTTCGAGATTAATAATTACAAGTTTCCATTTATACCCTTTATAGGTATATATATCTATATATTTAAGTATTTTATTTTTATTTTGTGCATATTATTTATTTATTTTTGTTTATTTTATAAATTTATAGAATCTTTTTATACACTGAAATATATTTTTATTTTATTTTTCTTAAGTGTTTTGTACACAAAAACACTTAATAAAATATAAGTATAAATTATACATGTATGTATATAGGTATTTTACCTATGTCTTTTATAAGTATTTCATTTTGTGTTTCTTTTGTATTTTTATTCTGATTTTAATGTAAAAATATACTATAAATAATATTTACAAGATTATAAAAATATAAAATTATGAAAATAAAGAATAATAAATAAATTGAATATTTTAATCTGCACTAGTATACAATAGGGGTCCAAGACTCAACTTTCAAACCGTCGCTCCGCCAAATGCGAAACCATCGCCATTAAATAGCTTATTTTAAATTATATACAATTAAAGGTGAGTTTGCTGCATTTGGAGTTTTTATTTGTAAGATACGGGTCTGGGAAATTGGGATTCTGGAATTTTATTCAGATCATAACTTTTTATCTGTACATTATTTTTTAGTCAAATCAATTTTGTATTTTTGTTTATTTAATTATCTACAACTTTCATGTTCAAAGTGTCTTTATTTGAGGTACAAAAAGTGGATCCAAAAATAGGTCCCAAAATGAATAAAGAATGAAGGAATTTATATTGTATTTTACCCTTTTCTCCCCCTACTTTGTTCCTTGTCGACCTATTCATCAAGATGCCTAGGTCTCGGGGTTTTGGGTCATAAAATATTTACAATATTTTATTCTTTTTCTTTTCTTTATTCTATAATTTTGGTTTTAAAAACCGTATTTTATACAATATTTACACCATGATGCATGAATGTTAAAATGCCTAAATTAAGCCTATTTACACGCATTTACTAGGGTTTTTGAGGGCAAAATGATAGAATAAAGATGATGAAATGTGGATTCATCATCCCTTTATACTTTACCTTTGCTAGTCCCTAGCAAACACTTATGCAATAAGTGCAAAAAAGAAAAACAAAGAAAAGAAAAAGAAGAAATGTGGATTGAATTTAATTATCAAACTTGTCTTCACAAAATCAAAGTTTGGAGCTTAAGTCGGACCTCTGAAATTTTAGTGTGGTCGAGATCTTAATGAGAATCGAAATTGAAATCCAACAGTCCCTGAGAATCCCAAAACTCTTCTCAAGTCTCCTCAATAGCCAGGTCAGAAACATTTCAACTCATACGCAAATCCTTACGACTATGAATCTGACTCATACAGTGTAAGTGATGGTAGCTCTTCCCAACTGAAATGACAAAGAGACTGACTTCTCCAACATGACAACCCAATGATTCCCCAATCCAACAACTCATTCCTCAAGGAGTAGGGTATTCCCTTCTAAGTTAAAGTGGCAACCAGCTCAAGAGGAGGGGGTGAAGAGAAGAATGGACAGTAGCCAGTGTAGCTACCTATCCTAGGATGCAAGAGCAGTGTAGTCAAGTCATCCAGCTGCAGGCTCACATGATTTGACTTTGAAGTACAAGATTGCTTATTTGACTATACAACATATGTACACTCCGGCAGGCATTTTTATTTTTGTACAGGCCTGTCCACTTTTTTTGGAGTTTTTTATTTATTTTTGAATACTATATACAACAGCATTTACATAGGGAGTTTTTCCTCTTGAGCCAGTAGACTATCCCTCTTTTGAAGCTTTATCGCAACCCACGATCTCCTATCCTCGAAACTCATCATCACTAGACGGGTTGGGGTGCACTTCCCTCTCTAGAGGAGGACAAGTGTTTCCACCTTTGTGCGTACCAAGCCGGCAAATCCAACCTCCTCATCACTCCAACTAAGTTGAGCCATGTGAAAGGTGTAAGTGTCCAAATTAGGTCATTATCAACAAGAGTCGTGCGTGTGCTCTGAAATACTCTACTTAAGCAGTCAAGATTCCATTGAACCCAAGTCCCGTGATCCTCAAAGAATTAAGTGAACTAGATCTGAAGTACCTCAAACCCAGTTCCTATAAGGTTCCTGTTATTAGGTAGATTTTAAGGCCAATCAAGCTCCAATCTCCGGATTTTACTAAGACTTGTTCAACTATCAAACTCAATCCGAAAAATGCGAATGCTATGCAATGTGATGCAGAAAATATTTTTGTGATGCAATTTTCAAAGATTTTGAATTTTTTATGGGTTTTTGAAAAGATGATGGTGCACATGTATTTTTTGTATTTTTCAAAAAGATTTTTCAAATGTTTTTGGATTTTAGTTTTGCAAATGTTTTTGGGATTTCTGAAAAAAAACAGGTTTTGGCTAAAAATTAGGTACAAATATTTACACGGGAGTGTATCTTATATATACAAGAAGTGGATTTTTAAGAATTTACAAGGGTAACTGGTCAATTTTATAAATATATAGTGAATTTTAGATGGGATGTATATCTTCCTCAAACTTATTTGACACAGGTTTTTCATATAATTTTTGAAAACTATAGTCAAAAATAATTTTGACAAATAGTTTTTGCAAACATGTACACACATTTGAAAATTATTTTTCAAAGGTTTTCCAAACAGTATAAATAGATTTTTCAAATATTTTCACAACTCTATTTCAAACCATTTGCAAATCATTTTTCAAACATTTTATTTCACACCAAGAAAATAATTTTACAATCAAAATATTTTTACAAAGGTTGAAAACATGTAACAAAATGTTTTCGAATAGTTTTTAAAAGATTTTTCACCAAGATTTTCAAACTATTTTTCAAACATTTTGCAAAAAACATTTTCTCCTGATTTATTAATCAGTAAATACACAAAAAATTTGTGAGGAATGATCAACATCTTTTTATTAAAGTTTTTAATGAATTTTAAAGAATTATTAGCCATATTTATTAGGAAAATACGAAAGTAGGAGTTATGGCTAAAGTATATACATAGTATATACGACCCCCCTATACTTAGCTTGAACTATGTCCTCATAGATCGGAGAGAAAAGAGAAGACATAACTCATACTAAGTATAGGCAAGTCTAAAGAATGAATAAATAAAGTAGTGAATGAATGAGAAGTTGACCGTCCCCCCTATACTTAGGATCAAATAATCCTAAGTATAGCAGACTGTACACAACGTAGGGAGGGTCAAGGGTGGGAATGAACAGATCGTACTCAGATTGTCTCCCCCTATACTTAAGGTAAGATAACCCTAAGTATAGATAAGAAGAGGAGACAATGGAGAGGATCAAAGAATGGAAAAGACTCGAGGTGCACACCCCCCTATACTTAGGACAAAGTACGTCCTAAGTATAGAAGACTGTCTACAAGGGGCAACACTTCTTGATAGATAAAGAGAATAGACGAGGAAAAAGAAGAAAAGAACAAAAGAACAAAAGAGATGAAGGTGGATATGAACACTCGGGATGTGCATCCCCCCTACACTTAGGATAAAGTACATCCTAAGTGTAGCAGTGATGAAAAGGATGACATCATGTCGGTAGAAGAAGATAAAAGAGACGGAAAAGAAGACAAGAAGAAAAGACGAAAAGTTATTCAAAAATGTTTTCCTTTGCTTGGCCTTCCTCTGCCACTTTGAAGATATCTGACTCATCCCTGTATATTACTTGAATCGAGTCAACGAAAGTCATGAATGTATCATGTTCGAGGTATGGCTTCAGAAGCTGTCCATTAACTACAAATGGTTGTGCGTCAGCTGACAGATTGGATATCAATACACTTCCGTTATTACGCACCTGGCTAACCATAAACGGCCCAGTCCATTTACTCTTCAATTTGCCTGGAAAGATCTTTAATTTCGCATCAAACAACCACACCTTCTGACCTGGATCGAAGGACTTGCGACGGATATGCTTGTCATGCCATGTTTTGACCTTCTCCTTGTACATCAGGATGTTGTCATATGCATAATCTCTGAATTCCAGTAATCTGTTTAGATCCAATTTTCGGTTCTTTCCTGCTTGCTTGGAATCCAAATTACAGATGTTGATGGCCCATAGAGATTTGTGGATTAATTCGACGGGCAGATGACATGGCTTGCCATACACAAGGCAGTAGGGAGACATTCCCAAGGGTGACTTGTACGATGTTCAATAAGCCCAAAGAACGGAATCAAGCAGTTGAGACCAGTTCTTGCGATCCGGACGCACAAGCTTCTGTAGAATTGTCTTGATCTCCCTGTTTGAACATTCAGCTAAGCCATTGGATTGCGGGTGGTAGGGTGAAGCAACACGATGTTCAATGCAGAATTCTTGGGTCAGCTTCTTCATCTCTCTTTTTATGAAATGACTACCCCCTTCAGATATGAGAATCTTGGGAATCCCGGACTGTGCTATGATGTGATCTCTCAAGAATCGACAGATAGTCCTACTGTCGGCGGTTCGGGTGGGGATAGCCTCCACCCAGCGACTTACATAGTCGACAGCGAGCAGAATATATTCATAACCCTGGCTGTTGGGAAATGGGCCCATAAAGTCGATGCCCCATGCGTCGAAGATGTCTGATATCTGAATGTATTTCAGAGGCATCGTGTCTCTCATTCCTTTGGTTCTGCTCATCTTCTGACAATCAGTGCAGCATTTGATATAATCATCTACATCTTTGAATAGTGAAGGCCACCAGAGGCCACTCTGAAGAATTTTGCTGCTGTTCGTTTGCCCGAATGATGTCCTCTAGAATCTTGGTCATGACATAAGGCGAGGACACTTGGAACTTCCTCCTAAGGAATGCACCTTCTCCAGATACCATCTGCCCCCTCACGAAATAAATAAAGATCCTCCCACTGATAGAAATGGATTTGAGACAAGAATCTATCTATTTTCAACTTAGGCCAATCCTGTGGGATTTTCTTGGTCACCAGATAATTCACAATGTCTGCATACCAAGGAAGCGAGGTGACTGACAGAATTGCCTCGTCTGGAAAGGTCTCTGTGATTGGCTGCAGGTTCAACTCAGGAGATTCCGGCTCAGGAAGCCTTGATAGATGATCGGCCACCACATTCTTTACCCCAGGTTTATCTTTAATTTCCAAGTCAAATTCCTGCAGGAGAAGGATCCACCGAATGAGATGTGGTTTGGCATCCTTCTTCTGCTGTAAGTACCGGATGGCCGAATGATCAATGTATACGATTACTTTGGATCCAAGGAGGTAGGATCTGAACTTTTCCAAGGCAAAAACTACCGCTAGCAGCTCCTTTTTAGTGATAGTGTAGTTTCTCTAGGCTTCATCGAGCGTTCGACTAGCGTAGTGAATCGCAAACGGTACATTATCTTTTCTCTGTCCAAGTACAACACCAATGGCATAATCTGACGCATCGATCATTATCTCGAAAGGCTGAGTCCAAATCCGTGGCTGTAAGATAGGAGCTTGTGTGATGAGTTCCTTCAGCTGATTAAAGGCAAGGAGCACATGGTCATCTACAATGAATTCATTCTCCTTGCCTAGCAATTCAGTCAACGGCCTAGCCAGTTTGCTGAAATCTTTAATGAATCGTCGGTAAAAACCGACATGGCCCAAGAATGACCTAACTTGTTTGATGGTTGTAGGTGGCTCAAGTTTGGAAATTACCTCCACCTTGGTTGGGTCAGCCTCCATACCACGTTTAGAAACTACGTGACCTAGCACGATTCCTTCGGTCACCATGAAGTTGCTCTTCTCCCATGAGAGCACAAGATTTACTTCGAAGCACCTCCGCAAAACTCGGTCTAAATATTCCAGACATTGATCGAATGAATTCCCATAGATCGAAAAATCGTCCATAAAGACCTCGAGAAAGTTTCCCACCATATCGGCAAAAACTGCAAGCATACACCTTTGAAATGTGGTTGGGGTGTTGCAAAGCCCGAACGGCATCCGTCTGAAGGCATATGTACCAAAAGGACAGGTGAACGTGGTCTTTTCTTGGTCTTCAGGAGCAATAGCAACTTGATTGTATCCAGAGTACCCATCCAAGAAGCAGAAGTATTCCTTCGCAGCCAATCTCACCAAGATCTGGTTGATGAAGGGCAGAGGGAAGTGGTCGTTCTTGGTGGCAAGGTTAAGTCTTCTGTAGTCCATGTACACTTGCCACGAAGTGGGTACCCTGGTTGCGATATCCTCTCCTTCGTCATTCTTCACAATGGTGATCCCTGATTTCTTTGGCACAACATGCATAGGGCTCACCCATTTGCTGTCGGAGATGGGATAAATGAATCCCGCATCACACCATTTCTGAATCTCTTTCATAAAAACCTCACACAGATTAGGATTTAATCTTCTCTGATGTTCTTGAGAGGACTTGCAATCTTTTTCCAGAAAAATGCGATGTGAGCACAATGATGGATTGATCCCATGGAGATCCGAAGTTCGCCAAACTATTGCCTTGCGGTTGCGTTCAAGAACCTCCATCAAACGGGATTCTTGGTTTTCGATAAGATGTGCATTGATAATGACCAGGTACATATTCAATTCTCTCGTATGTTTCATGTTGGAGGGCAAGGGTTTCAACTCTGGCGGAGTCTGAGCTGCTTCCGAGGTGACCTCAGCTATTAATGTAGGTGGCGATTCTTTCATCTATTCGGTGTCCACCATACTCTGTTCTACCTCTTCTCTCAAATCTTGACAGAACGTCTCGATGATTTCCTCTTCATCACAAGATTCTTCAACAATTTGCTCTTGGTTCTGAAGGCACAACACCTCCACGGTAGTCTCATTCAACACATCGGCGAGTTACTCATCCTGATTGATAAGGGGGAATTCAACTGCGGTATCCACTCCCTCCTCGTGGCAGAGGAGTTCATGGATCTCATTGTCATCCAAGAATAAGTTGGTGTCTTGAATTTCTGCTAGAAAGTTGCAGTCGTCAGAATACTCAATCACCCTTGCACATGAAGCAGATGTTCGTTCGGCTAGTGCTCCCTCATGCAGGGTCTCCACTCTGATTGTTTCACTTCCAGCGCCAAAACTGATTACTCCTGTCCCATAGTTCACTACTGCATTAGATGTCCATAGGAATGGTCTTCCAAGTATGATTGGGATAAGGAGTAATGTAGCGGGGACGTCCATATCTAGCACCACAAAATCGCCAGGGAACTGCTTTCCCTGAACCGTAACTATCACGTCCTCCAACAGGCCCCTAGGCCGCTTAACTGACTTGTCTGCGAACTGTAGAATCATTTTGTAGGC
Organism: Ottelia alismoides; assembly: GCA_037367405.1. Classification (NCBI taxonomy): domain Eukaryota; kingdom Viridiplantae; phylum Streptophyta; class Magnoliopsida; order Alismatales; family Hydrocharitaceae; genus Ottelia; species Ottelia alismoides. The sequence continues at coordinate 118,229 of JAZKJV010006302.1, read as the reverse complement.
TTGAGCGGTCCTAGCCTGAATTCCGTAAGGAGTGAAGCTGGCATAGGGTTGACGGAAGACCCGCTGTCGAGAAGTGTTCGTTCAATCTCCTGATTAAACATCTGACAACGCACAAGAGGTGCTCCCATATCTGGCTTTTTATCTGGGAGGTTGCCGTTGGCATTAACTGTGGCCATTGTGAGGATACGCTTTTTGGCCTTTCCACCTTTGCTTCTGGAGTTATAGGGGTGTGGCCTGCGCTTGGTTGGGCATGCCTCTTTCAATCCTTTCTTTACAGCTGGCATGTACTCAAGAGCTTTCATCAATGACATGTTTAATACCAAATTCTAAATGATTTCAATGATAGCAGGATTAGACAAAGCATTTTTCAAATTTTTCATTTTTTTCTATTTTTTCATTGCTTCTAGGAAAGGAATATTTACAAACTCTTCACCAATGTCATTCAAAATATTGTTCGTATTGTTGTTTACAGGTAGATGGCAAAAAGGAATAGAATCATCTACAAGATGTGGACCACAAATGATAGGCTCGGCTTCAGGTGCTAGCGTTGGACTCGCTGCAGGTGCAAGATTCCTTCTTTCTGTGGCTGGCTCTGTAGTAGGTGCAGACGTCTCCAATGATGGCCTATCTCCACCGAGGTCGCTGCTATCTTTTTGTGTTTTGTGGTTTTCTTCAATTTTTTGTGATTTTCTAGGTGATGGTACTGATCCCAAAATACTTCCTGGCCTTGGTGTTGGCTTGGCTGACGATTCACCGTCAGATGCAAGATGCTTTCCCATCACAGTAGCTGATGGCTGGAGTGTCCTACCGCTCCTGAGAGCAACATCATTAGATAAAAAATAATTTAATTTACCTGAACCGGGCTGGACACTACCGACTACCTGCTCCTTGCGTCGGAAATTGTTCGGGTTGGCCTCGACTTGAGCAGGGATGGCTGTTTTCGCAGCCGTCAAGTCGTCGATCTTCTGGTTCATCTCAGCCATATTCTTCATTAACTGTTCTAAGCAGGCCAGGGCTGGATTAACCGGCACAATCTCAGAAGAATCCCCCTGCTGGGGCCTAGAGTGCTGGTATGACGGCTGAGATTGTGACTGGTAACCCTGAGAGAATTGGTGAGGAGGAGGGTTGGAGGAATACTGCGAGTTCTGGTGATATGTAGCAGTCGGTTGCTGATGATACCCTTGTCCGCGGTATCCAGACTGCTGAGGAAGATGCTGGTAATTCTTCCTCCATGTGTTGCCTTGAGACAGAGGCTGGTACTGATATGAGGGCTGGAAGGGTCTTCCACCCTGCTTCTGCTGGAGATAGGGCATGTTGCCCATGTTCTGACCCTGAGGGTGTCCTTGAGGATGGGTCAGTTGCGCTTCATTACTCCATACACCGTTGATTTCCTGGATCATCGGCGTGGGTGGAGAGAACTGCTCGGAGTAGGCTGGCTGGGACTCAGGTTGATATACAACCATCTGTGTCTGAGGCTGCGGGGGCTGCTCCAGAACCTACATGTAATACACGTGCTGAACATGTTGGGGCTGCGGTGGAGTAGGCTGAGAGTTCTGCTGCATTGTAGGCTCCTTCTTCTCAGCATTCGGCTCAGCAGAAGTAGACACAACATTACACATGTTGGCATTCAACGCACGAACGAGCTGCTCCAGCTGCTGGGAAATCAAATCGAGCTTTTCTAAGCCCTGGGTCCTCTTCTCAATGACTGATAATTTCTCGAGGTCCTGCAACCTCTTCTCAATGATATCCACCTTAGACAGGTGGCTCCCAATGATGCTCAAGTTGGAGCTCTCATCCTTGTCCTCGGTGTGAGAAGCCATGTTCACTGGCTTGCTGACGGCAGTTGACACCTTCATGTAGATTCGAGATAAGGATTGCGCGGCTTCTCCTTCAGCCATCTCCTCGAAGACATTCCATACCACATTCTCGTCCTTGTTGAATGGGAGCCGCCGCAAGCGGCATCGACAAGTCTTTGGCTCTCAAGTGTGAGCCCACCAAAGAAGTGTTGTACAAGGCTGGTCTTTGGAATTTCGTGGTGGGGACACTTCTCCTGGAGATCCTTGAATCTCTCCCATGCCTCATGGATGGTTTTGTGTGGCTGCTGGCAAAAACTGGAGATACGGGCACACATCTGATTCAATTGCCCGAGAGGATAGAACTTATGGAGAAATGCAGACTTCAGCTCCTCCCAGGTCGTGACTACCTTCCCTAGATGGTCGACCCAATATAGGGCCTTATCTTGCAGGATGAAGGGAAAGGTGGTCATCTTGACTAGCTCCACAGGAATTCCAGGGTAATGAGCGGTAGCACAAATGCGGCCAAACTTCTTGAGGTGAATATAAGGCTCCTTAGTGGTATTCCCATGGAATGTGGGAAGTAGAGACAGAAACTACGGCTTTATCTCAAAGTGGGCATGAATACGTGGAATCTGGATCCACTCAGTGATGTGACCCGCTCCTGGATTATATGTCTCCTTCAGCGTAGGCTTCGGCTGCGGTGGGTCTGCTTCCGCTCGATCAAAGTCTGGTCCTCCCACTGAGAACTCAACTCTAACCTCTTCGAAGTTGATCTCTTGATTTGGATCATCCTCCCGTCGGCCATCTCTTGCATCGGCCCTCCTCCTCAGATCATTCAACATATCTTGGAAGGTGGTCTGGGCTGGAGCTTGATTAGTCAATTGCTGCTGAATGGCTTGGATGGAAGCCAGCAACTAATTGTTAACCTCATTCTGCGTGGTATACTGCCCTTCCCCCTGATCAGCTTCAGCTTCTGGTTGGGGCTGTGGTCCCTTTCCTCTTCCACCGTCCATCTCAGATTCTTCTTGACTTGTTGGCTCGGGATCGGGCTCTGGATCTGCACATGGAAGAATGCCCCGATCAGTCTGAATTGCAGCACCAGGTGTAGAGAAGAATTCTGTGTTAAGGTCAACACAGAATTTTGTTAAGGATGGCGATGTGTAAGGAGTGAAATCAATGGCCATCCAAAACGGACAGAGTTTGGGATAGGAGTGATCCCGGTTTAATAAAGAAGACGACGTGTCTGGAGATTGGTTCACGGAGTCTGAACCGGGTTCTCGGGAATCACCCCGAATTATTAGAGAGGGCGAGCGGATGGAACCGATGTGGGTGTCGACGGAGTCTCGAGTAAACTGTCCATTCGTCGCCATCTCGAAGATCAAGAGGAAGATCGATGTGGATGAAAGATATGGGGGTCAACAAGAAACAAATGGAACGTAAAATAGTAGAAGGCTCACAATGAGCAAGGGTCAAACGGAAAGAGAGCAAAAATGGCGCAACGGCGCGATGTTTTTGATCTTGACCTTAACTTGACTAATCAATCAATCCCAAAGCAATGGATTCACCAACTCGGCCCGTGAAGCCGTGAAGGTTCGGCAATTATCTTTGTGAGTTTTAGATTTACTTTTCAGGAAATTATCTTGTCATGAGTCCTTAGAGCGCTACGCCTATAGGAGAGGGAGTACTGCCAGAAAAGTATCCCGTACTTGTCCTCCTCATGTGTAACCTGTAGTCTGCACTTTTTATGGTCCTTGTAACCCTTCCTGGATCCCTACTTAGCGAAAGAAATAGAGAGAGGAAGCCAATAGTCGAATCCGATACTTCGGAACTCGCTCGCAACAGAATCACCCTTGAGCGTGCAAGAACCTACTCGGACGCAAGACTATGAGACAGACACCCCCATGAAGGCGTGTCCTATGCTCGATACTTCAGACAAGGTTAGTGCTCTACACAATAGAGAGTCACTATTGTTGACCAAGCCTTACTTGTCTACGTACGATAGAACCGCCAATACCTCGGAAATCCAAGAGATACACAAGGCATCCACAGACTGGGTTTTGGGCACTAATCCTTACGACTTTGCTCACCTCACTTGGAAGGAAACCTTGCCATGCAACCTGAAGACAAATGAGGGCTTTGCTCACCCCAAGGAAATGAGTCCAATTAATTAATTTTATTAAGGTCAATTATTTTTAGTAGTCCCCTTTTTCTTTTTCTTTTTTTGTGTTATCACTTGTTTTGAGTAAATTCAATACAAGCGCCTAATGTTTTTGTGTTTTCTTTGATTCCTATTTGTTCCAAAAATAGAGGGAGAAGAGTCGGAAAAGCCAATGCAAGTTGGCACTAAGATGGAAATCTCACCTTAGTGCCTAAATGATGGATGCTAAGATAGAAGACTTACAGTGACTCCCAGCTCTCTCCATGCGGGATGCAAAACAGGAATTTGTAAACCTATACTATATGCCGATATGCACACCGAAATCGTCCTAAGCAGGCAATTGCTAGCGTGAAGAATCACAAGTCGGTTATCGATCTTCAATCCAGGAGTCCGGTCTAGGCTCACCCCTCCACTTCTCGACACATCGAGTTCAGGAGCAGCGCTTGACAGGGTGGGCTCGCGGCACGTAGGCTTGAAGATGATGAGGCGACTGTTTAATTTAAACTAAGTCCGAAATGCACTATAGGTACATGCAATGGTTATTAGGGTGTTTGGACCTAATTTACTCGATCAAGCAAGCTTAAAAACCTAAGGGCTCATTCCACAAAAGAAAGGAAAAATAAAACAAAACCAGAAAATGACAGGCGGTAAAAGGCGTCAAAACTACGGTGAGCCCCCAAGTGAACAAACACTTGAAAATTGGGCCTGAGTGTCCAAAGTTTAGGGTACCTGTATTATTACAATTAAATCGAATGTCTCTCACACAAAAGACTAAAAAAACTAACTATCCTCACTTTCTCTCTCAAGTTCTCCTGCTCTTTCCTGCAGGCTAGGGTAGAATAGCCGGATCCTCCTCCCAAGGCTGCTCAGGATCCCCTAGGCAATCCTCCTCGGTTAGTGGTCCCTCGCAAGAAAACAATAAAGATATGTCCAATAGTTCACAACAAATTATACAATAAAAACAGATGATCAAAAATGTCTAAGCAGGTAAAGGACACAAGTCTACTCTACAAGCCAATGCTCCCTGGCAACGGCGCCATTTGAAAAATGATAAAAGCGAGAGCCACTAAATAGTGGTCTGACAAAACAGACTCACTGTCGTTGGGGCGACTACTCAAGCCCTTCACGTTCGTCAACAATTAACCCACACAATTAATTAAACAATCAATAGCAAGGATCAAGATTTATTATTCCCTACTAAAAATGTACAATGGCAAGCAAGTAGGGGTCGAACACAGGAAACAAGGGTGTAGAGTGTAGACAAAAAGTCAAGGCGTATGTCTAATGAACTACTTAGCCAATATGGATTTTTTGTGGGTTTTTAATTCTTTTAAAAATTTTTATCATCTTTTTAATTTTTAATTTTTTATTTTAATTTTCTGATTTTATATTTTTCTTTTCATATTTTATATTTTTTTATTAAATAGAATAGATAAATAATATAAGAAAAGAGGTGCTTAGATATTTATAAAAATGAGGAAAATGCTCAAAAATTAGGACATAAAATGTTTTTGATCTTTTTATATTTTCTACTTTTTTGTGATTTTTGGGAATTTTTCTGAATATTTTTGGTATTTTTAAGGGTCAAAACACAAATAAACAGTGAACTAACCTACTGGCCAAAATTAAGATGAGGATAAAAATTATCAAACAGTATCCAAAGTTCCTAAAATTAATTTTAAAATAAAGGCAATAAAATAAGGAAATCACAAAAACTAAGTTTATATTTTTAGAATTTTCTAGAATTTTTTAGATTTTTATGAAGTTTTTAGGAGTTTTTTAATTTTTAAGGTTTTTGTTTTGATATTTTTAATGATTTTTGGATTGACATTAAAATATGATAATACAAGCAAAATATAATTTTCTTTGGAATTTTTCAAAATGTTTTTATAACTTTTATGGATTTTCTAATGCAAACAGTGCTGAAAAAGCAAGTTTTTGATTTTTAATAAATACTAATGCAATAAATATGCAAAATAAAAATATGGCGTGAATCTATACTGCAAGAAGAACTTAAGTCTATTTTTTGGTGATTTTTGGAAATTTAAAGATGCGTGCAATAAATAGGGAAAGCATACAAAAACACAAGACCTGGTAGGGGCATAAATGCAAATACTAAAAGTTACGTGGAAAGCATTGCAATTTCACTAAAATGTCACGCGCAAAACACGTCTTCTGCTGTTCATAGAGGTATATTTGTAAATAACAAAAACCGGTAGGACAGGAGTGCAAATAACCCACAAATATATTTAAATCATTACGCACAGGGTTATAAATGCAAATACATAAAAGTTCGAAGTGCTTAGAGCAAAATACCCAAAGTCACGTGTCCCCGTCACATCAGGTGACGTGGACAGGGACTAAAGTGTAAATCAAAGAAGTCACAGGTCCTAGTTGCAATCTTTACAAATATTTTACTCAGCAGTTGAAAGTCTTAGGACTAATACGTAAATACAAAAAGCGCGGCAATTGGATGAAAAATACCCCTCGCAGCGCGCGATCGGATGGCTGATGAAAATCCACTTATCCACATGTCTTATCTGGTTACCCGATGGCGCTTCGCACGGACGTACAAGATAGATCCCCACGAAGTGATCCGACGGTGGAGGGTCTTGATGATCTGATGGCTCCTGTGCGTTTTGAACGATGCCCCTGATCCAATGGCGGAGAGAGGTACACGAAGAATATACTCCCCAGCGAGCTTTGACGATCGATTCCGGCCGACACATGGCCTCTCCAACCCTAGGATCGAGGGCAAAAGGATCCTGGGGCCCTTCCGCGTCGAACGGCGGTCTCAGCAGCGGCTGAGGGAGCTTGGCGTGGCACGACGAGGATGGAGAGCTGGGGAGGCGCTCCCTGGAGTATCTAGGCTCGATAGATTCTCCTCTTTGGCTCTGACCTGCAGAGTTAGATGCACAAAACCCGGGCGGGGGCTACAGGGGTCCTCGGATGAAGAAATGGAGGTGATTCGTGACTCGAGCGTGGAGCTCCGGCGAAGGGCGGAGAAGGAGCTCAGGTGGCTCGATCTAAGCGAGATCGAGGTGTATGGAGGGGTGGAGTGGAGCGACGGAGCGACGAGGAATGAAATGGAGATGATCGTGGAGGTTGTAGGTGACGGATAAAGGCAGAGGGTGGAGGCGGAGCTCTGGCTCCGCCGTGGGATCAAAGGATGATTCACGACGAGGGGGTTAACGAAACCTAAAACTGTTACTAAGCTAAGCTACCCTACATATAAGCTACAAGAAAATGCAAGAAGAAAGGAGGAAGGCTCACCGGGGGGTGATGATGGCGACTTCGGGTAGAGCTCTGGCGAGGGGCTGGATCGACCTCGATTTGACACCAAATGGCGCAAACCCAAGCTCGAATCGCTTCTTGCTGTCACCAGGAGTGCAATGGGCTAGGGGTTTACAAGCGAAAATTGAGGAAGATGGATCAAATTCAAAATGGAGGTCGAGGGGGTTTTTTTGAAGAATTGGCTCTGGCGTGATCTTCGATGCATGATCATGGGCAAAGGGGGAAGATCTTGCAAGATCTAATAGGCCAGCGTGGGTCATGATGACACCGTGAACAACTTTCATGAAGGTGCCCTCCCTCCTCGAGCAACGGGTTCATGGCGAAAAAGTCGAGAAGAGGAGGGTGTCGGGCGTTCTGACAAGGGCACATGGCTAAGACTGGAGAGTTGACCCGCGGGTCAACTTTCCAAGTCACCTGGTCGGTCCACGTGGACCAACCAGGAAAATCCCTAAAAAAATTATAAATTAGTTTAAAAATAGTAAATGAATTATTTAATTTTAGGTTATTTAATAAAAAAATATTTGTTATTTTATATATTATTTTATGGTAAATTTTATTTATTTTTTCGAGATTAATAATTACAAGTTTCCATTTATACCCTTTATAGGTATATATATCTATATATTTAATTATTTTATTTTTATTTTGTGCATTTTATTTATTTATTTTTGTTTATTTTATAAATTTATAGAGTCTTTTTATACACTAAAATATATTTTTATTTTATTTTTCTGAAGTGTTAAGTACACTTAATAAAATATAAGTATAAATTATACAGGTATGTATATAGGTATTTTACCTATGTCTTTTATAAGTATTTCATTTTGTGTTTCTTTTGTATTTTTATTCTGATTTTAATGTACAAATATACTATAAATAATATTTACAAGATTATAAAAATATAAAATTATGAAAATCAATAATAATAATAAATAAATTGAATATTTTAATCTGTACTAATATACAATAGGGGTACAAAACACAACTTTCAAACCGTAGCTCCGGCAAATGCGAAACCACCGCCATTAAATAGCTTATTTTAAATTATATACAATTAAAGGTGAGTTTGCTGCATTTGGAGTTTTTATTTGTAAGATACGGGTCTGAGAAGTTGGGATTCTGGAATTTTATTCAGATTATAACTTTTTATCTGTACATTATTTTTGAGTGAAATCAATTTTGTATTTTTGTTTATTTAATTATCTACATATTTCATGTTCAAAGTGTCTTTATTTGAGGTATAAAAAGTGGAACCAAAAATAGGTCCCAAAATGAATAAAGAATGAAGGAATTTATATTGTATTTTCCCCTTATCTCCCCCTACTTTGTTCCTTGTCGACCTATTCATCAAGATGCCTAGGTCTCGGGGTTTTGGGTCATAAGATATTTACAATATTTTATTCTTTTTCTTTTCTTTTCTTTATTCTATAATTTTGGTTTTAAAAACCGCATTTTATACAATATTTACACCATGATGCATGAATGTTAAAATGCCTAAATTAAGCCTATTTACACGCATTTACTAGGGTTTTTGAGGCCAAAATGATAGAATAAAGATGATGAAATGTGGACTCATCAATAGGGTGAGATTTTTTATTATTCTTTTGATTCTTTTTATCTCTGTTTTTCTTCCTATACTTAGGGATATTTTACCCTAAGTATAGGGGAGGTAGACCCTGTACATCCTGACCCTCGATTTTCCCTTTATGTACAGTCTGCTATACATAGGATTACTTGACCCTAAGTATAGGGGCATCACCAATTCCTATTCATTTCCATTTTTTGATTCATCATTGTAATATAGACTTTTTTCACTTCCCTATACGAAGCACGAGTTATGTCTTCTTCATCGCTCTTTGATTACTCTGAGGACATCGTTCGAGCTAAGTATAAGGGGGTGTCGTATATATTATATATATACTTTAGCCATAACTTGTACTCTGTGTGAGTGTGTTAATAAATAAAATGGCTAAATTCATTATCAAAAATTCACAAAAACGTAAACAGTTTTCTTGTACATAAAATTCTTTCTTGCACATACATAGATATTTATAAAAACTATTTTTGTACAAAGGTTTGTAAAAATGTTTTTCTTGTAAAGTGTTTATAAATATTTTTGTATTATGTATATAATACAAAATTTTTGTAAAATGTTTGAAAAATGAAAGTTTGCAAAAACCCTTGTGTAAATGTTTGTAAATAGTTTGAAAAACTTCTGCTTTCATGCATGCATTCAAACATTTTCAAAAATTTTACACATTTTCAAAAAACTTTGCATAAAAAGATTGTTGTAAATATTTGTACATTCTTCTGAATCATAGTTGACATGTAAACTAGTCTATAATTAAACTAGAAATGGAGCTTTGTTAAGACCTTAATCCACTAATACTTAGAGGAACCTTGTAGGGTTCGGGGTTAAGACTTTTCAGGTCCATTGGTGACTTAATTCTTTGAATCCACCAGGCTATGTTCACATGTCATCTTGATGTGCCTAAGTAGAACACTTAACAATGCACACATGACTCTCACAGACAATGGCTTTACTTGCACCAGCACCTTACACATAGCTCTCTACGGATGACGTGATGAGGAGGCAGTTTCCTTTGGCTTGGGGTAGCATACGAGGGTAGTACTTATAGGCGGAACCCCCGTCTCCCTTTAGGGAGGGAAGTACATCTCAACTTGGTCTGGCGGTGTTGAGGTCTAAATACAGGAGTTGTCGGTTGCAATAATGCTTCAAAATAGGGATAGTATACCAGATCAAGAGGAAAACGTCCTTATGTATATATATTGCACCATGTAGATACGTTGTACATATGCACATCCAAAAAAATGTGCAATAGAAAACTCCAAAAAAATGAACATGCCTGATTGAAAATAAAATGCATGCCGGAGTGTATATAGTCAAATAAAGCAAAGCTTATGTTACATCTCCTCATCTCATGAATCTTGCAGTGGGGGACTTAGCTACATTGGTTGGCCTCCCAAGGATATATGGCTTCAATGGTCATGGTCCATTCTCTCCTTTTCCCTCTTCTTGAGCCGACTGTACTTGAACATAGAAGTGAATACCACGCTCCTCGAGGAAAGAGTTGTTGGAATAGGGCATTAAAGTTACCATGTTAAGGGGGGCTGCTTCTTTGTCATTTCTGAGGTGGGGAGCTACATATCACTTACAAAATACAAGAAAAGATTCATGGTCATTAGAGATTGTGTATATAGACCTGTTCTGATATGAATTATTAAGGATTCTTGACCATAGATTGGTGGAACTTAGAGGCTGTTGAGTTTTAAACTTAAGTCCAAATAAGGTTCCGACAAAACTAATAATACAAAGGTTTGACTGAGCTCCACACTTCAATTTAGTGATGACAAGCTTAATAATCAACCTTGATTCTCCTTCTTTTTCTTTTCTTTCATTTTTCACTTCTTTTTCAACTAAGTGTTTGTTAAGGGACTAGCAAATTCAAAGTATAGGGGGTAATGAATCCCTAATTGTCACTCTTTATTCTTTTATTTTAGCTATTTATCTTGGTAAAGCATCATGTAAATATGTGTAAATACAATAAGTTAGCATTTAGCATGCATGTGTTAACATTGTATAATTAGCATGTATTTATGCAAAAATAAAATAATAAAGGAAAAGAGAAAGGAAGGAGGTATTTAGAATAAATACAGAGTGGTCTGAATCACAAGAGAAGGTCAGGCCTTAACCTGATCATCAAAGAAAATAAGTAGAGAGAGATAGGGCTTACTCTATCTTGTACATATTACCCACAAATGTAAATAATTATTTTTGATAAAATAAAAGTAAAATTTTCTTTCTATCTCCTTGTATATAACCCTAAAAATAAAACAAAAATCAGAAAAATAAAAATAAAAATAAAATCCTCTCTCACTTGTACAAAATACATGTATATATGTCTCACTTCCTATTTATTCTATACATGTAAATATATCGTAAATAAAATAAAGATTATTTTGTAATCCTAAAAATATATTGAATATAAATAAAATATAAAATTAGGGTATTTGTCTAAAAATAACAGAATAAAATACTTGTGCATAACACATAGGTATATTATAACTGGGTCGAATCTCGCCGAAGATGATAACCATGGGCTGTCACAACCGGGTTTTTATTCTCGATGCGGTCGGCGGATGAGAGACGAGAGGTGGCAGCGTGGTTCCTTAAATATGTTGGGAGGTGGCCGGTGATGGAAATCGAGGAGCGGTGAAATCTTGGCGAAGAGAAAGATCTGGGATTGATATGAAAGGGAATTAGAGATATGGTGTGGCGGTGGAGGTAGTTGGCGGAGTAGGGGATTCGCGGAGGAGGTCGATGCCAGATTAGGAAAGGACTCGGAGGAGGAAGACGAGCCCTGGCCATCCGATCGGCCGTGATCGGGCGGCCATAGGGGCTCCATGTGGCGAGCTGGGGTATTAAGGGCGAAGGACACGTGCGACGCACGTGCTTTTTTTATTTATTTTTATTTTTTATTTTTTCATTGTTATTTTTATATATAAAAATGATATATGAAAAGGCAAAAAATGGCTGACACGTGGCAGCACCAGGTGCTGCCACGTGTCAGCACCCGAAAATTCGAATATATATATATATATATATATATTGTAAAATTGAAAACAAATAGTAAACGACCTCGGATCAAAAAAATTTCTTCATGAAAATTGCTCGTCTTGATGAGATATACAATTTTCATGAAGACACGAAAACCAAAATTGATCAAATGTACAGAGTGATTTTTTGGGGTATCCCATGTACATAGAATACCTTGATTCTTTGGGTTTTATAATTTTTATGTCATTTTTTAAATTAAAAAAATATGGAAAAATATGGTAAAATCATAGATAAATATTTACACATTAATATAATACTTTTTATTTTTATTAATTGATAAAATATGTATATAAAATAATATCAAAAAGTGCTAATATAAAATAAACAAAAGAGGCCCAAAACCCAACTTTCACATATGAGCTCTGAATCACTTGAACTTAGTCTTGTTTTGAAGGTAATTGAACGTACATTAGTTCAAAAGTAAGTAGGATTAAAGCGGAAACTGGATGAGGAAGATATGAGGTTTTTAGTCTGGAAATCCTGAAACTAGGGTTTGGGTTTTTGGTCCACTTATTTGGGTTAGTTAATTTTTTGTATTTTTCCTTTATTCTTGTTAGTGATATATACACAATGGAGGTGGTTTTGGTTTATTCGGTGTTAGCATGAATGAGTTTAAAAATTGAGGAAGTTAGGCTATTTAGAGGTCAATTTTAGCTTGGATTTTTGGCTTCTTATTTGGTGCTGAAATTTGTGCTAAAAATGCAATTCTTATGAAAACATGCACGAATGCAAATTATGCAAAAATAGATGCGGAAATACTGTTGATTTTGAGAGATTAGAGCTTAAAAAATGAGACTTAGAGTGACGAATCCGAGATTCATCAAAGAGTCATCCCCTCATTGTTTGGTTTGTTTGCGCGAGAGAGTGACCTGCACACTATGCTAGAGCCACACCTGAACTCTCTTTAGACTACTAGTCTTGGGGTTGGTCGTTCTCCAGTGAGGATCTCTCCGGTATCCGGTAATGCAGGTTGCGACGTCCTTAGTAGAGCAAGTTCATCGGGTAGCCGGTAAACAGTCCGCAACTTGTAGTGGCTGGGAAAGATCTAGCTTTGGGATTGAGCCATTCTCTTGGGATCATCGGGTACCTAACAACTCGCTTAATCACCTTGTTAGATTGAACTATCACCTAAATAAAATTGAGAAGATAAACGACAGAACCCTTATGCTAATCAGCTCATCTTTAAGTAGGTGAATTGGGGCATTAATTGATTGATCTTGTTTGTTTACAGATCCCATTTGCACTCCTTCTAGATCACGATGATGGGTCGGAGGTCCCTTAGGCTGCCAACCGCTTCCAAGCACTCCGACTCACTCATCTAGATAGGTTTTGGAGAGCTTGGACCAGCTCTCTGAAACCGAGTTCGATTCTGCCCTGTACCCCTCGATCACCCTTCTTCCAGTCCTGAGGTTCCCAAGGAGAGACCAACACAGATATTTATTCATTTGACGACATCTGAGTTCGAGTCTTTTGCCTTTGCAAAGACCTAACATATGGCCAGCAACGAGGGAGACACCGATGGGCAACCCTAGAGTGCCACATATATTCTAGATTAGGGTGCCATCAACAAAATCTTGTTAGCCTCCCTAGAGATGATGCAACGTCGTATCAGATCAAGGACCTTTTATGATTGAGGCCAGTCAAGAGTTAGAGCAGATGCAAGCTAACAGAGAGAAGCAACAACGAGCAGCCGGTAGAGATATCCCTGTAGGTGAAGGAGGAGCGGGAGGCCAACCAGAAGAGTTGGAGGAGCAGTAAGAGCCAGCCTGGCAGCCTCAATCGATGAGATAGTTGAACAACCATGGTGTAACTCTTACACACCATTGGATCCAGTTGCCAGCAATTCTGGGTAACTTCAAACTTCCTCCCCAGACCATTCAGCTCTTCCCCAAGTTCCATGGGATCGCCACTGAGGAGCCGCACCTACATCTACAAGAATTTGAGATGATCTGCAGCACTGTCTACGATCGATTCATGTACGAGGACACCATTAAGATGATGTCACTCCATTTCTCCCTGGTAGACAGAGCAACCTATTGGCTGAAGCATTTTGGGAGATACATCACTTCGTGGGAGCAGCTTCGGATCGAGTACTTGAATAAGTACTATCCACTCGGCTGGACGAATGCAGCATGAGATCTGATCAACAACTTCTCCATGATTCCCAACGAACAGTTCCATGAGGCGTGGGATCGATTCCGTGAGCTCATCGACCGGTGTCCACATCATGATATCTTTAAGTCCAACCTATCATAGAGTTTCTTTTTTGGGCTAACACCGAAGCTGTAAGGGCTAGTAAAAACTTCTTGTGGAGGCTCCTACTTCGCCATGGACAAAGACCAGGTCTGGACCATCTATGAGGAGATGGCCGAGAATTACATAGGGATGTCCCAAACCTGGCTCTACACTCAAGGGAAGCCCTTACCCCATGTTGTGTCCTGTGAGAGAATAACATAAGTTGATGGAGGTCCATCTACATCTTCATCAGTTGTAGCATAGGCAGAGTCGTCGATCGCTAACATGGGCATTATCAATGAGAAGCTAGACTACATCGAGATCATTGAGAAGAAGCACTGTCAGGGCATGACTTATATTGATCAGTTGGCACAGACGTCGAGTGACTTGAAGACCTAGATCATGTGTCTCTAGAAAACACAGACGGCTTCTCAGCCCCATCTTACGTCTGGCCGATCCCATTAGCAGCAGCTCGTCTTAGCACTCTGCCCCATTTCGCCAGGTTCATCACATCCAGGTGGAGCCATTCCAGCAGTTGCAACACTAGTACTCTTAGCCACCGCTATCTCAAGACGCTTAGATGATGGTGTATTAGCAAGATCAACCAATGGCAGTTCTCCCTCCACCCCCTTACAAACAAAAGACGTTGACGGAAGTCAACGGGATTCGGTATTGACCGTGGAGGTACCTTATCCCAGCAGCGGCCTCCAGCTCAGGGTGGGCAGTTCGGCGAGTAGCAGTAGCAACCCCAGGTCTCCCACCATCCACAGCAGCAACACATTCAGTCGGGTCCTCGTTCCTACCAGTAGGGACAATAGTAGAGGCAGCACCATTAGCAGCCTCAGCAGTATTCTCAGCCTCCCCCTCACTAGTTCCAGCAACAACTTCACTTTAAGTAAGGCAACTGATGAATCCATAATTCATCATCATTATTCTTTTATTTTAGCTTCATTTCCTTAGTCAAATACCTGTAAATACCTACTATTTTTATGAAATTACCATTTGGCATGCATTTGTTAAATATGCATTTTTAACACTTTTTATACTTAAACAACAGAATAAAGACGAAAAGAAAAAGAAAAGAAAAATAAATAATGTATTTATGAAATAAATGCGGACTGTCTCGAACTCCGAGAGAAGGTCAAGACTTTACCTGATTGACCAAGAATAAAGTAGGGGTAGATAGGGTCTTTAATCCAAAAATCGAAAAATAATTTGTATATATTTTCTCTATATATTTGTATAAAACTTATACTATTTTATTTGTACACAAATTACCCTCAAATTAATTTTTTTAAGCAAAAGTTGTAAATAAAAATGTTTTGTAAATAATAAAAATAATTGCAAAGTAAAATAATGTACATGTTAGAAATAATTACACTTAGAAAAAGGCGTAAAGTGATAATTGAAAGACCAATTCCGATTCCATATGAAATCAAATTGAATCAAACTCACTTCCATTGTACTCTAAATTAAATTTTATTTCAAATGGATGTGTTTCATAATTTTTGGAGTTACGGTTGAAAAATCCATTTTCTAGAGTGATTTGTGCAATTTTACCACGTCCTTATTGTATATACTTATTCCTATTTATTTTTTATACATAGTGTACATAATTGTAAATATTATCTGCGTTATAAAAATTTAAAAATAAAAAAAATAATAAAACTAAAAAATATTTAAAAATAATTTCCTTATTTGTACATTTTTATATTGTACTATATTTATATAATACATGTATACAACGAATTTCCTTAGATAAAAATCACCAAAAAATTAAATATCCAACATTAATTAATTAAATCAAATCAATTAAGAAATTTGGATTTAATTATTTAATTTACTCATTTATTTAATTTGAAAACATACCTTGTATATAAAGATATGATTCCATGCCTTAAATAGCCACCATTAAGGTGGCTAACTAGTTTTTATAAATTAATTATATTATTTATTTTATTTAATTCCAAATTTCATTTTTAATTAATTAATATATTAATTCACCACTAAACACGTTCGTTAATTGTACATTCTTTCCTTTTTAATTTTTCTTCTCTTTTTATTGAGCCCCTCTCTCTCGCATTTGTTCTTGATCAATCATTGATGGAGAGGAGCCCTATCTCCAAGAGCTTCTCGTCGTAGAAGGGTGTCCAGCCTCCGAGTCGATTGGTGATAGTGATTCGGTCCTTGTCGAGGCCATCATGACATGTCCAATCCCGAGGTGAGATTTAATTTTTTCAGTCATTTTTCCTAGATAATTATTAGACATAACTTGCGCTTCAATTTCATTAAAATTGAGATATTGAAATTCTAAAAATTTTCTACCCCGATTTGATCTGCCTTTGAATCCAATTCTCATCCCATCTTCTTGATCCCCACACGTTCTCATTCTATCTCACACGATCTCCCAACTCCGGTCGCGCACGGGGGTCGGAGATACGGTTCCAATCCACCATCACGAACACCGGATCCATTTTTCCATTCACCTATTCTGTCCAATAAATTTTGATCGAGTCATCTTGCTTGAGTCCGTTCTCAATCCATTAATATATATAATAATTAAATATTAGAGATAATACTTCCTATATTTTTCTCTCTAACACTTTTCCTACAGGAATAAATAAAAAATTAAAAATATATCTTTTCTAACATTTATTTTGTAGGAAAATTCAAAAAAATTAAACAAAAAACTTTTTTTATTCCTATTTACAATTTCTATTAAAAAACTAAAAAAAAGAGAGTAGGGTCGTACAGTTGCCTCCACCGTGCCCCTAATGTGCGGCTGCCTCCGCGGGCCACACATGCGAGGCCGACGACCTCCGCCGTAGGGCCCGTGCCATCGCCTCCCATCTTGAAGTCGCGCCTCCGTCAACACCCCCCCTCGAAGACCTCTGGTCGCCACTACAGTCATACGCATCCCTGACAATGGCGCCATTCTAATGACACGAAAACCCATACAATTTAGATGGAATAAATATGCAATGTTGTTGTTCTCAACTATCGATTCGGTCAACGAGAAAAATGTATTAAACCACTTAAGAGAAATCAAACATTGGAATGTAAGTGGTCTTCACTATTTAATGTACCTGGTATAGCCACCAGGGTCGAACACAAGGAGCACAATTGAAAAACTGAGTAGTCAAATTTCAAAGATGAAAATTTTTTAGTGATTTTCATTTTTTCAAATTTTTAAAATTTTCAAATGAGGCTCAAGTTACAAGGGAAGAAATATACACAACACAATTTTAATATTTTCAAAATATTAAAAAATGCTCAGAAAATTGCAGAAAATAAACTTTGAGGTTTTAAATCTTTTTTGATATTTTTTTAATTTTTCCAAGTTTTTCTGATTTTTTTGTGATCTTATAAAAATCAAATAGTGCCAAAAATATTAAATAGTACACATCCATGAGTATTTTTCAATTTAAAATTAATTTAATTCCAAAACTCATGGCAATGATTTTTATACACAAATATCTACGCACAAGAACTGAAATTACTATTTTTCAGATTTTCTAGAATTTTCTACAATTTTTTTAAGATTTTTAGTATTTTGCAATTTTTTTGATTTTAAAAATAATTTATGCATGAAAATTGGAATGAAAATAAAAGATAGTAAAATACACCTAATATATTTTTTTGGATTTTTTAGAGCAGTATTCAGATTTTTATATTTTTTCAAAGTTCAGATAAAGAAAATAACACTATTTTTTATTTTTAATAATATCAAATAAAAACAAAACGATATGAAATTTTTAAACAATGATTTGGGGTACATATGGAGTTTAACTTGTTTTTTTTCAGAATTTTCAAAACCATAAAAACATTTATTGCCATCAAATAAACAAGCAAAATCAAGTCTGGAATACAGGGACTTATTTGAAATTATTCAAAGTTTCTACATTAAAATATAACAATAAAAAGGATACGATGAAAAATGCAAATTACCCATATATGGCATGTTATGCACGTACTGCTTTGGAGGCGGGGTCTTTTTGCAATATTCTAAATGTTAGAGTGCTTTCTCACAATTTCTCCAAATAAAATATTCTCTAGAGATCTTCTGCGGTTTTTGAAAATTCCCAGTGGCATAATGAAATGTTCCCAATTTTTATTCTTATTCTTCCCCTAGGGTTCTCTGGTTTCTTCTTCTTACTCCCAAACTAGGGAGATGCCACCACCCTTTTTTTGTTCCTTCGCGAGTTCCTAATTTTTATTCTTATTCTTCCCCTTGGTTCTCTCATTTCTTGTTCTTACTCCCAAGCAAGGGAGATGCCGCCGCCCTTTATTTTGTTCCTTCTCAAGAAGCTAGAGGGCGGCAGGCTAGCGTATTGACAGTGATCAGCGAGGGGCCAGCGTGGTGGCGAGGAGCATTGTCAGTATGCGAGGCTGGAAGTTGATCTGGAAGGTTGTGATGGCGACTAGAGGTCTTCGGGCAAGGCAGGAATAGAGCAAAAGGGGCTCCTTTGATGCGGTGCGGTGAGGCTGATGGCCAAGGATGCGTGCGATTGTAGTGGCGGCCAGAGGTCTTCGAGAGGGGGTTGGAAGGAGACGTCCCATAGAGGGGACGTGCCGCCTGGCAGTGGTCGGGTGTGGCGGATTTGGAGAGCAAGAGCCACCTGCTGGTCGCGGGCACGTGCGGGCTTCGATGGTGGTCGGCTGGCGGAGCAGCGGACGGTACGGGGCCTCAGACATCGGTGCATGCAGAGTTCATGCACGACGACGTTCGTGCGGACTTGGCGGTATGGCGGGAGGTACGTGGATGGCTGAGGGTGCGGGCGGTCGGCTTGTGCGAGGAGATGCAGTTGTGCCGGAGGTAAAGCTCGGCGGTGTCGCACGGGTGGCAACTGCACCGGGCTGTTGTTATTATTTTTTTGTTTTTTTAGTTCTTGTAAACAGAAATTAAAATATATTTTTTAATACATTTTTTTAAGTCTTTTCTGCGAAACAAAAGTTAGAATTTAAAAAAAACACTCTTGCAAAACAAATGTTAGAAAAAGATATATATATATATATATGATGATTTTATTATTATTATAATTTATTTATAAACAGCCTAGGATGTGTGAACGGGTGCAGATCTGCGATATAGAAGATGGACCCGAATCTCTGGTCACCATGCATGACCAGAGGTGGAAGATTGCGTTAGATAGAATGTGAATCAACGAGATCAAGGAAATAAGATGAGAATCAGATTCGTGGGCAGATTAAATCGGGGTGAAATTTTTTTAGGATTTTATGATCTAAATTTTACTCAAGAAATCAAAGCACAAATTAATTCTAATATTTATCTAGGAAAATATGACGGAATATAATATAGGATATCACCTCGGGGTCATATACACTATGATGGCCTCGACGAGGACCGACTTGCTGTCATCGGACGGCTCGGAGGCTGGGCACCCTTCTTCGACAAGATTGCTCTCGGAGAGAAGGCTCCTCTCCACCAAAGATAGATCAATGTCCTTTCTTCAGAAGATTTTCTCATATTTAGATACATATTTAGATCCATCTCAACATAGTGAGCTTGATGAGGGACCAATTTTTGATTTGGCAGTCCTAGATAGTCCCGCCTTTGAGCTATGTGTCCTCCCATTTGATGATGTGGATATATTTTTGGAGAACCTGATATTTGACAACATAAATCCCTAGTTCAGTTTTGAGTCCTCTTCCCTCACTGATGAGTTTGCATTACTGCCCAAGGGTTATATGCGGGAGGATGCCACATACCCTGTGTACTCGGTTTCACTTTCTGAGAGTGCATCCGATTTGTCGGATCACGAGACTAAGTCTTCTGATGCTTCTGATCTTGCCAAGTCTGAGTTTTCTCTCCTCGTCGACCCTCGTGAGGATGAGTCGATCTTTGAGGTATTTGATCATTTTATTGATTTCTCTACATTACATGCATCGTATATTAGTCTTTCTACCCAGCTAGGGGTGTAAACTCTAGCGCTTGTTGAGAGGCACCTCAACATTGTTCACAATTAATAGATCCATTTGTCCATATCGTACATTCTTTTGTCTAACACCTGATCTCCATCTCATGATTATTCTATACTTAGGGTGTACTTTACCCTAAGTATAGGGGGATGTCAGATTTTTTATTATTCTTTTGATTCTTTTAACCTCCGTTTTGTTGTCTATACTTAGGGATATTTTACCCTAATATAGGGGAGTAGATCATGTACATTTTAACCATCGGTTTTCCCCTTGTGTAAAGTCCACTATATTTAGTATGACTTGATCCTAAGTATAGGGGGATCGCCGATTTTTATTGATTATATTCTTTTATTTGTCGTTGTAGTGTAGTATTATTTTTGCTTCCCAATACTCAGCACAAGTTATGTCTTCCTTTATAGCTCTTTGATCACTATGAGGACATAGTTCGAGCTAAGTATAAGGGGGTGTCATATATATTGTATATATACTTTAGCCATAACTCATACTTTCATATTTTTAATATGGCTAAAATACTATATAAACACTTGTAAAATTCAATAATAACAACTAATAAAAAGATGCAGAAATTTCCTCAAGAATTCTTTTTGTATATACTTATTAATAAGTCAGGTTAAAGTATTTTGAAAAATATTTTGAAAGTAGTTTGAAAACTTATTTGAAAAATCTTTTGAAAACTATTTGAAAAATGTTTGAAAAATATTTTCAACCCTTTGAAAAAATAGTTTAGATTGTAAAAAAATTTCTTTATGTGAAATAAAATTATTTTGTAAAACTATTTGCAAATATTTTGAAAATGGTTGAAAAAATATTTTGAAAATCTACATATATTGTTTGAAAAATATTTGAAAAATTGTTTTCTAATGTTTGTACATGATTGTAAAATTGTTTGAAAAAATATTTTGGACTATAATCTTCAAAACTATTTATAAATCTATTTCCAAATACGTTTGAGGAATATATGCATCACTAAAATAAAAAATATCCACTGTATTTATATACCTATATAGATTACTCAAGTTGTAAATACTTCCACTGATTCTTGTAAATAATTGACTCACACATGTGTAAATATGTGTATCTCATCCCTAACCCTTATTAAAAAATTCTATATACTTGTATATATTTTGTTTATTAAGAAAAGAAAAACTCTTTTTGCATGTGCATTATTTTTCAAAAATCCATATAAAGTTCAATATTAGAAAAACTGTTTCACAAAAAGATTTTCTTTTCTTTTCTTTGCATTGTACATATGTCTTGCATTTGCATGTGCATTTTTCAGGATAGTATTGACATTTAAACTATGTCTAGAATAAATTTGAATAATGGAGCTTAGTTAGACCTTAATCCACTTAATTTCAGAGGAACCTTATAATAACTAGAGTTAAGACTTTTCATATTCTAGTGACTTAATTATTTGAGTCCATAAGACTATGTTCACATGTCATCTTGATAAGTCTAAATCGAATATTTATCAACACACGCATGATTCTTTCAGACCGTGGCTTACCTTGGACAAGCACTCTACACGTAGATCTTCATGGAGGAGGTAGTGAGGGGGAAGAATCTTTTGGCTTGGGGTAGCATACAAGGGTACTACATCTAGGAGGAACCTCTTGTCCTCCTCTAGGGAGGGAAGTGTGTCTCAACCTGATTTGGCGATGTTGAGGTCTGAAGACAGGATGTTATGGGGTTGCAATAATGTATCAAAAGAGGGATAGCCTACTGGCTCAAGAGAAAAAACTCCTTATGTACATGCTGCACCTTGTATATATTTCAAAAAAAAAATGCAGAATCTCCAAAAGTGAACATGCCTGATTGAAAAGTAGAATGGTTGTCGGAGCGTATATACAAGTGAAAAAAAAGAATAAGAGCTTCAAAGTCAAATGTTTGTAAGCTTGTAGTGGATGACTTGGCTATACTGGTCAAGCATCCAAGGATAGGTAGCTACACTGGTTACCATCCATTTTATTCTATATCCCCTTTCTTGAGCTGGTTGTACTTGAACTTAGAAGGGAATATCCCCGCTCCTCGAGGAAAGAGTTGCTAGACTGGGGGACTAGAGTTACCATGTTGAGAGAGGCTCTTTCTTTGCTACTTTTGATATAAGGAGCGATATTTCACTTACACCGTACAAGTAAAGATTCAGAGTCATAAGAATTTATGTATGTAGAATTGTTCTGACTTGACTATTGAGGAGACCTGAATAGGAGACTTGTGGAACTTAGAGGCTGTTAGGTTTTAAATCCATTCCCCATTAAGGTTCTGATACACTAATAATCTAAATGTCCGATAGAGCTCCATACTACAATTTTATGAATATAAGTTTAAAGGTCAACATTATTATAATTTCTTTCATTTTCCTTTTCATTATTTTTGTTTTCACTTATTTCCAAATAAGTGTTCGCTATAGGACTGGCAAAGGTAAAGTATAGGGGAATGATAAATCCATGATTAAAGGTATTTATTCTTTTATTTTAACTTCATTTCCTTAGTCAAACACCTGTAATGCCTTCTAATTTCATGAAATTACTGATTTTCATGCATTTGCTAAATATGCATTTTAACACTTTTTATACTCAAATAAAAGAATAAATAAGAAAAGAAAAATAAAGGATGTATTTATAAAATAAATGCATATTGACTCGAACCCCGAGAGAAGGTCAAGACTTGACTTGATCGACCAGGAATAAAGTAGGGGGAGATAAGGTCTTTGATCCAAAAATCTAAAAATAATTTGTAAATATTTTTCCTGTGTATTTGTACAAAACTTATACAATTTTATTTGTACATAAATTGACCTCAAATTAAATAATTTTCCAAATAAAAGTTGTAAATAAAAATATTTTGTAAATAATAAAAATTATTGCAAAGCAAAATAATGTACATATTACAAATAATCATACTCAGGAAAAAGTTGTAAAGCGATAATTGAATGACCAATTCCAGCTCCATACGAACTCAAATTGAATCAAATCACTTCCATTGTACTCTAAATTAAATTACCTTTCGAATGGATATGATTTCGTTGTTTTAGGAGTTACGGTTGAAAAGTCGATTTTCTGGGGTGGTTTGGGGAATTCTACCACTTACTTATTGTATATACTTATTCGTATTATTTCTTTTATACATAATGTACAAAATTGTAAATATTATCTGCATTATTAAAAGTTAAAAAATAATAAAATAATAAAACTAAAAAAATATCTAAAAATAATTTCCTTATTTGTACATGTGTATATCATACTATATGTATATAATACTTGTATACAACTAATTTCCTCACACAAAAAATCACCAAAAAATAAATATCTAACATAATTAATTAAATTAATTAAATTATGAAATTTAGATTTAATTATTTAATTTATTCATTTATTTGATTTGAAAACATACATTGTATATAAAGATATGATTCTATGCCTTAAATAGCCACCATTAAGGTGGCTAACTAATTTTTATAAATAATTTGTTTTATTTATTTTATTTAATTCAGAATTTTAATTAATTAATTAATCTATTTACTTCACCACTAAACACATTCCTTAATTGTACATTCTTTCCTTTTTAATTTTTCTTCTCTTTTTATAGGGCCCATCTCTCCCTCATTTGTTCTTGATCAATCTTTGGTGGAGAGGAGCCCGATCTCCAAGAACTTCTCAATGTAGAAGGGTACCGAGCCTTCGTGCCAGCTGGTGGCAGCGATTCGATCCTTGTTGAGGCCATCACGATGTATCCAATCCCAAGGTGAGATCCAATTTTCTTTTCCGTCATTTTTCCTAGGTAAATATTAGGCGTAACTTGTGCTTCAGTTTCATTAAAATTTAGATCTTGAAATCCTAAAAATTTTTCACCCCGATTTGATCCGCCTCCAAATCTGATTCTCATCTCATCTTCTTGATTCACACACGTTCTCATTCTCTCTAGCATGATCTCCCACCTCTGGTCGTGCATAGTGGTCGGAGACACGATTTCTATCCTCCATTACGAACGCAGGATCCATTTTTCCATTCACGTATTCTGTCCAATCAATTTTGACCGAGCCCTCATGCTTGAGTCCATTCTCATTCCTATAATATAATTAATAAATAATTATTTGAGATAATATTTCCTATATTTTCTCTCGAACACTTTTGTAGTAGGAATAAAAAAATTAAAAAGTATATCTTTTCTAACATTTGTTTTGCGAAAAAATTAAAAAAAATTAAAAAAAAATTTATTTATATTCACAGTTTATGTTTAAAAAACAAATAAATAAAGAGATCAGGATCGTGCGGCTTCCTCCATCACGCCCCAATACGTGGCCGACGCAAGGTCCGTGACCTCTGCTACGGGGCCCGTGACATCGCCTCCCATCTGGAAGTCGCGCCTCCATCAACGCCCCCACCTGAAGACCTCTGGTCGCCACTACAGTCGCACGTATCCCCATCCAGTATCCTCGTCGCACCACCCTCCGCTGGAGCTTTATCGCTGACCTCTTCCGCCGCCTTTTCCATCCTACGTCGAAGGGGCCCCTTTTGCTCCATGCTCGCCTTCCCAGAAGACCTCCGGCCACCATCACAGCCTTCCGAACACCTTTCATCCCCGCTTACCGGCAATGCTCCTCGCCACCCCGCCAGCCCCTCGTCGATTGCCGTCAACACGCTTTCCAGTCACCCTCCGCCTGCTCATAAAGGAAGAAAGAAAAGGGTGGTGGCATCTCGTGTGTTTGGGAGTAAGAATAGGAAACAAGAGAACCCAATAGGATGAATAAGAATAAAAATTGGGAAAATTTCATTATGCCCCTGGGAATTTTCAAAAACTGGTGAAGATCTCTAGTGAATACTCTATTTGGATAAATTGTGAGAAAGCCCTCTAACATTTAGAATATTGCAAAAAAGACCCCTGCCTCCAGAGCAGCACATGCACAACACGCCTTACGTGGGTAATTTGCATTTTTCACCATAGTCTGATTTACTTTTACATTTTATTGCAGAAATGTGAAATAATTTCAAGTATGTCCCTACATTCCAGACCTCATTTTGCATGTTGATTTAATGGAAATAATGTTTTTATGGTTTTGAAAATTCTCAAAAAATCAATCTAAACTCCTGTTGTGCCCTAGATCATTGTATAAAAAAATTCATCATTTTTTGTTTTTATTCGATATTATTAATAAATCAAACAACAATGCTATTTTCTTTGGCTGAAATTTGAAAAATTATAATAATTTGAATATTGCTCTAAAAATTCAAAAAAATAGATTAGTGTATTTTACTATCTTTTATTTTCTGTCCAATTTTCATGCATAAATTATTTTTAAAACCCAAAAAATGTAAAGTAGTAAAAAAATTATAAAAAAATGTAGAAAATTAAAGAAAAAACAAAAAAATAGTGATTTCAGTTCATGTGTATATATTTATGTATATTTTTGTATAAAAATCATTGCTTGGAATTTTAGGCACTTCAATTAATTTTAAGTTGCAAAATACTCTTGGTCATGTACTGTTTACTATTCTGGCACTGTTTGATTATTTCTAAAATCACAAAAACATCAGAAAACATGGAAAAATTACCAAAAACATTTACAAATATTTAAAACCCAAAAATATATTTTCTACAATTTTCTTAGCATTTTTGAACATTTTGACAAATAAAAAACGTGATGTGTATATTTCTTCCCTTGTGACTTGAGCCTCATTTGAAAATTTAAAAAAAGGAAAAATCGAAAATCACTAAAAAAATTCTCATCTTTGAATTCGACTACTCAGTTTTTCGATTGTGCTCCTTGTGTTCGATCCTGGTCTCTATACCAGGTAAATTAAATAGCGAAGATTGCTTACATTCCATTGTTTGATTTCTCTTAAGTGGTTTAATACATTTTTCTTGTTGACCGATCGATTGGTTGAGAACAACAACATTGCATATTTATTCCATCTTAACCGTATCGGTTTCGTGTCATCAGAACCCATTTGGTTCTCATGTATCGGCCTATAAGAATCCATCTCTTGATGATCTTGCTCGCCTACTCGCAGACCAGCAGGAATCCTTTAGGAGGGAGATGGACGAGTTCAGGAGATGGGGGTGATCATCAAAGGAAAGGCCGCCACACCCGCTCAGATCAAACCTAACCCAAATAACCATAAAAGAAAATCTGAGAAGGTATAGTTTACAAAGACCATCAATCCTAGTGATTTATTTGGGTGACACTGCTTTATACATATTTGATGTTTATTTTTTGTCACTTAGGAGCGATAGGATGCTAGCCGGTGGTTCCTCATCTGAGCGACGACACCACGAGGATCTGGGAGCGCCAGACGAGGAGGATAACGGTGTTGATGCTACTAAGGATGATGATGACGGTGGTGCTGACACGACCAAGGATGTCGATCCAGTCGACGGTACTGATGTTGTCATTTCTCCAGATGTCGTGGGTGGTACTGATACCACCATACCAGATGATGTTGAGCTAGAGCACAGTGTTGATGCCGTAAAGACATATGTCGTGGGTGGTATTGAGGCCACCCTTCTATTCCCGTTGTGTCACCTACAATTCTTTATCTCGGTACATTATGAAAAATACCAAAAAAATAAAGGAAAGATTTCTTCATATTCGAATCCAAATGTGATGACTGATGATCCTTGTATGGGTTCCATGCCTTCTCAGTAGCAGGAACCTCTTCCTAGCCCTCTATCTGAAGAGGGCCCTGCCATCCCCTTCCCTTAAACACTCCACTTGGTGAAGGGGAATAAAAAAGAAAATAAAAAAAGATCAGCAGCTAGAGTTCAGCCAGCAGATGATTGGTAGATTCCATATCCAGCTGACTCTACAGGAGGCACTTGAGCACATCCCTCTCTTCAGAAAACTTGAGAGAGAAGACCACCGTCCATAGGAATAAGAGGAGCCATCTGGCAGAAATCTAGGTGTCGACCCATGCCACGTGCTTCACTATTCAGAACCGTCTTCCAGCCAAGAGGCCAGATGTAGGAGCTCCCTATATCATATGCGACATTCATGAGAAGAGATTCAATCGTACTCTATTAGACAACGAATCTTCTATCAATCTCCTTCCAGTAGACTTACTGGATCGATTCGAGTTTGATCCTCTTCGACAGAATAGGACAGTCCTTTAGTTTGCTGATAGATCTGTCAAGAGGTCGAAGGGGTTGTTGAAGGATGTGATCGTCAAAATTCAGGGCCTGAAATTCCATGTGGACTTCATTGTGTTGGACATGCAGATCCCTGAATTTGTGACTGATACCTCCATCATTTTCGGATGCCAATTATTAGCCACAACCAAGGCGGTGTCCGAAAAAGATAGTAGGAATGTATACTTTCGTGTTGAGGGAGAGAGTATACAAATAGAGACGATTGATGAGACTAGAGCGTGAGATTCAGCTTGCTTAGAGTAGTTCAGTGATGGAGAGGAGATTACAGAGACAGAGCGAGACGTCCACCAGGAGTGCAACTTTGTGATCACTGATGATGAATCCGCTTAGTCCTACCCTATTTCACGAGCCCTTCTCTCACCTTCAGATGCCGTAGATTCATAGCTTCTAGCAGAGGAGAGTTCGGAGAGCCCACTCCTGGTTGAGGACACTTTTGAGGCTGACACCTTATTTAGGATAGCGAAGCAGATTTTTTGTCATGTGATCCTGATTCAAATCCCTCGAATTCAGACATATACTGGGCAGAATTTGATGATTTATTAACTTGTCTGATTTCCACAAAGCCAACAGATAGGGTGGAGATCATGTCAACATCGTGTACAGACATACCAACAAAGCCGTCTTCGCTTGTTTAGCATGATTAGCGAGATTTCTCACATTTAGATCTGCTTGCCTTCACTAAGACCTCTTAGAGGCCAGATTTGCCGACTCCCAGTTGTCTAGAACTGAAGCCTTACCCGCAGTCGCTGAAGTATAGATTCCTTACGGGGTGACCATGAGATGTACCCAGTCATTGATCCCACCATATCTATCTCTAAGAGGACGCTATGCCATCGCATGAGTTCCAGCTACGACTGAACCCGAATCTTCGAGAGGTGGTCATGAAGGAACTATCAAATGATGGAGAGTCGATTTTATCTACCCCATCTCCGACTCCAAATGGGTTAGTCCATTACATGTGGTGACCAAGAAGACGAGCATCACCACAGCTGTGAGTGAGTCTGGAGAGGAGATTGCTACCCGGGGTACCCACTTCTTGGAGGGTATGTGTGGACTACAGACAATTGAATCAGACCACAAAGAAGGATCATTTATCGTTGACTTTCATTGATCAAATTATAGAGAGGCTAGCTAGTAAGAGTCACTACTGCTTTCTTGCGGGTACTCCGATTACAATTAGGTGGCTATAGCACCCGAGGACCAGGACAAAATGAAATTCACCTGTACGTTTAGGACGTATGCTTTATATGAATGCCCTTTGGTCTATATAATACCCCGGCGACATTCCAAGGTGCATGTTGTCCATCTTCTCAATCATGGTGGGTGAGTATTTAGAGGTCTTCATGGATGACTTTTTGGTCTATGGTGATGGGTTTAATGCTTGTCTTGATTTCCTAGACTGTGTTCTTCAGCATGGCATAGAGGTCCATCTTATTTTATCTTGGGAGAAGAGTAACTTCATGGTGACTCAGGGGACGGTGCTTGGTCATATCATCTCTAACAGGGGTATGGAGGTTGATCTGGCCAAGGTGGATGTCATTAGGAAACTCAATCCACCGTCCAATTTGTGGCGGTTATGGTATTTTCTGGGGCATGTCGATTTCTACCGACGTTTTATTCACGACTTCAGCAGAATTGCCCAGCCGTTGACGGATCTGCTTACAAAAGACACTGAGTTTTTTGTAGATGATAAGTGTCTTGCATCATTTTAGACTCTCAAGAGCTTAGTTGTTGAGGCTCCTATCCTTCAACCGCTTGATTGGTCTCTCCCATTCGAGACCATGATGGATGCCTCTGATTTTGCTGCAGGGGTCGTGCTGGGACAGAGGAGGGATGGAGTACCATTTGCCATTCACTACGCTAGATGTACATTGGATGACGCTTAGCTGAACTACACAGTCACATAGAAAGAGATGCTAGTCGTAGTTTTTACCATGGATAAATTCAGATCATATATTCTTGGATACAAAGTGACTATCTTTACTGATGATACTGCCATCAAGTTCCTTACGGATAAGAAGGATGCCAAAGCGGGACTGACTAGATGGATCCTTCAACCCCAAGAGTTTGATATTGAGATTATCCTAGAGTCAAGAATGTGGTGGCAGATCATCTCTCTTGTTTGGAAAATCTTGAGGAATCTAAGCATACTGATCCCATTACAGTGACCTTACCATATGGGGTGATCCTTGCTATCACCTCTCTCCCATGGTACGCCGACATTTGTGAACTATCTTGTTGCCAAGAAAGTCCCACAAGGTTCACCCAGATAGCGACTTGAGACTGACCTTGTGAAGGCCAGGTCCTACCATTAGTAGGATCCCATCCTTTATTATGAAGGAAGGGATAGCGTTTGGCGTCAGTGCATTCCTTAGGAGGATCACCACATCATCCTTACTTACTGCCACAAGCTTGAGGCAGGGGGACATCATTCTGGGGGGAGAACATCTCAGAAAGTGCTCCAATGTGTCTTATGGTGGCCTACCTTCTTTAAGGATTCTAATCAATTCGTGAAGAGGTGTATTGAGTGTCAGAGGATGGGCACTTGTGGACAACATGACATGATGCCGATGTAGTCCATTCACTTCTGTGAGGTTTTTGATGCATGGAGCATTGATTTCATGGGTCCATTCCATAAGAGTCATGGATTTGAGTACATTCTGTTGGTTGTTGATTATGTGATTCGTTAGGTTGAGGCCATACCCGCCTAACCACAGATGCTAAGACTGTTTGCAGATTTTTGAGGAAGAATATCATTTCCTGGTTCGGGGTGCCTAAAGTATTGATATCTAACGGTGGGTCTCACTTTATTAATGGCAAAGTAAAAGACTTGGCTAACGACTTTAGCATAGATCATCGAGTTTCCACTCCATATTATCCTCAGACCAATGGTCTTGCAGAAGTGTCAAACAGGGAGATCAAGACGATACTACAGAAGGTTGTCCACCCATACCGAAAGGATTGGTCACAACTTTTGGACTCGATCTTGTGGGCATATAGGACTTCCTTCAAGACTCCTTGGGTACATATCCCTTTCATCTCGTTTATGGCAAGCCCTGCCATTTACCTATTGATATTAAGCATAAGTCACTATGGGATGTCACTGAAATATTATCGGGTTTATAGAGTATAAGAGAACAATGAAAGGAAGAATTGGCAGCCCTGGAGGAGCTTAGAGATACATCTTTTTCAAACATCCTACAATATAAGGAGTAAGTAAATGAATGGCATGATTCTCATACCAGCCATAAGCAGTATGAACCACATCAGAGGGTATGTTTATTTGATGCTAGGCTTTGATTATTTCCAAGGAAATTATAGAGTAAGTGGAAAGGACCATACCTGTTCCGAAAGGTGCATAACAATGGTAGTATCGACATATATGAGATATAATCTGAGTCCACCTTTTGCGTCAATGGTCAGTTCCTCAAGCCATATCTAGATCATGATGCGTTGATTTTTGACGTTGCCCTAATTCATTTTGCATGAGAAGTGGTCTTTGACTTACATCAATTGCATCTCATGCCTAATACTCATTATCTTCCACCTTGTATAGATCCAGATGTCCATTTCGTTTCATTCTTTAATCTAGCACCTCATTTGCATCTTGTGATTATGCTATACTTAGGGTATACTTTACCCTAAGTATAGGTGAAAAATTATAAAAGCGAGAGCCGCTAAATAGTGGTCTGACAAATCAGACTCACTGTCGCTAGGGCGACTACTCAAGCCCTTCACGTTCGTCAACAATTAACCCACACAATTAATTAAACAATCAAGAGCAAGGATTAAGATTTATTATTCCCTACTAAAAATGTACAATTGTAAGCAAGTAGGGGTCGAACACAAGAAACAAGGGTCTAGAGTGTAGACAAAAAGTCAAGCATATGTCTAATGAACTACTTAGCCAATATAGATTTTTTGTGGGATTTTAATTTTTTTAAAAATTTTTTATTTTCTTTTTAATTTTTAATTTTTTTATTTTAATTTTCTGATTTTATATTTTCTTTTTATATTTTATATTTTTTATTAAATAAAATAGATAAATAATATAAGAAAAGAGATGATAAGATATTTATAAAAATGAGGAAAAATGCTAAAAAATTAGGACATAAAATATTTTTATCTTTTTTATATTTTTCTACTTTTTTTGTGATTTTTGGGAATTGTTCTGAATATTTTTGGTATTTGTAAGTGTCATAACACAAATAAACAGTGAACTAACCTACTGGCTGAAATTAAGATGAGGATAAAAATTATCAAACAATGTCCAAAGTTCCTCAAATTAATTTTAAAATAAAGGTAATAAAATAAGGAAACCACAGAAACTGAGTTTATATTTTTATGATTTTTCTAGAATTTTTTAGATTTTTATGAAGTTTTTAAGAGTTTTCTAATTTTTAAGGTTTTTGTTTTGATATTTTTAATGGTTTTTGGACTGACACTAAAATATGATAATACAAGCAAAATATAATTTTTTTTGAATTTTTCAAAACGTGTTTATTATTTTTATGGATTTTCTAATGCAAACAGTGCTGAAAATGCATGTTTTTTATTTTTAATAAATATTAAAATGCAATAAATATGCAAAATAAAAAAATATGGCGTGAATCTATACTGCAACAGGAACTTAAATCTATTTTTTGGTGATTTTTGGAATTTTAGAGATGCGTGCAATAAATAGGGAAAGCATACAAAATCACAAGGCCTGGCAGGAGCATAAATGCAAATACTTAAAGTTACGTGGAAAGCATTGCAATTTAACCAAAATGTCACGCGCAAAACATGTGTTTTGCTGTTCACAGGGGTATATTTGCAAATAACAAAAACCGGCAGGACAGGAGTGCAAATAACCCACAAATATATTTAGATCACTACGCATAGGGGTATAAATGCAAATATATAAAAGTTCGAAGTGCTTAGCACAAAATACCCAAAGTTACGTGTCCCCGTCACATGAGGTGATGTGGACAGGGACTAAAGTGTAAATCAAAGAAGTCACGGGTCCTAGTTGCAATCTTTACAAATATTTTACTCAGTAGTTGAAAGTTTAGGACTAATACGTAAATACAGAAAGCGTGGGGGTTAGATGCAAATCCCTCACAGCGCGCGGTCGGATGGTTGATGACGATCCACTTATCCATGTGTCATGATCTGGTGACCCGATGGCACTTCGCACGGACGTCCAAGATTAGATGCCCACGAAGAGATCCGACGATGGAGGGTCTTGATGATCTGACGGCTCCTGTGCGTTCTAGACGATGCTCATGATCCAATGGCGGAGAGAGGTTCACGAAGAACACACTCCCCGGCGAGCTTTGACGATCGATTCCGCCAACACACGGCCTCTCTGGCCCTAGAATCGAGGGCAAAAGGATCCTGGGGGCCTTCCGCATCGAACGACGGTCTCAACAGCGGCTGAGGGAGCTTGGCGTGGCACGACGAGGATAGAGTGCTGGGGAGGCTCTCCCTGGAGTATCGAGGCTCGATATAGCCTCCTATTTGGCTCTGACTTGCAGAGTTAGACGCACAAAAACCAGGCGGGGGCTACAGGGGTCCTCGGATGAAGAAATGGAGGTGATTCGTGACTCGGGCGTGGAGCTCCGGCGAAGGGCGGAGAAGGAGCTCAGGTGGCTCGATCTGAGCGAGATCGAGGTGGATGGAGGGGTGGAGCGGAGCGACGGAGCGATGAGGAATGAAATGGAGATGATCGTGGAGGCTGTAGGTGACGGATGAAGGCGGAGGGTGGAGGCGGAGCTCCGGCTCCGCCGTGGGATCAAAGGATGATTCACGGAGAGGGGGATAATGAAACCTAAAACTATTACTAAGATAAGCTACCCTACAGATAAGCTACAAGAAAATGCAAGAAGAAAGGAGGAAGGCTCACCAGGGGGCGAATATGGCGACTTCGGGCATAGCTCCGGCGAGGGGCTGGATCGACCTCGATTCGACACCAAATAGTGCAAACCAAGGCTCCAATCGCTTCCTGCTGTCACCAGGAGTGCAATGGGCTAGGGGTTTACAAGCGAAAATGGAGGAAGATGGATCAAATTCAAAATGGAGGTAGAGGGGGGTTTTTGAAGAATGGGCTCTGGCGTGACCTTTGATGCATGATCACAGGCGAATGGGGAAGATCTTGGAAGATCTAATAGGCCGGCGTGGATCATGATGATACCGTGAACAACTTTCATGAAGGTACCCTCCCTCCTCGAGGAACGGATTTATGGTGAAAAAATCGAGAAGAGCAGGGTATCGGGCATTCTGACAAGGGCACAGGTCTAAGACTGGAGAGTTGACTCGCGGGTCAACTTTCCAAGTCACCTGGTTGGTCCACGTGGACCAACCAGGAAAATACCTAAAAAAACTTATAAATTAGTTTAAAAATAGTAAATGAATTATTTAATTTTAGGTTATGTAATAAAAAAATATTTGTTATTTTATATATTATTTTATGGTAATTTTTATTTTTTTTCGAGATTAATAATTACAAGTTTCCATTTATACCCTTTATAGGTATATATATATCTATATATTTAAGTATTTTATTTTTATTTTGTGCATATTATTTATTTATTTTTGTTTATTTTATAAATTTATAGAATCTTTTTATACACTAAAATATATTTTTATTTTAATTTTTGAAGTGTTTTGTACACTTAATAAAATATAAGTATAAATTATACATGTATGTATATAGGTATTTTACCTATGTCTTTTATAAGTATTTCATTTTGTGTTTCTTTTGTATTTTTATTCTTATTTTAATGTAAAAATATACTATAAATAATATTTACAAGATTATAAAAATATAAAATTATGAAAATAAAGAATAATAAATAAATTGAATATTTTAATCTGCACTAGTATACAATAGGGGTCCAAGACTCAACTTTCAAACCGTAGCTCCGCCAAATGCGAAACCATCGCCATTAAATAGCTTATATTAAATTATATACAATTAAAGGTGAGTTTGCTGCATTTGGAGTTTTTATTTGTAAGATACGGGTCTGGGAAATTGGGATTCTGGAATTTTATTCAGATCATAACTTTTTATTTTTTAGTCAAATCAATTTTGTATTTTTGTTTATTTAATTATCTATAACTTTCATGTTCAAAGTGTCTTTATTTGAGGTATAAAAAGTGGATCCAAAAATAGGTCCCAAAATGAATAAAGAATGAAGGAATTTATATTGTATTTTACCCTTTTCTCCCCCTACTTTGTTCCTTGTCGACCTATTCATCAAGATGCCTAGGTCTCGGGGTTTTGGGTCATAAAATATTTACAATATTTTATTCGTTTTCTTTTCTTTATTCTATAATTTTGGTTTTAAAAACCGTATTTTATACAATATTTACGCCATGATGCATGAATGTTAAAATGCCTAAATTAAGCCTATTTACATGCATTTACTAGGGTTTTTGAGGGCAAAATGATAGAATAAAGATGATGAAATGTGGATTCATCATCCCTTTATACTTTTCCTTTGCTAGTCCCTAGCAAACACTTATGCAATAAGTGCAAAAAAGAAAAACAAAGAAAAGAAAAAGAAGAAATGTGGATTGAATTTAATTATCAAACTGGTCTTCACAAAATCAAAGTTTGGAGCTTAAGTCGGACCTCTGAAATTTTAGTGTGGTCGAAATCTTAATGAGAATCAAAATTGAAATCCAACAGTCCCTGAGAATCCCGAAACTCTTCTCAAGTCTCCTCAATAGCCAGGTCAGAAACATTTCAACTCATACGCAAATCCTTACGACTATGAATCTGACTCGTACAGTGTAAGTGATGGGAGCTCTTCCCAACTGAAATGACAAAGAGACTGACTTCTCCAATATGACAACCCAATGATTCCCCAATCCAACAACTCATTCCTCAAGGAGCAAGGTATTCCCTTCTAAGTTAAAGTGGCAACCAGCTCAAGAGGAGGGGGTGAAGAGAAGAATGGACAGTAGCCAGTGTAGCTACCTATCCTAGGATGCAAGATCAGTGTATTCAAGTCATCCAGCTGCAGGCTCACATGATTTGACATTGAAGTACAAGCTTGCTTATTTGACTATACAACATATGTACACTCCGGCAGGCATTTTTATTTTTGTACAGGCCTGTCCACTTTTTTTGGAGTTTTTTATTTATTTTTGAATACTATATACAACAGCATTTACATAGGGAGTTTTTCCTCTTGAGCCAGTAGACTATCCCTCTTTTGAAGCTTTATCGCAACCCACGATCTCCTATCCTCGAAACTCATCATCACTAGACGGGTTGGGGTGCACTTCCCTCTCTAGAGGAGGACAAGTGTTTCCACCTTTGTGCGTACCAAGCCGGCAAATCCAACCTCCTCATCACTCCAACTGAGTTGAGCCATGTGAAAGGTGTAAGTGTCCAAATTAGGTCATTATCAACAAGAGTCGTGCATGTGCTCTGAAATACTCTACTTAAGCAGTCAAGATTCCATTGAACCCAAGTCCCGTGATCCTCAAAGAATTAAGTGAACTAGATCTGAAGTACCTCAAACCCAGTTCCTATAAGGTTCCTGTTATTAGGTAGATTTTAAGGCCAATCAAGCTCCAATCTCCGGATTTTACTAAGACTTGTTCAACTATCAAACTCAATCCGAAAAATGCGAATGCTATGCAATGTGATGCAGAAAATATTTTTGTGATGCAATTTTCAAAGATTTTGAATTTTTTTATGGGATTTTGAAAAGATGATGGTGCACATGTATTTTTTGTATTTTTCAAAAAGATTTTTCAAATGTTTTTGGATTTTAGTTTTGCAAATGTTTTTGGGATTTCTGAAAAAAACAGGTTTTGGCTAAAAATTAGGTACAAATATTTACACGGGAGTGCATCTTATATATACAAGAAGTGGATTTTTAAGAATTTACAAGGGTAAGTGGTCAATTTTATAAATATATAGTGAATTTTAGATGGGATGTATATCTTCCTCAAACTTATTTGACACAGGTTTTTCATATAATTTTTGAAAACTATAGTCAAAAATAATTTTGACAAATAGTTTTTGCAAACATGTACACACATTTGTAAATTATTTTTCAAAGGTTTTCCAAACAGTATAAATAGATTTTTCAAATATTTTCACAACTCTATTTCAAACCATTTGCAAATCATTTTTCAAACATTTTATTTCACACCAAGAAAATAATTTTACAATCAAAATATTTTTACAAAGGTTGAAAACATGTAACAAAATGTTTTCGAATAGTTTTTAAAAGATTTTTCACCAAGATTTTCAAACTATTTTTCAAACATTTTGCAAAAAACATTTTCTCCTGATTTATTAATCAGTAAATACACAAAGAATTTGTGAGGAATGATCAACATCTTTTTATTAAAGTTTTTAATGAATTTTAAAGAATTATTAGCCATATTTATTAGGAAAATACGAAAGTAGGAGTTATGGCTAAAGTATATACATAGTATATACGACCCCCCTATACTTAGCTTGAGCTATGTCCTCATAGATCGGAGAGAAAAGAGAAGACATAACTCATACTAAGTATAGGCAAGTCTAAAGAATGAATAAATAAAGTAGTGAATGAATGAGAAGTTGACCGTCCCCCCTATACTTAGGATCAAATAATCCTAAGTATAGCAGACTGTACACAACGTAGGGAGGGTCAAGGGTGGGAATGAACAGATCGTACTCAGATTGTCTCCCCCTATACTTAAGGTAAGATAACCCTAAGTATAGATAAGAAGAGGAGACAATGGAGAGGATCAAAGAATGGAAAAGACTCGAGGTGCACACCCCCCTATACTTAGGATAAAGTACGTCCTAAGTATAGAAGACTGTCTACAAGGGGCAACACTTCTTGATAGATAAAGAGAATAGATGAGGAAAAAGAAGAAAAGAACAAAAGAACAAAAGAGATGAAGGTGGATATGAACACTCGGGATGTGCATCCCCCCTACACTTAGGATAAAGTACATCCTAAGTGTAGCAGTGATGAAAAGGATGACATCATGTCGGTAGAAGAAGATAAAAGAGACGGAAAAGAAGACAAGAAGAAAAGACGAAAAGTTATTCAAAAATGTTTTGCTTTGCTTGGCCTTCCTCTGCCACTTTGAAGATATCTGACTCATCCCTGTAGATTACTTGAATCGAGTCAACGACAGTCATGAATGTATCATGTTCGAGGTATGGCTTCAGAAGCTGTCCATTGACTACAAATGGTTGTGCGTCAGCTGACAGATTGGATATCAATACACTTCCGTTATTACGCACCTGGCTAACCATAAACGGCCCAGTCCATTTACTCTTCAATTTGACTGGAAAGATCTTTAATTTCGCATCAAACAACCACACCTTCTGACCTGGATCGAAGGACTTGCGACGGATATGCTTGTCATGCCATGTTTTGACCTTCTCCTTGTACATCAGGATGTTGTCATATGCATAATCTCTGAATTCCAGTAATCTATTTAGATCCAATTTTCGATTCTTTCCTGCTTGCTTGGAATCCAAATTACAGATGTTGATGGCCCATAGAGATTTGTGGATTAATTCGACGGGCAGATGACATGGCTTGCCATACACAAGGCAGTAGGGAGACATTCCCAAGGGTGACTTGTACGATGTTCAATAATCCCAAAGAACGGAATCAAGTAGTTGAGACCAGTTCTTGCGATCCGGACGCACAAGCTTCTGTAGAATTGTCTTGATCTCCCTGTTTGAACATTCAGCTAAGCCATTGGATTGCGGGTGGTAGGGAGAAGCAACACGATGTTCAATGCAGAATTCTTGGGTCAGCTTCTTCATCTCTCTGTTTATGAAATGACTACCCCCTTCAGATATGAGAATCTTGGGAATCCCAGACTGTGCTATGATGTGATCTCTCAAGAATCGACAGATAGTCCTACTGTCGGCGGTTCGGGCGGGGATAGCCTCCACCCAGCGACTTACATAGTCGACAGCGAGCAGAATATATTCATAACCCTGGCTGTTGGGAAATGGTCCCATAAAGTCGATGCCCCATGCGTCGAAGATGTCTGATATCTGAATGTATTTCAGAGGCATCGTGTCTCTCATTCCTTTGGTTCTGCCCATCTTCTGACAATCAGTGCAGCATTTGATATAATCATCTACATCTTTGAATAGTGAAGGCCACCAGAGGCCACTCTGAAGAATTTTGCTGCTGTTCGTTTGCCCGAATGATGTCCTCTAGAATCTTGGTCATGACATAAGGCGAGGACACTTGGAACTTCCTCCTAAGGAATGCACCTTCTCCAGATACCATCTGCCCCCTCACGAAATAAATACAGATCCTCCCACTGATAGAAATGGATTTGAGACAAGAATCTATCTATTTTCAACTTAGGCCAATCCTGTGGGATTTTCTTGGTCACCAGATAATTCACAATGTCTGCATACCAAGGAAGCGAGGTGACTGACAGAATTGCCTCGTCTGGAAAGGTCTCTGTGATTGGCTGCAGGTTCAGCTCAGGAGATTCCGGCTCAGGAAGCCTTGATAGATGATCGGCCACCACATTCTTTACCCTAGGTTTATCTTTAATTTCCAAGTCAAATTCCTGGAGGAGAAGGATCC
Organism: Ottelia alismoides; assembly: GCA_037367405.1. Lineage (NCBI taxonomy): Eukaryota > Viridiplantae > Streptophyta > Magnoliopsida > Alismatales > Hydrocharitaceae > Ottelia > Ottelia alismoides. The sequence goes on along the minus strand of JAZKJV010006302.1, from coordinate 79,430 downwards.
ACCTAATGAGACGTGGTTTGGCATCCTTCTTCTGCTGTAAGTACCGGATGGCCGAATGATCAATGTATACGATTACTTTGGATCCAAGGAGGTAGGATCTGAACTTTTCCAAGGCAAAAACTACCGCTAGCAGCTCCTTTTTAGTGACAGTGTAGTTTCTCTAGGCTTCATCGAGCGTTCGACTAGCGTAGTGAATCGCAAACGGTACATTATCTTTTCTCTGTCCAAGTACAACACCAATGGCATAATCTGACGCATCGATCATTATCTCGAAAGGCTGAGTCCAACTCCGTGGCTGTAAGATAGGAGCTTGTGTGATGTGTTCCTTCAGCTGATTAAAGGCAAGGAGCACATGGTCATCTACAATGAATTCATTCTCCTTGCCTAGCAATTTAGTCAACGGCCTAGCCAGCTTGCTGAAATCTTTAATGAATCGTCGGTAAAAACTGACATGGCCCAAGAATGACCTAACTTGTTTAATGGTTGTAGGTGGCTCAAGTTTGGAAATTACCTCTCAGCCTCCATACCACGTTTAGAAACTACGTGACCTAGCACGATTCCTTCGGTCACCATGAAGTTGCTCTTCTCCCATGAGAGCACAAGATTTACTTCGAAGCACCTCCGCAAAACTCGGTCTAAATATTCCAGACATTGATCGAATGAATTCCCATAGATCGAAAAATCGTCCATAAAGACCTCGAGAAAGTTTCCCACCATATCGGCAAAAACTGCAAGCATACACCTTTGAAATGTGGTTGGGGCGTTGCAAAGCCCGAACGGCATCCGTCTGAAGGCATATGTACCAAAAGGACAGGTCAACGTGGTCTTTTCTTGGTCTTCAGGAGCAATAGCAACTTGATTGTATCCAGAGTACCCGTCCAAGAAGCAGAAGTATTCCTTCGCAGCCAATCTCACCAAGATCTGGTTGATGAAGGGCAGAGGGAAGTGGTCGTTCTTGGTGGCAAGGTTAAGTCTTCTGTAGTCCATGTACACTTGCCACGAAGTGGGTACCCTGGTTGCGATATCCTCTCCTTCGTCATTCTTCACAATGGTGATCCCTGATTTCTTTAGCACAACATGCATAGGGCTCACCCATTTGCTGTCGGAGATGGGATAAATGAATCCCGCATCACACCATTTCTGAATCTCTTTCATAAAAACCTCACACAGATTAGGATTTAATCTTCTCTGATGTTCTTGATAGGACTTGCAATCGTTTTCCAGAAAAATGTGATGTGAGCACAATGATGGATTGATCCCATGCAGATCCGAAGTTCGCCAAACTATTGCCTTGCGGTTGCGTTCAAGAACCTCCATCAAACGGGATTCTTGGTTTTCGATAAGATGTGAATTGATAATGACCAGGTACATATTCAATTCTCTCGTATGTTTCATGTTGGAGGGCAAGGGTTTCAACTCTGGCGGAGTCTGAGCTGCTTCCGAGGTGACCTCAGCTATTAATGCAGGTGGCGATTCTTTCATCTATTCGGTGTCCACCATACTCTGTTCTACCTCTTCTCTCAAATCTTGACAGAACGTCTCGATGATTTCCTCTTCATCACAAGATTCTTCAACAATTTGCTCTTGGTTCTGAAGGCACAACACCTCCACGGTAGTCTCATTCAGCACATCGGCGAGTTACTCATCCTGATTGATAAGGGGGAATTCAACTGCGGTATCCACTCCCTCCTCGGGGCATAGGAGTTCATGGATCTCATTGTCATCCAAGAATAAGTTGGTGTCTTGAATTTCTGCTAGAAAGTTGCAGTCGTCAGAATACTCAATCACCCTTGCACATGAAGCAGATGTTCGTTCGGCTAGTGCTCCCTCATGCAGGGTCTCCACTCTGATTGTTTCACTTCCAGCGCCAAAACTGATTACTCCTGTCCCATAGTTCACTACTGCATTAGATTTCCATAGGAATGGTCTTCCAAGTATGATTGGGATAAGGAGTAATGTAGCGGGGACGTCCATATCTAGCACCACAAAATTGCCAGGGAACTGCTTTCCCTGAACCGTAACTATCACGTCCTCCAACAGGCCCCTAGGCCGCTTAACTGACTTGTCTGCGAACTGTAGAATCATTTTTGTAGGCTTGAGCGGTCCTAGCCTGAATTCCGTAAGGAGTGAAGCTGGCATAAGGTTGACGGAAGACCCGCTGTCGAGAAGTGTTCGTTCAAACTCCTGATTAAACATCTGACAACGCACAAGAGGTGCTCCCATATCTGGCTTTTTATCTGTGAGGTTGCCGTTGGCATTAACTGTGGCCATTGTGAGGATATGCTTTTTGGCCTTTCCACCTTTGCTTATGGAGTTATAGGGGTGTGGCCTGCGCTTGGTTGGGCATGCCTCTTTCAATCCTTTCTTTACAGCTGGCATGTACTCAAGAGCTTTCATCAATGACATGTTTAATACCAAATTCTAAATGATTTCAATGATAGCAGGATTAGACAAAGCATTTTTCAAATTTTTCATTTTTTTCTATTTTTTCATTGCTTCTAGGAAAGGAATATTTACAAACTCTTCACCAATGTCATTCAAAATATTGTTCGTATTGTTGTTTACAGGTAGATGGCAAAAAGGAATAGAATCATCTACAAGATGTGGACCACAAATGATAGGCTCGGCTTCAGGTGCTAGCGTTGGACTCGCTGCAGGTGCAAGATTCCTTCTTTCTGTGGTTGGCTCTGTAGTAGGTGCAGACGTCTCCAATGATGGCCTATCTCCACCGAGGTTGCTGCTATCTTTTTGTGTTTTGTGGTTTTCTTCAATTTTTTGTGATTTTCTAGGTGATGGTACTGCTCCCAAAATACTTCCTGGCCTTGGTGTTGGCTTGGCTGACGATTCACCGTCAGATGCAAGATGCTTTCCCTTCTTAGTAGCTGATGGCTGGAGTGTCCTACCGCTCCTGAGAGCAACATCATTAGATAAAAAATAATTTAATTTACCTGAACCGGGCTGGACACTACCGACTACCTGCTCCTTGCGTCGGAAATTGTTCGGGTTGGCCTCGACTTGAGCAGGGATGGCTGTTTTCGCAGCCGTCAAGTCGTCGATCTTCTGGTTCATCTCAGCCATATTCTTCATTAACTGTTCTAAGCAGGCCAGGGCTGGATTAACCGGCACAATCTCAGAAGAATCCCCCTACTGGGGCCTAGAGTGCTGGTATGACGGCTGAGATTGTGACTGGTAACCCTGAGAGAATTGGTGAGGAGGAGGGTTGGAGGAATACTGCGAGTTCTGGTGATATGTAGCAGTCCGTTGCTGATGATACCCTTGTCCGCGGTATCCAGACTGCTGAGGAAGATGCTGGTAATTCTTCCTCCATGTGTTGCCTTGAGATAGAGGCTAGTACTGATATGAGGGCTGGAAGGGTCTTCCACCCTGCTTCTGCTGGAGATAGGGCATGTTGCCCATGTTCTGACCCTGAGGGTGTCCTTGAGGATGGGTCAGTTGCGCTTCATTACTCCATACACCGTTGATTTCCTGGATCATCGGTGTGGGTGGAGAGAACTGCTCGGAGTAGGCTGGCTGGGACTCAGGTTGATATACAACCATCTGTGTCTGAGGCTGCGGGGGCTGCTCCGGAACCTACATGTAATACACGTGCTGAACATGTTGGGGCTGCGGTGGAGTAGGCTGAGAGTTCTGCTGCATTGTAGGCTCCTTCTTCTCAGCATTCGGCTCAGCAGAAGTAGACACAACATTACACATGTTGGCATTCAACGCACGAACGAGCTGCTCCAGCTGCTGGGAAATCAAATCGAGCTTTTCTAAGCCCTGGGTCCTCTTCTCAATGACTGATAATTTCTCGAGGTCCTGCAACCTCTTCTCAATGATATCCACCTTAAACAGGTGGCTCCCAATGATGCTCAAGTTGGAGCTCTCATCCTTGTCCTCGGTGTGAGAAGTCATGTTCACTGGCTTGCTGACGGCAGTTGACACCTTCATGTAGATTCGAGATAAGGATTACGCGGCTTCTCCTTCAGCCATCTCCTCGAAGACATTCCATACCACATTCTCGTCCTTGTTGAATGGGAGCCGCCGCAAGCGGCATCGACAAGTCTTTGGCTCTCAAGTGTGAGCCCACCAAAGAAGTGTTGTACAAGGCTGGTCTTTGGAATTTCGTGGTGGGGACACTTCTCCTGGAGATCCTTGAATCTCTCCCACGCCTCATGGATGGTTTCGTGTGGCTGCTGGAAAAAACTGGAGATACGGGCACGCATCTGATTCAATTGCCCGAGAGGATAGAACTTATGGAGAAATGCAGACTTCAGCTCCTCCCAGGTCGTGACAACCTTCCCTAGATGGTCGACCCAATATAGGGCCTTATCTTGCAGGATGAAGGGAAAGGTGGTCATCTTGACTAGCTCCACAGGAATTCCAGGGTAATGAGCGGTAGCACAAATGCGGCCAAACTTCTTGAGGTGAATATAAGGCTCCTTAGTGGTATTCCCATGGAATGTGGGAAGCAGAGACAGAAACTACGGCTTTATCTCAAAGTGGGCATGAATACGTGGAATCTGGATCCACTCAGTGATGTGACCCGCTCCTGGATTATATGTCTCCTTCAGCGTAGGCTTCGGCTGCGGTGGGTCTGCTTCCGCTCGATCAAAGTCTGGTCCTCCCACTGAGAAATCAACTCTAACCTCTTCGATGTTGATCTCTTGATTTAGATCATCCTCCCGTCGGCCATCTCTTGCATCGGCCCTCCTCCTCAGATCATTCAACATATCTTTGAAGGTGGTCTGGGCTGGAGCTTGATTAGTCAATTGCTGCTGAATGGCTTGGATGGAAGCCAGCAACTAATTGTTAACCTCATTCTGCGTGGTATACTTCCCTTCCCCCTGATCGGCTTCAGCTTCTGGTTGGGGCTGTGGTCCCTTTCCTCTTCCACCGTCCATCTCAGATTCTTCTTGACTTGTTGGCTCGGGATCGGGCTCTGGATCTGCACATGGAAGAATGCCCCGATCAGTCTGAATTGCAGCACCAGGTGTAGAGAAGAATTCTGTGTTAAGGTCAACACAGAATTTTGTTAAGGATGGCGATGTGTAAGGAGTGAAATCAATGGCCATCCAAAACGGACAGAGTTCGGGATAGGAGTGATCCCGGTTTAATAAAGAAGACGACGTGTCTGGAGATTGGTTCACGGAGTCTGAACCGGGTTCTCGGGAATCACCCCGAATTATTAGAGAGGGCGAGCGGATGGAACCGATGTGGGTGTCGACGGAGTCTCGAGTAAATTGTCCATTCGTCGCCATCTCGAAGATCAAGAGGAAGATCGATGTGGATGAAAGATATGGGGGTCAACAAGAAACAAATGGAACGTAAAATAGTAGAAGGCTCACAATGAGCAAGGGTCAAATGGAAAGAGAGCAAAAATGGCGCAATGGCGCGATGTTTTTGATCTTGACCTTAACTTGACTAATCAATCAATCCCAAAGCAATGGATTCACCAACTTGGCCCGTGAAGCCGTGAAGGTTCGGCAATTATCTTTGTGAGTTTTAGATTTATTTTTCAGGAAATTATCTTGTCATGAGTCCTTAGAGCGCTACGCCTATAGGAGAGAGAGTACTGCCAGAAAAGTATCCCGTACTTGTCCTCCTCATGTGTAACCTGTAGTCTTCACTTTTTATGGTCCTTGTAACCCTTCCTGGATCCCTACTTAGCGAAAGAAATAGAGAGAGGAAGCCAATAGGCGAATCCGATACTTCAGAACTCGCTCTTAACAGAATCACCCTTGAGCGTGCAAGAACCTACTCGGACGCAAGACTATGAGATAGACACCCCCATGAAGGCATGTCCTATGCTCGATACTTCAGACAAGGTTAGTGCTCTACACAATAGAGAGTCACTATTGTTGACCAAGCCTTACTTGTCTACGCACGATAGAACCGCCAATACCTCGGAAATCCAGGAGATACACAAGGCATCCACAGACTGGGTTTTGGGCACTAATCCTTACGACTTTGCTCACCTCACTTGGAAGTAAACCTTGCCATGAAACCTGAAGACAAATGAGGGCTTTGCTCACCCCAAGGAAATGAGTCCAATTAATTAATTTTATTAAGGTCAATTATTTTTAGTAGTCCCCTTTTTCTTTTTCTTTTTTTGTGTTATCACTTGTTTTGAGTAAATTCAATACAAGCGCCTAATGTTTTTGTGTTTTCTTTGATTCCTATTTGTTCCAAAAATAGAGGGAGAAGAGTCGGAAAAGCCAATGCAAGTTGGCACTAAGATGGAAATCTCACCTTAGTGCCTAAATGATGGATGCTAAGATAGAAGACTTACAGTGACTCCCAGCTCTCTCCATGCGGGATGCAAAACAGGAATTTGTAAACCTATACTATATGCCGATATGCACACCGAAATCGTCCTAAGCAGGCAATTGCTAGCGTGAAGAATCACAAGTCGGTTATCAATCTTCAATCCAGGAGTCCGGTCTAGGCTCACCCCTCCACTTCTCGACACATCGAGTTCAGGAGCAGCGCTTGACAGGGTGGGCTCGCGGCACGTAGGCTTGAAGATGATGAGGCAACTGTTTAATTTAAACTAAGTCCAAAATGCACTATAGGTACATGCAATGGTTATTAGGGTGTTTGGACCTAATTTACTCGATCAAGCAAGCCTAAAAACCTAAGGGCTCATTCCACAAAAGAAAGGAAAAATAAAACAAAACCGGAAAATGACAGGCGGTAAAAGGCGTCAAAACTACGGTGAGCCCCCAAGTGAACAAACACTTGAAAATTGGGCCCGAGTGTCCAAAGTTTAGGGTACCTGTATTATTACAATTAAATCGAATGTCTCTCACACAAAAGACTAAAAAACTAACTATCCTCTCTTTCTCTCTCAAGTTCTCCTGCTCTTTCCTGCAGGCTAGGGTAGAATAGCCGGCTCCTCCTCCCAAGGCTGCTCAGGATCCCCTAGGCAATCCTCCTCGGTCAGTGGCCCCTCGCAAGAAAACAATAAAGAGATGTCATATAGTTCACAACAAATTATACAATAAAAACAGATGATCAAAAATGTCTAAGCAGGTAAAGGACACAAGTCTACTCTACAAGCCGATGCTCCCTGGCAACGGCGCCATTTGAAAAATGATAAAAGCGAGAGCCACTAAATAGTGGTCTGACAAAACAGACTCACTGTCGTTGGGGCGACTACTCAAGCCCTTCATGATCGTCAACAATTAACCCACACAATTAATTAAACAATCAATAGCAAGGATCAAGATTTATTATTCCCTACTAAAAATGTACAATGGCAAGCAAGTAGGGGTCGAACACAGGAAACAAGGGTGTAGAGTGTAGACAAAAAGTCAAGGCGTATGTCTAATGAACTACTTAGCCAATATGGATTTTTTGTGGGTTTTTAATTCTTTTAAAAATTTTTATCATCTTCTTAATTTTATATATTTTATTTTTATTTTCTGATTTTATATTTTTCTTTTCATATTTTATATTTTTTTATTAAATAGAATAGATAAATAATATAAGAAAAGAGGTGCTTAGATATTTATAAAAATGAGGAAAATGCTCAAAAATTAGGACATAAAATTTTTTTGATCTTTTTATATTTTCTACTTTTTTGTGATTTTTGGGAATTTTTCTGAATATTTTTGGTATTTTTAAGGGTCAAAACACAAATAAACAGTGAACTAACCTACTGGCCAAAATTAAGATGAGGGTAAAAATTATCAAACAGTATCCAAAGTTCCTCAAATTAATTTTAAAATAAAGGCAATAAAATAAGGAAATCACAAAAACTAAGTTTATATTTTTAGAATTTTCTAGAATTTTTTAGATTTTTATGAAGTTTTTAGGAGTTTTCTAATTTTTAAGGTTTTTGTTTTGATATTTTTAATGATTTTTGGATTGACACTAAAATATGATAATACAAGCAAAATATAATTTTTTTTGGAATTTTTCAAAATGTTTTTATAACTTTTATGGATTTTCTAATGCAAACAGTGCTGAAAAAGCAAGTTTTTGATTTTTAATAAATACTAATGCAATAAATATGCAAAATAAAAATATGGCGTGAATCTATACTGCAACAGGAACTTAAGTCTATTTTTTGGTGATTTTTGGAAATTTAAAGATGCGTGCAATAAATAGGGAAAGCATACAAAAACACAAGACCTGGTAGGGGCATAAATGAAATACTAAAAGTTACGTGGAAAGCATTGCAATTTCACCAAAATGTCACGCGCAAAACACGTCTTCTACTGTTCATAGAGGTATATTTGTAAATAACAAAAACCGGTAGGACAGGAGTGCAAATAACCGATAAATATATTTAAATCATTACGTACAGGGGTATAAATGCAAATACATAAAAGTTCGAAGTGCTTAGAGCAAAATACCCAAAGTCACGTGTCCCCGTCACATCAGGTGACGTGGATAGGGACTAAAGTGTAAATCAAAGAAGTCACAGGTCCTAGTTGCAATCTTTACAAATATTTTACTCAGCAGTTGAAAGTCTTAGGACTAATACGTAAATACAAAAAGCGCGGCGGTTGGATGAAAAATACCCCTCGCAGCGCGCGATCGGATGGCTGATGAAGATCCACTTATCCACATGTCTTGATCTGGTTACCCGATGGCACTTCGCACGGATGTACAAGATAGATCCCCACGAAGTGATCCGACGGTGGAGGGTCTTGATGATCTGATGGCTCCTGTGCATTTTGAACGATGCCCCTGATCCAATGGCGGAGAGAGGTACACGAAGAATACACTCCCCAGTGAACTTTGACGATCGATTCCGGCCGACACACGGCCTCTCCAACCCTAGGATCGAGGGCAAAAGGATCCTGGGGCCCTTCCGCGTCGAACGGCGGTCTCAGCAGCGGCTGAGGGAGCTTGGCGTGGCACGACGAGGATGGAGAGCTGGGGTGGCGCTCCCTGGAGTATCTAGGCTCGATAGATCCTCCTCTTTGGCTCTGACCTGCAGAGTTAGATGCACAAAACCCGGGCGGGGGCTACAGGGGTCCTCGGATGAAGAAATGGAGGTGATTCGTGACTCGAGCGTGGAGCTCCGGCGAAGGGCGGAGAAGGAGCTCAGGTGGCTCGATCTAAGCGAGATCGAGGTGTATGGAGGGGTGGAGCGGAGCGACGGAGCGACGAGGAATGAAATGGAGATGATCGTGGAGGTTGTAGGTGACGGATAAAGGCAGAGGGTGGAGGCGGAGCTCTAGCTCCGCCGTGGGATCAAAGGATGATTCACGACGAGGGGGTTAACGAAACCTAAAACTGTTACTAAGCTAAGCTACCCTACATATAAGCTACAAGAAAATGCAAGAAGAAAGGAGGAAGGCTCACCGGGGGGTGATGATGGCGACTTCGGGTAGAGCTCTGGCGAGGGGCTGGATCGACCTCGATTTGACACCAAATGGCGCAAACCCAAGCTCGAATCGCTTCTTGCTGTCACCAGGAGTGCAATGGGCTAGGGGTTTACAAGCGAAAATCGAGGAAGATGGATCAAATTCAAAATGGAGGTCGAGGGGGGTTTTTGAAGAATTGGCTCTGGCGTGATCTTCGATGCATGATCACGGGCAAAGGGGGAAGATCTTGCAAGATCTAATAGGCCGGCGTGGGTCATGATGACACCGTGAACAACTTTCATGAAGGTGCCCTCCCTCCTCGAGCAACGGGTTCATGGCGAAAAAGTCGAGAAGAGGAGGATGTCGGGCGCTCTGACAAGGGCACATGGCTAAGACTGGAGAGTTGACCCGCGGGTCAACTTTCCAAGTCACCTGGTCGGTCCACGTGGACCAACCAGGAAAATCCCTAAAAAAAATATAAATTAGTTTAAAAATAGTAAATGAATTATTTAATTTTAGGTTATTTAATAAAAAAATATTTGTTATTTTATATATTATTTTATGGTAAATTTTATTTATTTTTTCGAGATTAATAATTACAAGTTTCCATTTATACCTTTTATAGGTATATATATCTATATATTTAAGTATTTTATTTTTATTTTGTGCATTTTATTTATTTATTTTTGTTTATTTTATAAATTTATAGAGTCTTTTTATACACTAAAATATATTTTTATTTTATTTTTCTGAAGTGTTAAGTACACTTAATAAAATATAAGTATAAATTATACAGGTATGTATATAGGTATTTTACCTATGTCTTTTATAAGTATTTCATTTTGTGTTTCTTTTGTATTTTTATTCTAATTTTAATGTACAAATATACTATAAATAATATTTACAAGATTATAAAAATATAAAATTACGAAAATCAATAATAATAATAATAAATAAATTGAATATTTTAATCTGTACTAATATACAATAGGGGTCCAAAACACAACTTTCAAACCGTAGCTCCGCCAAATGCGAAACCACTGCCATTAAATAGCTTATTTTAAATTATATACAATTAAAGGTGAGTTTGCTGCATTTGGAGCTTTTTATTTGTAAGATACGGGTCTGAGAAGTTGGGATTCTGGAATTTTATTCAGATTATAACTTTTTATCTGTACATTATTTTTGAGTGAAATCAATTTTGTATTTTTGTTTATTTAATTATCTACATATTTCATGTTAAAAGTGTCTTTATTTGAGGTATAAAAAGTGGAACCAAAAATAGGTCCCAAAATGAATAAAGAATGAAGGAATTTATATTGTATTTTCCCCTTATCTCCCCCTACTTTGTTCCTTGTCGACCTATTCATCAAGATGCCTAGGTCTCGGGGTTTTGGGTCATAAAATATTTACAATATTTTATTCTTTTTCTTTTCTTTTCTTTATTCTATAATTTTGGTTTTAAAAACCGCATTTTATACAATATTTACACCATGATGCATGAATGTTAAAATGCCTAAATTAAGCCTATTTACACGCATTTACTAGGGTTTTTGAGGCCAAAATGATAGAATAAAGATGATGAAATGTGGACTCATCAATAGGGTGAGATTTTTTATTATTCTTTTGATTCTTTTTATCTCTGTTTTTCTTCCTATACTTAGGGATATTTTACCCTAAGTATAGGGGAGGTAGACCCTGTACATCCTGACCCTCGATTTTCCCTTTATGTACAGTCTGCTATACATAGGATTACTTGACCCTACGTATAGGGGCATCACCAATTCCTATTCATTTCCATTTTTTGATTCATCATTGTAATATAGACTTTTTTTCACTTCCCTATACGAAGCACGAGTTATGTCTTCTTCATCGCTCTTTGATTACTCTGAGGACATCGTTCGAGCTAAGTATAAGGGGGTGTCGTATATATTATATATATACTTTGGCCATAACTTGTACTCTGTGTGAGTGTGTTAATAAATAAAATGGCTAAATTCATTATCAAAAATTCACAAAAACGTAAACAATTTTCTTGTACATAAAATTCTTTCTTGCACATACATAGATATTTATAAAAACTATTTTTGTACAAAGGTTTGTAAAAATGTTTTTCTTGTAAAATGTTTATAAATATTTTTGTATTATGTATATAATACAAAATTTTTGTAAAATGTTTGAAAAATGAAAGTTTGCAAAAACCCTTGTGTAAATGTTTGTAAATAGTTTGAAAAACTTCTGCTTTCATGCATGCATTCAAACATTTTCAAAAATTTTACACATTTTCAAAAAACTTTGCATAAAAAGATTGTTGTAAATATTTGTACATTCTTCTGAATCATAGTTGACATGTAAACTAGTCTATAATTAAACTAGAAATGGAGCTTTGTTAAGACCTTAATCCACTAATTCTTAGAGGAACCTTGTAGGGTTCGGGGTTAAGACTTTTCAGGTCCATTGGTGACTTAATTCTTTGAATCCACCAGGCTATGTTCACATGTCATCTTGATGTGCCTAAGTAGAACACTTAGCAATGCACACATGACTCTCACGGACAATGGCTTTACTTGCACCAGCACCTTACACATAGCTCTCTACGGATGACGTGATGAGGAGGCAGTTTCCTTTGGCTTGGGGTAGCATACGAGGGTAGTACTTATAGGCGGAACCCCCCGTCTCCCTTTAGGGAGGGAAGTACATCTCAACTTGGTCTGGCGGTGTTGAGGTCTAAATACAGGAGTTGTCGGTTGCAATAATGCTTCAAAATAGGGATAGTATACCATATCAAGAGGAAAACATCCTTATGTATATATATTGCACCATGTAGATACGTTGTACATATGCACATCCAAAAAAATGTGCAATAGAAAACTCCAAAAAAATGAACATGCCTGATTGAAAATAAAATGCATGCCGGAGTGTATATAGTCAAATAAAGCAAAGCTTATGTTACATCTCCTCATCTCATGAATCTTGCAGTGGGGGACTTAGCTACATTGGTTGGCCTCCCAAGGATATATGGCTTCAATGGTCATGGTCCATTCTCTCCTTTTCCCTCTTCTTGAGCCGATTGTACTTGAACTTAGAAGTGAATACCACGCTCCTCGAGGAAAGAGTTGTTGGAATAGGGCATTAAAGTTACCATGTTAAGGGGGGCTGATTCTTTGTCATTTCTGAGGTGGGGAGCTACATATCACTTACAAAATACAAGAAAATATTCATGGTCATTAGAGATTGTGTATATAGACCTGTTCTGATATGAATTATTAAGGATTCTTGACCATAGATTGGTGGAACTTAGAGGCTGTTGAGTTTTAAACTTAAGTCCAAATAAGGTTCCGACAAAACTAATAATACAAAGGTTTGACAGAGCTCCACACTTCAATTTAATGACGACAAGCTTAATAATCAACCTTGATTCTCCTTATTTTTCTTTTCTTTCATTTTTCACTTCTTTTTCAAATAAGTGTTTGTTAAGGGACTAGCAAATTCAAAGTATAGGGGGTAATGAATCCCTAATTGTCACTCTTTATTCTTTTATTTTAGCTATTTATCTTGGTAAAGCATCAGGTAAATATGTGTAAATACAATAAGTTAGCATTTAGCATGCATGTGTTAACATTGTATAATTAGCATGTATTTATGCAAAAATAAAATAATAAAGGAAAAGAGAAAGGAAGGAGGTATTTAGAATAAATACAGAGTGGTCCGAATCACAAGAGAAGGTCAGGCCTTAACCTGATCATCAAAGAAAATAAGTAGAGAGAGATAGGGCTTACTCTATCTTGTACATATTACCCACAAATGTAAATAATTATTTTTGATAAAATAAAAGTAAAATTTTCTTTCTATATCCTTGTATATAACCCTAAAAATAAAACAAAAATCAGAAAAATAGAAATAAAAATAAAATCCTCTCTCACTTGTACAAAATACATGTATATATGTCTCACTTCCTATTTATTCTATACATGTAAATATATCGTAAATAAAATAAAGATTATTTTGTAATCCTAAAAATATATTGAATATAAATAAAATATAAAATTAGGGTATTTGTCTAAAAATAACAGAATAAAATACTTGTGCATAACACATAGGTATATTATACATGTATATATCACTATAGATTGTATAAACACCAATTATTTTTCATAAAAATAATTAAAAATCAAAGAAAAATTTCTTAAAAAATAATAAACATTTTTCATTTTTTATTTAAGTTCATTTATTATTTTTTATGTAATTTAATCTTTATTTTTCTCTTTTATTTTGTCTCGTAGCATAGCTTGTCCTTATTCTATGATCCTTCTGATTGGTCAAGCTCATTCTATTGACCCTGGTCATCGGCATCTTCTAGGATTGACCCGACCCAAATTGTTTCGCCGGACCTACTTCTCCCCTTTTAGAGCCTGATTCCAGCCGCCTCTCGCCTAGATTTTTCTCCCATCGCTTCTCCTAGGATCTGTGATCCTTGCGGATCCCTAGGAAGGCACGAATCTTCCAAGGGTTGCACGCTACCGATTGACCTTTGAAGACCCCTAGAGTCGGGTATAAATCATCTCCTCCGCATTCCCAGCAAGACAGTTTGTTCTTCGCCGCTTCTCTCATCCCTTGGAAGCTTCAGTGGAGTGACAACAATCGTAGGAGTCCTTTGGATCAGGTGTTGGTGGCCTGAAGCATCATCTCAGCTACATGGCCGGCGAGCACCACCGCATCTAGCCTCCCTGCCTTCCACAATGAAGTCGAGGACACAACCCCGACTCCCATCTTCACCCTATGCTTAGGAGTTCATCCAGAACCTCAGGTATTATCCATCTCGCTCTGATTTTCCTGTTTGCTTCGATCTCACATTCCACGCCCGCCACATACTAACTTACTTCGACTAGTTGGTTGGATCCTCGTTATTCGCATCCGTCCGTTCAGATCGAACCTTCACCTCATCCCCCATGTCACACCACAATCAGATTATCTATAGCCTTGACCTCTAGGTAGAGATTAAGGTCCGGTCCGCTCCTTCCATGTACGCCGGAGACCCAACCTCCATCCACCATCGCTTCTTTCCCTTCTAGCTTCAATAACCAGGACCGATGCTTTGCCTCGAGTCCCAGATTTGCATTGGAGGTACCCTAGCGCGCAAGGAACCCCTCTTGAGCTCCATTTTGCTCAGGCAGAGCAACCCCAGATGACCGACCATCGCCACGATCATCCGGTAGTTGCTACCTCAATCAGACCCTCCAGCCCGACATGCCGTGCTTCCACAAAACTAGTAGAACTTCTCATTCTTCAATCGGGCTGGTGGATCTCCTCCTCCACTCAATTGAAGCTCAACTGGAAGATGTTATTCCAGAACCCTTGATGAATACTCATTCATCACTCTTTATTCTTATATTTTAGCTACAAAAACCTTTGCAAATACATGTAGATATGTGTAAATAGGAATAATTACCAAAAGCATGCATTATGTAAAAAACCTATAATTAGCATGTTTTTGTGCAAAAATAAAAGAATAAAGATTAAAAAGAAAAAGAGGGAAATATTTAGAATAAATATTTATCAACCTAACCCAAGGGAGGGCTCAGTATGGGCCTGACCGCATACAAGCCAAAGTAGAGGGAGATAGGGGCTCATGTGTAAATATTTATGTAAATAAAATAAAAATATTTTCCACACCAAAAATATGCTTGTAAATACTTGTATATATTTTTAAAAAAAACAAAAGAAAAAGTTAAAAATAAAAAATAATTAAAATACCCCTTTCATCATGTACATAAACCACTTCTATGTATTTATTTAACCTTGTAAATAAGTAAAATTAATTTTCAAACTTTTTGTAAATATTCTATGTTTTATAATATAAATAAATAAAAACAAGTAAAATCAAAACAAAATAAAAATAGCGAAATTAAAAATACAAAAATACATTGTACATATACCATGTATATAAATGAACATATATATTTATTTTACCTATGTACATAAATAATAAAAATAAAATAAGAATACCTTTTTATTCCTTATTTTATTCTATAAATAAATAAAATATAAAATAGGAATAAAATTGCATAAAAATAATAATTAAAAATCAAAAACCCTAATAGTGTACATATACCTATGTATTACATACTATGTATATACCTTATTTTTATTTCTAAAAATTAATTAAAAATCACTAAAAAATAGGAAAAAATAAAAGAAAAATATTTCATGTTTTAAGTTTTTGCTGAATCGGGCCCTAGCTACCCTTAATTTTCATTTCAAAATTTAGCCACGTGGCCCATTCCTATTGGGTCCTGGGGATGTTGACCGCCCGGTCAACTACCCCCCCAGGACCACCTCCCGCGGATCTGAGCTCTGGACCCGATTTCTCAGACTTTTACCCGCTCGACCCGATCGCCATTCCACTAAACCCCGGGTCCGAATTCTTAATCTCTCATCCGACATCCTCGCCGGAGCCGCATCCTCGGGATCCGCGCGCTCCAGAGCTTGCCCGGACCCATCTTTCTCGGACCCCAAGCCGTATATAGCTGCAGCTCCGCCACTCGATTGCTCTATCTTTGGCCATTCGCCTCCTTCACCTGTAAGCTCCAGAGAGACCGCGAGAGTGACAGCTTGTGCCTCGACCTGTCGCAGCGAGGAGAGGAGGAGGACCCATCGATCCGGCGAGCACAGCCGCCGCAGCTCCGCCACCAGCGTGAGCTCCGAGCCTCGGAGGGAGACGATCCTTGAGGCTACGACCAGGAGCTTCCCCAGCTCCTCCCCAGTCTCTCCGACCACCCAGGTAGCTCCGATAGCCTACCCTTTTCGCTGATTTCCATTTTCGCCCAATTCGCTTCGCCGCCGCATTTCGTCGATTCCGCCCGTTCCCGACCACTACTCGACCATCGGGCATTGCCATAGCCCTCGTCTTCCTCCCACGCACCTTCTCCACGTTTCCATTCAACCCAGCTCGCACAGGAGCTGGGAACCGAGCTCCTCCGTCCACCACCTTTGCCGGAGTTCGCCACTCCGACCCACCGTTCACCGTCGCTATGCCTAACCGGGTCGAGGCAATTTGCCCTCGACCCGCGAGTCTCCTGAGCTATCTTGCAGGTGCTACCAAGCCCATCTGAGGGCTTTGGTCATTCAGGCCAGGAGGCCCAGCTCCGCCGACCTCGCCCGAGCTTCTCGGAGCTCGGCTCGATCATCGGAGCCTACCGGCAGACGCGGGAGCCCTCCACGATTCTTCTCCGACATTCAGACTACTCCCAGGAGGTCAGCAGCGCTCGCACGAGGCCGGCGAGTCTCGCCGGGGACCTGTTCTTCCAGCATCCTCCATCGCCGTTCGATCAGCCTCCTGCTCCAGCCGCCACCGTTCGTCCCTGGAGCTCCCTTCGACGTCAGATCTGAGGAGTCTGATCCCATCCGTTAGATCTACACGTGGCTCGGCCCCGACCATTGGATCAGTCTGAGAACCCCAGCGCTGGAGTGCCACCTGATCCAGACCCTCCGATCCAACACGTGGCAACCATCCAGCGGGTTCGCATAATAAAGGGTAATTTGCCCTTAGGCCCCCTTGCTTCTGTTATTTCGCTTTAGTCCTGTAAATATTTAGTATAGTTGTTTAAGTTTTGGTACATTTGCATAGAGGACCCCGTACTTTATTTTCTTTGCATTTATGCCCCTGTGCGTTGTGTAACACGTGCTTCTGGTTTATTTGCAACTCATGCCCCTGTAGTTCTGACTGTTATCAATGGAATGAATGTTTTAGTTTATTTGCATTTATACCCCTGTGTGTGATTTATTTCGACATGTGTGTGATATTTTTGGGTTATTTGCAGATAAGCCCTTGGACTTTTGGTACTTGTTACCAATAAGCCCTCGGAACTTATTTTTCTTACATTTGGGGTCCCTGAGTGCCCCAGGCACGCGTGTGGCACGTGTTTTGCTGGGTATTTTGCACCAGACCCCCCAGACTATTGGGTATTTGCACTTTGGTCCCTTTGCACAGTGCCCCTTCTTTATTCTTGAATAAAATAGCAAATCACCTCCAAATCCAACGAAAATTGGACACATGGCTCCTGCCATGGTGTAAAACTTTTGTGGATTTTTGAGGACATTTTTGATTTCATTTGATATTTTAAAAAATTCAAAAGCCTTCATTTTTGCTACTGTCTAACTTGAAAAATCATAAAAAAATATTAAAACTCAATTAAAAATTCCACAAAAATTAGTTACTGTTTGTCTAGCCAATTTTGGCTATTTTTCATTACTGAAAATCACTAAAAACTTA
The DNA here is from genome assembly GCA_037367405.1 of Ottelia alismoides. Classification (NCBI taxonomy): domain Eukaryota; kingdom Viridiplantae; phylum Streptophyta; class Magnoliopsida; order Alismatales; family Hydrocharitaceae; genus Ottelia; species Ottelia alismoides. Next base: position 61,835 of record JAZKJV010006302.1, on the reverse strand, counting down.
AAAACACTCAAAAACCTATAAAAATTCAAGTAAATAAATTAAAAATCCAAAAACAATAAAATTGGTGCCTAAATTTTCTTCATTTTATCTTCTTTACAGGAAAATTACCTCCGGCCATTTTGAAGCTCTTAGATATTTTATCTAGGGCTTTTTGGCTCGGCTGGACAGTACCATCTCTTTTAGCAACTGTTTGATTTTTAGAAAATTAAATAAACCTCAGAAAATTCTCAAAAATTCACCAAAAACACGAAAAAATATAAAATACATAAAAATATTTTTGTTTGAATTTTTGGTTGATTTTTAGTGCTGTAAATAAATTGTTGAAATGTGTGTTTCTTTGGTTTTCTTGAATTTCTTAATAAACTAAAAAATCCAAAAAAAATAGAAAACAAGTTAAAAACCATTAAAAATATTTTCTTCCGTTATTTTATTTCTTTGTTGACTACTTCGTAGGCCGAGAGGCCAACCCGTGCTCCTTGAGTTCGACCCTGGTCGCTATACCAGGTTAATCCGATAGCAGGACCACTATTTTGTGTTTTATCTGTTTTATCTCTATTAGTGGTTCATTTTTCTTGATTGACACATCTGAGTGACCGAGGTCGCAACGACCACTTTTGTACCTTTTCCTTAGTCGCTCGGATTTTCGTGTCGTCAGAATGGCGCCGTTGCCGGGGAGCACGGCTTAGTAGTCACTTTTCGAGTTTTTCCGCGGCTTTTCCTTTTCGCGGCTTTTTGTATAGATTTCTGTAGATATATTTTTCTGATACTTTCTTATAATAATTTGGTTTGTGACACTTGCTCTTTTTCTTGCGAGGGCCCGAGGACCGAGGCGGCCGATTTCGAGAAGCCGACGCAACCGCGAGACTCGGAGGCGGCTCCCTTCTGCATGGAGCTGCAGGAGAGAGCGAGAGAGAGAGAGAGTTGAGTGGGTGAGGTTAGATTAGGTTTTATTTGATCATTATTGTTGTAATAATACAGGGACACTTAGAGACTGGACTTGGACTTTGCTTGAACACTTAGCGGGTCTGTTTCACCGAGCACCGGTGTACTCGGGGGACCCTTAGGAGTTTTTCACGGCTTTTGACGCGGTTCTCTTTTTCTTTTCTTACCGGTGTTTACGCGGTTTTTGATCGAGCCCCTAGCCGTAGGATTTTCTGCTTGATTGTGACGTAACTCGTAGGATCCAAACACCCTAATATAATTGCCTGTTCCTATAGTGCGGTAATTGGACCTATAATAAAAATAATAATAAAATAGCCGTTCCATCACCTCCAAGCCTACGCGCCGCGAGCCCACCCCGTCAAGCGCTACTCCTGAACTCGACCTGTCGAGAAGAGGAGGGGTGGGTCTAGATCGGACCTTTTGGATTGGAGGCTGGTAGTCGGCTAGCCGTTCTTTCGAGTAGCACTGCTGTTTAGGGTCTCGGTTTTCCTCCTGCATCATTTAGGTAGTTTATTTCTTGTCTTTACATTTATGCGCGGATCATATTGCATGTAGATTGCTGGAGTCAGGTACGCCTTCCTTACTTTGCATGCATCATTGATTTATCGTGCATCGGCTTTTTCGTCTTCTCCCCCTGTTCTGGACTTAATAACCAGGAGAACCGAAAAATTCGTTAGGCGTTTGTTTGCTATTTGAAAAATATTAAAAAGAAAAATCATAAAATTGGGACTGGATAAAACTATTGACCCTAAAAGACGCTCACCCTAAAAATTTGTCTTGGGGAGAGCAACCCCCTCATTGTATGGTTTGGATGCGCGAGAGAGTGACCCGCACCCTAGGTAGAGCCCTCCGGTGCTATTTCTAGCTGACTACCGACTCTTCCGTACGGGCCAGTCGGTTGGAGTAGCATCGGGTATCCCAACAGGTCACGTAAGCGCTCTGATATCTTGTGTGTTCACCTAATAAAATTGACAAGATAACTTGACCAATCTTTTACGGTCTTCAGCTCGCGTTGCGTTGGTGAACCGGGGGTTTGCATTCTGATCATAGTTTCTCCAGATCTCATCCGCACTACTCTCCAGATCAAGATGATGAGTAGACGCTCTCTTAGGCAGCCTCTGGCTGCACCGCTTTCGGGCACGTCTACCCGATCATCTAGGTTGGCCCGCGAGAGCCGAGACCAGCTCTCCGAGCCCGAGTACGACTCCGCCCTGTTCCCCCTCGATCCCCTTTCTTTTGGTACTGAGAGACATGAGCCCGAGGAGAGATTAGCAGATTTGACAGCACCTGAGTTGGGCTCATTTGATTTTGCAGACGTCATGGCCGGCAGTTCTGAGGATCACCCCGGAGGTCCACGAGGAGATCAGCATTTTGTCCTGGACCAGGGAGCGATCAACTCCACCCTGATCGCCTCTTTAGAGACAGTTCAACAGCAGTTGAGAGATCAGGGAGCTTTTATGATTGAGATGAGGAGAGAGTTGGAGCGACTCAGAGCAGAGAGAGATCAGAGCGAGCCTGAGGACGGACCAGATGCAGAGGCACGAGCCGCAGCAGCAGCAGCAGCCGACGCCGCAGCGGCAGCCGCTGCGGCACGAGGACCACCGAGACCGATGCGGGAGTTGCACAACCCCGGATCTGCACTGATGCATCATTGGGTAGTGGTGCCTCCTATCGTGGGGGACTTCAAGTTCCCCCCGAACACCCTGCAGATGCTTCCCCGTTTTCAAGGACTTGCCACCGAGGAGCCCCATCTCCACCTCCAGGAGTTCTTGATGATCTGCAGTACTGTCCACGACCGCCATGTGGACCAGGATACGATTCGGATGATCGCCTTCCCCTTCTCCCTAGCAGACAGAGCAGCCACTTGGCTGAAGCATTTGGGGAAGTTTGTTTACACCTGGGAGCAGCTCCGCACCGAGTACTTGAACAAGTACTATCCACTCGGGCGGACCAATGCAGCGAGGGCCCTGATCAGCAACTTCTCCATGCTCCCCAACGAGCAATTCCATGAGGCATGGGAGAGGTTCCGAGAGCTCACAGACCAATGCCCGCACCACGACATTTCAAAGCCGAACCTTGTGCAGAGCTTCTTTAGCGGGTTGACACCAGAGCTCCAGGGCCTGGTGAATGCTTCTTGTGGCGGGTCCTATTTCGCCAAGGATCACGACCAGGTCTGGGCCATTTTCGAGGAGATGGCCGAGAATTATATGGTGATGTCCCAGACCCGGTTGTATACACAGGGGAGACCACAGCAGCAGCTAGGATCCGTGCAGTACCAGAGTGTTAGCAATGTGAGCCCCGGGCGAACCATTTCTACAATAAATGTTATTGTAATGAATAAATTATCAGTGAAAGTTATTGATTATTTTTCACTCCCTTTCTGAGATTAATGAATGAATGCACTATAGGGTCCCTCTGTACAATAAGGGTTATGTACCATGGCCAACTTGATGATCATACAGCTGTTGATTCATTGGATGGATCATAGAGGCTGATGCTTGGATGAATATCTAAGGAGTTAGATAGAGGACTCATCAAGCATCATCAAATGATCATAAAGTGATGATCTCCAGTCTGAGTAGGAGATGGCAATCCTATCTCATATGACTGATATCTGACTGACCTCTTGATGCAGGTCCCCTGCATGGGAATAGTGATTCAGAGGTGTCAGGTTAGTTAAGTCAATGGGTTGACTTGACGAGATCGAGATAACCAAAGACCTACGTTGAATACTGTCACAACATAGGCATGCATCCTCTGACTAGAGACAGATGTATTGCTATATGTCTGAGTATGTACATTTGGCAGACCAATAGGTTGATGACCTAATCAAGGTCTATATACCGGCGAGCTGGTGTGCATGTAAGGACATATGAGTAATACGATCTCTCAAAGGGATCATACAGGTTCACTTGTGAACCGGGAGACATGAGCTCACTCATGAGGTATTGAGACTGAACAAATTCCATGCATGGTCGTCATGCTTTGGAAGCATGACATGAATTTGAAGGTAAGATATATGCTTTGTGAAAGCATATGATCTATACCAAATCCCGATGACCAAGATTGAGAAACTTAATGATCTAGCCCTGAAGATGACAGTGTAAAAGTGATCTTTATCTTCAGGATGATCATGAGTCTTCCAGTATGTAGGATGTGCAGGTATTGGGAATACCTGAAGGGTGATTTGATCATATACGATTGTATAACCATGACGCTTCCATTCCGAGGGAGTGATGAAACAGGTTTGGATTTTAGTGACTCCTCTCATTAGAGAAGTGACCTGATCTTAGTCCATGAACTGGACATTGATCTGAATGAGATTCATATGCAATGAGAAGATTAAGTCTATGGTCTTGATTTGATCAAGCATCAGTGGGAGGTCCATAGGATCTGGATTTGAGATATGATCTCAACATCCAAGTCACTATACGTGGAACAATACAATCGCCCTGTCCTTATCTCCAAGTATCTGAGGGAAATAGCATTGTTCTTAAATGGTTTAAGAACAATTCCATAAGATCTAAGCAAAGAGAATTTGATAATTAAAAGTGTTTTAATTATCATGATGTATGAGAAATTATCCAATATGATTAAATGTGATTTAATTAGTTTGGATAAGAATAATATGGATAGAGATATCCAATTATTCATAATGTATTATAAATGTGATTTATAATGTATTAGAGAGAGTTAATTATAATTTATATGTGTTGATTAATTATTATGTGTATTGGATACACATTGTGCAATTAATTAACAATATGAATTATATGTTGTTTTGGGTTGTGAATATGATTCACAATTTTTTCCATGGCAAGATTGCAATATTCTCAAAGATAATTGTGAATTATTTTTGAAGAATAAAAACCCAATAAATTTGTTGCAAATAAATAAGAGAGATTTCATGGAGATATGCAATCTCATGGATTTCCATGAGATTGCAATCTCCATGCAATCTCATGGACGGCACACCATTCCTATATGGAATGGGTGTGCGCCCACTTGGAAGGCACATGGAGATGAAATCTCCATGTGTCTTCTCTCCTTATTTGTTGGGTTGATTTAGGAATGAATTATATTTGATTTTGTCAAATATATTTTAACCTAAATTTGTTGCTTTTGACAACAACAATCTTAGCCATTGGATGAACATAAATCAATCTCATCCATTGATTCTATGTGTCCCATGGATTGAGATCCATGTATCCCAAAACCCTATAAATAGAGAGGCATACTTGGCTCTCTCTATATACATGCTATTGTAGCACAAACTCTCTCTCTCTCTTTCTCATACACGACATCTCTCTCTCTCCCTCTCTTCTTGGTGGCCGTCCACCTTGGTGGAGAGAATCGTCGACGCCCGCGCCATCGTGCTGCCGCTTCGACTCTCTGCGGTTCTTTGTCTTCTTGGAGTGCTTCACTCACGAAGGAGACGTTTGATCTCGTGCGACGAGATCAGGAGCAACCGCGCTTGGATCAACTTGGATTGCGAGGACACCGCGACTCATCTCCGCGCTCGCAAGTCGTTACTCCGACGATCGGACTTGAGACAGGAGATCTCTTTTCGTAGAGACTTGATCAACCACGCTTCAAGAGGTATTGCATTATACTTGCTGTGGTTATAGATGAAACGATTTGAGAATGGTTCTCGGATCATGTGGTTTCATCGGTTTAAAAATTTTTAAACTCCGCTGCACCAAACAACTAGTACGACTAGTCGTTCTTCGTCGTATTCGATACGACGATCACGCTTCCGTGATGCGCTTGAGGATTTCTCCATATCCTTCAAGTGGTATCAGAGCCTTAGGTCGACGGTTTCGAATATGATTCGAAAAACCGAGGACGACTTGGGTTCGTTTAGGTCGCGAAAGTTTTCATCGCATTTGATTTCGCAGATCTGTTTAGTAAATAAATTCGGCACTGTTTAAATTGTTTAAACACGAATTTAATTGGATTTTGTTCCCCATTAAATAAGGAAACCATAGAAACTGAGTTTGCGTAAATCGGATTTCGTATGCTCTAGTTATGGTTGTTTTAATGGACATGTATGCACTGTTGCGGGAACAGTAGATTTTAACATGATTAAAGAGTTAATTACTGTTATCATCTGCCTCGAAATGCGTGCAAATCCACTTGGGTTCTGTTGTAAATCAAGTTAGCAATCTATGAAAATTGAGTTTGCTTAATTTGGATTTAAATTGATTGAGATATGCCAATTTTAGTGAATAGGGGTCATTACTGAAATTACATTCCTAATCTAGAACCAAGTGGTTGTCAATTAGAGAAAATAAATTGTTAATTTCGTGAAATAATCTTGAAAATATTTGTGAAATATTGAAACATGATTATTTTCCTATTGACTTGGACCCAACCAATTAATTGATTAAGATGTGATCTAAATCTTAATTGGAAACCACAATCTTTCAAACTTGATGCTTGAATAGGGTTTGGGAATTTGTCTAGCAAATTTCCTTATAATCAAAAATATTTTGATTATTACTATATGGTACAATTTTGGTTGAAAAACCGATGATCATCTCAAGTACAAATTAATCAATTTGGCATTATCCTTTCCCGAGGCGGATGTGGTGCCTAGTCGGAGAGCATTGGGGTTGCGGGTTGCAACGTATGTGGTCCGTCCCACTCTCGTCGATATTGGCCATGACAGCGGGTAGGGCCGGGATAATATCCGAAGGATTAAGATGTATTTTTCTAATTATTAAAATTCGAATTAATACGTATTTTGAGATATTACCATATATGTATTCAAGTAAAATAATCAAGTTTGATAGATTGAATTGGATTGATAATTAATTTAATATGATTAAATTGATTATGTCCAATTGAAATACTCTAATATGATTAGAGCTATTAATTCCCTTGGAAGAATTAATTATGTGAATATGATTCACGATAATTAATTAAAATTTGAATATGAGATGGAGGATCACATAAGTGACATCCATGGTCTCCCGTCAAGGTGAAGAGTTTCGTCGCCAGGGATTGCATGTGGGAGACGCCTGTCCGAAGTGACAGCTCCTGTGTGCAAGCGCATCTGGATCGGGCTCTTTGCTTCTCGAAAGAGTAAGGCCGTATGCGTAGTGACCCCAATATCGGATCCTCATATTATTGGGGCGATATTGGATTGCGCATAGCGAGTACTATTCTCGTTGACGGTTGGTTCAATTAACAACGGGTCAACATCGCCTTAGGGGTGGTGGGCTCGGGTGTTAAAGACCGAATTGGGAAATTGCAAGTTGGACATGCAAATTGGAATGAGTTCCTGCTTTTCTTTATTGGAGTCACAGATTCTCATATTATTGGGATGTGACAATGATAAAGAGGAGATCCCAATTCTTGCTAGAGATATAACGGTAAGTATATCTCCTATTTTGAAAGTGATTAAGGGAATGAACTTTCAAAGTTGACAATGCAAGAATAATTTGATTTAAATACCTTAATCAAATGTCATAAATTTGAATATATATTTCTATATTCTAATATAGTGCATTCTTAATTTCAGAAAATGAAGTCTTTGAACCCACTTAGTAGGCTTCTAGAGGTCAACCAATTGACCGGCCCAAATTACTTGGATTGGATCCGAAATTTGGAGCTTGTTCTCTCCGCTGAGCGCATAAGTTATGTGCTATCCGAGGACAAGCATGAGAACCCTAAGTCCAAGGAAGAAAAAGCATTTAATGACAAGTATGATGAAGATCATGTCTTGGCTAGATGCTATATCCTAGGTTCTCTCTCCAATGTTCTGCAGAAGCAACATGTGGAGATGAATACCTGTCAGGAAATAATGCAGAATCTTAAGGATATGTTTGGTGACATTAACCGCACTCAGCGGTACAATGTTATGACAGACCTCATTCGCTGTAGAATGCAGGAAGGGACTTCGGTCCGTGAACATGTACTCAAAATGTTTGGGTACCTGTCGGAGCTGGAGACTCTTGGGGCAACGATGGATGCAGACATGCAAGCTGATTTCATTCTGCTGTCATTGCCCAAGTCTTTTAATAACTTTGTAGTGTCATTCCACATGAACAAGTTGGAATTGACAAGTGCTGCTCTCCTTGATGCATTAATGTCCGCAGAGGACGTGATGAAGAAGGATGGTCCCAGTGGCAGTGCAATGGTTGCACAGGTCAAAGGGAAGCGCGGTCGAAAGCATGGTTCTCGGAAGGGCCCGGCCCAGAAGAGAAAGAAGAAGGGACAAAGTGTTGCCTCTTCTTCCAATGCATCCACTCTCATGGCGTCGAAGAAAACCGACGTCTGTCATCACTGCAAGAAGCCGGGGCACTGGAAGCGTAACTGCCCAGATTACCTGAAGTCCTCAGATAAAGGTAAAGCCCCAGCAGGTATGAAATCTACTTTCATCATTGAAACTAGCTTTCTCGTCGGACGAGAAGGAAGTTAGGTTGTAGATTCTGGTGCTTCTGTTCATGTATGCAATTTGTTGCATTTGTTTCAGGAAACTAGGAATCATGAGGAAGGGGAGATAGTCATCCAGATGGGATCTGATGCAAGTGTTGCAGCAGTAGCCGTCGGGACTTGTAGACTATCATTATCTAGTGGAAGAGTCCTTATACTTAAAGAATGTCTTTATGTACCCGAAGTCAGAAGGAACTTGATATCTGTATCTAACTTGTTAGAAGCGGATATTCTTTCCTTTTCTGTAATAAATTAGTCATAAGTCATTATGATAAATATATTGCGGATGGTGTTTTGACTTCTGGTGGACTCTATGAATTGTGCATTGATAAATGTATTATGAATGTGACAACCACTAATAAAAACCCTAAAAGATCCAGAGAGGATAAAAATATCTCAAATGAGATATGGCATCAAAGGCTAGGTCATTTATCTGTTGATAGGATCAATAGATTGATAAAGGATGGACATCTAGATTTTCTACAGGTTCAACCTCTGCCCACTTGCAAACATTGCATACAGGGTAAAATGACTAGGACACCTTTCCGTAACAAGGTTACAAGATGCGAAGGTATTATTGACCTAATGCATACCGATGTATGTGGTCCCTTCAGTACCGCGACTCGAAATGGATATCGATATTATTTGACGTTTATCGATGACCATTCGCGATACGGGTTTATCTTCCTACTACGTCATAAGTCTAAAACCTTTGAAAAGTTCAAAGAATTCAAGGCTTTGGTTGAGAACCAAACCGATAGGAAGATTAAACGGATTCGATCTAATCGAGGTGGCGAGTACCTGTCAGATGAATTCAAGGAATACCTTAAGGAGAATGGAATTGTTTCCAATCTCACTCCTCTTGGAACTCCCCAACTAAATGGTGTTGCTGAAAGATGCAACAGGACCATCATGGACATGGTCCGATCAATGATGAATAAAGCAAATTTACCTCTTAGTTTCTGGGGATATGCAGTAGAGACTGCAATATATATCCTGAATAAGATTCCTAGCAAATCCGTGCCTAAGACTCCTCATGAGCTATGGTATGGAACCAAACCTAGTGTTGATCACTTGAGGGTTTGGGGTTGCTTGGTCTATGCGAAGAACGTGGACGCAAGTAAGCTAGAATCTCGCTCTCGTGAGTTCTACTTCATTGGGTATGTTAAAGATGGTATTGGATACCAACTTTATGACCCTGAGACCCAAAAGGTTTTTGTTTCTAGAGATGTGAAGTTTCTGGAGAATGATTTCCTTAAAGGTCAAGACAATAATGAAGTAGAGGAATTCTTTGAATCCCCTGAGGATTCTGAGCTTCCTAGACCAGAAACGGAAGAGATAAATAAAGATGAAACACCCATACCTCTTCGAAGGAGTTCGAGGGTGGTTGCACCACCTGAAAGGTATGGATTCCATGTGTCAGGTGAAACTGACATTGATCCTACTTCATTTGATGAGGCACTCGCGGATCAAGACATGGATAGATAGATGCTAGCAATGAAGTCAGAAATTGACTCCATGCATAAGAATGGTGTATGGACCCTAGAGGATCCACCTAAAGGGGTAAAACCCATTGGGTGTAAATGGATCTTCAAGAGAAAGAGGGGATCTGATGGGAAAGTAGAGACTTTCAAGGCACGGCTCGTAGCCAAGGGCTACACACAGAGAGAAGGCATCGACTACGATGAGACATTCTCTCCTGTGGCTATGCTTAAATCCATCCGGACATTGCTAGCTATAGCTGCATATCTTGACTACGACATCTGGCAGATGGACGTCAAGACGGCTTTCCTCAATGGATACCTCGAGGAGGATATCTACATGGAGCAACCCCAGGGCTTCATGACAGAGGATGGTAAAGTATGCAAGCTAAAGAAATCCATCTATGGGCTCAAGCAAGCTTCTCGTAGTTGGAACATCAGATTTGACGAAACCATAAAGAGTTATGATTTTGTGCAGAATCCTGATGAACCTTGTGTATACAAGAAGCTTAGTGGGAGCGCCGTTGTGTTCATCGTGCTTTATGTAGATGACATCCTTATCATTGGGAATGATACAGGGATGATGACCAGTGTAAAGATTTGGTTGTCCCATACCTTTGAGATGAAAGATCTTGGAGAAGCCTCTTATATCTTAGGCCTGAAGCTGTTCAGAAACCGAGAAAAGATGATTTTTGGATTGTCACAACATGGATACATTAAGAAGATTCTTGAACGATTCCGTATGGATAGTTCTAAGAAAGGATTCCTACCCTTAAGACATGGTATCCACCTGTCTAAAGGAATGGCTCCTCAAACTGTTGAGGAAAAGAAGGCCATGGCTGGATGTCCTTATGCATCAGCCGTAGGAAGCTTAATGTATGCCATGATGTGTACTAGGCCAGATATCTGCCATGCAGTGGGAGTGGTAAGTCGTTACCAATCCTGCTATGGAGAACAACACTGGAATGCAGTAAAGAACGTATTCAAATATCTAAGACGAACGCAAGATTACATCTTGGTCTATGGAGATGGTGATCTCCAAGTCTTGGGATATACAGATTCTGACTTCCAATCGGATGTAGATGATCAAAAGTCGACATCGGGGTTCGTGTTCTTGTTGAATGGTGGTGCTGTGAGCTGGAGAAGCAAGAAGCAGGATACTACTGCAGATTCAACAACAGGAGCCGAATACATTGCCGCATCGGATGCTGCAAAAGAGGCGGTGTGGTTGCGCAAGTTCGTGCTGGAACTTGGCGTAGTTTCCTCTGATACTCCCATCCCGTTACTCTGCGATAACACGGGAGCCATTGCCCAGGCAAAGGAACCCAGATGGCATCAAAAGAGCAAGCACGTGGAAAGGAAATACCACATCATTCGGGAGATACAAAAGCGTGGTGACATCATCATCACCAAGGTGGCCTCTGCCGACAACGTTGCTGATCCTCTTACCAAACCTCTGACACAGAAGATTTTTGACCAGCATGTAATGAGTATGGGTTTAAAGATTGTACCTGAATGGTTCTGAGGGCTAGTGGGAGATTGTTAGCAATGTGAGCCCCGGGCGAACCATTTCTACAATAAATGTTATTGTAATGAATAAATTATCAGTGAAAGTTATTGATTATTTTTCACTCCCTTTCTGAGATTAATGAATGAATGCACTATAGGGTCCCTCTGTACAATAAGGGTTATGTACCATGGCCAACTTGATGATCATACAGCTGTTGATTCGTTGGATGGATCATAGAGGCTGATGCTTGGATGAATATCTAAGGAGTTAGATAGAGGACTCATCAAGCATCATCAAATGATCATTAAGTGATGATCTCCAGTCTGAGTAGGAGATGGCAATCCTATCTCATATGACTGATATATGACTGACCTCTTGATGCAGGTCCTCTGCATGGGAATAGTGATTCAGAGGTGTCAGGTTAGTTAAGTCAATGGGTTGACTTGACGAGATCGAGATAACCAAAGACCTACGTTGAATACTGTCACAACATAGGCATGCATCCTCTGACTAGAGACAGATGTATTGCTATATGTCTGAGTATGTACATTTGGCAGACCAATAGGTTGATGACCTAATCAAGGTCTATATACCGGCGAGCTGGTGTGCATGTAAGGACATATGAGTAATACAATCTCTCAAAGGGATCATACAGGTTCACTTGTGAACAGGGAGACATGAGCTCACTCATGAGGTATTGGGACTGAACAAATTCCATGCATGGTCGTCATGCTTTGGAAGCATGACATGAATTTGAAGGTAAGATATATGCTTTGTGAAAGCATATGATCTATACCAAATCCCGATGACCAAGATTGAGAAACTTAATGATCTAGCCCTGAAGATGATAGTGTAAAAGTGATCTTTATCTTCAGGATGATCATGAGTCTTCCAGTATGTAGGATGTGCAGGTATTGGGAATACCTGAAGGGTGATTTGATCATATACGATTGTATAACCATGACGCTTCCATTCCGAGGGAGTGATGAAACAGGTTTGGATTTTAGTGACTCCTCTCATTAGTGAAGTGACCTGATCTTAGTCCATGAACTGGACATTGATCTGAATGAGATTCAGATGCAATGAGAAGATTAAGTCTACGGTCTTGATTTGATCAAGCATCAGTGGGAGGTCCATAGGATCTGGATTTGAGATATGATCTCAACATCCAAGTTACTATACGTGGAACAATACAATCGCCCTGTCCTTATCTCCAAGTATCTGAGGAGAAATAGCATTGTTCTTAAATGGTTTAAGAACAATTCCATAAGATCTAAGCAAAGAGAATTTGATAATTAAAAGTGTTTTAATTATCATGATGTATGAGAAATTATCCAATATGATTAAATGTGATTTAATTAGTTTGGATAAGAATAATATGGATAGAGATATCCAATTATTCATAATTTATTATAAATGTGATTTATAATGTATTAGAGAGAGTTAATTATAATTTATATGTGTTGATTAATTATTATGTGTATTGGATACACATTGTGCAATTAATTAACAATATGAATTATATGTTGTTTTTGGTTGTGAATATGATTCACAATTTTTTCCATGGCAAGATTGCAATATTCTCAAAGATAATTGTGAATTATTTTTGAAGAATAAAAACCCAATAAATTTGTTGCAAATAAATAAGAGAGATTTCATGGAGATATGCAATCTCATGGATTTCCATGAGATTGCAATCTCCATGCAATCTCATGGACGGCACACCATTCCTATATGGAATGGGTGTGCGCCCACTTGGAAGGCACATGGAGATGAAATCTCCATGTGTCTTCTCTCCTTATTTGTTGGGTTGATTTAGGAATGAATTATATTTGATTTTGTCAAATATATTTTAACCTAAATTTGTTGCTTTTGACAACAACAATCTTAGCCATTGGATGAACATAAATCAATCTCATCCATTGATTCTATGTGTCCCATGGATTGAGATCCATGGATCCCAAAACCCTATAAATAGAGAGGCATACTTGGCTCTCTCTATATACATGCTATTGTAGCACAAACTCTCTCTCTCTCTTTCTCATACACGACATCTCTCTCTCTCCCTCTCTTCTTGGTGGCCGTCCACCTTGGTGGAGAGAATCGTCGATGCCCGCGCCATCGTACTGCCGCTACGACTCTCTGCGGTTCTTTGTCTTCTTAGAGTGCTTCACTCACGAAGGAGACGTTTGATCTCGTGCGACGAGATCAGGAGCAACCGCGCTTGGATCAACTTGGATTGCGAGGACACCGCGACTCATCTCCGCGCTCGCAAGCCGTTACTCCGACGATCGGACTTGAGACAGGAGGTCTCTTTTCGTAGAGACTTGATCAACCACGCTTCAAGAGGTATTGCATTATACTTGCTGTGGTTATAGATGAAACGATTTGAGAATGGTTCTCGGATCATGTGGTTTCATCGGTTTAAAAATTTTTAAACTCCGCTGCACCGAACAACTAGTACGACTAGTCGTTCTTCGTCGTATTCGATACGACGATCACGCTTCCGTGATGCGCTTGAGGATTTCTCCATATCCTTCATAGAGGATAGCACGGGTCGACGCCGGTCCATCCAGTTCATCCGCAGTTGCAGTAGCACAGGCAGAGTCGTCCGCTGCGGATATGGGTATTATCAGCGAGAAGTTGGACCGGATGGAGCTGATCGAGAAGAAGCAGTGCCAGGGTATCACGCAGATGGAGCAGATGGCACAGACTCTGAGCGACATGAAGACCCAGCTCATGTGTCTCCAGGAGGCACAGATGGCTTCACAGCCCCGTCTTCAGTCGCGAGGCGATATCGGCGGCGGCAGCAGCTCGTCCCAGCGCTCCAACTCCTTTCAGCAGCCTAGAAAGGTTCACCTTGTACATGCGGAGCCGTACCAGCCGCAGCAGCCCTCCTACCAGTCACCACCATCTCCAGACATGTAGATGGTGGTATACCAGCCATATCAGCCTCTGGCAGTACTCCCGCCAGCCCCATACGATGCAGAGCCGTTGATGGATGTCAACGGGATTTGGTATGACCGCCCCCAGCCTGGGATCTGACGAGACCATCCCGGATTCAGGTGGGGGAGTGGAGGTACCCAGCCCCAGCAGCAGTCATCCGGTCAGGGAGGGCAGTATAGCCAGCAGAGAGATCACCAGCCTCAGCAGCAGCCCCCAGCCTACCAGCCACAGCAGCAGTCGTCCTTCGTTCCTCGTCCCTATCAGCAGCAGGGGAAGTCTTGGAGACGTGAGCAGCAGGCTCACCCACCACACCAGCAGCAGCATCCTTCCTCCTACCCCTCTTACCAGCAGCACCATTTCCAGCAGCCTCAGCACCAGAGAGGCTACCCGTCGGGCTCCATGAGAGCCCCGCCTTAGATGACATAGCCCGCCTCCTTACGGACCAGCAGGCTACCTTCAGACGGGAGATGGACGAGTTCCGCCATGAGATGCAGGACCTTGTGAGAGGGAAGACCGCCATCCCTGCACAGATAGAGCCAAATCCGAACAGCTTGAAGAGGAAATCTGAGCAGGTAGTTCACACTGAGCATGCCACTTCTAGTGATCCATTTGATGATATCTCTTCGGATCTATTTGATGCTGATTTTGTTACACTTAGGAGCGGTAGAGCACCAGCAGGCGGTGCCTCGTCTGAGCGACGACTCGAGGATCCGCCTAGGGCGCCAGATGAGGAGGAGGAGAGCGGTACTGAGGCCGCACATGATGATGATGGTGGTACTGATGCCACCAAGGATGCTGATTCCACCGGTGGTACTGAGGCCGCCGCTTCACCAGTTCGAGGAGGTGGTGCTGATGCCACCAGAGGAGCCGAGCCAGCCCGTGGTACTGAGGCCGCAAGACGTCCAGTTACAGAGCCAACCAGAGGTGGTACTAAGGCCACCAGTGTTCATTTTGATAGAGATGTTGTCTTTCCTCGTGTTGATGTATCTCAGAACTCTATTTTGAATAAAGGAAAAGGTTTAGTTTCTTCTGGTCCCACTGTGGTGCTTGATGTATGTGCGGATCTGGCCGTCGAGCCGCCTAGGCCTTTTCCTAGTCCTTCATATGCGAAGGACCCAGTGATCCCCTTCCCTAGAGCCCTTCAGATGGGGAAGGGGAAGAAAAAAGAAAAAGACCCAAAAAAGAGAGAGCAGGAGGAATTCAGCCAGAGCATGATCGACAGATTTCACATCCAGCTGACCCTCCAGGAGGCTATGCAGCACATCCCCCTTCTTCAGTGATCTTTGAGAGACAGGACTACAGTCAGGAGGAGGAGGAGGAACCACACTTCAGAGATTCATGTGCTGACGAAAGCCACGTGTTTCGCGATCCAGAACCGTCTGCCGGCCAAGAGGCCAGATTCAGGGGCACCGTATGTCAGATGTCAGATTAGTGAGCAGAGGTTCGACCGGACTCTATTGGATAGCGGATCGTCGATCAACCTCCTTCCGGCAGCCCTTCTCGACCGCTTCGAGTTGGGCACTCTTAGACAGAGCAGGACAGTCCTTCAGTTTGCTGATCGATCTGTCAAGAGGTCGAAGGGGTTGTTGCGAGATGTTATCGTCACGATTCAGGGCCTGAAATTCCCCGTGGACTTCGTAGTGTTGGACATGGAGATCCCTGATTCAGTGGCCGATACCCCCATCATCCTAGGTCGTCCGTTCTTGGCCACAGCCAAGGCGGTGACTGATCATGATAGCGGGAAGGTGTACTTTCACGTCGACGGCGAGAGTATACAAATAGAGACGGTCGAGGACTACAGAGCCAGAGAGAGCACGCTCAGAGGATAGCACAGATTCAGAGCAGCTGACAGACGCAGAGCCAGACATCCACCAGGACTGTGACTTTGTGATCACAAACGATGAGGCAGCATGGGCAGATCCTGCAGCACAGGCCGTCCTCTCATTTTCAGATACAGCTGATGCCGAGATGATAGTAGAGGAGAGTTTGGAGAGCACAGCCCTGGTCCAGGATACTACAGAGGCAGCAGAGTCGGTTCTCGACCGCGACACGGTTGTTAGTGATGGTGAACTGATGCCACCTTATTTGATGCAGATCCCTTGGATTCAGAGTCTGATTGGGCAGATTGTGATGATCAGATGCCAGACCTGAGTCTCCTAGAGCCTACAGATGAGGAGGAGGTAGAGGCAAAGCAGATCAGAGACAGCACAGTTGAGCAGCCTTCTCCAGATCCAGTTTGCGAGAGTTCGCTTTCTTTCTCCCAGGCAGATTTGGCAGACTTAGCATCATTGACACATTTTCTTCCGAAGCCAGAATTTCCAGCGCCCAGCTGTCCAGAGCTGAAGCTGCTCCCTACTTCGCTGAAGTATCGGTTCCTTGCGGGCGAGCCTGAGATGTACCCAGTCATCATCTCTGCCGATCTGACTGGAGAGCAGGAATCCCGTTTGATGGGGGTTCTTGAAAAGAACCGCAAGGCAATCGGATGGAGCGTAGCAGATCTCCATGGGATTAGTCCATCGGTGTGCTCCCACCATATCTATCTCGAGGAAGGGGCGAAGCTGTCGCGTGAGTTCCAGCGACGACTGAACCCCAACCTGAGAGAGGTCGTGATGAAGGAAATATCAAAATTGTGGAGTGCAGATTTTATTTATCCCATTTCCGACTCCAAGTGGGTTAGCCCCTTGCATGTGGTTCCCAAGAAGACGGGCATCACAACTGTGATCAGTGAGTCGGGAGAGGGAGATTGCTACACGAGTACCCACCTCTTGGAGGGTCTGTGTTGACTACAGGAGACTCAACCAGGCCACCAAGAAGGACCATTTCCCCCTGCCTTTTATTGACCAGATCATTGAGAGACTGGCAGGGAAGAGCCATTATTGCTTCCTGGATGGGTACTCGGGCTACAACCAGGTGGCCATCGCTCCTGAGGATCAGGAGCAGACCACCTTTACCTGTCCCTTTGGTGCATATGCCTTTCGACGCATGCCATTTGGGCTATGCAATGCCCCTGCGACTTTTCAGAGGTGCATGCTGTCGATCTTTTCGGACATAGTAGGGGAGTGTTTGGAGGTCTTCATGGACGATTTCTTGGTCTACGGTGACGAATTCGACTCCTGTCTTGACTGCCTAGACCGAGTACTCCAGCGATGTATTGAGTACCATTTGGTTCTATCTTGGGAGAAGAGTCACTTTATGGTGACTCAAGGGACGGTGCTTGGCCACATCATCTCCAACAGGGGCATGGAGGTTGATCCGGCCAAGGTTGATGTCATTAGGAAACTCACACCACCGTCCAATTTGAAGCAGCTACGGTCATTCCTGGGGCACGTTGGATTTTATCGGAGATTTATTCAGGATTTCAGCAGGATTGCCCGACCGTTGACTGACCTCTTAACGAAAGACACCGAGTTCCTTGTCAATGAAAAGTGTCTTTCGTCCTTTGCGACTCTCCAACAGTGTGTGATTGAGGCTCCTGTTCTCCAGCCGCCTGATTGGTCTCTCCCATTCGAGATCATGACGGATGCCTCCGATTTTGCCGTAGGGGCAGTGCTGGGATAGAGGAGGGATGGAGTTCTGTTTGCTATCCACTACGCTAGCCGCACATTGGATTCCGCCCAGCGGAATTACACGGTCACAGAGAAGGAGATGCTAGCCGTAGTGTTCGCCCTAGATAAGTTTCGATCTTATATCATTGGATCTAGAGTGACTTTGTACACAGATCACACCGCCATCAGGTACCTCATGGCAAAGAACGATGCCAAGACCAGACTGACTAGATGGATCCTTCTACTCCAGGAGTTCGACATTGAGATAAAGGATAAGCTTGGAGTCAAGAATGTGGTGGCGGATCATCTCTCCCGTTTAGAGCAGCCTGAGGAGTCTGAGCAGATTGATCCCATTCGAGATACCTTCCCAGATGAGGCGATCCTTGCTATCGCCTCACTCCCGTGGTATGCCGATATTGTGAACTTTCTCGTTGCTGGGAAAGTCCCACAAGATTGGCCCAGGCAGAGGCTTGAGACCTTCCTTGCGAAGGCCAAGTCCTACCACTGGGAGGATCCCATCCTTTACCACGAAGGAGGGGATAGCGTCTGGCGTCCGTGTATTCCTCAGGAGGAACACCATAGCGTCCTCACTTACTGCCACAAGCTTGAGGCAGGAGGACATCATTCTGGGAGGAGAACAACACAGAAAGTGCTCCAATCCGGCTTGTGGTGGCCTACCCTCTTTAAGGACTCTGATGAGTTCGTGAAGAGGTGTACTGACTGTCAGAGGATGGGCACTTGTGAACAGTGTGATATGATGCCGATGCAGCCCATTAATTTCTGTGAGGTTTTTGACGCATGGGGCATCGATTTCATGGGTCCATTCCCTAAGAGTCAGGGATTTGAGTACATTCTGTTGGCCGTTGACTATGTTAGTCGTTGGGTTGAGGCCATCCCCGCCCGAGCCGCTAATGCGAGGACAGTTTGCAGATTTTTAAGGAAGCACATCATTACGCGGTTCGGGGTTCCACGAGTTCTGATTTCTGATGGGGGGTCTCATTTCATCAACGACCAGGTGAAGGCACTTGCTAGCGAGTTCAGTATAGACCATCGTGTTGCCACACCTTACCATCCACAGACGAATGGTCTAGCCGAGGTCTCGAACAGGGAGATCAAGACTATTTTGCAGAAAGTCACCCGCCCTGACCGAAAGGATTGGTCACAGCTTTTGGACTCGGTCTTGTGGGCATATAGGACTTCTTTCAAGACACCATTGGGCACATCTCCCTTTCGCCTCGTATATGGCAAGTCGTGCCATTTACCTGTTGAGTTGAGGCACAAGTCACTTTGGGCAGTTACAGATATTCTTATGGATCCAGATGGTGTAGGAGACCAAAGGAGGCAGAGTTAGCTGCCCTGGAGGAGCTTAGAGATACAGCTTTCTCAAACAGCCTACAGTATAAGGAGAGAGTGAAGGAGTGGCATGATTCTCATATCAGCCACAAGCATTTTGAGATTGGACAGAGAGTATGGCTGTTTGATGCGAGGCTTCGTTTGTTTCCAGGGAAGCTGCAGAGCAAATGGAAGGGACCCTACTTGGTCAGAAAGGTACACGACAATGGTAGCATTGATATATCTGAGTTGTCTTCTGAGAGTACCTTTTGAGTGAACGGCCAGGGGCTCAAGCCATTTCTAGATCATGAGCCCGGGGTCGTTGATCTTGCCCCTATTCATTTTGCGTGAGATGTGGTCTCTTGACTCACATCTTTTGCATCTCACGCCTGATTATCACTGTTCTTCCGACTTGTATAGATCCAGTTGTCCATATCATTCTATTCTTTAGTCCCACATCCCTTTTCTCATCTTATGATTATGCTATACTTAAGGTGTACTTTACCCTAAGTATAGGGGGGATGTAGGATCTGCGGGTATTCTTTTCATTCTTTCTGCTCCTGTTTTGTTGCCTATACTTAGGGATATTTTACCCTAAGTATAGGGGGGGGCAGACGCTGTATCTTCTTTACTCGGATTTCCCTTCATGTACAGCTTGCTATACTTAGGATTAGTTAATCCTAAGTATAGGGGGAAACCACCGAGTCCCTCTCATTCTATTCATTTATTCGTTTCTGTACTTAGCCATTCCTTTTCACTTCCCTTTTACTAAGCACGAGTTATGTCTTCTTCATCGCTCTTGATCACTCTGAGGACATCGTTCGAGCTAAGTATAGGGGGGGTATGTATATATTTTCATATATACTTTAGCCATAACTCGTACTTTGTGTGAGTGTGTTAATAAATAAAATGGCTAAAAATCACAAAAATTAAAAATTTTCATATACATAAACTTCTTTTATTTGCACATACAGAGCTAATGTACAAAGTATTTTTGTAGAAATGATTCCAAAAATCTTTTGTGTAAAGCTTGTGTAAATATTTTTTATCAAAATTATGTATATAGTACAAAATTTTCCAAAATGTTTTGAAAATCAAAAGTTTGCAAAAATCTTGTGTAAATATGTGTAAAGATCTTTTTGCAAAACTTGCACTTCATACATCATTCATCCATGATTTCAAAACATTTTTCAAAAATTTTGCACGATTGTAAATACTTGTAAGTAGCATCTTTGTACATATATGTATATAGTTTTTCCTGGATGAGAGTTGACATTTAAACTAAGCCTGGAATTAAATTGAGAAATGGAGCTTGAATAAGATCTTAATCCACTTAACTCTAAGAGGAACCTTATAGGGCTTGGGGTTAAGGCTTTTCAGGTCCATAAGGACTTAATTCTTTGAGTCCACTAGGCTATGAGCATATGTCATCTTGATGAGCCTAAGTAGAGCATTTAAAACACACGCATGACTCTTAGAGACAATGGCTTGACTTGCACCAGCACATTACACATGGCTCTCCACGGATGAGGTGGTGAGGAGGCAGTTTCCTTTGGCTTGAGGTAGCATATGAGGGTAGTACTTCTAGGCGGAACCTCTCTTCTTCTTATAGTGAAGGAAGTGCATCTCAACTTGGTCTAGTGGTGATGAAGGCTAAAGACAGAAGCCATGGGTTGAAATAAAGCTTCAAAAGAGGGATAGTCTACTGGCTCAAGAGGAAAATTTCTTGTATATATGTTGCACCATGTAGATATGTTGTATAGAAGCACTTGAAAAAAAATGCAAAATGCAAAAAGAACTCCAAAAAAGTGGTGGGTCGGATTGGAAAATTTAATAACCCCACCGGAGTGTATATAGTCAAATAAAGCAAAAGCTTATGGTATCATGTTACATCTCATGAAGCTTGCAGCGGGAGACTTAGCTACACTGGCTGAGCTTCCAAAAGTCTATACTTCTTCCCCCTCTTCTTGAGCCGGTTGCACTTGAACTTAGAAGGGAATACCCCGCTTCTCGAGGAAAGAGTTGCTAGACCGAGGCATTAGAGTTACCAGGTTGAGGGAGGTTGTTTCTTTGTTACTTCTGAGGTGGGGAGCTACATAGCACTTACACTGCATGGAAAGATTCATGGTCATTAGAGTTTGTGTATGTAGACTTGTTCTGATCTGGTTTATTGAGGAGTCTTGCCCATAGATTGGTGGAACTTAGAGGCTGTTGAGTTTTAAGCTTAAGTCTAAATAAGGTTCCGACACATTAATAATCCAAAGATCTGATCAAGCTCCATAATTCAATTTAATGAAGGAAAGTTTAATATTCAACATTGATCCATGTACATTCCCCTCTTTTTCTTTTTCTTTCTTTCTTTTTCACTTCTTTTTCAAATAAGTGTTTGCTAAGGGACTAGCAAAAGTTAAGTATAGGGGGTGATGAATACTCATTCATCACTCTTTATTCTTATATTTTAGCTATAAAAACCTTTGCAAATACATGTAGATATGTGTAAATAGGAATAATTACCAAAAGCATGCATTATGTAAAAAACCTATAATTAGCATGTTTTTGTGCAAAAATAAAAGAATAAAGATTAAAAAGAAAAAGAGGGAAATATTTAGAATAAATATTTAGCAACCTAACCCAAGGGAGGGCTCAGTATGGGCCTGACCGCATACAAGCCAAAGTAGAGGGAGATAAGGGCTCATGTGTAAATATTTATGTAAATAAAATAAAAATATTTTCCTCACCAAAAATATGCATGTAAATACTTGTATATATTTATAAAAAAACAAAAGAAAAAGTTAAAAATCAAAAGAATTAAAATACCCCTTTCATCATGTACATAAACCACTTCTATGTATTTATTTAACCTTGTAAATAAGTAAAATTAATTTTCAAACTTTTTGTAAATATTCTATGTTTTATAATATAAATAAATAAAAACAAGTAAAATCAAAACAAAATAAAAATAGCAAAATTAAAAATACAAAAATACATTGTACATATACCATGTATATATATGAACATATATATTTATTTTACCTATGTACATAAATAATAAAAATAAAATAAGAATACCTTTTTATTCCTTATTTTATTCTATAAATAAATAAAATATAAAATAGGAAAAAAATGCATAAAAATAATAATTAAAAATAAAAAAATCAAAAACCCTAATAGTGTACATATACCTATGTATTACATACTATGTATATACCTTTATTTTTATTTCCAAAAATTAATTAAAAATCACTAAAAAATAGAAAAAAATAAAAGAAAAATATTTCATGTTTTAAGTTTTTGCTGAATCGGGCCCTAGCTACCCTTAATTTTCATTTCAAAATTTAGCCACGTGGCCCATTCCTATTGGGTCCTGGGGATGTTGACCGCCCGGTCAACTACCCCCCCCCCCCAGGACCACCTCTAGCGGATCTGAGCTCTGGACCCGATTTCTCAGACTTTTACCCGCTCGACCCGATCGCCATTCCACTAAACCCCGGGTCCGAATCCTTAATCTCTCATCCGACATCCTCGCCGGAGCCGCATCCTCGGGATCCGCGCGCTCCAGAGCTTGCCCGGACCCATCTTTCTCGGACCCCTAGCCGTATATAGCTGCAGCTCCGCCACTCGATTGCTCTATCTTTGGCCATTCGCCTCCTTCACCTGTGAGCTCCAGAGAGACCGCGAGAGTGACAGCTTGCGCCTCGACCTGTCGCAGCGAGGATAGGAGGAGGACCCATCGATCCGGCGAGCACAGCCGCCGCAGCTCCGCCACCAGCGTGAGCTCCGAGCCTCGGAGGGAGACGATCCTTGAGGCTACGACCAGGAGCTTCCCCAGCTCCTCCCCAGTCTCTCCGACCACCCAGGTAGCTCCGATAGCCTACCCTTTTCGTTGATTTCCATTTTCTCCCAATTCGCTTCGCCGCCGCATTTCGTCGATTCCGCCCGTTCCCGACCACTACTCGACCATCGGGCATTGCCATAGCCCTCGCCTTCCTCCCGCGCACCTTCTCCACGTTTCCATTCAACCCAGCTCGCACAGGAGCTGGGAACCGAGCTCCTCCGTCCACCACCTTCGCCGGAGTTCACCACTCCGACCCACCGTTCACCGTCGCTACGCCTAACCGGGTCGAGGCAATTTGCCCTCGACCCGCGAGTCTCCTGAGCTATTTTGCAGGTGCTACCAAGCCCATCTGAGGGATTTGGTCATTCAGGCCAGGAGGCCCAGCTCCGCCGACCTCGCCCGAGCTTCTCGGAGCTCGGCTCGATCATCGGAGCCTACCGGCAGACGCGGGAGCCCTCCACGATTCTTCTCCGACATTCAGAGTACTCCCAGGAGGTCAGCAGCGCTTGCACGAGGCTGGCGAGTCTCGCCGGGGACCTATTCTTCCAGCATCCTCCATCGCTGTTCGATCAGCCTCCTGCTCCGGCCGCCATCCGGACCGTTCGTCCCTGGAGCTCCCTTCGACGTCAGATCTGAGGAGTCTGATCCCAGCCGTTAGATCTACACGTGGCTCGGCCCCGACCGTTGGATCAGTCCGAGAACCCCAGCGCTGGAGTGCCACCTGATCCAGACCCTCCGATCCAACACGTGGCAACCATCCAGCGGGTCCGCATAATAAAGGGTAATTTGCCCTTAGTCCCCCTTGCTTCTGTTATTTCTCTTTAGTCCTGTAAATATTTAGTATAGTTGTTTAAGTTTTGGTACATTTGCATAGAGGACCCCGTACTTTATTTTCCTTGCATTTATGCCCCTGTACGTTGTGTGACACGTGCTTCGTCACGTGCTTTTCTGGTTTATTTGCAACTCATGCCCCTGTAGTTCTGACTGTTATCAATGGAATGAATGTTTTAGTTTATTTGCATTTATACCCCTGTGTGTGATTTATTTCGACATGTGCGTGATATTTTTGGGTTATTTGCAGATAAGCCCTTGGACTTTTGGTACTTGTTACCAATAAGCCCTCGGAACTTATTTTTCTTACATTTGGGTCCCTGAGTGCCCCAGGCACGCGCCTGGCACATGTTTTGCTGGGTATTTTGCACCAGACCCCCCAGACTATTGGGTATTTGCACTCTGGTCCCTGTGCACAGTGCCCCTTCTTTATTCTTGAATAAAATAGCAAATCACCTCCAAATCCAACAAAAATTGGACACATGGCTCCTGCCATGGTGTAAAACTTTTGTGGATTTTTGAGGACATTTTTTATTTCATTTGATATTTTAAAAATTCAAAAGCCTTCATTTTTGCTACTATCTAACTTGAAAAATCATAAAAAATATTAAAACTCACTTAAAAAATCCACAAAAATTAGTTACTGTTTGTCTTACTTAGTTTGATTTTCTAGACAATTTTGGCTATTTTTCATTACTGAAAATCACTAAAAACTTAAAAACACTCAAAAACCTATAAAAATTCGAGTAAATAAATTAAAAATCCAAAAACAATAAAATTGGTGCCTAAATTTTCCTCATTTTATCTTCTTTACAGGAAAATTACCTCCCGGCCATTTTGAAGCTCTTAGATATTTTATCTAGGGCTTTTTGGCTCGGTTGGACAATACCATCTCTTTTAGCTACTGTTTGATTTTTAGAAAATTAAATAAACCTCAGAAAATTCTCAAAAATTCATCAAAAACACTAAAAAAATATAAAATACATAAAAGTATTTTTGTTTGAATTTTTGGTTGATTTTTAGTATTGTAAATAAATTGTTGAAGTGTGTGTTTCTTTGGTTTTCTTGAATTTCTTAATAAACTAAAAAATCAAAAAAAATAGAAAACAAGTTAAAAACCATTAAAAATATTTTCTTCCGTTATTTTATCTCTTTGTTGACTACTTCGTAGGCCGAGAGGCCAACCCGTGCTCCTTGAGTTCGACCCTGGTCGCTATACCAGGTTAATCCAATAGCAGGACCGCTATTTTGTGTTTTATCTGTTTTATCTCTATTAGTGGTTCATTTTTCTTGATTGACACATCTGAGTGACCGAGGTCGCAACGACCACTTTTGTACCTTTACCTTAGTCGCTCGGATTTTCGTGTCGTAAGAATGACACCCTCCTTTGTTGTTGGATGTCCCACTGCTTGCCAGATCAAATCATTGTCAGCCAACAGAGGTACGCATTCTAACGTATCCAACCGCACGTAGGGGACATACCTTGAGCTGTCAGATATGCCTTCCAATGATCAGGATCGTACGCTATCATCGCTTCAGAGTCTGCAACGTGCCCTTACGCGTTCCACATGCACCTATTTAACCCGAAAACTAGTGGTCTTATATTCCACACAAGGTGGGAAACAATCGTCGAATCGACCACACGAAATCCGGATTAAAACAACAATTAACCCACAAGTCAGATTCAATCAATGAAAATCAAGATGTCGAGTTAATATTTATTATAACTCTATAAAAGTTGTGTATAGTGCAAGTAGTGTAGAGTGTCTTACACAAGAAGCAAGCAGGTAGATTAATCAATAATGCTAAAAAATGAATGCGATATATTTGTCTATGATTGTGTTATTTTGTGTGGTTTTTAAATTTTATATTTTTAAATTTTATTTTTAATTTTAATTTTTATATTTTAATTTTTTATTTTGTGATTTTGTATTTCTTTTTATATTTTGTGATATTTCTATTTTTATTTTTATTTTTAAATATAAAATAAGATATATAGACAATAAAGGAAAGAGGGAGATAATGTATATATGAAAAATAGACAAAATTCAGGAAATAAAATAATTTTGTACTTTTTATATTTCTCTAGTGTTTTTGTGATTTTTCTATATTTTTGTTAATTTTTGGTATTTTTAAAGTCCAAACATACTCAAAACAATGAATAAAATAAAAATCTGAAAATAAAATGGAGATGAAAAATAGTATGCAGTAACAAAAATTCTCCAAATTAATTTTAAAATAAAAATAATAAGATAGAGAAAATCTAGAGATAGAAAGTATATTATTGTGATTTTTATGGATTTTATACATTTTTATATAGATTTTTAGTGTTTTTCTATTTTTATTTTCATTTTATATTTTTTTGTTTTTGGTATGAAATAAAACACATGAAAATAAACAAAATATTTTTTTGGAAATTTTTCAAAGAGTTCCTATAATGTTTATGTATTTTCTAATGCAAACAGAGATGAAAATGCATGTTTTTGATTTTTTTATAAATAATAAAAAGGTCCAAAATGCAAAATAAATATTATGGCGTGAATGTGCAATGCAACAGGAAGGTAAATGTTTTTTTGTGATTTATTTGATTTTTAGATGCATGAAATAATTAGAGATAACAAAGAAAAAATGCAGCCCTAGTAGGGGTATTTCTGTAAATATGTAAAAGTCTGAGGACCAAGTTGCAAATTTCATAGAAATAATAAACATCTATAAAAATTAATGGACCAAAACTCAATGCAAAAAGCGACGAGGATATATCTGCAAAAATGCCAAGGATTACGTGAGTAACCACGTGCGCACCAAGCGAGGGCACAAATGTAATTTCCAAAAAAAGACAAGGGCTTACTTGCAAATCTACTAAAAAATTATAACTGCATTACAAAATTACAGGACTAATCCGAAATATGCAAAACCCGAAGGATCCCACCGCAAAATCGCCACCTTATGGACCTAATAGTGAATATAGAAAGTACAGGGGTGTTGTTGTAAAATTTACAAAATAAAAGTAACTGCAAATGAAAGATAATGTTCTAAATATTAAATACAAAAAGGAGCTGGGGTTAGGCTGCAAAATACCCACACACTGGCGTTGCGGATGATCCTGATGTGGTCACTTATACACGTGTCGTCCCCAGAGCTCGTGGTGACGGTTCAGAACGGAAGGGCAAGATTAGATCCCCCAATATAAGAGAGGTAAGAGAGAGATATAATACATATAAAAATAAGGAAAATTAAGCAAAATATAGGAAATAAAATCTTTTTATGCTATTTATAATTTTCTAATGTTTTCGTAATTTTTTATTTTTTTGCTATTTTTTTGGTATTTTTAAAGCCAAAAATATTCTAAATAGGAAATAAAATATATATCCAAAATTAAAATGGAGATGAAAAATATCAAACAATAATCAAAGTTCTCCAAATTAATTTTAAAATAAACATATTAAAATAAAGAAAATTCAGAAATAGAGATTTATTTTTTGTGATTTTTATGTATTTCTAATATTTTTATAAAGGTTTTGGGGGTTTCGTAATTTTATCACTTTTCTTTTATATTTTTATTGATTTTCAGTCTCAAGTTGTAAAACACTTAAATAAATAGAAATATAATTTTTTTGGATTTTTTTCAAAAAGATTTTATAATTTTTATGTATTTTTCAATGCAAAGAGGGATGAAAATGTATGTTTTTGTTTTTTTATAAATAATAAAATGCTTCAAAAAAGTGAAATAAAAATATGACATTAAGATGCAATGCAACAAGAACTTAAAACTATTTTTTGGATATTTTTTAGGATTTTATAGATGCATGAAATAAATACAAACAATAAAGAGAAAATACACTCCTAATAGGAGTATTTTTGTAATTATGTAAAAGTTTGAGGGCCTGATTGTAAATTTCCCACAAAATTATAACTGAATAAAAATAATTCGGTACCAATAAGAAATAACTAAAACCCTGAGGGTATCCCTACAAAATATCGAAAATCGCACGTTACACACACGAGCTTGGTAGGGACCAAAGTGTAATTTCCAAAAAGCTAGGGGCTAATTTGCAAAATATTCAAACATATTATAAATGCATTAAAAGGTTTCAATGCTAAATAAAAATAAAAAGAACCCCATGGGTCCCCTAGTAAAATGCCATGCTTTACGTGCACCTGTCACGTGAGGAGACGTGGTCGGGGGCCTTAGTGCAAATCTAGAAAGTTCAGAGGACTTTTTGTAGATTTTACAAAAATATTAAATGGCAAATGAAAGTTTAGGAACTAATATTTAATTACAAAAATGACGATGGTAAAAACTGCAAAATACCCACACCTATTGATTGAACGACTGGCACTCCTTGACTTATCCATGTGTCAGCTCAGGAAGCGCCGATACCCGTGCAACCATGATGGCTGGGATTAGATGGCCCTAGAAGATCCGACGGTTGATGCAAGGGTTGATCCAACAATAGGTGCTCTTTATGACAATGAGGCGGTGATCTAATGACAAAGGAGAAGCTTGGATGACCGAGTGAAGAACTGGTCCCCGACGAGCTTCAGATGGGCGATTCGCGCTCCTCCAACAACCAAAAGCTCCTTCGATGGCCCCCGAAGCTTCTTGGAAGCCTCCTTGAGCAAACAACAACTTCAAAATGGCGGGTAGACTATCGGAGCACTGCCACGGTGATCGAAGAGGGGGGAGAGCTCCAGGAGGCTTGGGCTAGAGCAAAAATGACCCCCAGAAGGGTCCCCTAGCACCTGGTACCTACAAATGAAGCACACGAACGACAGTAGAGGGTTCCTAGGGCAAGCAAGGGTGGAGAAGGTGGTGTATGGAGCGAATAGGAGCTTGTCGGAGCAAGCTTTGATGATGGGGTAGCGGGGTGATTCGACGGGAGAAAATTGAAGGGAAATGCGGGGACTAATCCTAACGAATGTTACTAAAAAAATGCAAGAAAAATAGGTAAAATAAAGGACCTCGATAGATGAACACCAGAGATGCTAACCTCGACGACCAACCTTGGCCGAAGATGGTGGATACTCTTCCGCCTTAGCCTGGACACGCTCGGAGCAGCTGGAGTGGCCCTTGTCACTGGCCTCAATCCCGAGCAGTCGTGAGGAGCTAAAGCTAGGGAAAGAAAGCTTCAAAGTGAAATGGAAAACTCATATGTGGTTTTGAACAAGGGGTGACGGGCTCCAAAGATCGAGGAGTATCTTGCGTATCGAAGCTCCACTCCCCAAGTAAAGCCTAGAACGTGATTCCTCGATGAATGGTGAACAAAAGTCAAGAAGGAAGCGGGACCAAATGATGAAATAAATGGCCTTGAAAAATCCACAAAACGGGGGAGAAACGAGGTTCTGAGCACAACAAAGGGGGGTCAAAAAGTTGACCAGAGGTCAATTGTCCGAGCCACCTGGTTGGTAACCTGGACCAACCAGGAAAAACCTCCGGAAAAAGACTTGTAAAATCATTTAAAAATAATAAACGAATTTATTAATTTTATTTCACTAAATGTTAGATATTTTATTATTTTATGAAGTATTTTATTGTGATTTTTATTTATTTTTGGAGGTTTAAAATTACAAGTTACCTTTTATGGGTTATACACAAGTATATTCATCTATATATTTTAATATTTTATTTTTATTTTGTATATTTAATTTTATTAGTTTGTTTCATTATTTTATATATATTCATTAATTTCATAAACATAAATATATTTTTATTTTATTTTTATGAAGTATTATATATAATTAAATAAATAGATGTATAATATATATAGGTATACATATTAGTATTTTACCTGTGTCCTTTATACAAGTATTTTATTCTTATGTTTTCTTTAGTGTTTTATTCTATTTACAATATACAAATATAATATATATAATATTTACAAAATTATAAGAATATAAAATCATGAAAATAATGAACAATAAATAAAATGAATATTTTAATTGGTATAAGTATACAATAAGGGTCCAAAACTCAACTTTCAAACCATAATTCCAAAAAATATGAAACCACATTCATTAAATCGCTTATTAAAAGTTATATACAATTAAAGTTGATTTTGATACATTTTGAGTTTTTATTTGAGAGATATGGGTCTGGGAAATTGGGTTTTTGTAATCTTATTCTGACTATAATTTTTTATCTTTATATTATTTTTGTATGAAATTAATTTTGTATTTTTCTATATTTAATTATCTACAAATTTCATGTTCAAAGTTTCTTTATTTTAATTTTAAAAAGTGGAACTAAAAATATGTCCCAAGAATGAATTAAATAAAAGCAATTTTTATTGGTATTTTGGCCCTTATATTCCCCTACTTTATTCCTTGTCGACCTAGTCATTATGATGCCTTGGTCTCGGGGTTTTGGGTCATAAAATATTTGTAATATTTTACTGTTTTTCTTTTCTTTTCTTTTCTTTATTCTATAATTTTGGCTTTAAAATCGTATTTTATACACTATTTACACACCATGCATGAATGATAAAATGCATGAATTAAGCCTATTTATACACATTTAATAGTGTTTTTAAGGCCAAAATGATAGAATAAATATGATGAAACGGAGATTAATCATCCCCCTATACTTTCCTTTGCTAGTCCCTAGCAAACACTTAAGCAATAAGTGCAGAAAAGAAAAACAAAGGAAAGAACAAGAAGAAAGATGGATTAAATTTAATGATCAAACTTGTCTTCACAAAATCAAAGTTTGGAGCTTAAGTCAGACCTTTGGAATTTTAGTGAGGGCGGAACCTTAATGAGAACAAGATTAGAAATCCAACAGCCTTCAAGAATCCCAAAAACTCTGCTCAAGTCTCCTCAATATCCAGGTCAGAATACTTCAACTCATATGCAAACCCTTATGACTATGAATCCGACTCGTACATTGTAAGTGATGGTGGCTCTCTTCAACTGAAATGACAAAGAGACTAACTTCTCCAGTATGAAACCCAATGATTCCCCAATCCAATAACTCATTCCTGTAGGAGCGAGGTATTCCCTTCTAAGTTCAAGTCAAAACCAGCTTAAGAGGAGGGGTTGAAGAGGAGAATGAACGGTAGCCAATGTAGCTACCTATCCTAGGATGCATGACCAGTGTAGTCAGGTCATCCAGCTGCAGGCTCACATGATTTGACTTTGTAGTTGAATCTTGCTTATTGACTATACAAATATATACTCCGACAAGTATTTTTATTTTTGTACAGGCCTGTCCACTTTTTTGGAATTTTTACTTTTTCTTTTTCTTTTCTGTTTCTCGCTTTTTTGAAATACTATTCACAATAGCATTTACATAAGGAGTTTTTCCTCTTGTGCTAGTAGACTATCCCTTTTTTGAAGCTTTATTGCAGCCCACACTCTCCTGTCTTCAAAACTCATCATCACCGAACGGGTTGGGGTGCACTTCCCTCCCTAGAGGAGGACAAATGTTTTCACTTGTGTGCGTCTCATACCGGCAAATCCAACACCCTCACCACTCCAACTGAGGAGCTAAGTGAAAGTTGTAGGTGTCCAAGCTAGGTTATTATCGACAAGAGTCGTACATATGCTCCGAAATACTCTACTTAGGTAATCAAGAATCCATTGAACCAAGTCCTGTGATCCTTAAAGAATTAAGTCAACTAGACCAGAAGTACCTCAATTCCAGTTCATATAAGGTTCCTATTATTAAGTAGATTTTTAAGGTCCAACCAAGCTCCAATCTTCGGATTTTACTTAGACTTGTTCAACCATCAAACTCAATCTGAAAAAATGCTAATGCTATGTAAATGCTATGCAGAATGCAGAAAATATTTTTGTGATGCAATTTTCAATATTTTGAACTTTTTATAGATTTTTGAAAAGATGGTGCATATGCCATTTTTGTATTTTTCAAAAAGATTTTTCAATTTTTTTTGGTATTTTAGTTTTGCAATTGTTTTTGGGATTTTTGAAAATAAAAAGATTTTGTCCAAAAACTAGGTACAAATATTTATACAGCAATGCAATTTACAAGAATTAAGGCTTTTAAGAATTTACAAAGGGTAAGTGTTCAATTTCATATATATATATATATATATATATATTTAAGTGATATGTATGTATTCGTCAAACTTATTTTAAAAAGGTTTTATAAATAATTTTTGAAAACTATAGTCCAAAATAATTTTTGCAATCAATTTTACAAACATGTACACACATTTGAAAATCATTTTGCAAAGGTTTTCGAATAGTATATATAGTTTTTTCAAAATATTTTTGCAACTATTTGTTTAACTTGTAAATCGGTGATCTTAAGCTCCACACAAGGCGGGAACTCAGTTGCTGAATCGACCACACGAAATCCGGGTTAAAACAACAAGTTGACCACAACAGATATCAAATAATAAAAACAGGATGTGAAGTTAAAACTTATTATAACTGTACAAAAGATGTGTATAGTGCAAGTATCGTAGAGTGTCAAACACAGGAAGCAAGTAGGTAGATCGAGACCATCAAGCTCAAAAATGAATGTGATGTATTTGTCTATACAAGTGCTATGTTTTTGTGGTTTTAATTTTACATATTTTTTAAATTTTTGCTTTTATATTTTTATATTTTAATTTTAATTTTCTGATTTTTGTATTTTCTATTTATATTGGTCCTTCCATCTTTCTCTTAATCAGACTGTGTTCCGCAAAAAGTAACCCACTAGAAAGAAAGGTCGTGTTTCAACTGGGGTGGGTGTGTGCTTTATATTTTTGTATTTTCTTTTTCTTTTAATAAAAATATAAACTATAAGGAGTAATATACAAGAGAGATGAGAGAGATATATAAATAGGGAAAATATCCAATTTATAGTAACTAAAATGTTTTTGGGATTTTTATATTTTTATAATGTTTTTGTGATTTTATTATATTTTTTTAATTTTTTTGGTATTTTTAAAGCAAAAATACTTAGCTGAAATTAAAATGGAGATGAGAAATATCAAACAGTAACAAAAATTCTCCAAATTAATTTTAAAATAAAGATAATAATATAAAAAATTCGAAACGGAAAATTAAATTTTTTATGATTTTTTAAGATTTTTTAGTATTTTATAGAGATTTTGGGGGTTTTGTAATTTTTAGGAGTTTTCTATTATTTTTTATTGTTTTTTTGTCTAAAGATAAAGGATGCAAAAACACCCAAATATAATTTTTTGGGAATTTTTCAAAAATGTTTATAATTTTTATGAATTTCCTAATGCAAACAGTGAAGAAAATGCTTGTTTATGATTTTTTATAAATAATAAAATACAAAAAAATGTAAAATAAAGATATGGCGTGGAAGCACAATGCAACAAGAACCTATGAATATTTTTTGATATTTTTTATAGGTTTATAGATGCCTGAAATAAATACAAGAATCAAAGTGAAACTACACTACTAGTAGGGGTATTTTTGTAAATATGCTAAAGTTTAGGACCAATGTGTAATTTTTCCACAAAATATATAACTAAACTGGATTTAAAGTATAAATAAAGAATAAAGAAAATAAAAGAAAAAAAATAAATATCGTAGTTATAGAATGACCCTAATCCCCGAGACGTAAGCATCATGATGACTGGGTTGACAAGGAATAAAGTAGGGGTAGATAAGGGTCAAAATCATCAAGAAAAACACCAATTTATTTGGACAATAATTTATTTTTAGGATCTATTTTATTCTTTATAATGTATGCCTCAAATCAGTAAACTTTGAAAAATGAAATTTGTAGATAAGAATACATAGAAAAATAAAAAAATTATTTCATACAAAAATAATACATAATGTGCCATCTACACTCAAAATAAAAAGCAAAAATCCAAACTTCACAGACCTGTATATTCTCCATATTTATTTAAATTGGTATAAAAATAACCTTTAAATGTATATAACTTTTAATAAGCTATTTAATGAAAGTGGTTTCATTTAATTTGGAGTTAAGATGCAAAAGTTAGATTTTGGTACCCTATTGTACACTTTACCTGAATAAAATATCTGTTTTATTTATTCATTATAGTTTTAATAATTATATATTTTTATAATGTTGTAAATATTATACATAAAATTTGTATATAATTATAATAAAGTAAATTCATCAAAAATACCTTAAATAAATATGTATACCATAATATATAGATGATTCATACTTAAGTATACCTATATAATAAATAGCTATAATTAATTAAGTGTATATATTACATCAGAAAAATAAAATAAAAATATATTTATGTATAAGTTATAATTAAATAAATTATACATATAAAATAATGAAATTTAAATACAAAAAAAATAAAAAACATATTATAAAGATAAATATACCTCTGTTTATACTTGTAAAAAGTAAACTATAATAAAGAAACTTGTATAAATAAATAAAATCACCTAAAATACTACATAAAATAATATATACTTTTTTGTTTTAGCAAAAACAATAAATCCTACTATTTTAAAATAATTAATAAGGGATTAATTCTCTATTTGTCTTGTAGTCTACTAATGTGGACCAATATGGGCCCAAGGTAGGTTGACCCCATGTCAATTGTCCTTGTGCCCCTAACCTGCATCTGGCAGTGCTAGTTCGTCCCCTTCGATTATTTTTCCTGCATAATATACTGCTCAAGGAGGATCGATCTTTTCATGAGATTGCATCCTTG
Organism: Ottelia alismoides; assembly: GCA_037367405.1. Classification (NCBI taxonomy): domain Eukaryota; kingdom Viridiplantae; phylum Streptophyta; class Magnoliopsida; order Alismatales; family Hydrocharitaceae; genus Ottelia; species Ottelia alismoides. The sequence continues at coordinate 27,339 of JAZKJV010006302.1, read as the reverse complement.
TTCATCCATGATCCTCGACGACGCCTCACCTAGGGCCAAGCATCCTTCATACACCCACAAACCCTAGACAAAATCTCCACCCCACTCACTTGGACAAATACCCATCTCCACCTCTTTTTTGAGGTTGGCTCCCCTTTTGTCCGATCTTATCCCCTAGGAGCACATCCATGGTGATGCAGCTTATGAGTGTACTTGATTGTTGTGCTTCACAGCAAGGAGGAGTGTATAGGAGGTGTTTCTAGCCATCACCAGAGTTCCACTTTATGTGGTCCATCTCTTTAGCTTCCAGACAAGTTGAGGTATTGAAAAGTAGAAAAATCAAAGTCGTTAAAATGAGCTGACAAATCAGCTTCACTTGTTCCTGAGGCGACTACTCAAATTTCCCGGCTATCTCGAAAATTAACCCACACAATAGATACATCAATCAAACATAGTGTGAATCAAAGTTTATTATATCCTACTAAAAATGTATAGCGACAAGCAAGTAGGGGTCGAACACAGGAAGCAATGGTGTAAAGCACTGTGAATAAAAGAAAATCAATCATAATGTTCCTCTCAAATACTTAGCCAAAATATATTTTTTTCTAATTTATTATTACTATTTATTTTTTTTATTTTTGATTTTATATTTTTACACTTTCTTTATTTTTAGATTTTATATTTTTATATTAGTTAAGTAAGATAGTTATATAATATGCTTTATATAATATAGAATAAGGTAAATATAAATACTACTGAAAAATAATAAAAATAAATAAAATAAAATATTTTTGGGATTTAAATATTTTTCTATTGTCTTTGTAAATTTTCAAGAAAAATATGCTATTTTTTATATATTTTCAAAGTAAAATAATCCTAATTCAGTTATTTAATAAATGATCGAATTTGAAATGGAAACTAAAAATAAAAAAGTACGTCAAAAAATTTCCAGATTAATCTTAATATATAGATAATAATATAGAGAAAATTATATAATAGAAAAATATATTTTTGGAATTTTTGGGAATTTTATATATTTTTATAAGGGTTTTTGGGGCATTTTAATTTTTATTTATTTTCTTTTTCTATTATAGATTTTCCAAGTCTTGGATTTGCAAAATAAATTATAATCAGAAAAAAAGATTTTCTTGGATTTTTTCGAAAATATTTTATATTTTTTGGTATTTTATATGTCAAGCAGGGAATAAAAGTGCTCTAAATGATTTTTAATAAATACTAAAAAGTCTTACATAGCAAAAAATAGGCATAGAACTACAGTGCAACAAAAACTTAGTGCTATTTTTTAGGATTTTTTTGAGCATAATTTCTATTTTTAATAAATAAATTAAACACTTAAAATTCATGTTTGGGTAGGGACATATGTGTAATTAAAATAAATTATAAGTCAAACCATGCAATTTCACCAAAAATATACAACTGAAGTTGAATTTAATGGACTAAATATAAATAGCAAAACTCATAGCAACCTCTATGCAAAATGTGCACCTCATGCGGATGGCCGCGTAAGGTAAGCTGATGAAGGACTAATATGCAAATATGAAGAGTTTAGGGGTGAAACTATAATTTTTTATAAAAATATACGACTACTATTTCAAAATTTCTGACTAAAAACAAATAAAATAAACCCACAAGGGTTTTAATGCAATTTCACCACTATTTATCGGTTGAGTTGTCAGAGGAATAAAGTAAAAATAAAACAAGTGCAAGGGCCTTTTCACAAATATTACAAAATTCATAAAATGACAGATGAATGATTAGGTATTAATTATTACATACAAAAAGGTGATGGGTTTAGTATGCAAAATACCCAACACTGTGCACGAGCCGATGACGGGATGGAGCTCACTTGGACACTTGTCGCTCCCACGCGCGATGATGATGTTTCGCGATGGAAGGTTGGGATTATTGCCCCACTCTAGATTTGACGACTGTGATTACAGTATCGGACAACAACTGCTCTTCTGGATGAGCGTAATCGATCGGACGACTGTGGAGAACGGAGGAAGAATAGGCCAAAAACGCGACCCTGTTGATCTTCGATCTTCAAAATCCAGAGGTAGATAGCTCCTCTCCTACTCCTAAGGGCTTCAAAGGTATCCCAATGTCCTCTCACACCGAGGGAAGGGCTCAAAAAGGTACGAGGGGCCTCGATGTCGACCTGCAGAGCTCCTCCTCCTGGAGGCCTTCTTGAACTTTGATGCCCCTCAAAGAGGCATCCAGTCTTATTTGTTACTGCAAGGATTAGTGATGTCACGTTAACCAAATCAGGTTAAGTACAAAATTAATCAAATGTCATTGTCACAAAAATCAATCATCATGATAAAAGATAAAATTAACCACTATCAAAAATCAATGAGGATTGTAAGTGGATTACTACTTTTATTTACCTGGTATGGCAACCAGTGTCGAACGCAAGGAGCACGATTGAAAAATTAAGAGCAGATTTCAGGAAAACAAATATTTTTAGTGGTTTTGAGTTTTTCAAAATTTTAATTTTCAATAAGATAAAAAATAAGCACATGGGATAAAAGACATACCCACACTCTTTTTTCATTTTTAAAATGGTAAAAAATGTTCAGAAAATTGTAATAAAAATATTTTTAGGTTTTCGAGGTTTTAAATTATTTTTTGTTATTTTTACGGATTTTTCAATTTTTTATAATTTTCTAAAAATCAAACAGTGACAAAAATTATAAACAGTGTACAATCTGGAGTAATTTGCAAGTTAAAAATATTTAAAATGCCTAAAACTTAAGGAAGGAATTTTTTTGAAAAAAATATTGGAGATTATCTACAAATAGAAACTTAACACATTGTTTTTGGATTTTTTGTTTGTTGTATACAATTTTTATGAGTTTCTGGATGTTTTGAGATTTTTAGGGTTTTTATGAGGTATTTTTAAACAAAAATAGTACGACAGATAAAGCACAACAAAATACAACTATATAAATTTTGTGGACTTTTTTAAGAGATATTCCAAATTTTTTAATTTTTGTAAGGAAAATAGGATACTTTTTAGGATTTTTTTATTTTTAATAATATAAGTGAAAACCAATTTGGCAAACCAAAATTACCACATAAATAGCAAGCAAGCATGAGTTAAAAGTATTTTTGTATATTTTTTGAGCTAATTAGCTACTTATTTCGTACAAAAAAGACTTGCAACTAAAAACAATTTATAAGGACCTACTTGCAATGATTTTCAATTTTTATGGTCAAAGCATAACACACTATAAAAGCTCGAGGGCTAGAGATGCAATTTATCGAGTAAAAGCAAGTGCATCATTTGAATCAGAAAAATAAGGGTATATTTGCAAATATCCAAAATATTCCATTTATTCTTAATAGCTAAAAGTTCAGAGTAGATATTGTAAATAATCCCGATAATCGCGTGGGACACATGTTGACTCAACCATACTGGAAAAAATGCAAATAAATAAAGCATAAGGGTCTAACTGCAAATGTTCTTAACTAATTACTACATTTATTGGACTGAACAGAAATTATATAAACTGTAAGGGAAAGATGAAATATACCCAGTGAGGCGTGCGGTGCACGTGAGATGGCTGACGGCTCTGATATGCTCTGGAAAAAGATTTGAAGACCTGGAGATGGGGCTGAGGGTCTGCAAGAACAGCTCGTTGGGGAGCTTCGAACAGTGATATATGGCGATCGGGTGGTCGGATTGAAGCTCCAAGGGTTCCAGCACCTTCGCATGCTCCGCAGCTACTGGTTGACTCTGATGAGAGGCGTGACGGTCAGAAGGTCAGGGTGATGATGCTCTGCCTAGAACTGCTCGCCGGAGCAGTTGGGGTCCCAAGCGGGTCTCCAATCGTGCATGAATACCAACAAAGGGTAGCAGGACTCGATGTCATTTCTCCAATCCTGTTATTGCATGAAATACCTAAGAGAAGTGATGAGGGGATGGGTTTGGGACTTCCTACGCAGGTGGGGGAAGAAGTCTAGGCCAAATCTGGCTCAGATGAGTCAGATATGGGTGATCAGAGTGTGACGGGAGATGGAGGGTGAGTCATAGCGAAGATCTGAATGGTGAGGGAAAACACGAAGATGCGATTAACTAAGATGGAAAAATAGGCAAGTGTCGTTGTTCCTAGCCAATCAATTCGGTCAATCAAGAAAATAGAAACCACTCAGACAAATCAATCAAAACAAGGTAATGTCAACGGTCTCCTCTATTTATTTAACTTTGTACAGTGACCAGGGTCGAACTCAAGGAGCGAGGAAGTAAACGAATTTTTCATAATCAACAAATAATAAAAGAAACATATTCTGTGGTTTTTAATTTTGCAAATTTTTTTATATTTCAATTAAAGAAGCAAAGCCAGAATATAGGAGCAATAAACACACAAGCAAGACCTTTTGATTTTTATTAAGGTCAAATGTGATATAAAATAGAAAACAAAAATATTTTTATGTTTTTCAAATATTCAGATTTTTTGACGATTTTATGGTATTTTTTCATTTTTTAAATAATATTATAAAAATCAAACAAGAGCTAAATACAGAAACAGTGCACAGCCACGGCAAAATTACAAGTTCAAAATATTTAAAGTACCCTATTGCCCCGGATAGTAATTTTATGATAAACTAGAGAAAAATGGCAACACCCAGAAACTAAAATCCATTTTTTTAAATTCCTAGAATTTTTAATGATTTTTATAAGTTTTCAGTCCTTTATAATTTTTAGGTTTTTTATAAGGATTTTTGGGACAAAACTACTACAGAAGACAAAGCATGCAAAAATACAAGAATTTTCGCGGAATTTTTCAGACAATTTTCATAATTTTTATGTATTTTCTAAAATAGAAAGAGCAATTTTTATGGGTTTTTGATTTTTAGAAAATAAAATACAACACAAAATAATTCCCAAAAAATACTACAAATATTACACATTAGCAGGGGCCATTAGTAATTTTTGAATAATTTTTGGGCTTGATTTGAAGGCTATTTAATCAAAATAAGGCAGACAGTTCACAAGGATCTACTTGCAATTATGCAAAAGTTTCAAGACAAATAGATAACTCGTATAGAAAGATAGAGTTAATCTTACAAAATATCCAAAGAATTCACTCACATGCTCAATACACCACGCACAGGGGCATAAATGAAAATACCAAAAATATTCATTCAAAGAATAGCATGGCAAAAGTTCAGGATAAAGCATGCAAATATGCCATAAAACCTTGTGAGACAGCACATGAGTTCAACTCAACTGGACTGAAATGCAAATACTAAAAGTTTGAGGTCCAAAATGTAAAATATCTGAACTACAGATTTATTTAATGGACTAAAAATAAAACGTAAAAATGCAAGATAAATAATGCAATATACCCCTCACAGAGCGCTGATGAATCTTCGCTTCGTCATCTTTATTCTATCATTTTGGCGTAAAAACCCTAGTAAAGGCCTGTAAATAGGCTTAGTTCATGCATTGTATGTAAATACTGTACAAAATACGATTTTTAAAGCCAAAACTATAGAATAAATAAAAGAAAATAAAAGGACTAAAATATTGCAAATATTTTATGACCCAATACCCCGAGACCTAGGCATCTCAATGACTAGGTCGATAAGGAATAAAGTAGGGGGAGATAAGGGCCAAAGTACCAATAAAAATTAATTTTATTTAATTCATTCTTGAGACCTATTTTTAGTTCCACATTTTATAATTCAAATAAAGAACATGAAAGTTGTAGATAATTAAATATATAAAAATACAAAATTGATTTCATACAAAAATAATGTACAGATAAAAAATTATGATTCGAATAAGATTCCAAAAACCCAACTTCCCATACCCATATCTCTCAAATAAAAACTCAAAATGTATCAAAATTGTAAAATCCCAACAAAGTCCCATACCGTGGAAACACGTAGTTTCCGGGTGGGATAAATAGTGAGGAGATTACTACTTGACAACCCGGCTAAAGCATTTTGGGGGTGTTTAATCGGGTCCGTATGGGCCCAATCTCAAGAGGTTGTCAAGGCTAGTAATGCTCCGCTAACGGACCGGGGACCTAAGCCAGGGACGTTACAAATGGTATCAGATCCGAACGCCCTTTGACAGTGGAAAGGGCTACCCGAGAGGTGGAGCCGCCCCTACAAGAGGTTGGAGGAAATGGCTACACGGAGCGTGCAGCCGCCACTGTCACTGGGAAGAAGTGATGTGCCATGTCGCAACGAGGACGTTGCGAATATAAGTGGGGGAGGTTGTAAAACCCCAACAAAGTCCCATACCGTGGAAACACGTAGTTTCCGGGTGGGATAAATAGTGAGGAGATTACTACTTGACAACCCGGCTTAAGCATTTTGGGGGTGTTTAATCGGGTCCGTATGGGCCCAATCTCAAGAGGTTGTCAGGGCCAGTAATGCCCCGCTAATGGACCGGGGACCTAAGGCCGGGACGTTACAAATGGTATCAGAGCCGAACGCCCTCTGACAGTGGAAAGTGCTACCTGAGAGGTGGAGCCGCCCCTACAAGAGGTTGGAGGAAATGGCTACCCGGAGCGTGCAGCCGCCACTGTCACTGGGAAGAAGTGATGTGCCATGTCACAACGAGGACGTTGCGAATATAAGTGGGGGAGGTTGTAAAACCCCAACAAAGTCCCATACCGTGGAAACACGTAGTTTCCGGGTGGGATAAATAGTGAGGAGATTACTACTTGACAACCCGGCTTAAGCATTTTGGGGGTGTTTAATCGGGTCCGTATGGGCCTAATCTCAAGAGGTTGTCAGGGGCAGTAATGCTCCGCTAACGGACCGGGGACCTAAGCCCGGGACGTTACAGATTTAATTATATATATACTTTTAATAAGTTATTAAATGAAGGTGGTTTCATATTTTTTGGAGTTACAGTTTGAAAGTTGAGTGTTGGACCCTATTGTATATTTGTACCAATTAAAATATTTCTTTTACTTATTATTCATTATTTTTATAATTTTATATTCTTATAATTTTGTAAATATTACTTATAATATATGTTTATATTAAAACTAGAATAAAACACTAAAGAAAACATAAAAATAAAATACTTGTGTAAAAAACATAGGTAAAATACCAATATGTATACCTATATAAATTATACATCTATTTATTTAATTGTATATAATATTTCAGAAAAATAAAAATATATTTTAATTTCTAAAAATAATTATAAATATATAAAATAATAAACAAAATTAATAAAATGAAATATACAAAATAAAAATAAAATATCAAAATATATAGATGAATATACATGTATCTAACCCATAAAAGGTAACTTATATTTTTAAACCTTGAAAAAATAAATACAAATCATAATAAAATAGTTCATAAAAAAATAAATATTTTTCATTTAATAACCTTAAATTAATAATTTCATTTATTATTTTTAAATAACTTTACAAATCTTTTTCCGGCGGTTTTTCCTGGTTGGTCCACGTGGACCGACCAGGTGGCTCGGACGGTTGACCTCCAGTCAACTGTCAGACCCCCCTCTACTATGCATAGCGTGGCAAAAGTTCAGGATAAAGCATGCAAATACGCCATAAAACCATGTGAGACAGCACATGAGTTCAACTCATCCGAACTGAAATGCAAATAGTAAAAGTTCGAGGTCCAAAATGTAAAATATCTGAACTACGGATTTATTTAATGGACTAAAAATAGTGTAAAAATGCAAGATAAATTATGCAATATACCCCTCCCAGAGCACTGACGAATCTCCACTTCGTAATCTTTATTCTATCAGTTTGGCGTAAAAACCCTAGTAAATGCCTATAAATAGACTTAATTCATGCATTGTGTGTAAATAGTGTACAAAATACGATTTTTAAAGCCAAAACTATAGAATAAATAAAAGAAAATAAAAGGACTAAAATATTGCAAATATTTTATGACCCAAAACCACGAGACCTAGGCATCTCAATGACTAGGTCGATAAGGAATAAAGTAGGGGGGATAAGGGCCAAAATACCAATAAAAATTAATTTTATTTAATTCATTCTTGGGACCTATTTTTAGTTCCACATTTTATAATCCAAATAAAGAAACTTTGAACATGAAATTTGTAGATAATTAAATATATAAAAATACAAAATTGATTTCATACAAAAATAATGTATAGATAAAAAATTATGATTAGAATAAGATTCTAAAAACCCAACTTTTCATACTCATATCTCTCAAATAAAAACTCAAAATGTATCAAAATCACTTTAATTGTATATATACTTTTAATAAGTTATTAAATGAAGGTGGTTTCATATTTTTTGGAGTTACGGTTTGAAAGTGGAGTGTTGGACCCTATTGTATATTTGTACCAATTAAAATATTTCTTTTATTTATTATTCATTATTTTTATAATTTTATATTCTTATAATTTTGTAAATATTGCTTATAATATATGTTTTTATTACTAGAATAAAACACTAAAGAAAACATAAAAATAAAATACTTGTCTAAAAAACATAGGTAAAATACCAATATGTATACCTATATAAATTATACATCTATTTATTAAATTGTTTATAATACTTCAGAAAAATAAAAATATATTTGAGTTTATAAAATTAAATTATAAATATATAAAATAATAAACCAAATTAATAAAATGAAATATACAAAATAAAAATAAAATATTAAAATATATAGATGAATATACATGTATCTAACCGATAAAAGGTAACTTATAATTTTAAACCTTGAAAAAATAAATACAAATCATAATAAAATACTTCATAAAATAATAAATATTTTTCATTTAATAACCTGAAATTAATAATTTCGTTTATTATTTTTAAATAACTTTACAAATCTTTTTCTGGAGGTTTTTCCTGGTGGGTCCACCTGGACCGACCAGGTGGCTCGGACGGTTGACCTCCAGTCAACTGTCAGACCCCCCCTCTACTGTGCTTCAGAACCTTGTTTCTCCCCCATTTTTGCGGATTTTTCGAGGCCATTTCTTTCATCATTTGGTCCCTCTCCCTTCTTGGCTTTTGTTCACCATTCATCGAGGAATCACGTCCTAGGCTTTACTTGTGGAGTGGAGCTTCGATACGCAAGATACGCCTCGATCTTTGGAGACCGTCACCACTTGTTAAAAACCACCTCCGAGTTTTCCATTTCGCTTTGAACCTTACTTACCCTAGCTTTGGATCCTTAGGACTGCTCAGGATCGAGGCCAGTGAAAGGAGCCACTCCAGCTGCTCGGAGCATGTCTTGGCGAAGGCGGAAGAGCTTCCACCATCTCCGGCCAAGGTTGGACGTCGAGGTTAGCATCTTTGGTGTTTAGCCATCGAGGTCCTTTTACCTATTTTTCTTGCATTTTTAGATTACCATATCCTTAGGATTAGTCCCTGCATTTCCCTTCAATTTTCTCCCATCGAAATACCCTGCTACCAAGCTCCGGCGAGCTCCTATTCTCTCCATACACCACCCTCTCCACCCTCGCTTGCCTTGGGAACCCTATAGTATCGTTCGTGTGCTTCATTTGCAGGTCCCAAGGGCCAAGGGACCCTCCTAAACTTTTGTAATTATATATTAGATCCTAGACTTTCACTTATCTTTTTTATATTTTTGTCAAATTTACAAAAGGGCCCCTGAACTTTCCAGATATGCACTAAGGCCCCCGGCCACGTCACCTCACGAGACAGGTGCACGTGAGGCGTGGCATTTTGCTAGGGGACACCTGGGTTCTTTTTATATCTATGTAGCCCTGAAACCTTTTAATGCAGTTTTAATATTTTTGAATATTCTGTAAATCAACCCTTGGCTTTTTGGTAATTACACTTTGGTCCCTACTAGGCAGGTGCCTATCACATGCGATTTTGGATATTTTTAGGGATACCCTCGGGTTTTTGGTTATTTCTTATTGGTCCCGAATTATTTTTATTCAGTTATAATTTTGTGGGAAATTCACACTCAGGTTCTTGGACTTTTACATAATTACAAAAATACCCCTGCTAGGAATGTATTTTCTCTTTGTTGTTTATATTTATTTCATGCACCTATGAAATCCTAAAAAATCCCCAAAAATAGACTTCAGTTCCTGTTGCATTGCACTTTAATGCCATATTTTTATTCCATATTTTTGAAGCAGTTTATTTATAAAAAATTAAAAACATGCATCTTCATCCCTATTTGCATTAGAAAATACATAAAAATTCTAAAATCTTTTTGAAAAAGTAAAAATATATATTTCTATTTATATAAGTATTTTACAAATTTAGACCAAAAATCACTAAAAATATAAAAGAAAAGTCATAAAAATTGCAAAACCCCTAAAACTTTTATAAAAATATTAAAAATACATAAAAAATCATAAAAATATATGATTTTTTTATATTTTTATATCTTTATTTTAAAATTAATTTGGAGAATTTTGATTACTGTTTGATATTTTTCATCTCCATTTTAATTTCGGATATTTATTTTATTCCTTGTTTTGAGTATTTTTTACTTCAAACATACCAAAAAATAGCAAAAATATAAAAAACACAAAACATTAGAAAATTATAAAAAGCATAAAAAGATTTTATTTCCAGTTTTTTGCTTAATTTTCCCTATATATATATATATATATTCTCTAAGGGCATGTTTGGTTGCAGGGTTGGGCAGGGTTGGCCCAACCCTGGTTACTATTCACAAGGGTACTTCCTCCTTGATGAATACCCATTCATCACTCTTTATTCTTATATTTTAGCTACAAAAACCTTTGCAAATACATGTAGACATGTGTAAATATCAATAATTACCAAAAGCATGCATTGTGTAAATACTTATAATTAGCATGTTTTTGTGCAAAAATAAAAGAATAAAGATCAAAAAGAAAAAGAGGGAAATATTTAGAATAAATATTGAGCAACCTAACCCAAGGGAGGGCTCAGCATGGGCCTGACCGCATAAAAGCCACAGTAGAGAGAGATAGGAGCTCATGTGTAGATATCTATGTAAATAAATAAAATTATATTTTCCTCAACCAAAAATATTCTTGTAAATATTTGTATATATTTAGAAACTATTAAAAACAAAATAAAAATCTAAAAAATCAAAAATGCAAAAATATCCCTCCACCATGTGCATAGACCATCATTCTTTATTTATTTAACCCTATAAATAAATGTATTTATTTTCAAAACTTTTTGTGAATATTCTATGGTATATTTTGTAAATAAAATAAATAAAAAGAAACAAAACAAAAATCAAATAAAAACAACAAAATTAAAAACACAAGAACATGTTGTACATATACCATGTATATAGTTGTACATAACTATTTATTTCACCTATGTATATAAATAATAAAAATAAAATAAAAATATCCTTTTATTCCTCATTTTATTCTATAAATAAATAAAATATAAAATAGGAATAAAATTGTACAAAAATAATAATTAAAAATCAAAAATCAAAAGCCTCCATATTGTATATATACCTATATAATGTAAATACCTCATTTTTATTTCCAAAAATTAATTAAAAATCACCAAAAAATAGAAAAAAATAAAAGAAAAATATTTCATGTTTTAAGTTTTTCTTAATTCGGCCATTTTCTACCTTAAAATAAATAAACAAAAAATTAATAAATGGCAGCTCCTGATTGGTCCACGGGGGATTGTTGACCCCGGTCAACTCCCCCGCGGACTCTTTCCTTTTTGAGAAGACGCGCGCCGCCCCGCCTTCGCCATTTTCTCCACGCGCCTCCAGCCTGTCGCCCGCAAACCCCGCGCCCGGATCCTTCGCCGATCATCCGACATCCTCGCCAGATCCTTCGTCGTGAGATCCACGCATTCCATAGCCGTCGCCTCCCAACCCTAATCGAGCCTGCAGCTATATATAGAACCACCTCCGCCGCCTCCGCGCCCTATCTTTGGCTCTTCCCCTTCTTCCCAGTGAACTCCAAAGGCACCGCGAGAGTGACAGCAAGCGATCGCCCCTGTTGCAGCGAGGCGAGGAGGCGAAACCACTGATCCGGCGTTCTTCGCCGCCGTTGCTCCGCCACCAGCGTGAGCACCGAGCCTCGGGCCGAGACGACCCTTGAGGCTACGACCAGGAGCACCCCCTGCTCTTCCCCAGTCTCTCCGACCACCCAGGTAGATCCCTTAGGCCGTAGATTAGCGTAGATTTCGATTCTTAGCTTACTGGTAGCGTAGCTTCGCCGCCGTCGCCAGCCACCTCCGATATCCCATCTGTCATTCCGACCCGACCATCATCTTCGCCAGACCTCTCCGCATCTTCTTCACCCCTTCGCCCAACCCAGATCGCACAGGATCTGGGAATTCGAGCTCCTCCGTCCATCGCCTCGCCGGAGCTCGCCCATCTCGCCTCCCCGATCACCTTCACCACGCCTAACAGGGTCGAGGCACTTTGCCCTCGACCCGCGAGTTTGCTGGGATATTTTGCAGGTTCATCCAAGCCCATCTGAGGGCTTGGACCACTTGGTCCAGCTGCTCCGCCTCCGCCGACCTCGCCGGACCTCTCCGAGGATCGGTTGGGTCATCGGAGGCCTCCATTAGACGCGGAGGGCCCACAGCTTCCTTCTCCAATCTTCAGCGAGCGCCCAGGAGGGGACCAGCGCCGTCACGAGTCCGGCGAAGCTCGCCGGAGCCCTGTTCGTCCACCATCCTTCTCCGCCGTCCGATTGACCCCCGAGCTCCAGATTCCATCACGATCGTCCATCTGAGGAGCAGCTTCAACCGTCGGATCCATTCGAGGGTCGATCTCCACCGCCGATCCAGCGAAGCTCAGCCACTTCTTCCTTCCACCGTTCGATCTGCAACGTGGCGGCACCTGGACCGTTGGATCATAGTCGAGGACCCAGCCCTGGGCGCCACCCCTTTTCAGTCGTTCGATCTGCAACGTGGCGTCCATCCATCGGCTCGACTTAATAAAGGGGTAAATTACCTTAGGCCCCCTCTTAGTTTTGCTTTATGTTTCAGTCCTGTAAATATTTAGAGTACTTTATTTACGTTGGGATATTTGCACACTGGACCTTATCTTTTAGATTTTTTGCATTTATGTCCCTGTTTGTGTGAGCCACGTGCGTCGTCACGTGTGTATTTGGTGTAATTGCAAATCTAGCCCTGTAGTTCTGGATGTTCATGAATGAATAGAAATTTTTTGATAATTGCATTTATGCCCCTGTGAGCATTGTATTTGCGCATGTGCGTCTTTTGAGTGGGTTATTTGCAACATAGCCCTTGGACTTTTTGGTACGAGTTACCAGAAGGTCCTCGGACTTGTTTTTCTTACATATATGTCCCTAAGTGCCTCAAGCACGCGCCTCGCGCGTGATTTCTTGGGTATTTTGCACCAGGACCCCCAGAGTTTTGGGTATTTGCACTTTGGTCCCTGTGCACAGTGCCCCTCCTTTATTTTTGAATAAAATATCAAATCACCTCCAAATTCGTTGAAAATTTGATACATGGCTCCTGCCATGGTGTAGAATTTTTGTGAATTTTTGAGGACATTTTTGATTTCATTTGCTATTTTTAAAAATTCAAAAACCCCTATTTTAGCTACTGTCTAGATTCAAAAATCCCAAAAAAATATAAAAACACCCCCGAAAATTCCATAAAAATTAGGTGTTGTTTCTGTTGTGTTACTTGATTTTCTAGCCAATTTTGGCTATTTTTCATTGAGTAAGAACCCTAAAAATTTAAAAACACCTCAAAACTCATAAAAATCATAATAAATAATTTAAAAACCCAAAAACAATAATTTTGGTGCTCAAATTTTCCTTGTTTTCTTTAGTATACAGGAAAATTACCTCCAGGTCCCTTTGAGATCCTTAGATATTTTATCTTTGGGTTTTGGGCTTGGCTGGACAGTACCTCCCCTTTTTCTTACTGTTTGATTTTTAGCAATTAGAATAAATATCAGAAAAAACTCAAAAATTTACCAAAAACATAAAAAAATATAAAACACATAAAAATATTTTTGTCTGAATTTTTGCTTGATTTTTGATGCTTTAAATAAATAGTTGAAGTTAATTGTCTGTGTGCTTTTCCTGTTTTTTTTATATATTCCAAAAATCCTAAAAAAAATTGTAAAAACAAATAAAAAGTATTCTCTCGGATTTCTGACTACATCGTAGGCCACTTGGCCAACCCGTGCTCCTTGTGTTCGACCCTGGTCGCTATACCAGGTTAATCCTCTAGCAGGACCGCTCTCTTTTGTGCTTGATTGATTTTACGTGTTTCGAGTGGTTCATTCATTTTTTTGATTGACTTAGTCTGAGTGATTGAGGTCGCAACGACCTATATTTCTGTACCTTTACCTTAGTCATTCGGACGGTCATCAGAATGGCGCCGTTGCCGGGGAGCACGGCTTTGTAGTCATTTTTCCATATTGTCTCTCTATATTGTCATTGTTTTCTGACACTCTCTCTTTGATTTTTGTGCGAGGTACTGCGTGGACAACTTGGAGTTTATTTTTGAGGACCCGCATGGGAAGAAGAGCAGGGAGAGGAAGAAGAATTTTATTGTTTTGAGAGAGAACAATATTGTTTGTAATAATTTAGAACTTGGACATTTGTGGACACTTGTAACTTAGCGGGTCTGTTTCGCCGAGTACCGGTGTGCTCGGGGGACCCATTTGGATTTTCGCGGCTTTTTCTGCGGTTTTGATAGCTAGCTGCCTTTTCCGGTGTTTACGCGGTTTTTCTCGAGCCCCTAGATTTAGGAATTTCTCTTGCTTGTGCCGTAATTAGTAAGGTCCCCACACTTAATTGCTTGCCTGATCCTATAGGACGTTAATTGGACCTACTAAAATCATTAATAAAAATAGCCGATTCATTTTCTTCCGTGGCCTACGTGCCGTAGCCCGTCCCACAAAGCGCTTCTCCTACCCCCGATTTGTCGGGCAGAGGAGGGACGGGCCAAGACCGGACTCTTTAGCTTGGAGGACCGTGATCGGTTAGACGGTTCTTGCGATAGAAATTTGCTCATCTAGGACTCGGTTTTTCCTCGCTGCACCATTTAGGTAGTTTAATTCTGTCTTTAAATTCTGCGCGGATCACTTGCATGTAGAGTGCTAGAGACAAGGTACGCATTTCTTTCTCTGCATGCATCATTGATTTCTTCGCACATCGGCTTTTTCGTCTTCTCCCTCTGTTTTTGGCTTAATCATCAGGAGAATCGGAAAATTCGTTAGGCCGCTTGTATTTATTTTAAAAAAAAAATTAAATTAAAAAGAAAAACAAAAAACAGTGGGACTGGATAACACTATTGACCCTAAAAGACACTCACATTAAAAATTTGTCTTGGGGAGAGCAACCCCCTCCTTGTATGGTTTGGATGCGCGAGAGAGTGACCCGCACCCTAGGTAGAGCCCTCCGGTGCTATTTCTAGCTGACTACCGACTCTTCCGTGCGGGCCAGTCGGTTGGAGTAGCATCGGGTATCCTAACAGGTCACGTAAGCGCTCTGATATTTTGTGTGTTAACCCAATAAAATTGACAAGATAAATTGACCGAGCTTTCACGGTCTTCAGATTGTGTTGCGTTGGTGAACCGGGGGTTTGCTTTGCGATCATATTTTCTCCAGATCCCATCCGCCCAACTCGCCAGATCAAGATGATGGGTAGACGATCTCTTAGGCAGCCTCTGGCTGCACCGCTTTCAGGCGCGTCTACTTCACCATCTAGGTTGGCCCGTGAGAGTCGAGACCAGCACTCCGGGCCCGAGTACGATTCCACCCTGTTCTCCCTCGATCCCCTTTCTTTTGCTACTGAGAGACATGAGCCCGAGGAAAGACGAATTGATTTGACAGAACCTGAGTTGGGCTCATATGATTTTGCAGACGTCACTATGGCCGGAGCCGGCAGTTCAGACCCAGACTCCCGACAACCCGAACATTTTGTACTAGACCAGGGAGCGATCAACTCCACCCTGATCGCATCATTAGAGACAGTACAGAAGCAGCTACGCGATCAGGGAGCTTTCATGATTGAGATGAGAAGGGAGTTGGAGCGACTCAGAGAAGAGAGAGATCAGAGCGAGCCTGAGGACATTCCTGATGCTGATGCAGAGGCAGCAGCCGCCGCCGCAGCGGGACCACCGAGACCGATGCGGGAGTTACACAACCCCGGATCTACACTGATGCACCATTGGGTGGTGGTACCTGCTATCGTGGGGGATTTCAAGTTCCCTCTGAACACCCTGCAGATGCTTCCTCATTTTCACGGACTTGCCACTAAGGAGCCCCACCTCAATCTCCAGGAGTTTTTCATGATCTGCAGTACTGTCCATGACCGTCATGTGGACCAGGATACGATTCGGATGATGGCCTTCCCTTTTTCACTGGCAGATAGAGCAGCCGCCTGGCTGAAGCATTTAGGGAAGTTTGTTTACACCTGGGAGCAGCTCCGCACCGAGTACTTGAACAAGTACTATCCACTCGGGCGGACGAATGCAGCGAGGGCCCTGATCAACAACTTCTCCATGCTCCCTAACGAGCAGTTTCACGAGGCATGGGAGAGGTTCAGAGAGCTTCTGGATAGATGCCCACACCACGACATTTCCAAGCCGAACCTAGTTCAGAGCTTCTTTAGTGGGATGACGCCAGAGCTTCAGGGTCTGGTGAATGCTTCTTGCGGTGGGTCCTACTTTGCCAAGGACCACAACCAAGTCTGGGCCATCTACGAGGAGATGGCCGAAAATTACATGGTGATGTCCCAGACTCGGTTGTACACACAGAGATCTCAGCAGCCGCCAGGACCCGTGCAGTACCAGCGGATAGCACGGGTTGATGCAGGTCCATCCAGTTCGTCCACAGTTGCAGCCGCACAGGCAGAGTCGGCCGCTGCGGACATGGGGATTATCAACGAGAAGTTGGACCGCATGGAAATAATAGAGAAGAAGCAGTGCCAGGGCATAACTCAGATGGAGCAGATGACACAAACTCTGAGCGACATGAAGACCCATCTCTTGTGTCTTCAGGAGGCACAGACGGCTTCTCAGCCCCGTCTTCAGTCGCGAGGCGATTCCGGCAGCAGCCGCAGCTTGTCCCAGCGCTCCAGCTCCTTGCAGCAGCCTAGACAAGTTCACCTTGTACAGGCGGAGCCATACCAGCAGCAGCAGCCCTCTTACCAGTCACCACCATCTCCAGACTTACAGATGGTGGTATATCAGCCGGATCAGCCTCTGGAAGTACTCCCACCAGCCCCTTACGATGAGGAACCGTTGATGGATGTCAACGGGATTTGGTATGACCGTCCTCAGCCTGGAATCCGACGAGACCATCCCGGATTCAGGTGGGGGAATGGGGGTAACAAGTCCCAACAGCAGCCAGCCGGTCAGGGAGGGCAGTACTCCTAGCAGAGAGATCACCAGCAGCCCCCAGCATACCAGTCACACCAGCCATCATCCTTCGTACCTCGTCCCTACCAGCAGCAGGGACAGACTTGGAGACGTGAGCAGCAGGCTCACCAGCAGCAGCATCCTTCCTCTTACCCCTCTCAGCCGCAGCAGCACCAGGTCCAGCAGCCTCATTACCAGAGAGGCAACCCGTCGGGCTCCCATGAGAGCCCCGCCTTGGATGATCTAGCCCGCATCTTCACAGAGCAGCAGGCTACATTTAGACGGGAGATGGACGAGTTCCGCCAGGAGATGCGGGACCTGATGAGAGGGAAAGCCGCCATCCCTGCACAGATCGAGCCTAATCCGAATATCTTAAAGAGGAAGTCTGAGCAGGAGCGGTAGAAGACCAGCAGGCGGCGCCTCATCTGAGCGACAACGCGAGGATCCATCTAGAGTGCCAGATGAGGAAGAGGAGAGCGGTACTGAAGCTGCACATGATGATGACGGTGGTACTGATGCCACCCGAGATGCTGATTCCACCGGCGGTACTGAGGCCGCCGCTTCACCATATCGAGGAGGTGGTACTGACGCCACCAGCAGAGCCGAGCCAGCCCGCGGTACTGAGGCCGCAAGACGTCTAGTTGTAGAGCCAGCTAGAGGTGGTACTAAGGCCACCAATATTCATTCTGATAGAGATGTTGTCTTTCCTCATATGGATGTATCTCAGGACTCTATTTTGAATAAAGGAAAAGGTTTAGTTTCTTCTGATCCCACTGTGGTGTATGATGTATGTGAGGATCCGGTCATCGAACCGTCTAGGCCTATTCCTAGTCCTTCATCTGAGAAGGACCATGTGATCCCCTTTCCTAGAGCCCTTGAGTTGGGGAAGGGGAAGAAAAGAGAAAAAGATCCAAAAAAGAGAGAGCAGGAGGAGTTCAGCCAGAGCATGATAGACCGATTTCACATCCAGCTGACCCTCCATGAGGCTTTGCAGCACATCCCTCTTCTTCAGCGATCCTTGAGAGACAGGACCACAGTCAGGAGGAAGAAGAGGAACAACACCGCAGAGATTCATGTGTTGACAAAAGCCACGTGTTACGCGATCCAGAACCATCTGCCGACCAAGAGGCCAGATTTAGGAGCCCCGTATGTCAGATGTCAGATTAGTGAGCAGAGGTTCGACCGTACTCTATTAGATAGCGGATCGTCGATCAACCTTCTTCCGGCAGCCCTTCTCGACCACTTAGAGTTGGGCACTCTTAGACAGAGCAGGACATACCTTCAGTTTGCTGATCGGTCTGTCAAGAGGCCAAAGGGGTTGTTGCGAGACGTTGTCGTCACGATTCAGGGTTTGCAATTCCCTGTGGACTTCGTAGTGCTGGACATGGAGACCCCTGACTCGTTGACCGATTCCCCCATCATCCTGGGTCTCCCGTTCTTGGCCACAGCCAAGGCGGTGACTGACTATGACAGTGGGAAGGTATTCTTTCACGTCCAGGGCGAGAGTATACAAATAGAGACGGTTAAGGACCACAGAGCCAGAGATAGATCCCGCTCAGAGGGCAGTACAGATTCAGAACAGCTGACAGATACAGAGCCAGACATACACCAGGACTGTGATTTTGTGATCACAGATGATGAGGCAGCTTGGGCAGATCCTGCAGCACAGACCATCCTCTCATATTCAGATACAGCTGATGTAGAGATGATAGCAGAGGATAGTCTGGAGAGCACAACCCTGGTTCAGGATACTATTGAGTCAGCAGAGTCGGACCTTGATCGCGACACGATTTTCAGTGATGGTGGTACTAAGGCCACCCTGCTCTACGGTGGTACCGATGCCACCGCAGTTGATACAGATCCCTCGGATTCAGAATCTTATTGGGCAGATTGTGATGATCAGATGCCAGACCTGGATCCACCTGAGCCTACAGATGAGGAGGAGGTAGAGGCAGAGCAGATTAGAGACAATGCAGAGGACCCGCCTTCTCCAGATCCAGTTTGTGAGAGTTCTTTATCATTTTCCCAGGCAGATTTGGCAGAATTGTCAGCATACACACATCTTCTTCAGAAGCCAGATTTGCCAGCACCCAACTGTCCAGAGCTAAAGCAGCTCCCTACTTCGCTGAAGTATCGATTCCTTGCGGGAGAGTCTGAGATGTACCCAGTCATCATCTCTGCCGATCTGACTGGAGAACAAGAATCCCGTCTGATGGGGGTTCTTGAAAAGAACCGCAAGGAAATTGGATGGAGCGTAGCAGATCTCCATGGGATTAGTCCCTCGTTGTGCTCCCACCATATCTATCTCGAGGAAGGGGCAAAGCCGTCGCGTGAGTTCCAGCGGCGACTGAACCCCAACCTAAGAGAGGTTGTCATGAAGGAAATATCAAAATGGTGGAGTGCAGATTTTATTTATCCCATTTCCGACTCCAAGTGGGTTAGCCCCTTGCATGTGGTGCCCAAGAAGACGGGCATCACAACTGTGATCAGTGAGTCGGGAGAGGAGATTGCTACACGAGTACCCACCTCTTGGCGGGTCTGCGTTGACTACAGGAGACTCAACCAGGCCACCAAGAAGGACCATTTCCCCCTGCCTTTTATTGATCAGATCATAGAGAGACTGGCAGGGAAGAGCCATTATTGCTTCCTGGATGGGTACTCGGGCTACAATCAGGTGGCCATCGCTCCTGAGGATCAGGAGAAGACCACCTTTACCTGTCCCTTCGGTACATACGCCTTTCGACGCATGCCATTTGGGCTATGTAACGCCCCTGCGACTTTTCAGAGATGCATGCTGTCGATCTTTTCGGACATGGTAGGGGAGTGTTTGGAGGTCTTCATGGACGACTTCTCGGTTTACGGCGACGGATTCGACTCCTGTCTTGACTGCCTAGACCGAGTGCTCCAGCGATGTATTGCTACCCGCTTGGTTCTGTCTTGGGAGAAGAGTCACTTCATGGTAACTCAAGGGACGGTGCTTGGCCACATCATCTCCAACAGGGGCATGGAGGTTGATCCGGCCAAGGTTGACGTCATTAGAAAACTCGCACCGCCGTCCAATTTGAAGCAGCTACGGTCATTTCTGGGGCACGTTGGTTTTTATAGGAGATTCATTCATGATTTCAGCAAGATTGCCCGACCGTTGACTGACCTCTTGACGAAAGACACCGAGTTCCTTGTCGATGACAAGTGTCTTTCGTCCTTTGAGACTCTCCAGCAGTGTGTTATTGAGGCTCCTGTCCTTCAGCCACCCGATTGGTCTCTCCCATTCGAGATCATGACGGACGCCTCTGATTTTGCCGTAGGGGCCGTGCTAGGACAGAGGAGGGACGGAGTTCCATTCGCCATTCACTACACTAGCCGAACATTGGATCCCGCCCAGCGAAACTACACGGTCACAGAGAAGGAGATGCTAGCTGTAGTTTTCGCCCTAGATAAGTTCAGATCGTATATCATTGGATCTAGAGTAACTTTGTATACTGACCACACCGCCATCAGGTACCTCATGTCAAAGAAGGATGCCAAGGCCAGACTTACTAGATGGATCCTTCTACTCCAGGAGTTCGACATTGAGATCAAGGATAAGCCTGGAGTCAAGAATGTGGTGGAGGATCATCTTTCCCGACTAGAGCAGCCTGAGGATTCTGAGCCGATTGATCCTATTCGAGATACCTTCCCAGATGAGGCGATCCTTGCTATCGCCTCACTCTCGTGGTATGTCGATATTGTGAACTTTCTCGTTGCTGGGAAAGTCCCACAAGATTGGCCCAGGCAGAGGCTTGAGACCTTCCTTGCGAAGGCCAAGTCCTACCACTGGGAGGATCCCATCCTTTACCACGAAGGAGGGGATAGCGTCTGGTGTCGGTGTATTCCTCAGGAGGAGCATCATAGTATCCTCACTTACTGCCACAAGCTTGAGGCAGGAGGACATCATTCTGGGAGGAGAACGGCACAGAAAGTGCTCCAATCCGGCTTGTGGTGGCCTACACTCTTCAAGGACTCTGATGAGTTCGTGAAGAGGTGTACTGACTGTCAGAGGATGGGCACTTGTGGACAACGTGATATGATGCCGATGCAGCCCATTCACTTCTGTGAGGTTTTTGACGCATGGGGCATCGATTTCATGGGTCCATTCCCTAAGAGTCAGGGATTTGAGTACATTCTGTTGGCCGTAGATTATGTTAGTCGTTGGGTTGAGGCTATCCCCGCCCGAGCCGCTGATGCGAGGACAGTTTGCAGATTTTTGAGGAAGCACATCATCATGCGGTTCGGGGTTCCACGAGTTCTGATTTCTGATGGGGGGTCTCATTTCGTCAACGACCAGGTAAAGGCACTTACCAGTGAGTTCAGTATAGACCATCGAGTAGCCACGCCATACCATCCACAGACGAATGGTCTCGCCGAGGTTTCGAACAGGGAGATCAAGACTATATTGCAGAAAGTCGTCCGCCCCGACCGAAAGGATTGGTCCCAACTTTTGGACTCGGTCTTGTGGGCATATAGGACGTCTTTCAAGACACCATTAGGCACATCTCCTTTTCGCCTCGTGTATGGCAAGCCATGCCATTTACCTGTTGAGCTGAGACACAAGTCACTTTGGGCAGTTACAGATATTCTTATGGATCCAGATGGTGTAGGAGACCAGAGGAGGGCAGAGTTAGCCGCCTTGGAAGAGCTTAGAGATACAGCTTTCTCAAACAGCCTACATTATAAGGAGAAAGTGAAGGAGTGGCATGATTCTCATATCAGCCACAAGCATTTTGAGATTGGACAGAGAGTATGGTTGTTTGATGCAAGGCTACGATTATTTCGAGGGAAGCTACAGAGCAAATGGAAGGGACCTTACTTGGTCAGAAAGGTACACGATAACGGTAGCATTGATATATCTGAGTTATCTTCTGAGAGTACCTTTCGAGTGAATGACCAGCGGCTCAAGCCATTTCTAGATCATGAGCCGCGGGACGTTATTGTTGCCCCGATTCATTTTGCGTGAGATGTGGTCTCTTGACTCACATCTTTTGCATCTCACGCCTGATTTTCACTGTTCCTCCGCCTGTATAGATCCAGTTGTCCATATCATTCTATTCTTTAGTCCCACATCCCTTTTCTCATCCTGTGATTATGCTATACTTAGGGTGTACTTTACCCTAAGTATAGGGGGGATTGTCGGACCTGCGAGTATTCTTTTCATTCTTTCTGCTCCTGTTTTTGCTGCCTATACTCAGGGATATTTTACCCTAAGTATAGGGGGGGCAGACTCTATATATTCTTCACTCGGATTTCCCTTCATTACAGCTTGCTATACTTAGGATTAGTTAATCCTAAGTATAGGGGGAAACCACCGAGTCCCTCTCATTCTATTCATTTATTCGTTTCTGTACCTAGCCATTCCTTTTCACTTCCCTTTTACTAAGCACGAGTTATGTCTTCTTCCTCGCTCTTGATCACTCTGAGGACATCGTTCGAGCTAAGTATAGGGGGGTGTGTATATATTTCATATATACTTTAGCCATAACTCGTACTTTGTGTGAGTGTGTTAATAAATAAAATGGCTAAAAATCACAAAAATTTAAAAAAAATTTCATGTACATAAACCTCTTGTATCTTTGCACATACATAGCTAGTGTACAAAGTATTTTTGTAAAAATGATTTCAAAAAACCTTTTGTATAAAGTTTGTGTAAATAGTTTTGTATCAAAATTATGTATATAGTACAAAATTTTTCCAAAATGTTTTGAAAATCAAAAGTTTGCAAAAATCTTGTGTAAATGTTTGTAAATACACTTCATGCATCATCATCATCCATGATTTTAAAACATTTTTCAAAAATTTTGCATGATTGTAAATATTTGTAAATAGCATCTTGTGTACATATATGTATATAATTTTTCCTGGATGAGAGTTGACATTTGAACTAAGCCTGGAATTAAATTGAGAAATGGAGCTTGAATAAGATCTTAATCCACCTAACTTTAAGAGGAACCTTATAGGATTTAGGTTTAAGGCTTTTCAGGTCCATAAGGACTTAATTCTTTGAGTCCACTAGGCTATGAGCATATGTCATCTTGATGAGCTTAAGTAGAACACTTAACAACACACGCATGACTCTTAGAGACAATGGCTTGACTTGCACCTGCACTTTACACATGGCTCTCCACGGATGAGGTGGTGAGGAGGCAGTTTCCTTTGGCTTGGGGTAGCATATGAGGGTAGTACTTCTAGGCGGAACCTCCCTTCTTCTTCTAGTGAAGGAAGTGCACCTCAACTTGGTCTAGTGGTGATGAAGGCTAAAGACAGAAGCTGTGGGTTGCAATAAAGCTTCAAAAGAGGGATAGTCTACTGGCTCAAGAGGAAATTTCTTGTATATATGCTGCACCATGTAGATATGTTGTACAGAAGTCCTTGAAAAAAAATGCAAAAATGCAAAAGAACTCCAAAAAAGTGGTGGGTCGGATTGAAAATTTAATAACCCCACCGGAGTGTATATAGTCAAATAAAGCAAAGCTTATGGTATCCATGTTACATCTCATGAAGCTTGCAGCGGGAGACTTAGCTACACTGGCTAGGCTTCCAAAACTCTATACTTCTACCCCCTCTTCTTGAGCCGGTTGCACTTGAACTTAGAAGGGAATACCCCGCTTCTCGAGGAAAGAGTTGCTAGACCGAGGCATTAGAGTTACCAGGTTGAGGGAGGTTATTTCTTTGTTGCTTCTGAGGTGGGGAGCCACATATCACTTACACTGCATGGAAAGACTCATGGTCATTAGAGTTTGTGTATGTAGACTTGTTCTGATCTGGTTTATTGAGGAGTCTTGTCCATAGATTGGTGGAACTTAGAGGCTGTTGAGTTTTAAGCTTAAGTCCAAATAAGGTTCCGACACATTAATAACCCAAAGATCTAATCGAGCTCCATATTTCAATTTAATGAAGGAAAGTTTAATAATTCAACCTTGATCCATGTACATCCTCTTTTTCTTTTTCTTTTTCTTTCTTTTTCACTTCTTTTTCAAATAAGTGTTTGCTAAGGGACTAGCAAAGTTAAGTATAGGGGGGTGATGAATACCCATTCATCACTCTTTATTCTTATATTTTAGCTACAAAAACCTTTGCAAATACATGTAGATATGTGTAAATATCAATAATTACCAAAAGCATGCATTGTGTAAATACTTATAATTAGCATGTTTTTGTGCAAAAATAAAAGAATAAAGATCAAAAAGAAAAAGAGGGAAATATTTAGAATAAATATTGAGCAACCTAACCCAAGGGAGGGCTCAGCATGGGCCTGACCGCATAAAAGCCACAGTAGAGAGAGATAGGAGCTCATGTGTAGATATCTATGTAAATAAATAAAATTATATTTTCCTCAACCAAAAATATTCTTGTAAATATTTGTATATATTTAGAAACTATTAAAAACAAAATAAAAATCTAAAAAATCAAAAATGCAAAAATATCCCTCCACCATGTGCATAGACCATCATTCTTTATTTATTTAACCCTATAAATAAATGTATTTATTTTCAAAACTTTTTGTGAATATTCTATGGTATATTTTGTAAATAAAATAAATAAAAAGAAACAAAACAAAAATCAAATAAAAACAACAAAATTAAAAACACAAGAACATGTTGTACATATACCATGTATATAGTTGTACATAACTATTTATTTCACCTATGTATATAAATAATAAAAATAAAATAAAAATATCCTTTTATTCCTCATTTTATTCTATAAATAAATAAAATATAAAATAGGAATAAAATTGTACAAAAATAATAATTAAAAATCAAAAATCAAAAGCCTCCATATTGTATATATACCTATATAATGTAAATACCTCATTTTTATTTCCAAAAATTAATTAAAAATCACCAAAAAATAGAAAAAAATAAAAGAAAAATATTTCATGTTTTAAGTTTTTCTTAATTCGGCCATTTTCTACCTTAAAATAAATAAACAAAAAATTAATAAATGGCAGCTCCTGATTGGTCCACGGGGGATTGTTGACCCCGGTCAACTCCCCCGCGGACTCTTTCCTTTTTGAGAAGACGCGCGCCGCCCCGCCTTCGCCATTTTCTCCACGCGCCTCCAGCCTGTCGCCCACGCAAACCCCGCGCCCGGATCCTTCGCCGATCATCCGACATCCTCGCC
Organism: Ottelia alismoides; assembly: GCA_037367405.1. Classification (NCBI taxonomy): domain Eukaryota; kingdom Viridiplantae; phylum Streptophyta; class Magnoliopsida; order Alismatales; family Hydrocharitaceae; genus Ottelia; species Ottelia alismoides. The sequence continues at coordinate 1,881 of JAZKJV010006302.1, read as the reverse complement.
AGATCCTTCGCCGTGAGATCCACGCATTCCATAGCCGTCGCCTCCCAACCCTAATCGAGCCTGCAACTATATATAGAACCACCTCCGCCGCCTCCGCGCCCTATCTTTGGCTCTTCCCCTTCTTCCCAGTGAACTCCAGAGGCACCGCAAGAGTGACAGCAAGCGATCGCCCCTGTTGCAGCGAGGCGAGGAGGCGAAACCACTGATCCGGCGTTCTTCGCCGCCGTTGCTCCGCCACCAGTGTGAGCACCGAGCCTCGGGCCGAGACGACCCTTGAGGCTACGACCAGGAGCACCCCCTGCTCTTCCCCAGTCTCTCCGACCACCCAGGTAGATCCCTTAGGCCGTAGATTAGCGTAGATTTCGATTCTTAGCTTACTGGTAGCGTAGCTTCGCCGCCGTCGCCAGCCACCTCCGATATCCCATCTGTCATTCCGACCCGACCATCATCTTCGCCAGACCTCTCCGCATCTTCTTCACCCCTTCGCCCAACCCAGATCGCACAGGATCTGGGAATTCGAGCTCCTCCGTCCATCGCCTCGCCGGAGCTCGCCCATCTCGCCTCCCCGATCACCTTCACCACGCCTAACAGGGTCGAGGCACTTTGCCCTCGACCCGCGAGTTTGCTGGGATATTTTGCAGGTTCATCCAAGCCCATCTGAGGGCTTGGACCACTTGGTCCAGCTGCTCCGCCTCCGCCGACCTCGCCGGACCTCTCCGAGGATCGGTTGGGTCATCGGAGGCCTCCATTAGACGCGGAGGGCCCACAGCTTCCTTCTCCAATCTTCAGCGAGCGCCCAGGAGGGGACCAGCGCCGTCACGAGTCCGGCGAAGCTCGCCGGAGCCCTGTTCGTCCACCATCCTTCTCCGCCGTCCGATTGACCCCTGAGCTCCAGATTCCATCACGATTGTCCATCTGAGGAGCAGCTTCAACCGTCGGATCCATTCGAGGGTCGATCTCCACCGCCGATCCAGCGAAGCTCAGCCACTTCTTCCGTCCACCGTTCGATCTGCAACGTGGCGGCACCTGGACCGTTGGATCATAGTCGAGGACCCAGCCCTGGGCGCCACCCCTTTTCAGCCGTTCGATCTGCAACGTGGCGTCCATCCATCGGCTCGACTTAATAAAGGGGTAAATTACCTTAGGCCCCCTCTTAGTTTTGCTTTATGTTTCAGTCCTGTAAATATTTAGAGTACTTTATTTACGTTGGGATATTTGCACACTGGACCTTATCTTTTAGATTTTTTGCATTTATGCCCCTGTTTGTGTGAGCCACGTGCGTCGTCACGTGTGTATTTGGTGTAATTGCAAATCTAGCCCTGTAGTTCTGGATGTTCATGAATGAATAGAAATTTTTTGATAATTGCATTTATGCCCCAGTGAGTATTGTATTTGCGCATGTGCGTCTTTTGAGTGGGTTATTTGCAACATAGCCCTTGGACTTTTTGGTACGAGTTACCAGAAGGTCCTCGGACTTGTTTTTCTTACATATAGGTCCCTGAGTGCCTCAAGCACGCGCCTCGCGCGTGATTTCTTGGGTATTTTGCACCAGGACCCCCAGAACTTTGGGTATTTGCACTTTGGTCCCTGTGCACAGTGCCCCTCCTTTATTTTTGAATAAAATATCAAATCACCTCCAAATTCGATGAAAATTTGACACATGGCTACTGCTATGGTGTAGAATTTTTGTGAATTTTTTAGGACATTTTTGATTTCATTTGCTATTTTTAAAAATTCAAAAACCCCTATTTTAGCTACTGTCTAGATTCAAAAATCCCAAAAAAAATATAAAAACACCCCCAAAAATTCCATAAAAATTAGGTGTTGTTTCCGTTGTGTTACTTGATTTTCTAGCCAATTTTGGCTATTTCGCATTGAGTA